>CP126892.1:96825000-97425000 GCA_030440675.1 Furcifer pardalis
TAAATGAACTAATAAATGGCAGTTGCCCTCATTTTGCTTTCCATAGCAGTTAGCGAAGTGCACTCCGGTTGAGAAAGCCATGCCAACATTAATTGTAGTTTGTTTTAATAGCCCTGGGTGATCATCATCATCATCATCATCATTAATGATCCTTCCTTCTGTAAAGAACTTGGTAGGTAGATGTAATGAGTTTATACCCCTGGGAAGGAGAAGCACTATAGCTCCTGCAGAAATGCAAAATGGTACTGTACTTGTCTTCATGTATCTGGAGCACAGATATGTAACTCTGCAAGAAAAGATTGGGATTATAGATGTCTGCTGGAGGATTGTAGAGGGAAGACTTGAATATTTATTTTCTATCATGTTTTTTGGGGGGAGATTAAATTTCAGGTTCTTTTAGGTACAAACCTTTACAGGAAACCCCCAAAGTTCTTAAGTCCTGAAAAAAAAAATCAGTCAACCACAGATTTACACAGGCACTGAAAATATTTTAAAGTTCACATTCATCATTGCATCACCATCTAAATCATCCTCACCAGCTCATCAGCAGGGAGCAATACAGACGTGAAAGAGAAATCATCATATGATAATGGTCAGTTGAAGAAGTAGCCATACTAATCTGTGTGATAGAGTCAAAATAAAACATGCACATCCTCTCACTTAGGGCAATATTATCAAACCAATGTAAATCAGAATCCCAAAATATGTGGGGCTGGGGAGACAGCTCTTCCTTCTACCATTTTAATAGCTTCAGTCCAGCAATGAAGGGATAATGGTGAGGCACGCCAGGCAACAGTAAAGAAAAGTTTGTGTGTGCGTGTGCGTATGCATGTGTGTGAAATCCCTCCCAATATCAATAATATAAAAGATCAAAAAGAAAAAAAACAAGAAAAGGCAGGATAATATGAAATACATAAAAAAACAAAAACCTCCTAAGATTTGTTAACCTCTGTTTTAGATTTCATGCTTTGGAGGCTATCAAAAAAAGTTCAGAAGGCTCTGAAAATGAAAGGGCCTTTTTCAAGTGTGTTTTTGTCCACCTCTTTTGGGTTAATCAGTAGGCCTACCCCTTAATTCCTGCTTTACTTCAAATAGGTTAGGCAATCTTTTCTTTTGATGTCAACATTATGTTCCTCTACATTGCTTGACTGCAGTATCATTGCTGCATTTGCAACAATCCATGGTCATGCTCCATTGGCCAAGCCTTTAGAGTGGTTTGCAAACATAAGTAACAAGGCAGTCAATGAAGCCCTAAAGCCTCAAATCACAAATATGAATAAAGAAAAAAAAACCCATCCACATGGAGTAAAGATGTTA
Source organism: Furcifer pardalis (assembly GCA_030440675.1). Lineage (NCBI taxonomy): Eukaryota > Metazoa > Chordata > Lepidosauria > Squamata > Chamaeleonidae > Furcifer > Furcifer pardalis. The sequence continues at coordinate 96,826,318 of CP126892.1, forward strand.
AAAATACTAGAACATTAAGGTATTATAATGACATGAAGCTATGTTGAGGGAAGGTTGGCTGAGTTGTAGTCTACCATTACTCGCAGAGAGGCAGTAGGTGCTATAGTCATTCCTCAGATCAACTCAACATATTGAATATGAACTGAAGAACAGTGTATAATCTTGCACATGAAGTTTGTCTTTGGTAGTGGTGGATTGTTAGTCTCAGTCCTACTTTTTTGTACTTAACTGGAAAACAAGAAATATTATTTAAAATACTTTTATGCCAAGGATTTAGGCTAGATAGCTTTCATGGTTCTTTCTAACTATTACATTGTATGTTTCAATCTATGTGGATGTTACATGGAATGGTAGTCTCTGTTGCACAAACTGCATGCATCTAGTCCAGTGAACAGAAACATTTCAGATTTAGGTTTACTTTGTCACTGACTACTTTCTACCCTTAAGGTAGTGGTGGAGCCATAGTTGATTCCAAAATAATATAGTATACCATATATTCATTGAGCTAATACAGCAGGTATTAAGAAAATGGCTTGTAATGGGTGCAGGTTTCCTTCATTCTGGAACTTGAATAAAAATGAAAGTAGCTTTGCATACAATCAGAGTGACTAAACAGGTGTTTGTCCCACTCTTTGGGCTGTGTTTCTTACTATTCCATTTGAAAGCTAATGCCAAAGAAATCTTGTTAGTGTTTCATGTGCTACAAAACTCCACATTTTTGTTGAAACAAACTAACACAGCTAACTCTTTAGAAACTTCAGCTTTGGAGTATACTGACCAGAATCTTATTGGGCTTTGTGTAAAGTATGCATGACTTGCTGTGGCTAATTGATGAGGTGGCTGACATATTTCCACCATAGGCCAGCTAGTAAAACTGAGAAACACTCTGGCACTTCATCAGTTAGCCACAATTTGCTATAAATGTAACCATTTATACAAACCTTACACAGAAACCAATAGAATTCTGGCCACAATGACTTCACACTATAGATCCTACATACCAGAAAGAGTTAAAGACTTATATCCAGAGTGGAATTTTATAGAGATTGATAGATGATGGATTTGCTTTTCTACTTAGCCTTTGTTCGGCACAATCCAACATTTCAAATCTTCAGTGTTCTGTATTCCCTCAGCACAATTGCTGGATTTCCAGCTGGGCTCAATTGTGGTATATCAGAAGTTCAACAGAGGTGTAATTGAGGTGTTTGCACTCTGAACATTGGGACACTCAACTTGCAGGCAATGTTGTCAAAGACCAAATATCATTTTAGTCACTTTCTCAATTAACAAGTAGAAACCAATTTCAGTCACCTCCAGAAAAAACATGTTGTAATCCAGGTTAGTTTTTCCGTAAAATAAAAATGTAGTGGCAGGATCAATAAAGTCAGGGAAACCCTGCTGGATTAAAACAAGAACAATTCACTAATCTAGTCCTCCTCCACCAGCAGCAACTGCTTCTGGGCCAGTTGATCATAGAAATGGGAATGTGGTGAATCCAGATAAATAGGTCTGGAGTCCAGGGAAAAGCCAAATAAATGGGGAATATGGAAACCCAAGAATTGGTGTGCGTGCGTGCGTGCGCGTGCACGTGCGTGTGTGTGTGTGCGCCCGCGCCAGCAAAATGCATCAGACAGCTATAGCAGTTTCCATCATTACTGCTTGAGCCCACATGTTTATGTCACATATGACAGCTACTGAGTTCTTCTGGACCATAGACTACTGCTAGCTTTTGTGAAAGATTGACTACCAGACCATGAATGGTTCATATTCAGATATTGCTCCGAGAGGGCTTGTACAGCAGAAGTTATACATGTTGCAACACCAGTGCTACACAGGTACTTCTGCCTCATCTACATTGTGGATTAAGTACATGTGACCACCAGTTCTATCTCTGCAAATCCTACCTCCTGCCTCAACGTGGTGCAGCAGTGACCCTAGCCATCCAACAGCTAAGGTGACAGGGGGTGTATTCCCTTGGCAGGTTCAACCATGCCACAAAGGTGTGGGCTAGTGGTTTGGAAGTAGGATTGGGTACTCAGGCAATGCACCTGGTCAGTGCATTTCTCTCACATGGCCAACTTTGACATGAGCCAAGCCAGCTATGTCGTCGTATTTAACATGCCTAAAGGAGCTTTGAAAACATGGGCCCCAGTCCCCCATGTGCCACCTGACCTTGTTATGGTAGCGGTCAGTCCTCCCTATGGCGAGAGGCTGCTAAAATCTTGTGGGAGACAATGCTTCAAACTGCCATGTCAAACTAGACATGTGCAGCATGGATCAACCAAGTAAGTAAGCTCTCTTTCTCTAGTCACGTCCCCTTGTACATTGACTTTTTGGTGGTGCCAGTGAAGTGACATAATGCAAGTGCCACATCTGATGGCAGATGTTGACTCTGACAACAGCAGGGAATAGGTCCCTGAATTTAAAACTATATTACAATTGATAACTGTCTTTCTCTTCTTCCAGTACTATTTGTTTTGATACTTGCTTCTTTTCCAGGAGATATCAGGAAGCAGAGCAATTCTCCAAGACTTCAGCAGAAGCCATCAGATGTGACAACCCTACCTGTACTTATATCACTGAAGACATGATCAGGCAATAAGGCTGTCTACCCCACAGCAGCCATTACCACAGAAGAAGTGTCTGCAAAATAGGTTCTATGCACAGATTTGTTTAATCACATTTATACCCCACTCTCATCCAAAGACTCAGGGCAGCTTACAGAGACATAGTGTGAATATGGATCTTTCATTTACAGAGAGATTCTGCAAAAATGGGTGATATGATTGTCTTCACACCCCTACAGCAGGGAAACTCTGTGGTGTGACTTTGTTCTCTAATGTTAGATTCAGCTAACTCCCTGAAATGGCCATCATTCTATTTGCTTTGGCACTGATCAGAGTACATCTGGAATACTTAGACCACTTCTGACTATCCATATTGCTCTTCTTCCTCCTCCTTCTTGAGGGAAATACAAAGTTCTCACTCTGGCATTTCTAGTGGCCTCCACCAGCATTATTTGTTGTTCTTGTAATATGTCTTTGTTGTTCTCTGTCTACCTTCCTCTGGGTCTGCCTTGTGGTCTTCGTCCTCCTTTTCCCACATATGCCTTGTGTGGTATGTCCTGTTTCCAAGGTTTTTTAAAAACATATAGTTTGATGTGGTGCTGGAAATTTCATGTTCAGATTACAGAGATCTTCAGAACTTATCTCATTGCAACTCATTGTCCAACTGTATGCTTTAAAAAAGAAAGAAAAAAGCTCAACTGCTTTAAAATTGAGGAACCCCACAGAGTGATCTGGGAAGCGATTTCCTTAAGGCCAGTGCATAAAGCAAACTACAGCAAAGTCTAGGACAATAGTAAATCAAGGCCAAGTCCTAGCAAGCTCCATTCTTTTGATACAGAAGGGCTTCCTCCTTCAAGGCCAACAGTCTGAAACCAGCAGCCACCACAGACAGAAAAGCAGCCAAGGGAGAGAAGCTTATGACACCACAAAATACAAAGGTTGCTCACAGCAAAGGGATGAACAAAACAAAACAAAAGCTGAAAGGCAGGATTTGTCTGTCACATATCCAAGCAGAGCAAGACAATTTATTCTCAGCTGTATGGTTCACTGAACCAGAACTCTATATGTGGTTGCTGTCAGTTGGCCCACCCAAGGCTTATGGATAGGCTCTTCAGTCTTAGGGAGATAAATCCTCACTGAACTCATTTGTTTTCTAGGAGAAGAAGCTGCCATTTCCTCCCTCTCCTCACCTTTGAGATACTTTCTCCTCTGATTAATGACAGTTGTTCCATCCCAACAGCCAGAGCAGGGAAAAGAGGTACAGCTGTTCATCCACTGGTTTCATCTCCTTACGAGGCATATGGTCAACCTGGATGTTCACCCTTTCCTCACTCAGCCTTGTTTCAGATGTTTCTTGCCTTCTTCGTAGGGAAGGAAGGCAACTTTTCCTCTGGCTTTTGAGCTGGGTTTACTTAAGAGTATTCCTTTCTCTCTCCTCCATCATCAGCTCTGTTACCCTTTCTGCTTTCTAGTTTTGGCAGACATTTGCCTGGAGAAAGGAAGTGAAGAGGCAAGTATGAGATCATAGAGGCAGATTGGGTCAACCAGTCCTTTTGTGCTCACTGTGGTTATGCTTTACTTCTCAAAAGAAAAAAAGGGCACTGGTGTAGGGAGGGGGATATGGAGTGCTGATGGCAAACGCTGGCACGCCACGTTGAACAGAGGCCTCCCTATTCTTTCCCTATGTCTCTCTTCTACAGACGCATAAGCATTCCACCCTTATCTATGGCCCATTGAGAAGGAACACGCTGCACTAGAATAGAGCAGGCCGCTTCTGATAGCACACCCTTATGTTAGAACAGGGTGAACTAAATACCAGGCCAACAGTTTGCTTTAACAATGGGTTTACTTTCCTGCCTAGAATGGAATGTGAAATGCTGACCCAGATATGCACTGCTTTAACAGTATAAATGTACTACAGTTCCAATAAAGCTTAGAGGTTTTATTCCATACCTGTGTCGTGTCTCATCTCCGCTGAGAGATCCCCACACACTGGTTTATGTATGAAGATAAACAGGTATTGTAAACTGCATCAGGAAATAAATCTCCTTGTTTCATTTTGAAGTTGTAGAACAGAAATCTTGCAAGCATCCATGATTTCTCAACAGGCTGTCCCAGATGTTGAGCTAACTTGTTCTTTAAGAATGAGAAATTTTGCAATTACAGTACTGTATTTTTCATACATTTGCTTTGTTTTAGATCTCTTTGTGAACTGTTCCTTGCTGATGTGGAGACCACTTTCTCCAGAGGAATCCTCTACACATGATAACTCTTTTAAATCTTGACAGTCTGAAAGATTTGTGTCTATCCCAGGCTTTAATTCTCCTCCACTGTTGTGGACTGGGAAGAGGAGGAGGAGGTTGAGGGTGGATGTTTTATCTCATGAGATATGACTCCTTCTACCTCAAAGGCCTGAATTCTACAGAATTCACCAAGTCTTCATTTGAAAGCTTCAGCTCACATTTATTTGAGGACTACAGTATCACATTTCAAATCAAACATTGAGAAGTTACTGTATATCCTGGGTCAGACAACCAGCATGACAAATAATCTGAATAATAAGTGGACATGTTTACTGAGGAGAAAAGAAAACCAAGGAGATACTCCATAATACCTTTGGAGTATCATGTAATAGATGGAATTGACTTGGCTTTGTTGCTTCACAGGACAGAAATTGAAGTCTGAAGCAAGACTTACTAGGTTTAAGATATAAACTGAAATCTGAGGAAGTTTCTTAAGGACAGTAAGAAATGCTTGGCAGTGGAACAAATTTCTCAAGTGGACTTTCCTAGTCACTGACCTGGGTGAGATAGTCTCCAGGGTTTCCACCCAACTCTAGCAATTCTATACTGAAATCCAATTCCCCATCATCTTTAGAGGAACAGACATTTCAAAAGCATGGCCCCTGTGTCAAAGGTGTCTGTCACCCTGTTGTACCAATATATTTTTATACATTGCTTAAAACCTCTTCAGTTCCTGGTGTTGTTCAACAACAAAGACTCAAAGAAAGGAAGGGAGGAAGGGGGGGGAGAGATGTGCCTGGAGTGATTTTTGTTTGCATGTTTATTCTTAAGAATTTTTTTTTGCTGTTGTGCTATTCCTTTACCCCTTTCAGAACTTCCACCTGACAGGATGTTTGCCTGTTTTAGTCCGATCTCCCAGGAATGAAAGCAGGCATCACTTTGACACTTTCACACTAAAGGAATGCAAGAAAGGGTCCATTTATTGCACTTGTAGCTGGAAGAAAGCAGAAGGTCGTGTAGATAACATAAAAGGGGTCACTGCTTTGTTCCTCTGCATTTTAGGTGTTGTTGCTGGCAGCTAGGTTATTGCTACCTGAGAAGGAAATTTTAAAAACCACATTCAGTTGTTTTTAAAAAGCTTCTTTGTAAAAGTCCAGCAGGCATCCTCAGACTTTGGCTTACACCCATTTGCTACTCTCAGTTACAGTAGACTCACTATAATAATTTCATGTCAGAAATTATTCTGGGTTGAAAGGATTTTTTGTGTGGATGAAACTCTGCTCAGGGAATGCCCACATGAGGCTCATTTCATGTCCCCAAGAGCTGGGAGAAAGACAGGTGCTCAATCCGTCATGCAGTACCCTGGACTTGAACTGCCAACTTGCCAGCCTTCCAGCTAACAAGGCAATATTCTTTACCACTGAGCCACCGCAGCCTCACTGTAGACTCACAGAAACCGTGAGAATAATGAAAGGGTTAACTTATGTTTAGCAAGTGTGGTGAGGATGATTTCTTTACCAGGGAGGAATGGACCAAATGTTAGGATGACACATAATTATTGTCACTGGATAACTAACGGATTCATAGATAACTAATGGTTAAAACATGGTAAGCTGTAAGATTGGTGGAAGGCAGTTTTGACTCTGTACCTCATCATACTATTCAGCTGACATTTAGAACATGAAACCCAACTACATTTCAGGGCTTTTAGAGAATGGGTTCTTGGGATTACAGCATCCAAAATCACCAGTCAGCATGGCTTCCAAGTCCTAGCGCATCAGTCTGCAGTTTCAGAGAACTGCTCTGTTTGTCTGATTTCTGGATGGGGAAGCAAATCTCAGGGCAAGTAGCTGTGGACCTGAGCACCATTCTCCATATACTCTTCCCTGGTATAAGGACATACTGGTTCAACCAGAAAATGTTTCTGATGCTTTAACTGAGGCAAAGGGTCCAGATGCCAACAACCACCAGCTCCCTTCTTTGCTTTTGAGTTTTGCTGCCTTCATGGCACTGTAAAGTCCTGGCTGGGTCTCAGATTTTGAGCTGAAGTCTCAGGAAATGGAGCTATGGAGATGTAACAACCTTTCTTCTGGGAACTCTAGCCCAGAAAGGCAAATGTTTCAAGTTCAGTTTCATGTATTGAGAGTAGGCTTTAGAAAATTATAATGTGGGAGAAAGATGGGCAAGTTTGTATGTCTTGCTTGTACTTATTTGTATTTAGGAATATCTGTCCATTACCACCGATCTTTCTCCCAAAGACCCTGGAGTTGCTAAGGGCGTGATCAGATGGGGAAATACATTTTAGACCACCTGGCTGGTGGAAGCTATTTTCTGGCATGATAAATTGGTAATAGCACTGTAGGACTAACCCAGTCCATACCAAAATGGATTTTTATGGTACAGTGTGAAGACTGCTCTCAGGAACATGGATTGGTTTCTGGATGGATGGACAGACGAATGGATTAATGGAATGGTCACTTTTAAGAATGATTGCTTCCAACAATGCAACCCTTTCTGGCATGATTCTTTCCAGATGAGATCCTTTCTTGACATCTGATCACACCCTAAATTCATGTTTCCCTTTAGCCTAGTTTTTTAAAAACATACTTCTCCAAAGAGTTAAGAGCAATGTCAGCATATTTGGTAACAAGAAAACTAGGTTTCATGGTTCTTTTCCTGTGAAATCATCCTGCTAAGGGCATTAAAATTTACTATCCACCTGTCTGCCTGGATTTTATCAACACCAAAGCATTTTTATAATATGTGATTAAACAAACCCCATTTACTGATGCAGTAAAACATAATAGAGACCAGAGCATTTAAAAGGCTTCCTAAATCATGGTAGCAGTTGCCAGAACAGAAGGTGAAAGTGCCTTTTATAATGTCTGATAAATGGATGAAAACATTAAAAGGGTGAGATTTACATGGCAGAGACTGAACTTGTAAAGAATCAGTCCAATTCTCTCTCGGGAGGTATGATAGCTCACCAAGACTGCATGGCGCAGAGGGGAGGCAGATATGAAATCCCCTACCCTTCCAGCAAATGCAGCATTTTTAGTGCCCAAGAACATTTCATTTATATCATCTCCTTTGGGCTTGAATGATGATGATGAACCATCAGTTTAAAGGACCATCATTCCCGCAGTAGCCTACCATGATTGAAAAACAGGCAAGCCTTATGTGTAGGCTTATTGTCAAATAAACATAGAACACAAAAGGAAGGGGGGAGAATGTGGCTGAGCCGAAAGTGAGGAACTGCAGCTACAGTATACCAAAAGGCACACAACCAAACTTCTTGTGACCATCTGGCACATCTACTAAACCAAGGGTTCCCAAACTTTTCGCATGTGATTGAGCAGGCCACTTACGTGGTTCCTCCCACCAGAAGTGGAAGTTAACTTATGCTTCCAGGACCGGCGTGGGTGGCATGGGACAGACTATTTGGTGCTGCAGGGTGGATCCAGGGCAGGGGCCATAGTTTGGGAACCCCTGCACTAAACTGACAGTTGTCTACTCCTGCTTTACATGCAGTGGTAGGATGTCAAAAATTTTACTACCCCACCATGACATCATCACAGTGTGGGCAGAGCTAACGGCATGATGTCATGATATCGTGGGCGGAGCGAAATAAAATAATAATAATAATAATTAAAATAAAATAAAAATAAGCACACACACACACCTCAACCCACCCACCCACAACATAAACCCGTAAATAAATTAAATAAATAAATAAATTAAATACAAAAATACATTGAAATACACCCACCCACCCAAACACAAATCAACCAGAGCTTTTAAATCAGAGCTTAAAGCTTGTTCTGGCTAATCTTTCTCACACTAGGTCAGATGGAAGGAACTACAGAATGAACTCAGCACAAGATGGCTTCATTTTGGCACTTTTCAACTTTTCAACAGTTAAAGAAGTTAGGTACTAAGTCTTTGCCTAACCAGTTCTCTAGGATAATATGCCTTAACGTAAATGTAAAACAGCTGTACCTCCTTAAGGGTTCTCCAATTGGAACAGCAATTGGAACAGCACAGGTGTAGCTTATTGATGAGGTAACTCCAAGACTTTACTTAAAAACCCCAAGCCAGGCTGCCAGGCCTGCCGGTTGCCAGGCCTTTTTAGGAACTGTGGAAGTACGTCAATATAGGTAAAGGTATTAAATACACATTAAAATACACACAGACACACCACATCCAAAGGAGAGTCACTTACCCTGGGGAGCAGGCTATAGGGAGCTTCAGGCTAGCAGCTTCTCTTCCTCCTTCCCACTTGGAAGGACAGCAAGTGCTTGGCATGCATGCGCAGTGGGGGAACCAGTGAAAAGGTAAGCCCCAAAGGTGGTTCCCCCTAAAAGCTGCTGCCGGTTCTCCGGGACACTGGGGAAAGTTATTACTGGTTCTGGCAAACTGGTGAGAACCTGTTACATCCCATCGCTGTTTACATGGCGGGGCAGGGTGTTGATGATGGAGTCTCATAATATATGCACATCATATATTATCAAGTTGCTTATTCCTTCATCAGGCCAATCCAAATATTTTTAAAACTTCTCTGAGATGTCAGCCTAGATTGAAATTTGAGGGTTCACATCCTCAGGTATGTAAAAAGTGTACATTTCATTCTGGTTTTATATAGGCTTCTAGTTATGGACTGCTGTAGCCTTGCTACCAAGTATCTCTGGGATAAGCCAATCAGTATGGGGAAATGGGTGTGAAGCACTCAGCCAGCATATCATGTGGAAATTGGCAACCTCCTGACCTTTGAACACATTCCTTGAGTTAATGAAGGAAGATGTCGTACTGTAAGCATTAAGAACCATTTGGGATGATTTTACTTATGTTTAGTGCTCCTTTTGCCATCAGAAAGCTTCCAAGGACCTGCAAAGGTCTCAGTGACATTGTCAAAGAAGATGGATCCATGCCTTCATTTCCAACTGTGCCATCCAAAACCCTTTAGGTTCCAAAATGGCCATCAATGACATTGCAGGCTCTAATTCCTATCTCGGTAGCTTTTTAAGCTTTAAAAGATGACAGTGGGATGTTTTTAATGAGGTATGCTATTATTTTCACTGACAGCCCACACCTCCATCAGTTCCTCCTAGTTATTAAGTTCTGGGTTCTCTATGATGATCACAAGCACTCCAAGGGTCTTCTTGTTTCACATGGAGAAAACTAAGAAGTAGATGAGAAATAAAGAAGTGAGAACTGCAACATCATTGTAGCTTCAACCTCACAATAATTCTTCAGCTGTAGTTTAGCGGTAAGGTACCCCAAGGTCATTTTGTCCAACTGCTGGCTTACACAGAAGATACACAGCTGGGACATTGTCATCGGTGTTGGCTGCTACTTGTATCCAAGTATATATACACACACACCCGACAATCATTTTCACAGTTGTTGGATGTGTCTCTGGTGAAAGGAGAATGACAAACTGAAAAAATGTCATTGATAGGAATTTTTTTTACGTGGATTCCAGTTTGCCATGAAGAGATGCACACACTGTGATCATGGAGCCATCTCCTGCGGCACATACGAAATGAGAGGTGCAGGATTTAACACCAGGACTGCAATGGACTGCTGCAGCCTTGAGGATATTATCAAGGTGCACCTTCACAGCCTGTCCATCTGGCATGGCCTCTTCCGCCTCCATGACCGTTGGGATTCAGAATAATGAAGTGATTCCTCCTCTGCTCATTTTGCCATTGGGCAAAGGGGCTCTTATGCCCATAGTCATTGGTTCCTTTAGGTAGTCAGGTTATTTACCACCGCTCAACACTCAGTGTGTAATCCAACCTCTATTGCATGTCTTCCAATGAAGAGACAACCAACATCTGAGGCAGCTGGGTCCACTGCTCAATAGTTCTTGCTACCAGGAAATTCTTTCTAATAACCAGACAGGATCTCCTTTGAATCCACTGGTTTGGGTGGAGAAAATAAGTTTGTGTCATCCATCAATAAAGGCATAGTGCCTTTACTGAATTCTGACTTATGTAGTGCACCCAGAAGAACCAGAGTGACTGTTGAGTTAGATGGGCAGTAGAGAATTGATGACTCAATCTCAGATATGACCACTGGGTAAATCCCAGATAATCATAAATTAGAGGGTTGTGGTGGTTTAGTGATTAAGATACTGAGCTTGATGACTGGAAGATTGGCTGGCCAGAAGTTTGAGACCTGAGTGCTGAGCAATGGAGTGAGGACCCATTGTTTGCCCTGGCTCCTGCCAACCTAGTAGTTCAAAAGCAAAAAATTACAAGTAGAAAAATATGTACCACATCAGCAGAAGAGGTAACAGTGTTCTGTGTGCTCTGGCATGACTTGCTTTTGAACTTAGTCATACCTTGGCTTAGAAGGTGTGGGAGGTGCAAGGAAATTTCCCATCCTCCATAGCAGAAGACTATCTAAGAAAATTATGTAGTATAGTATTATTTCCTGTTATGTTGCCATGAAACAAGTAATAGAGGTTTATTGTGATTCCCAGTGATCCTCAAGCACCTCTTTAGCTTAGGCCATCTTCTCTCTGTTACCCTGCCTTTAATCTGAGAATCAAGTTAGAACTCTTCCATTTTATGTGTTCGAAAACTTATTCATCCTGTACCTTTGTTAGGAACTGGCTGGGTTGGTCTCACCACATCCATTAATGAAAAGACTGTTTTGAAATGGCTAATTATGAAACCACCTCTGAATTACCCAGATTAGCTTATAGGTACTGAGAGAAAATACACTCTAAATAAAAACCATGGGGCCCAAGTGGCTTAAATGGTTGGGCAGATTAATTAGTTGCTTGATGATCCATCAATGTCTGTTCAATAATGTGTCCTCATAGGTCCCACCACCCACATCACACCACTGTCCCCAGCCTTATATTTTAATAAGTTTGATGTTTATTTCTATTTCAAGACCCCTTATCTCTCAAACCTTCCATTTCTGCTTTCAAAACCCACTTGATTTCCTTTCGGGGGCAATTTCTGTTTGTTCTGCTACTTGCTTTCTGCTTTTTCCTCTATGGTTCCTGCTTCTGTGGCATGCCCTAATGAATAGCATGACAGATGTTGGGGAAGGTGTGTGGAGAGTTTCAGTTCTTTCCAGTGAGTAGAAAGGTGACCTGTAAATATTGGAAGAGAAGAAGGCACATTTGGATTCTCCCCCCCCCCCCATGTGCAAAATAGTTTCAATAAAAAGCTGTGAATGGACAGGATTTAGAGCAACCTTTTCAAACTGGGGGCCAGGTCACACTCTCTCAGTCAGCTTTGAGTGCCAGACAGCCATTTTTGACCTCCCTGCACAATGGGGGTGGCCTTTTTGTCCAAATAGCCTAAAAGGGGTGGTCATTTTGTTTCTTAAATGTCCTTAGAGGGGGTAGAGGGCCACATGAAATGGTGCTGCAGGCCTGATCTGGCCTGGGGGCCTTAGGTTGAGAACCCCTGATTTAGACTGATTTCTGCAACTGAGATGTGAGCTTGCAGGGGTGCTGTATGGATAAGGGGACTCTTGTACATTCTCTGATCTCAATAGTCATTTGAAAGGGACCATAGGAGACTCCAAATACTGGCAGGAGTAGAATTACACTTGTGAATTTAGCAAGTGTCGCTGGCATATGTTACTCAGGCCCTGTCCTAAAGACTGTATAAGATAGTGATGGCAAACCATTTGGAGACTGAGTGTCCAAACTGCAACCCAAAACTCACATATTTATCACAAAGTGCCAACACAGCAACGGGAGAGGAAGGAAACACTCCTATTGGTCTGCTGGGCAGAGGAGTGGGGCAAACTCTGTGCTGGAGTGACTGCACAGGTGCTCACAGAAAGGGGCTGCCAAGTGCCACCTCTGGCATGTGTGCCACAGGTCCTCCATCACTGGTATAGGATATCATGTCAAGCAATGTTATTTCAAGAGTGGGAAATAGAACTTGAGACCAGAGCAAACAAACTTTCAAAGCCCAAGAGAGCATTTGGTGGAACAAAGATTTCTTATGAACAAGCTGAAAACTGGCCTCAAGATCTTTGTGCTCTGCTGTGGTAGGGAAAAAACTTCACGTGCATGGGACCTCTGCCACCCTAGACCCCTTGGTGCCATCTGCTGTGTGGACAGCTTTTTATCTCTGAGTGAAGATGCCACAGCTGCCTACAGCTCTAACAACCTCCTCAACCTGAAGCAAGAAAGCTGTTACTTAGACTGTTGAATATTTGTGAAACAGTCACAGGCCACTTGACATTGGTATTTGGCAGCAGGTTATGAGGAAGGGAGATAGCAATGGCAATAGCAATTACACTGATATAGTGCTTAGTGCACTCTCTGGGTGATTTACAAGTTAATTAGCATTCCCCCCCCCCAACATGCTGGGAACTTATTTTACTGACCTCAGAAGAATGGAAAGCTGAGTCAACCTGGTGCCCCTTCAGGATCAAACTCAAAATGTTTTGGCTGCAGTACAACAGTTTAACCACTGCACCACTAGGGCATCAAGGATATTGTAAACCACAAAAAGAGGGAAAGTTGTTTGGTGGAGGACATCTCCCTGCATAGGTTCACCATGAGGCTGAGGTATTGGAGGGTTTGTCATCCAAAATGGTAACTTTTCCTAATTCTGGTTACATCAATAGACTTCCTGCTTTGCTTGAAGAGATTCCCAGTTTTAAACTCTGGTACCTCCCAATTGGGGCCGGGAAACATCTCCACCCCAACCTCTGGAGAGCTGCTGCTACTGAACAAACAGTCTGACCTGGGGTAACGCAGCTTCTGTGGGCTGTGTCTTCAGGCTTTTATATTTGACCTCACAGTCTGATATTTAGCAGCTCAAGCATACATTTAATGGCATTTAAGATCAAATATAGACAGCTGACACGCAACAGTACCTAAAATTTGATAGAACATGTGAGATGTCATAAATGATAACTATGAAAGGAGAGCCACAGTGGCTTAGCGACTAAGATGTTGACTTTGATGACTAGATGGTCAGCAGTTCGAGACCCAAGTGCTACATGACAGAGTGTGTTCCCCAGCTTCTGCAAACCTAACAGTTTGAATGCAAGAAATTGCAAGTAGATAAAAAGGTACTGCTTCAATGAGAAAGGTAACAGCATTCTCTGTGTCCCCAGCATCTAGTCATGCCTGCCATATGACCATGGAAACGTCTGGAGATGCAGACAGTGCTGGCTCTTTGGCTGTAAATGGAGCTGAGCACCACTTCCTAGATTCAGACATGACTGGTTTTCAAGCAAAGGAGACCTTTACGTATTTCTTCTCCAGGTGTTGTATCTATTCTGGATATTGGCTATCATCATGGCAATAGCCTTCCTGTTCTTAACTTTTTGCAACAGGCCTTCCGAGGACATGCCACATCATTCTCTCAGGTTCTAGAGCCATGAAGTCCATCTATGTCCAGGGCCATCTCTCTTCCCAGGGATCTTTCCTTGCAGAGTGGTTGGAGTATTCTATACTTGTTGTTCCACATGATATAGCTAAGGAAATTGGAGCTTTCTTTGTTTACCTCTACATATACCTTTAATATATGAGATGAACATATTAAATTTCATATGCAATGCCTTGTTAGAATGAGTCCAATCTAATTGAAACACATACATTTTACTCCTCTTTCTTACTGCAATTTGGTTAACGATATCCAGAAATAACTCTGGTGGTCTCCTTCTCTCTATGTAAGAGCTCTCCAACAGCGAGTTCATATTTGAAGAGCAGAAAACGATGCTTGCAAGCTAAAGCAGCAATGAACTTTCACTTGCAAAACTCTGCAGAATTGCTTCCCTGCATTTTTCTGTGTGGTTTATATCACTTGAATGAGCTTCACTCTCTATTCCATAGTATTCTTTTTATGTTTCCTCCTGTCTCGTAAACTTCCTGAGAAACAGAGGTGGCTGATCGTTTCAATTCTGAGGAGTGCAGTTAAGTGCCATCCAATTGCAAATCAGTCATTTCTTCTGGAAATAGAAGCCTAGCTATTTAATTCTGAAAGTATTCTGTTTACAAAGACTAGCTATGCCACTAACTTTTGGGGAAAAGTTTTGAGACAAGCTTAGAAGAGGTGGAGTCCAGCTGGAGCATTCAGAAATGCCAAGAGAATATCTTTAGAAGAGGTAGAAGGAAATTGTGGCTATCCATGTTTGTTGTATCCCTGGCTGATGGTCAGACAAATAGACATTTAGTAGAATATATATTCCCAACAATTACCATTTTTCTCTCACACAAGAGAACTGCCTCAAAGATAGGTGCATTAGAATTCAAAGTTGGAAATTAAATCAATTTTTTTTCTCTCAGTGACCAATCATTTCTCATGGCTCATATGTGGCATGCTACATTCAATCCCCCATGATGAGATAAAAACAAAGTCCACTTTATATCACTATGTGTGTTAGAAACCAAAAACCCAAACAAAAAGTATTGTGTCACTAATAAGGTGTACACATATATTTCAGTGTAACTTTTTGTGAATTACCATCCAGTTTTTGAGACAAGTCTGTGGATAGGGATGCCACACATTTGTGGAGCTCCATTTTGTTGTTCAGTCGCACAGTTGATTCTGACCCTTTGAGACTCTATGGACTATTGTCCTCCAGGCACCTCTGTCCACCACCATCCTCCTCAGTCCACCCAGCTCTGTGCCCATTGCATCTACAATACCATCTAGCCATCTCATTTTTGGCTGCCCCCTTCGTCTTTTGCCCTCCACCCTTCCCAGCATCAAGGCTTTCTCAAGCGAATCCTCTCTTCTCATTTGATGTCCAAAGTATTTTAGCTTCATCTTTACTATTTGACCTTCTGAGAAGTAGTCAGGGTTGATTTCTTCTAGGATCAACCTATTTGTTCTCCTCGCTGTCCAGGGGACTCTCAAAATTCTCCTCCAACACCACATCTCAAAGGCATCTATTCTTCTGCGCTCAGCTTTCCTAATGGTCCAGCTCTCACAACCATACATGGCCACCGGGAATACCATTGCTTCAGAAGAGTAGCGTGCCTTGGCGGGGCCCCGTATAAAAATCTTTTGGGGGCCCTTAGGAAGGGTAAAGATTTGTTTTGTTTACGCACGTTGGGGGCCCCCGTGACCCGGGGCCCCCGTATAATTGATACGGCAGATACGGCGGTAGCTACGCCTCTGCATTGCTTTGACTATACAAATTTTTGTTTACCATTTGATGTCTCTACTTTTCACTATGTTCCCCAGTTTTCTCATTGCTTGCCTCCCAAGAATCAGTCACCTTTTTATTTCATGGCTGCAATCCCCTTCTGCAGTGATCTTGGATCCTAAGAATGTAAAGTCTGTCACTGCTTCTACTTCTTCCCCATCTTTTCTCCAGGGACTGATAGGGTCTGTTGCCATTATCTTGGTTTTCTTGATATTGAGTCTCCTGATAGCTTTTGCACTCTCTTCATTCAACTTTCTGCCATTAGGGTAGTGTCATTTGTGTTTCTCAAGTTGTTGATGTTTCTCCTAGCAATTTTGTTCCAAAATTATGATTTCTCCATCCCTGCATTGCACATTATGTGCTCTGTGTATAAGTTGAATAAGCAAGGTGATAAAATGCAGCCACTCCATCATTCCGTATTCTGTCCTAACTGTTGCTTCTTGACTCTTGTACAGATTTCTCATGAGGAATATACAGTAACATCTTCTCCCTAGCCTATTTATAATTAATAAGAAATTACAAGTAGACAAACAGCTACTGCTTAGGTGGGAAAGGTAACAGAGTTCCGTGTGCTTCAGGGTCTAGTCATCCTTGCTACATGACCAAAGAAATGTCCCCAGACACAGACAGTGCTGGCTCTTTGGCTGCAGACAGAGATGAGCACTGAACCCTAGAGCCAAACATGACTAGCTTTTGAGCAAGGGAAACCAGGTCTATGGTGGCTAAGTGGTTAAGAACCTAACATTGTTAGCTGGAAGGCTGGCAGCTCGGCAGTTCAAGACCTGGGTACGGCATGACGGATTGAGTACGCATCTCTGTCCCATCTCTTGGGAACATGAAAGGAGTGTCATTCAGGCATCCCCTGAGCAGAGTTTTTCCTGTAGAAATCCTTTCAACCCAGAATAATTTCTGACATTAAATTATTATTATTATAGCAAGGGAGCCCTTTACCTAGCCAGGAAATGGGATGAATGTCTATGCATAAGATCTGAAGCAGATGACAAAATAGGTGTAAAATAAAACAAACACAGTCTGGTACAATTTAGCTCAATCAAAATTTGTTTTACTGCATTGTTTCTCTCCTTGGAGGTGAACAAAGGAGAATTTGACAATTGAATCATCTTGTGGGATAAATGATGGTGTGGTGGTAGATTCATATTGTCATCATGTGTGTGGAGGCTGAATTTCTTTTTGTCCCCAATTTTCACTCTGTTATTATATAGCCTGAAAGATCCCCTATGAACAGTGGGTTCTCCTTGTATAGTTTGGAATCTCAGTACACAAACACACCAGTCCTTTCCACGGAGTCTTTTTCTAGATGTCACAATGAACTTGTGATCCCACCTCCCCATACATTCAGCTCAAATTGGGTTGAAAAACCCATGGTCCTCCAATTGATTCTTGACTCCAGCAGCCATGAGAATGAGCTGATATTGGCTGAGGGTTCTGGATGCTGGAAGCTATGGTCAACAGTATCTGGAGGGCCACAGAGTCACCATCCTTGAAGTAAAGTTTTGATAGTTTTTGGTTTGCTTCTATCTATTGCAAAACAAAGGGGTTTAGTATGTAACCTAAAGTGCAAATGTGATTGTGTAAGTGGGGATGCCAAAAGATCTCCTTGAAAATAATTCCTCTCTTCCGCCAATACACAATCCCATTGATTTTCTACTGAGGCTTATACCTCATCTGATAGACCAGGGCTTAGATACTACCAGGAGTCAGACTTCCTCTACAATAATGACTTTCAAGATGTATGGAGTAAGTAGGCATCAGCATTCTCCATTTCCATGTCACACTTTTAAATATTCTCTTTATTCTCAACTGATACAGGCCTGAGGACATGACATGTCACTTGGATAGGAATGTGAAGATGGCTTACATTTGCTCAGGCATAGTAAAACCTGGGGAGCTTTCAAGTCTTCAAATATACTTTGAATCCCTGTTTCTGCATAAAATAGGCCTCTAAACACATATTTCAGGGAAGTGTAATAAAATGGTTTGATTGATCACAAGGATCACAACCAGTCCCCACAGACCGCCTTAGAACTATGGAAGGCAAGCAAGAAGCTAACAGATAACTGAGCAGAACCACACGACTCTCTACTGCCTGGCCAAGAACCACCATGGCCCATGTGGAAAACTTTAAACAGACTGTGTGCTGGGATAGGAAGATCAAGGGCCAATCTGAGAAAGTGGGCTTTCCCTATAGATGACAGCCTGTGTGGATGTGGGGAAGAACAAACTATCTCCCATATGGTACAATGCACATGATACCCCTCAACTTGCACTGAGGAGGACCTTATGTTGGCAAGAGGAAATGCTGTTGATGTGACCTGATACTGGGTGGATGTAATCCAGCTCTTTTAATTCTATTTTGTTTTAGATGTGTTAATTTTAGCTTTGTATGTTATTATATGCTGGTGGTGCATCTGGCACAAATAAATAAAGAAAAAAACTTTACTTTTGCAACAAGGGAATAATCCTCAACATTTTTCAGTCCTGCAGATTTCACAGAAATGTGTATAATTACATGCAACAAGGTGCAAAATCTCTCTGGGATGGGGGATGGAGGTCTTGATACCTCATAGGACCTTACAGTACGATTTTTGTAAAGTTGTCCAGTTCACAAAAATAAGGATGAAATGAATATAAGCTTCACATCTCTACATTGAGCCTTTTCAGTTCATACAATTCTATCCTGTTTCTGCATTTTTTTAAAAAAGAAAATCATAGCATTGTGTGTCTGTATGTGTCTGTGTCTGTAGAAGTGAGATCAAGTTCTTCTCAATCTTTATTGCTCTCCATTTTAAAAATATTTTTCATCATTTTGACATTTTCCCCATTCACCCTTATAGGCAGCAGCTGTAAGTGGTTCATTCACACAGATAACCTTGAACAATTACATGGTTATCAAAAGTCCTCCCAGTGTGCATGTTGGTGAGCATGGAGCTTTGCCTGCAAACTGCCATATGGTTAATAATTTTCCCTGGCACTTTCCATTCACTTTAGTTTAAATCTTATAAAGTCAGCAATAATTGCATTATGAGGTCAGAAAACTACCGTAATTCAGCAAAGCTCTCTTATTCTCTTTGCCTCATGTGCACCATCTCTCAGGAATAGGAACTCCAGAATGTAGTTTTTCTAAAGTCTTCAACATGCATTGGCATGAGAATCTATGTTTAAACTAGGGATGAGCATGAAATCCACTGATGTGGGCTTTAATACCATACTTGAACCCACTGAATATGAGTCCAAATGCTATTTGTGGTGAGTGAGCTGTAGGTTTGTGTTCTTGTAGTGTGACTTGAAAAAGGGAAACCACCATGGAAAAATAAAAACAGAATAATATGCATGTTTTAAAAATGCACAGAAATGTCATTTAATTTATGTGCAGATGAATGGAGAAACATGTATTTGGGAAAACACTCATAAAAATTCATCCCTATTGAAAAATATGCATCAAATTCATATAGATTTCTGCATGAAGAAATGTCTTGTTCCTGGATTCCAGAAGATCTCCTGCCTTATTCCTTCTCCTGAAGACTCCCTGCTTTGTTCCTGGTTCTTGTGAGCTCTTGCTGTGCTTTACTTGATTCCTGGCTCCTAGAATTCCATCCTCACCTTGCTCCAGCTCCTGAAGATACCCTGCCTTATCTGCTATCCCGTTCACCTGATTTATGGCTCATTTAGACTATGCTTTCATTGTCTGGACTAATCCTGCTTCCCTGATTGGATTTGGCTTTGGACTCTGGAATGAGATACAGTTGCTGTTGGGCCTGCTACCTAGTTGACCTGGTTCCTGTCATTCATATTATCTGCAAGCTGCTCATGTCTTGGACCCTGACAGGAACTCCCAATCTCAGCCAGATACCTACACAACTGAGCTATCCTACTAGTTATCAGGAGAGAACTAAACAAGAGAATGACCTGCCACATCCTCTGAACAGAGATGAGCCTCAAGTCTGCTGGCTCAGATCCAGGAAGAGCTTTATGACAAGAACAAACATTCTTGAGGGTACACAAGAACAAAACCAAATTGAAAGATGGATGAAGGAGCTCACTGGGCAAGAAACATCATTAAAGCTTGGAGGACCCTGAATAGGCTGAGGGTCAGAGTCCCTAAATGTAAGACCAACATGCTCAAGTAAGGGCTGCTGGCATACAACAATACATGGTGTGAATGTGGAGAGAGACAGAATCCAGCTGATTTACTGGTCTGCCGATTAATGCCAGAAACATGCACTGATAAGGACTTAAGTTTGGCCAACAACAAAGCCAAGAAAGTGGCTTCATTTTGGCAGTCCAGGGTTTGATCTGTACATGAAAGAAGAAGTTGTCACACTATAGAGCAGATGTTTAAGAACCTGGCAGTAAATGCCACAGACCTTGTTCTAGCATTTATTTCAGCAAAAGTTAGTGTTCTCTAAATCTGTGCCTTTTTGACAGAACCTGCTGCCCAGAGAGATCTGTTTGTTTTCTTGGAACTATATGATCCATGACTTTTGCTTTATCTGCTTATGAAAACAACCTCACAATTAGCTGCATGAAGTCTCTTAATTGGTCCCAAGAGTTTCATTAATCATCACATGCCATACCTTTGAAGCCAAAAGGAGCTTGTGAAAAATAAAAAGCTTTTTAAAAAGCATCAGCATCTGATAAAAAATTTCTTTGCTAGACATTGCTGTGTCTTTGCAGAAAGAACTTTTCTCCAATATCACACAGGCACGTAAAAGTCTTCAGTGGCAAATAAATTGCCTCTTGGCATCTAAACCTCTTGTGGTACTATAAATCAAGAGGTTGTCATGTGTTAAGGTTTTGTCACCTCATAAGCACATTGCCAGAACTGTGGTGGCTCAAGTGGTTAAGACGCTGAAGTCGCTGACTGGAAAGTTGGGGTTTGATTCATGGGTACTGCATGACAGAGTGAGCTCCCATCTCTGTCCCAGCTCCTGCCAGCCTAGCAGTTCAAAAGCAAGAAATTGTAAGTAGATAAATAGGGACCACTTCAGTGGGAAGATAAACAGTGTTCCGTGCACTCCGGTGTTGTGGCATACCTGCCACATGTCCACAGAAATGTCTGTAGATGCATACAGCACTGGCTCTTTGGCTATAAACAGAGATGAGCACTGAATGCTAGAATCAGATACGACTGGCTTTCAAGCAAAGGTGACCTTTACCTAGCACATTCTAACCACTGTAAACAGTATCCATAGACAAGTCATAGTCTGAGCAAGTGGAGGAACTCATTTCTACAGTTCCAGGCTGAAGATTTCATGTGGTATTATAAAAAAAGGTGGAGGTGTTAATGTGACCTGTTTAGTAACACACTAGATTTGAAATCTTGATGGAGAAAACCAACAAATAATTATCAAACCTTTGCTTGATGATTTGCAATGAAGGTCATACCACTTTACAAACTATACTTACTTCTAGGTCAGTGCCAAAAAATTGTCAGACTCTTTTTACACTCAAAACAATGTTCTCGTGTTTAAATGAAGTCCGTTAGATTTTGTCATACTCTGATATGGTGGAAAGAATCATGGCTGTCTTCAAGCACTATAACATAGTACTCATTCATTGGTTACGAAACATGGAAATCCTAAAATTGTCATCTAAAAAGATTCAAAAAAGTAAGAGTATTTGAGAATACATTAAAAATGGTAGCAATCATAAGGCAACTGGCTAACTTAAAATTGAATATTAAAATACTGTCTGAACCAGAATGTTGCCTAAAAGAGAGATGACTTGTACAATTTCCAATTCTCATCAAGACAAGATGTCTCATTCGCTATAGGCTGGGACTGTCAAGGAACTTCGAGCCCCTGTGTGAATTATTCCCACTGGCATGAGAATGAGGTTTTCAGGGTTTTTTTCTGCTCAGTGTTCTTTGGTTTTCACAAAATGTCTCTTATGAAGCAAAGCACACCCATAGAGCTAGTGCAGATCTATTGGATGATTAATCAAAAGATACAAGCAACCATTGTTATAGCCCAGACACACACAGCAGAACAGGTTAGCCTGCAGCCACTGCACATGAGGTAAGGACAAAGTCTTACATGAGTCCAAAGGGTCAAGCAAATCTCTGGTCAAAGATAGCCAGGTTCAAGAGCCGATCATTAGTAGAACTGGATATGAAGAGGGTGATCTGAAGTTATGGTCAGGTTTTCAGGCAAGGGTCCGATATCCAGGAAACAGGCAAAGGTTCAAGAAGTGTAGTGTCGGGATCCAGAATGATTGCTCTGACAAAGGCTTGCAAGCATGGGTACCTTCTTAAGAAGACTCAGGACTCACAGCTGGAGATCGTCTCTGGACCTGAATCCTAGCCCTTCTCCTTCTCAGCTGCAGCACATTACTTAATTGTGCCCTGCATCTAGTGGTGGGCTGCTGCCAGTTTGGCCTGGTGCGGCCATACTGGTAGCGGAAATCCAGAGGGGTTCGCCGGGGGGGTGACTGGTTCGGTCGCCTCTCCAGCTGCCCTCTGGATTCCTTTTCGGGGCAGCCCAAAATGGCTGCTTGGAAGTGTGAATGAGTCAAATGGTGTTTTGATGCATGCGCACTTCCGAGCAGCCATTTTCGGCTTCCCGGAAAAGGTGCAGTGGCGTCCTTGGAGCAGCGGTAGCGGCCTTTCCTTCACTGCCAACCACCAACACTGCTCCCATGGCAGCATTGCCGGGCCTGACTATAGCAGGCCAGGCCAGGATGTGCTGCTGCGCCGCCGTGCTGCCACCACCTACCTGCTGCTCCCTGAGTCCCTGACTCCAGCAAGGGTAAGGAACTAGGGTTTGTTTTCTTTGTGTTTCAGGTGTGTGTGTGTGTGTGTGTGGTGGGGTATTTTATGTAGTGTGTTTTTATTTTATTTTTATGTATACTGATTCTCTATTTTATTTCATTTTATTTTATTTTTTTACTTTGGCTCCACCCACAAACATCATGATGTCATGACATTGGCTTTGCCCATGACATCATGACATCATGACGTTGGCGTCAGCCTTGCCCACAGTGTGGTAGCAAAATTTTTGGCTGCCCACCACTGCCTGCATCTCTTGGATTGCTGGGATCTGCCTCATCCTCCTCGTTGCCAGCCCCTGGTGCCTCAGCCAGTTCTTCTGTCAAATCCTGATCAGTTCGATCAGCTTGACCAAGAGGAGTTAACTCTGGGC
Source organism: Furcifer pardalis (assembly GCA_030440675.1). Lineage (NCBI taxonomy): Eukaryota > Metazoa > Chordata > Lepidosauria > Squamata > Chamaeleonidae > Furcifer > Furcifer pardalis. The sequence continues at coordinate 96,849,433 of CP126892.1, forward strand.
AGGCAGTAGGCTGTGGAGTTGGCAGGGATCCTCCTTTGGTTCATGAGGAGGCAGATCTGAACCTGCAGCAGGCTGAGGAGCAGGCCCAAAGTCCTCCTCCTTGAACTTGGGATTCAGGGCCACAACACCCATCCAATACCTCCCATTTTAAAAAAAAACTTGTAAGGGTATATGGGGTGTCCCAGTGGTCAAAAACAAAGCAGCCTACTTTACCTACTTAGGTTTAAGAGGTATTGAGTGATAAAATTGGATGTGGGAAAGGTTGATTACAATCGAGATATTTAATTTTTATATAATTGTCTAAAACATCATAATGAAAGATTTCTACATCTGTGCCACATTCACAGTCTTGCCTGTTACCCTGAAGAGCTGCTGCCTTGTAACCAAAGTAGAATTGTGAACATTTTGGGGTTGATGCTTTCTTTCATCTTGCTGTGTTGCAAATCAGCAGCAGCAGCAGCAGCCCTTTTTGTAAGACTTCAAAGCTCAAACCTGAGACACAGGTCAATATCTTCGCATTTCTTAAGAGGAACTCCTTGACAATAATTGTAAATGACCATGGGTATAACAGGTATACAGAGTAGAAATCTCTTGTGGTATAGCATGCAAAACAAGGGAGAAAGCAAATGTGCTTCTAGGCATGTCAAAATAGGATAGCCTTAAAGTATGAAAAATCAGCCCCAAAGGCAACAGCTTTTCATGCTTTTTCTACATTCCATTCCTGGGGATTTTACATCTAAAGCCTTCTTCTTCTTTAAGTGCAGTATCAAGTTCTGAATATTGGCTATTATTATGGTGATCAACTATGAAGGTTGTCCTGAGAATATAATGCAGTGGTTTTCCATTTGACTTCTGCATCACAGCATGACACCTGATGCAGTTCCGTGAGTCACTTTCTGGACCTGGGCCCCTTGGGCACACAAAGTCCTCATCAGCTCCAGGCCAGTATTGATGAAGCTACTGTCCTTCATCAAGATGGATTTAAGTGGGGTTTAATCCCCTTGAGGACCATCACCCTTCCCTGTGGACTTTGGTACTCAATGCCGTTAGTCCTCAGGGTGGTCAGGTTAGTTAACCGCCACCTGACAATTGGCACTGAGTTACTGGCAGTATGGTCTACTCTATTATCATAGTACAGGGATTCTCATCCTATGGCCCACAAGCTGGATGCGGCGCGTGGCACCATTTCATGTTGATCCCCCACTGCCTCCACCACACCAGGAAGTGCTATGTGGTGGAGGAAGGGCAAAATGGCCATCCGGCCCCTGAAGCTGTCTGAGGGAGCATGACCTGACCCCTGGCTTTAAAATGTTGAGAACTCCTTCCATAGTAGAATAACCTGGCCAGACATCTAAAGCTTGAAAGCTGGAAAATGCCCTCAAACCCTGACAAACATCTGGGAATGATTTTAGTCAGAAAAAAAAGAAACAAACTCAGTGGAATTTGGCCTGAGCCAGCAAAACATTTGTGATCTCAAATCCCCACCATGTGCATTCTCCCTCTCATTGCCAAGGTTGACTTTCAGCTGCAAAATGTTACACCATCAAGCTAATGCGGCTGTTTTCTCAACAGCTTTTAATTGGCAGATGATTGTAGTGGTCTTTTTAAAAATATTCTCTACCAAACCCTTTAGGAAGAGGACAGGATGAAAAGTGGGACCTGTGTATTTATTTCTCCCCCATTCCTGTGTTTAAGCTTCATCTCACAGTAGCTGCTTAGATAGCCAAGGTGGGGAAGAAATACATTATTAATTTCCAGCGAGCCCAAAGGAGGCAAGCTGGGCTATTGTCAGACAAGCCAGGAAATCTCCTACAGATAGATTCTCCCCTCTGCTATAAAATGAGAGAAGCTCCAGCCCAGACTTGAACAACAGAAATGCAGCACGCAGCATCAAACCATGCCCAGCTGTGCTCTTTTCAATAAAAGTGTACTTCAGGAAGAGCAAAACCAATAAACGAATTTTCTTAGAAACCAAACGATGCAAAATGATCTCTTCTCCCCTGAATATTCTTTAATTACCATCCCCTTCATTTTAGCTGCTGTGTGCTTTTTCAGAAGGCACATCAGTGCCAGGTTGTTAGAGCAAGGAATCGTTCTGCCATCTCTTCCATCTTACAGCAACCCCATGAAGGAACAGCTACTCAGTTCAGTGTAGTGGATCAGCTTCTTCTTCCATGTCTAGGCCAGATGAAAAACTGACGAAATGAAGGGACCTTTTGGTGAGTTCATTCTGCAGTTCCTTTTGCCTGACCTAGTGTGAGAAAGATTAACCAGAAACACAAGGTTGCTGTTACCAAGGTACGCCCAATTGTGGCTCAGAAATACTACAATCTTCAAAGAAACTCTTTCTGTGTACCCCAATCGATTGGCTGACAGACTAGGACTCTGAAGACCTGGATTCAATTCCCCACTTAACAATGGAAGCTTCTTGGGGTATACTTAATACTCCTTAAGTATTTCATACCTTGAAATCCCTACTGGGGTTACCATAAATCAGTCTTCTTTCATGTCTGGGTCAGACTGTAAACTGCCAAAATGAAGCTACCTTTTCCATAGGTCCTCTCACCTGACCTAGTATGAGAAAGATTAGCCAGCACAACAAGGTTACCATGCCCAGGGTATGCCCAATTGTGGTTCAAAAATACCACAATTCTCAAGGAAGCACTTTCTCTGCACCCCACCATAAACCAGTTATGTGATGACACATAATCCACTAACATCCAAAGAGTCCAATTGTCTACTGCCCTGCTCAGCTCTTGCAAATTCAGAGCTGTGGTTCCCTTTATTGAGTCAATCCATTTCATGTTTGACCTCCCTCTTCTCCTCTTGCCTTCAGCTTTTCCAGCCCTGCTTTCTTTTCCAATGAGTCTTGTCTTCTCATAATTTGCCCAAAGTGTGATAGCCTATGTTTAGCCATATTATTATTATTTTGCTACAAGGAGGAGCAAAGAGGTCGGTGTCCAAACCTAGTTTTTGGGAGCATATTCTGCAACCTATGATTCTTGAGATGATTTGGCACTCATGGAGTTGAAGCCTGACATGCAGCAAGCCACACCTACTGTATTAGGATTATTTTGTCTGAATGGATATGAACCTCAAGTCCTCCTTCTCAGATCCAGGAAGAGCTTTATGGCAAGAATAAACATTCTTGAGGGTACATAGGAGCAAAACCAACTTAGAAGATGGAAGAAGGAGCTCACTGGACAAGGAATAACATTAAAGGAGGATATAGCTAATGATTTCAACTTCCCCTACATCACTTAGAGGGCCCCAAATGGCTGAGGGTTGGAATCCCTAAATGTAAGACCAACATACTCAAGTGGGGGCTGCTGGCAGACAACAACACATGGTGTGAATGTGGTGAGATACAGAATCCAGCTCATGTACTGTTCTGCTGATTTCTGCCAGAAGCATGCAATGATGAGGACTTGGGTTTGGGCAATGACAAAGCCAAGAAAGTGGCTTCAGTTTGGCAGTCCAGGGTTTGATCAGGATACCAAAGAAAGATTCTTTTTGATATTTTGACAGGGTGTAGCAGTGTTGAGCTTGAGGTTGTCAAGTCAATGTGATTTCTTTGGAGATTGGCAACATCAAAACAGCATACTTGTATATTATTTCAAAATGACTATTTATAGATATTGTGCAAGGATAATAAACCATAAACCTGAGCATAGAAGCTCCTCTAGTTTCTCTGTCTGTAAGACTGAAATGGGTATTGCTTGTTTCTCTTTGACTTTTCTATTTCTGATGTGAAATATCTCTTTGGTATGGAGGGCCAAGAATAACACAATGTTAACAACTCCTAAATATTCCTTACATAACATAAATCATTAAAATGTCCTTTATCTTATTTCCCCCAGTGCTGCCAAAGCATGCTCAATTTTGTACTTTAAATCAGTCACTTTGTCAAGATTTAAAACAAGGTTTGTCAACTTGAACCTTGTACAGTATTCAGGGTTTTTACCTTAGAATATTGTCACTTGTGGAAGGAATTGAAGTGACTTTGTACACTTCTAGCAATAGATGTTTCTGTTCAATAAACATCATCCAAGATATTAGACTTAGTAATATTTTTTAAATTCCAGCTGTTGCTATGTATACCAAAACAACATCCAGGAAACAGGACCAATGTCAAGACAGGTTCAACAAACACAAAAGCTGTAAGATGTCTAAAGGCAAGATCCAGAAAGCAAAGGGTGACAACAGATAAATTCCTCCCAAGCTATTCATTGTTTCAAGTAGATGAAAATCAGAAGAAGATGGTGTAATCAGATGATGAGAAGGGTTGTGCACGCCGAGCAGCTGCCTGCCATTCACACTTTGCTGCCCCAACCAGGGCATGAGTGTGACACACTTCCACATCATCGGAGCGGGGCCAGGGCACCTCTGCCCTATTTAAGGGCATGACACCTCCTGGCTTCGCTTTACCCTTTTTGGGTCAGATTGAGTTGTGGTTTCGCTGCTCACTTCAGAGTTCTTGGCCTCTCTGACGGGGGGGGGGGAAATCTTCTTGGACGTCCTTGGAGGGTCTCTCTCAGACTGTCTCTTGATCTGTGTGGCTCTCCCCCTCTTTGGACCACAGCGGCTTGAGCCCCCACCCCACCCCTCCATGGAGCTGAGGCCTAAACAACTTTGATGCTCCCCCAGGGTTTGTACACCAGTCCGGACAGCCCATCCTGTGGCCCCTACCCCCCACCCAACGAGGGGGAGGTCCAGTGGTCCCCACAACTGTACAACCACCCGAGTGAGTACTGGGCTCACTCCGCACTTGCCTACTGGTGCATGGCCCTTTCAGGCCTCTGCAGGCTTACTAGCCTTGCAAATTGCCTTGCTGGAACACACAGTTCAGCTTCTTACTCCTCCAGAGCCAGGAGGGTGGTGAGTGTTCCCTCCATGCCAGTACCTCCAATCCATGCACCATGTGGCTGGACAAATCCGGCCCACCAGGCCTTCTCAGAGGAATGGTGCCAGGAGCTGGCTGCCCTGCAACATAGGGTAGAACAGCTCAAGGGGGCCTGCGCTCCCCTCTCTGACCCGGAGAGTATAGATGATGGCTATCCACCTCTGGAGCAGCAACCGGAGGCCGGTGAGCCTACCTCTGCACCTCTGGAATAGCTCGAGGCTGCATCATCAGTGGTGCCAAGTGCTACTGCAGCTCACCCTATTCTGGCCCCACTGCCCGGCGAATCACACGAGTACCCATTTGGTGAGTATCCAGTTCAAATTAGCATACCTCACCCATCCCTACATCACACTGTCCAGCCCATGGCACCCCCATGCTGGCCTTGGATGTCCCAGTCTCTGTTTCCACCTACGTTGGTTGCACAGCTTCCAGGACCTACCACTCCCCTGGTCTAGCATGCCCATTCCTCTGTTGCTGGGCTACAACTCCACTGCTCACCCAGTGGCTCCAGTCTGGCCATGAGAACAATCTGGAATGTCAGTACCTGACACGGCTGTGCCTTTCAGTGATCAGTCCCTCCCCCTAGGCAATCACCTCCTTCAGTCCACCTGGCGCAGCGAGTATGTGGATTTATTCAGCTTACTCAACCATGATTCTACTAAACCCAATAAGGAAAAAGAGGATGAACAGGATAAGGAGTTGGCTAGGTGTAAAAAGCCCCCCCCCCCGGACCTGGGTTTCCATCAAGTCTAGGCCAGAACGTGCCCTCGACCTGCTTCTATACTTGGACATCATTTACCATGCTTACGGGCAGGCATGACTTTTATATGATCAGAATTTCCATATGTGGGCTGCAATCTGGCCCAACATGTGGTGAGATCAACAGCATGTCCTCTTGTGTCTGCAGTTTATGACCCCTGTCCGCCCTTCACTTGGGGATCGCTATGACTGTGGGCATCTGGTGCAATGCCCCCCACAGACCCAGATTCCCCACTCTGTGGTGGGGCAGGCGGTTCAGCAATGCTTGCTCTGCTGGGACTTTGCATCCAATGGCCAATGTTTCCGAAAACCCTGTAAATTCTGCCATGAATGCTCCATTTGCTCTGGCCTCCATGCCCCTGCCGCTTGCCTTCGGGCCACATCCAGCCATGGAAGGGACCATGATGCAGGCCCATGTAAGCATCCAGCCCAAGACCCCCCAGGCTCTGGGAAAGGGACCCAGCCCAATCAGGCTGGAAGTACTTAGATGATGGCTCCAGACGTACCCTAGGTGGGCCGACATGGCTTACCTTGTGGAGGGTTTCTCAGTGGGCTTCCGCATCCTAGCCCAAGGGGTGCGGAGGCCCACTGATGCACCTAACCTTTGTTCAGTATGCGGCATGGAACACCTTGTCTGTGAAAAAATATTCAAGGAGGTCGCCAACAGCCGGGTGGCCAGCCTCTTTTTGAACCCAACCTAGCCTAACCTACGTGTTTCTCCCCTCAGCCTTGTGCCAAAAAGTCAGGCGGTGACTTCAGCCTTATCCACCACCTCTCCTACCCCGAGAGAGGATCAGTCAATGATGTGATCCCACCTGACCTATGTTCAGTGCTCTACACCTCCTTTGATCAAGCAGTCCGCATGGTGCGCTCCTGTGGCCCTGGGGCTTTGATGGCTAAATGTGACATTAAGTCCACTTTCCGCTTGCTTCCGGTTCACTCTGATAACTTTGAACTCCTGGGCTTCACATTCGAGGGCCAGTTCTTTGTTGACAGGGCAATGCCACTTGGCTGCTCGATTTCTTGCTCCACTTTTGAGCGCTTCAGTATCTTTCTCCAGTGGGCACCAGAATGGAGGTCTAACTTCTGCCACGTTGTTCATTATCTAGATGATTTTTTATTTTGTGCGCCTCCATAATCTGGCATTTGCCATGGCATCCTCCAATGCTTCCAAGGCCTTATGTCCAAGCTTGGAGTCCCATTGGCCCCTGAAAAGACTGAATTTCCTTCCCACTTACTTACTTACCTGGGTGTAGCACAGTCATCCTGCCATGGCACAGTCATCCTGCCTACCTGCGGATAAGGTTACACGGATTGTGGACATGATCACCCTGTTCTTTGCAAGATGCAAGGTCATCCTCAGGGAATTGCATCAGCTCCATGGGCTCCTCTATTTTGCATGCAAGGTAGTAGAACCAGGCAGGGCCTGTGCCCATCACCTGTGCAATGCTATGAAGAGCCTGTCCAAGCCTTTCCTTTTGGCAGGTCGACCCCCCCCCCCCGAGTTGTCTCTTTTCAATTTCTTACTATTGAGAAGTCCTCTGTTGCAGCTTTCCAGTTTATCCTCTGCAGGGCTATTCTGGCCCATCTCTTTCAGTGTTTCCACTTTCATAGACTTAGGGGAAACTTTGGTTCTTATTCTGTCACAGAACCACATCCTTTGGCATCTTAGGTATTGTCTTTGTTTCTTCTGGGCCCTGGTCTCTGGTACTGCAAGAGCATGCTTTTTGCAGACTCAAGGTCTTCATTTGATGAGGGCTGCTTTAGAGGGATATGACAACAATATTTGGAAAGGTATAGGACTCTCATTTTTGCTTTCATATATCCTTCTTGTAAGCAGGCTATCTGCAGCTCTATTTAAAAACAACAGATCATTTCACAGGGAAGGTGCCTCTTTCTATGACATCCTGGACAGCTTCTACCAGTTAGAAAATACTGGGCTAGGCAGATGGGGAAAATATTCTAAATAAGGCAACTCTCATGTGCAGAATTGGGCTCTGTCTGGTCTGTTTCTTTGTTTTTTCTTCCCAATCATGCAGAATGAATTGCACAAAGAAGCTGCATAATTTGGGGCTATGCAAAGTCTACAGGGCTGCTGTACTGTATCTCAAAACACAGCAGGGTCCATATATTTCCTACAGTAAATCTTCTACCCAAGAAAAAGCTGAACATAGTGACATCTATAGAGTATATGCTTGAAGTAAATATGCATGTCTTTTCTCACTAGGTGTATCATTCTGCATCTGCCAGTCTAGGGAAAGAGAGAAAAGAATCATAATTATTTGAAATCTTGCTCAACATCTCATTCTAGGTCCCTTTCTTTACTTTAAGAACATGAAACTTATAGAACAGAAGAATAAGAGTCTTAGAATGTCACATAGTACCCATTTGCTCTCTGACCTCTAAGGGCCTGGAATCACTGACCAAGATCCTTTGTGAATTTCAATACTGTTTTTACTATTGGCAGAAATGGGATTCTCATCCTGTTTACCTTCTTCTGAAGCCCTCTCTGGCCCCCAAAACATGTTCTGGATTGTTTTCTGATCATCCAGAGGTATTTTTTTTCAGGTGCCAGGGCAGCTGTAAGAATGGTGGGAGATAGTTGTTCTTCTTTCATGTCTAGGTCAGACTTCTAATTCTGCATCTAGGCCAGACATGAAACTGCCAAAGTGAAGCCACCTTCTTGTTTTTGTCATTCACCCAATCAAAATCCTCATCGGTACATGTTTTTGGTAGTAGTTGGCAGAACAAAATATGCTTAGGAGAAAAATAAGAGAGAAAATAATATGACTGTGATTGCTAATGATAAATCCCACTCTCACAAAACTCTTGAAGGATTTCTCTTCCATTTAATGAAATTCGCTGAAATGGTTCCACCAATTTATTTACCAAAATTATAAATAAATAGATAAGGGCATTTCAACAGGCCGCTTATGCATTCCTCATATCCAAATGTTCCTCCTTCTCGGCCTTGAAAAACCTTGGTAAAATTCAGGCAGATATTAATGGACAGAAAGTCTTTACCAGCCTCAGAATGACTTTGAATCATGAACTGGTGGAGAATGCAGAGGTCACACTAAAATCTTGATCAAATGCACCTTCATTCTCCAGGCATCTCATTAGGCGATCTGTTTTCTTACTCATTTGACAGAGGAAGGCATGCTTTCCTTGAAATGCAACCAAAGAAGGGGGAAGGGGTCATAATCAATGTGTTTTTTTTCCTATTCCACCTGTCAATGTGAGTTGCACTTGTTAAAAAGCACAACTTCAGTCCCTTGTATTGAAAACAAAGGAAGAGATCTGAGATTTCAACACTCTTTAATTTTCCTTGTTACTTTTTGCTACAGTTTCACATTCCAAACATTAATCGGATTCTGTGATTGGGGTGGAAGGCAACAGTTGAAGGAGAAAGCAACAGTGAGGAAGAATTTGAAATGCACCCTGCAGCCACCCACACAGAAGAAAGAAGAGACACGAGGCATCAAATAAACTAGGAACACATTTTCCAGTATTTATAATGAACCAAATAATTCAGGTGGAAGCCGCAAGAAATGCCAGAAGAAGAACCTTGTATCAACACTCAAAGGGGTAAAAGAGGAAGTAAAGAAGAGAGGGAGATATTTAACTAAGGACAGGATTGATAACAATGTGGGCTAATCCTGAAGCCAGTGTTTCTTAGATTTCCTCCAGTCATACCCTGGGTGAGCAACCCACTGCCTGGGTTCCACTCAGTATCTAAGAGACTACAATGCCCAACCATCTCTCAAAGGGAACACCAAATAGCTTCTCAATTTCCCAGACTCAGAAATAGGATATACCTCTGGCCAGTCCCAAAGATTCTTCCTCTTTTCACCCCTTGGCCCTTTCACCCAGAAAAGGATCGTAGTTTCCTCCTGTATATGGATTTGCCCTTGTGGTCATCTCATTAACATGAGCACCTTTGCCAGTTGTTCCAATGTCTTTATACAATGCAGACAAACATAGCTCATGGCCTGAGAGAGGAGAATATCTCAGCCCACAATTTGGGGAGGAGACTTCTTCCCTCCAGGGTCACAAAACACTCATGGATGCAGGGTGAGTGGGGGGGAAAACCCATCATCAGAGACAAGAGCTCTAAAATGAAAGCAAAATCATCTTTCCTCCCCAGAAGGAAACCACCAAACCTTGCATAACCATTAGAGATGGGGAGAGTGGGCTAAATTCAGAAGAGGATGGAACTAGGTGCATAAAGAGGTTGGAACCTGCATACTAGGTGCATATAGAGGTTGGAACTTGGTCTCCCAAATCCTAGTCAGTCACGTTATTCATTGCATCATGCTCCATATCCCCCATTAGCACTCTGAATATATTGTGTGCCATCCAGAATAACCACCACATTAGTAGCAATAGCAACTACACTGGTTACCAGTTTGCCTCTGGGTGCAATTCAAGGTGCTGGTCATTACCTTTAAAGCCCTACATGGTAGTGGGCCAGGATACTTGAGAGACCACATCTCCCCAAGGGTATCTGTCTGTCCCACCAGAGCGGATTGGAGAGGTGCCTTAGTTGTGCCATCGGCCAAAGAGGCTCGACTCTCTGGTACTAGAAAGAGGGCCTTCTCCTTGTTCGCTCCGACTTTGTGGAACTGCCTGCCTTCGGAGTTGTGCCTCCAGACGCAGCTACTGGCTTTCAGGAAGGGTGTGAAAACTTGGCTGGCGGGATTGGTGTGGGGTAATGGTGTGGGGTAATGATGGCTTATTGACCCCTCCCCACTGGCTTATTTAACATCTTATTTAACATTTTACACTTACCTTTTTATTCCTCTTACTCCTTTACTTAAAGGAATGAGATGTTGTTTTAAATGGTGTTTAATTTTTCTTTTAGAGTTTTTAACTATGTATTGTATATTGGTTGTAATACGCCCTGAGTCGCCTGTGCCAGTAGGGTGGAATATAAATTTAATTAAATAAATAATAAAATAAATAATATACCACTCCGTAGTGCTTAGTGGGTGGTTTATAAGGCAATTGGCATTTTGACTCCAACATGCTGGGTACTCATTTTACTGAGCTGGGAAAGATGGAAGGCCGAGTCAACTGTGATCCCTGTCAGGGCTGAATTCACTTCATCAGCAGTTTGGGTTGCAGTATAGCAGTTTAACCACTGTGCCACCAGGGCTCTAATCATGTTAATACAATGGATCTTGTTTGAGTTAGGAAACTAAGTGAAGTTAGAACTGGTTAGTGCTGAAATGGAAAACAACCACAGAGAGATAGGGATCATTACTACAGTACTGTACCTGGGGGGGGGGGGGAATCCTGTCTGAAATCTAGAAAATTCTTGCTGCCACCCAAGGCTAGAAAGAACAATGGTTTGAACTGGTAGAAGGCCACCATATCCTATACTTCCACATTCCCAAGCACTGACACTGCTAAACACAGTATACTTTGGACTCTGCTTCATCATGTACAAATGATGGCCTTCCCTTGTTGCTGTTTAGCTGGTAGTATAAACATCATGGCAAACCTTTCTCACTGGTTTGTCAAGAGAAATGGACCTGTAACTCTGGGTCTAAGAGGCATGACAAAATGTGCAATCCTATGTGAAGACCATAAGGAAGACAATGAGCTCAAAACTTTCCATATAGGCAGGAGAATAGGAATGACATGCCAGGTTTTGCAAAATTCATATTGGTGAGGAAGTGAAACAAACAGATTTGCTCATGTCTGTAGAATAACAATATATAAACCACGTTTTCTTGGAATAGGCCACCTCATGGCCAGATAACTCAGTGGGTGGAGTTATCTTGGGGCCTGGATTACAAATTCCCAAAGTACCTTCAGGGAGAAGACTCAGTTATGTAGACATGAATTAGCCGGGGGATGGCAGGGACAAAAATACTCACCACATTCAGAGCAGTGAGCTCTTTCTCCAGTAAGTTTTCCTTCTCTTATTCTTTTTTGTCTGCCTTATCAGATATCATCCGACTATTGAAAAAATACACTTGCTGCCATCCAAGGAAGATCCTAGGTCACTTCTGAATGAAGCTAACATTGGTTATCTCCCCCATACAATGTTCTATTGATTTATGTACCCTGGTGTTTCCTTGATTGCCTTCCTCCAGGGCTTCAGTTTGAGAGGCACAGATTGGGTGGAAGAGATTTCATTCCTTAACTTGATAATCCATTCGATCTGCTTGACCTGCAGTGTTTGCTTTCATGTCTCCTATGTGTGCAGTTCCTTTTGGTGCCTATCTGCCATCATTGTTCTATCCCTAATTGAATTGTTTTACAGTACAGTATGTCAACTTTGTGTTCCTGCTGTTGTCAAACCACCCACCCAAAGGATTTCATGCTCTTTCTGCTACTGTTTCATAGGGACAACACTGGAGTTTTTCTTAGGGGCAAGCTTTCCTTCCTCCAAATCTTTCAAGATCTGGTTGGGGATTCCTGAGCTGCACTGGTTGCAAGGCCTTCATTTTCATTCTGTACCACTTCTTATAAACAGTTGCAGTAGTAATAATAATTTTGTGTCACAAATTATTCTGTGCCTAAAGGCCAGACCAACAGGCTCAAGTCAGGGCTGCTGGTGGATAACGACACACAGTGTTAATGTGGAGAGTCACAGAGTCCAGCCCATTTGCAAGTCTGCTGATTGCTGCCAGATACATGCACTGATGAGGACTTGGGTTTGGACAATGACAAAGCAAAGGAAGTGGCTTCAGTTTGGCAGTCCAGGTTTTGATCAGGACATGAAAGAAGAAGAAGAGGGAAACTTACAGGTTGTGTCTTGCTGGCCTTTTTGGAAAGGCAGTTAGGAACAGGTGCAATTATTTCAGGACGTTTTTATATCCAACTGTTTTCCAGATGTGACCTGCATTTTAAGGGAAGACTTGCTGATTTAGTGCTGCTGTGCTGATCTGGTTTTGTTTAGAAATGCTTCAAGAATTATGTTGTTGTGAATTTCGATATGAGCTGACCTAATCTGCACCTGCAGAATTTATATGCAGATCGGCATATGGTCAGCAGCTAGTTTACACTCTTTGCAAATGTCCTAATGTACTTCCACGCTTCAAATCAAGACAAAAACAAGCCTCATGTTTGGCAAAATATAGTTCAAAAGGCATGTATATGTGATATAACAGACAAAATGTTGTGGGCAAAATTTTATGACATGCAATGAGGATGATGTCATGAGTTAGCAAGCTAAATATTTAATTTAATTTAAAGCTTGCTACCTGTTTCTTAATGGGGCCATGGTAGCTTAGTGGTTAAGGCACAGAGCCTGAAGACTGGAAGTTTGGCAGGTCAGTGGTTCAAGACTTGAGTGATCCAGTTCCTGCCAACTTAGCAGTCTGAAAGCAAGAAATTGCACTGGAAAGCCTTTGAAAGCCATTGGGATCAAAGGCAGGGCCCTTTTTAGATTGCAAAATTCCCAATGTTCAGCTCTGTTTAATACCACATTGCATTTTTTTTAAGAAAGACTTCTCCTTTTCTTTTTCTGTCCCTTCTCCTCCTATCATTGCTAGTGATGAGGATGAGGATGATGATGACCCAAATCCTGTTGTTTAATGTGGTAAATTGCATTAGAGTATGCTTATTGAATCAATGGGGGTTTGTTGAGTCAACTTCTCCATGGGTTCCATTGATTCAAATGGTCTTAATCTATCTGCAATTCACAATTAGAGTTGGACCATTTGAATCAATGGACCTTACATAGGAGTTGACTCACCAAACCCACACTGATTCAACAGGAACAACATAATATGGGCCATTTTCAAAATGATTCATTCACAAATCACACTGGCTGCTTTATTCAGCATAGGAAACCAGTTACAATTGTTTTATCTTTCCTTATCCTTCATCTTCATTTTTTGTCTCCTCTTCCCTCTTCTTCTGCTTTTCCTTCATTGCCCTCATTGACCCAAACTGCTATTTACCTTATTTGCCAGTGCATAAGATGCATCTGAGTATAAGACACACCCTGTTATTACCAAAATAGCCCACTATTGGCCATTATATACAGTGCAAGACACACTCCATTTTCCAGTGTATTTTAAGGAGAGGGGAGTGGGTCTTATATGCCAGCAAATACAGTAATTCAAAAGGTTGTGATTATTCATGTGGTTTTTGTTCACTTTTTAAACTAACATCCGTGATCTCAAATCCTGTTGTGTTGCTACCGCCCCTGTCTCAAGGTAAGAAATCTCTATAGAAATTATCTCTTCCACAGGGAACTGCAGGACTCAGTCTGCAACAGATAACATTTATGGAGGTTTCTTTATCTTGGGGTGGTTCACCTCCAACAATTATGTCTTTTATATCACAGCACAACAGGATTTCAGCCATTGTGTTCTCGAGTAAAATACTCAACATTTTGTAGGCTTTCATGGTTAATGTTTCATAAAGAAATAGAAGCAGAAGCAATGAAGTGTGGCCAATGAGAGCAATGAAGAAAGTGAATGACACAGAGAAGTGTGTCATCAAAACAAAATGAGGCTAGACAGCTGTTGAAAATACAGAGTACTTTTCATCAGTCATGAGAATAAATATAAAACAAGATAAATAGTTTCAGGTACAGCTGAAACCCAATCAAATCTAAAAACGCACACTCCAAAGTTTTGATTTGGTGTTTCAGCCATATTCTGTTAAATTCCTCAATAATTTCCATTTCTCAGAACATCTGGACTTTTATTTAGAGATGGAAGAAGAAAGAAACACAAATTTACAAGGCCCAAAAGGAGTTTATGCTGCATAAATATAGAGGTATTGTTTGCTTTAGCTTTTAAAGCCACACAGAATAGGTTACAACATTTTGCAGTTTGTACAATATGAAATAGGGCATCAATAATCCAAAAAGTTCACAATCTTAATTAGAGGGGTAAAGATCTGACATGTTGGGTAAAAAAATGGTTTAAAATAATTCAGGATTTATGAGTGCCAAATGTCATTATTTATTTCCCATACAAACCTTCAATTACTTGAACTAAAACCTACAAGAGGAAATTGTCTCAGGAAACCACTTGTGAATAATTTTTCCTCCACAGATTCATTCACCCACTGTGGCTTGTTTGAGTAAATAATCTATATTATTAATTCTAATTTTCTAAACTGCATCCATCACCATTTAAATACCATGGATTTCAGTGGAATATTGAGGCATGTAAAAAAATACATTGTTTGTTGCTCAGTCGCACAGTCGATTCCGACCCTTTGCAACCCTATGGACCATTGCCCTCCAGGCACCTCTGTCCTCCACCGTCTTCCTCAGCCCGCCCAGCTCTGTGCCCATTGTGTCTACAATACCATCTAGCCATCTCATTTTTGGCTGCCCCCTTTTTCTTTTGCCCTCCACCCTTTCAGCATCAAGGCTTTCTCAAGCGAATCCTCTCTTCTCATTTGATGTCCAAACTACTTTAGCTTCATCTTTACTATTTGACCTTCTAAGGAGCAGTCAGGGTTGATTTCTTCTAGAATTGACCTATTTGTTTTCCTTGCTGTCCAGGGGACTCTCAAAACTCTCCTCCAACACCACATCTCAAAGGCATCTCTTCTTCTGCGCTCAGCTTTCCTTATGATCCAGCTCTCACAACCATACATTACCACCAGGAATACCATTGCTTTGACTATGCAAATTTTTGTTTGCAAGGTGATGTCTCCACTTTTCACTATGTTCCCCAGGATTCTCATAGGTTGTCTCCCAAGCATCAGTTGCCTTTTTATTTCATGGCTGCAATCCCCATCTGCAGTGATCTTGGATCCTAAGAAAGTAAAACCTGTCACTGCTTCTACTTTTTCCCCATCTATTCTCCAGGGACTGATAGGGCCTGTTGCCATTATCTTGGTTTTCTTGATAGAAGGATTTCTGGTGGTATGTGTGGTAGCGTAGCAGACTAGCAGTTAGCTATTGTGCAATGGAAGGTTTGGGTGCAAAGATACACATATACAGCTTCAGTGAATAGTACAGTTTACTTCTGGGTGAGGGAAAGACAATAGACACAGAACTACAGTAATACCTCGGATAACGTTTACCTCGGATAACGCTAAAATCGCATAACGTTTAGTAATCTGGGGAGGAGAATTGGATAGAATAATGTTAAGGTCCTATGGGATGGATCGGATAACAACCGCTAAAGCCTGTGCGGTTACAATGTATCTCTACAGAGCTTTAACATTATCCGATCTATCCCATAGGATTTTAACATGCATCAGATAACACTAAAAATCAGATAACACCAAGACTTGTGGAACCAAGTCTTAACGTTATCCGAGGTATTACTGTATATACACAGGTACCAGTCTGTCGTCAAGCCCCACAGTTGGGTTAGAGCTTGGAATCCCTGAAGGCTCAAGTCCAATGAGCATTCACAGAGTCCTGTCAGCAAAACACTGACTGCAGTTTGCCAAAGTCAGTGTGCTCTTCTCAGCAGTATAAAGTACCTGATAGTTTTTGGTAGAAGCAGAGCTTCAGGCAGCACATCTTCTCCCTCTCGTCAGTTGTCAGTCTGTCACAGTTCCTCTTCAGTATAACCCTCCTCAGAGTAGCCCATCTCAGGTGGACCATAGTTATACTGTGCTGTTATTGTATCACTCACTAAGTGGTCACAGCTGTGCTCAGCACTGACATACCCAAGCAGACACAGCTGTGTAATCAGTCTATGCCTCAACAGCAAACACCTGTGCCTGGGGCTCTGCAGGTGTCTTAAAGGTATACTCACAAGGTGGGCAGGAATCTTGCTACAATACCCATTAAAATGCCCTAACAAGTCTCAAGCCAGCTTTTGCACTCTCTTCTTTCAACCTAAGCAGCAGCTTCTTTAGGTCTTCCTCACTTTCTGCCATTAGGGTAGTATCAGCTGCATATTTCAAGTTGTTGATGTTTCTCCCAGCAATTTTGCTCCCAAGTTGTGATTCCTCCAACCCTGCATTGCACATTATGTGCTCTGTGTATAAGTTGAAAAAGCAAGGTGACAAAATGCAGCCTTCTCTGACTCCTTTTCCTATTCCAAACCACTCCATCATTCAGTATTCTGTCCTAACTGTTGCTCCTTGACTCATGTACAGATTTCTCATGAGGCATATAAGGTGTTCTGGTATTCCCATCTCTTTCATTACTTGACACATTTTGTTGTGGTCCACACAGTCAAAGGCCTTGGTGTAGTCAATGAAACAGAAGTAGAATTGTTTCTGATATTCCTGTGTTTTCTCCATGATCCAACATATGTTGGCAATAGGGTTCAGAAGAGGCTGGGTTCCACTGCCTCTTCTGAACCCAGCCTGCACTTCTGGTAATTCTCTCTCCACGTATGCTGCAGTCTATCCTGTATTATCTTGACCATCACCTTGCTAGCGTGTAGGATGAGCGCAATTGTTCGATAATTTGAACATTCTTTGGCATTACCCTTTTTGGGGATTGGAACGTATACTGATCTTTTCCAATCTTGTGGCCATTGTTGTGTTTTCCAAATCTGCTGGCATATAGAATGCAATAATTTGATTCCATCATCTTTTAGGACTTTGTAAAATTCAGCTGGGATACCATCATCTCCACTGGCTTTGTAGTTTGTAGTGCTTTTTAGGGCCTTTCTGACTTCACTCTCTAGGATGCCTGGTTAAAGTTCAATGTTCTCATCATTGTGATCATCAGGGGTGTTGAGTTCCCTTTTGTAGAGTTCCTCTACTCTTGCCATCTTTTCTTAATCTCTTTTGCATCAGCTAACTCCTTGCCTAATTTGTTCCTTATCATGGTCATTTTTGCTTTAAACATTCCCTAGATTTCCCCATTTTTTTTAAAAAAAATCTCTAGTCCTACCCCTCATGTTATTTTCATCTATTTCTTTGCATTGTTCATTTAGGTATGTTTCCTTATCTTTCGTTGCTTTTCTTTGAAATTCTGTATTCAATTGGTTGAATTTTTTCTCTTTCTCCTTTGTCTTTTGCATTCCTTCTTTCCTCTGCTATTTTAAGAGCCTCATCAGACAACCACTTTGCTTTCTTACGCTTCTTTTCTTTTTGTATGGTATTTAAAAAAACAGAAACAAAACAAAGAGAATCTTACATGTTTACTGAGACCTGCATTCAATAGGACTCTCAGCTAATTGCAAGAGTGATGAATGGTGAAGGATTTCTCAGTGCAGTGAATTTATTCTGGGTTCTAGTCCAAACAATTTCCCCAAATAGGCTCAGCACCCTGGATAACTCTTTTTAACAGTGAGCTAAAAGCCCAGACTAGATTCTCCACCTCTGTAAAATCATGGACACTATCATCCACTGAATTTCAGTCTAAAATGCTTAGCATTCTCTAGTTCAGCACCATTATTATTCTAGACATGGGGCTAAAATCCTGTTGTGCAGTTAACCAGATTAATTATAGTATGACTGGAAATTATTGTCTGATATGAAATACAGGTATTTCATTTTTATGAAAGAGAGGTTAACAAAACTTTCTTACCAATTTCATATTATTCCTTTCTTTTTGCCTTCTATTTTACTGATTTTGGAGGGATTTCCTCCTATTTTTTTCACTTTTGCCTTGACTGCCTGCCTGCCTATGCTTCACTTAGTGGATTACTGACTGTACTGCTGAACTGATGCTATTGAAGTGATAGGAGGGAGATCTCTTTCTGCAGTCTTCTAGATTTTGAGATTATGGGTGTGGTGTTTGATTATATTCCCCTTGGTCAATGAATGTGTGTTTCACTGTGAGTATGAGCATGATGAGCATGATTTTTTTTCCTCATTCATATTGTTTCTTGCTGATGAATTGATGAGGATTGTGATGTGATGATAAATGTGCTATTAGTGCCTGCACAGATCTGTGGATTATTGATTTTTCTCCCTCTCAGCTACTATTTTTGGTTTGGAGTGAATGAATCTCTTTTGTCTTGTCTCTGGATTTTTAGCTAGAGCTAGAGCTAGAGCTAGAGCTAGAGCTAGAGCTAGAGCTAGAGATAGAGATAGAGATAGAGATAGAGATAGAGATAGAGATAGAGATAGAGATAGAGATAGAGTCAACTTCTACTTGCCCAAAGTAGCTGGGATGTTTTTCATGATAGCCCAGTGACTCCCCCTATTCTGAGAAAGGAATTACCTTTTTAGTCAACAACATCAGGGTCAGAGACAGCCTGTGTGGTGACAAAAAATATTATACAGAGAACCTGATAAATGGGCAATATGCTTTCCATTTGACCTAAAAGTGGCTTCACAGCATTTATGATGTTTTACAGCCTTACATGATTTCAGAATGGATTGAACGGAAAAACTTTCAGCCGCACAGTTCTCTGCTTGTTAAAAGTTCCCCTTCAGACTGCCTTCCTCAGTGATGTGAAATTGGCTGCCCTTGGTAATAATGTAGCTGCTCTCTTTAGAAAGCTCTCCCTAGACAGCCATCTATAAACTTGGTCTCTCGTCCTCAAACTTTGTTCTCAAGGCCAACGTGTGGATAGTTCAGGTCCTAGAATAACTTCAGCGAGGACAGATGAAGAATGGCCTAGTTTTAGGGCCTAGTACAAAATGGACATTTGCTCATTGCTTTCTTTTAAAAAACAACAACAGGTTGCTCCTTTCAAAAATAATGCTAAAACATTAGGAACATATGTGAAAACTGCTCAGAGTAGACACTGATGAAGATGTAGAGGGCCAGGCTGACTTCCATATTTCAGCTCCCTCATCTGCCACAGCTGAATTCATCCCTTTTTCTGGGGTTTTTTTTTTGGGGGGGGGAGGGGGGAAAGAGAAATTATAGAGGTTGGAGAAAGTCAATATATATAACCTGACTCCCTAAAGGAGCTAATGGCTACAGGTGAATGAGCTGCTTTAGGTGGGGTGATGGTCCCCTCAGTGGAGGAAATGCCACTGGAAACCATCCTATTGGGCCCAAAGGCAAAATGAGCAGAGGAGGAACTCTGATTCTCAATGATCATAGAGGCAGAAGAGGCCATGCCAGAGGACCTGGATGTGAAGATGCATCTTGATAATGTCCGCAAGGCTGTGGCAGTCCATTGCAGTCCTGGTGTTAAATCCTGCATGTCTCATTTCATATGTGCCACAGGAGATGGCTCCATGATCATAGTGTGTGGGTCACTTCATGGCAAGTTGGGATCCACCTTAAACAAATTATCACCAATGGCATTGTTCCTGTCTGGAAATATCTGAGGATTCAATTCTGTGCTTTGGAGTCCATTTTGGTTTAAAGATGAGAGCACTTGAAGATCACATTTGTTGTTTTGTTTTGTTTTTTGAGGGCATCATACAGATAGCAAGCCACACATCATACAGACAAAAAGAAAAATCAAAATTAAGTCTTTTCCGGGTTTTTGCCCTCTAGTTGCTCATTTGTGGTCAGTGAAATAAGATTCATGAGTCATAATGCTAGCACTTCACTCCATGCCTTGCCTCATATTGCACCAAAATTGGATCAGTTGAGATTGGTATGCATGGGAACCTTAAATCTAAGTTAAAAATGAATCATAGCTTAGTGTAACTTATTATAATTACAATGATTAATTTAGCTTAATTCTTTCTTTCTTTCTTTCTTTCTTTCTTTCTACCACCCATCTGGGATATTTTCCCATTCTTGTGTACAATAGTTAAAACCAGAAATATACCAGGAATAACAATTGATGGTATGATATGAAATCTGGGTGAGGGAAAAAAAGTGACATAAAATGATTCTTTTGAAGTGTGATGCTGAAGGAGAGCTTTGCTGATACCTTGAACCACCAAAAAGATGAACAAATGGGTCTTACAGCAAAAGAACCTGAACTAACTCCTGAGGGACCAGGAGGGACCAGCCAGTGAGGGTGCCATAATTTGGGCACTCCATGAGAACACATGACTCACTTGACAAGATAATAATGTTGGGAAATGCTGAAAGCAACAAGAAAAGAGGAAGACCAAATATGAGATGAATTCATTCCAGAAAGGTAAAAGAGACCTTTCGTTTGCAGGATATGAGCAAAATTGTTGGTGATAGGGACTTTAGGTGGTAATGAATTTGTAGATTTTCCAACAGTCCAAAGCAAATTGATGATACATGTCAAAAACAACTAGGTCTCCCTTATATATTATTTTGCCACAAAATAGGCCAAATGCAAAATTACTAGCCCCATACTGATAATCTTTACCACTTTATTCTGCTGAATATAAAAACTAGCCATCCTCTCTTCCTTTCAAGTTCCACAATAAATTCAGAGTGATATGCCAAGATCCATTTTCAGCCTCTCTTTGTTTCATAATGACAGTGATACTTTGAACTTTCTATTGATATTTTCCCCTTGGCAACACTTCTCATTCCCTGTAGCATCTTCATAGGTAGCTAATGGAACCCGTACTATATTTTTTTAAAAGCTCACACAAGTCTGGGAAATGTATCATCCTTATTGGTTTCCTGTCCAGTTTAGTATTGATCTCAAAACCATACTTTTTAAGCATGTCTCACCTTCCTAGCTTTTTACATCTGTTTTTGGGAAGAAGGAAAGCAAAGTGTGATGTTGAGAACCCCTTCAGTGATTATGCAAGTGCCTCAGATTGGGTCATTCTTTATTATCTGTCTTTTAGAAGTGCAGTCAAGGGAACAGGAATCAATGCTGAGCACAAAAGAAAACCATTTCTGTAACTCAGACCAGACACCATGACCAACAGATCTGGACACATAAACCTGGGTCTGCAGCAATGCTGTGAAAACTGAGTAAGGAAACCTGAAACCTGAAATAAATTTTGATATGCTTGATTTGATCACCAGTTTATACACAGTAAGGAGAAAAAGTGTTGCTCACATTTCAGAATGTGGGCAGGTTCCAAAAATGTCCACTCTGGAAACTGGTCATAAGAGACAAAGAAAGCCACTTGTTCTTTATCCTCCTGGCAAACCATCTAATATAGTGCAGGAGGGAAAAATTGTAAAGGCCAAGGTCTCCATTGCTCGAAAGCCAGTTATGTCTGACTCTGGGGTGTGGTGCTCATCTCTGCTTACAGCCAAGGAGACAGTGCTGTCTGTGTCTGCAGCCATTTCCGTGGTCAAGTGGCAGGCATGTCTAGATGGTGGAGTAGAAGGAATACTGTTACCTTTCCCACTAATATGGTACCTCTTTATCTACTTGCAGTTTCTTGCTTCTGAACTGCTAGGTTGGCAAAACTACGAAACTGACTTTAATGCATGAAAGTCTAATCAGGCAGACATTACTCAAACATAGGATAAAAATGAAAAGATGATAAGTGAGTTAAGTTACTTTTTTAAAGGGGGAGGGAAATATGAGGGTTAATTCTCCTGCAGTGCATGTGTGACATGCATCTGTTCTCTCTCCCAAGAGTACTTGAAAGCAAATTGTTCACACATCCCAGCTCGCACACACAGAAGAAACAAAGACTAATGTTGGCTCTGGAAATCTTTTTTTGTTAAACCAAAGCAAAACTGTGAAAAGAACAAAAAGAGATCAGGAATGGTGTAAACTTCACCTTTGAACTGACTGAAAAAGTGAATTTTTGTGCCCGAGTGACTGCATTTTGCTGGTGCTTTCATCTTCTGTTTGAGAGGCCATAAAACATTCGTAGCATCATAAATTCCAGGAACAGGGTTTGTAGTGCTGCTGTGTTTTAATAGTTTGTCAGTATTTCCCATATTTCCAAGAGGTTTATAACATGGCCATAAAAATTCAATGAAAGATGGAACTTGGTAGGCCTGGAAAAAGTACTTGTGAAGAAATTGAGAAAATGGGGGAACATATAAGCTGGGTCTACCTTGAAATAAGGGACTGTGGTGGCTTAGTGGTTAAGATGCTGAACTTGATGACTGGAAGGTCGGCAGGTCAGCAGTTTGAGACCAGAGTGCTGTGTGACAAAGTGAGCCCCAGTTTCTGTCCTAGCTTCTGCCAACCTAGCAGTTCAAAAGCAAGAAATTGCAAGTAGATAAACAGATACCACTTTGGCGTGAAAGTAAAAAAGCATTCCTTGCACTCTGGTGTCTAGTCATGCCTGCCACATGTCCACAGAAACATCTTCAGACATAGACAGCCCTAGGTCTTTGGCTATAAATGGAGGTGAGCACTGGACCCTGGAGTCAGATATGACTGATTTTCGAGCAAGGGCAACCTTTACCATGAAATATTAGGTTTGTCTGCATGGGCATAGGAAACTGGTTGTGGATGGAGTTAGAAAATTAAAGAATCATAGTCATACCAATCTTGAGGGAAGTGAGAAAGTCCTATATTAGAAAGTGGTCCTATTTGGCAGTGGCCCCAACACTATGGAACACCTTAACACCCCATACAGTATTCATCGAAGGCATATTAAAACTGAGCTATTTAAATTAGGTGCCCCGGAACCAAATGTATCTTTCCCTCTGACTAAACATTTTGTTGCTATAATTATATTTGGACTTTATGGTTTTATTCTTATTTCATTGGTTAGGCTGCTTTTCTTTGCATGTCCAGTATTATCATTTGGTGGATGTTTTATCTGTTATTCTTTGTGTTAATACAACTTAGAGTGATGGATACAGTTAGATGGAAAGGATATAAGTAGTAATCGTCCACCCACCCACCCAATTAACCAACCAACCAACCAACCAACCGAACGACCGACCAACCGACCAACCAACCAACCAACCAACCAACCAACCAACCAACCAACCAACCAACCAAACAAACAAACAAACAAACAAACAAACAAACAAACAAACAAACAAACAAACAAACAAACAAACAAACAAACAAACAAACAAACAAACATGGAGTTGAAAGGGGCCAATGAGGCCACCATGTCCAGTCCCCTACTCAAGGCAGAAGTTCAAGTGAAAGCATATCTGGCAGATGGTTTCCCAGCTCTCTTTCCTCCAGTGTTAGAGTGCTCACCACCTCCCAGGGTCATTGTGTCTATTGTCATACTGTAATAGAGAGATTTTTGCCTGCTAACAACAAAGGATAACTCATACATTTTGTCTCCTCAGAAAGGGGTAGTCAATGGCAAGCCTATCCAGTCCCTTAGGAAATGGCTTCAGCCATGTGAGAGGAGAGGGAAACAGGATGCAACATAGTAGGACAATTTACCTTAACCCTGGATGGGGTCTCAAAAGTGGGGCGGGTTGGGGCAGACTGGCCTGATGACAATATAGAAATAGTAATTACACTTATATACTGCACCAAAACACTAAAAGCACTGTCTGGGTGGTCCACAAGGTAATTCACGTTTTGCCCCCATCATACTGAGTAGTCATTTTACCAACCTTGGAAGGGTGGGAGAGGCTAAGGTAACCTTGATCCCCATCAGGATTGAACTCACAATGTTTTGGCTGCGGTACAGCAGTTTAACCACTGCACCACCAGTACTCAATATAGACATAATCAAGCCAATCTGCTCTAACCTGCCGCCAGCCCACCCAAAACAATGGGCTATATGCCCATGTAGAAAGCCTCCTAGTGAATTTTGTGGCTCAAGGGCAGACTATAACCTGGATTGCCCAAATTTCAGCCCAGCACTATAATGACTATGCTATGCTTATTTTGTGCTTTGCCATATTTAAATAAAGATCTTTCCCAGGGAATTTCTGTGGGAGAAAATCAAGGTGCTAGGTCCTTGCACAACTCATTAATAATTTCTCAATGATGCAGGGCAGAAGATCCTTCCAACAATGATAAATGAACAGGTAGCATTAATATTTAAGGAAAGGTTATTTCCTACATATAAGAACCTTTCCTGGTGAATGTCTAAAGTTGGGATCAATGGTTTGTGTAGAGATATTTCTATTATCTGGTCCAGGTCAGAAATGCCTCCCAACAATGAGAAAGAGAAACATAAATATTTGAGGAGAGTTTGGTCTAAAATAAAAATGGAAAAATAATTTCCTCAAAACTGTAATTTTTCACTTGGCTTCATGCTGATTTCCAGCAATTCTCATCCTTTGTAGGTTTAATGGGAATTTAACTAGGATGGAACTTTTGCCCAGAATGAACTCATGTTGTTGTCAGTGGTGGGCAGCAAAAATTTTAACTACCACAACATGGGTGGAGCCTATTTTGTGGGTGGAGCCTATGTCATGGGCAGAGCCTACATCATAGGCAGAGCCTATGTCATGGGTGATCTAGTCATGCCTGCCATATGGCCATGTATACATCTGCAAACATAGGCAGCACTGGCTCTTTGGCTGTAAATGGAGATGAGCACTGGACCCTAGAGTTGGATATGATTGGCTTTTGAACAAGGGAGACCTTGAACTACTTGCAGGGACAAAACCTGATGTCAAATTTGAATACCAATCAGGGATCTTCTGTTATTAGGTAAATGTTGCCCTTGTTCGAAAACCAGTTGTTACCAACTCTAGGGTTCAGTGCTCATCTCTGTTTATAGCCAAAGAGCCAGTGAACTTGATCCACAGAAGCTCACATTAAAATACAGCAGTTAGTCTTTAAGGTGCCACAACGTTTTTGTCTTTTTGTTTCGTTTACTCTCTGATATGCTTGTACAAAATAAAGCTTTTTAAATGGTAGCTGTGTTAGTCTGGGCAGGGCAGGGAGGTGGGCAGGGCAGGGAGGTGGGCATGGGCCCCCAATTTCACTACCCCCCCCCCGAGGCCATCCAATTTTGCTACCACCCATGCCAGGGGGTGGGTTCTGAACCTGTTGCTGCCCACCACTGGTTGTTGTTCAATAAAATATTAGACTTCAAACTTTTCAGAAGGTCAGATAATATCCTAGGAAATACTTGATATTTGTCTCTTGCTTTGACTTTACTAAGCTTCTCACATTGCAAACCTCCCTTTTTTAAAACACATCAAAAATAGTCCCTGAAGGGGTTTCTAATACAATAGCAATGGAGAGGTTTTCACATTTTTGATTACCTCTTCATTGCTATTATATAATTCCCACTCTACAGCAAGAAAAGTAAAATAAAATAATTGTATTTATGTTAATATGCAGAAAAGAAAAAACAGCATCCCACCAGGGCATACTAAAAGTGGGGGAACTGAAAAAAAAAATTTGTAACTTTTAAAAAGTATTTTATGTCAGTACTAAATTTTGCCTAGTTTGATGAGACAGACTGATGTTCCTGTATGCCAAATTTGGTGACATTGGGTTAAGAAGTTTTAAAATTATATTTTTAGATAAAATAACATTTATACATTGAAATCAATATAAGAATGTATTTTTTAAAAAAACTAAATTAAAAATATGCAAAACATTTCTTCTTGAGGAATCCTAAATTCTAGAATCAATGTTTATCATATACTGTATGTTTATTTCCTATGAGACAGCAACACTGCCTAATGTACCTTCTGTTCTTATGACTTGTATGGGATTGCATGTGTGTGCACACAAAGAGGCAACTTGTTGTCATTGCCCTGTAAGTCCACAATATGTTTATTTTCTATTTTCTAATTTCTTCAATCCATGTCTATGCAGCTTGAGTTGACTTAATATATCACAAGTCATGTAGACTAGCAATAAAATACTGTGTCTCCTATAGATATGGTTCATCGTGTTTATGCTCTGCACCACTTTAAATCAACTGACTTTGCTTTGGGCACTGTGATGTTTGATCAGGCACAGTGAGAAGCAGGCTGAAGCATCAATAGAAGATTTCTATTAAGTGCAGCCACCAGAGCAGAGTAGATCAAAGCCATCTTGTTTGCTGAGGAATAGATGCTGTTGGCTTATCAGACTCTTAACCTTTCAGTTCCTTTTCTCTTGAATTGCATTGGACTTTGTTGATGCTCTGTAGCTCACCAGTTATTTACATGTAGGGTCATTAGTGAAATTCTCAATACAGTATATGTGAATTACTTATGCCAGCTCTTCCATGCTGCAGATGTGAGGAGATAACCACTATGGAAAAAAATCCCAAAGAGCTGCTGCTAGTCAGAGTTGATGATACCAAGCTAGATGTCCCAATGTTTGGTTTCAGAAGAAGGGAGTTTCATATGTAATTGTTCCTATTGAATTTGGCCAGAGTAGATGGCTCCAGTGTTTAGTCATGCCTGCCACATGTCCAAGGGAATGTCTGCAGATGCAGACAGTGCTGGCTCTTTTGCTATAAATAGAGATGAGCGCTGAACCCTAGAGTCAGATACAACTGGCTTTCAAACAAGGGTGACCTTTACTTAAACTGAAAATCTCTTCCAAATATGTTACAGATGACAAAATATGACTGATGCTTCCATGCCAAAGTAGCTTCCATTTTATTCTTCAGATGCTGATTAATTTCACATCAAGCCAGCTGAGACAGAAAAAACTATAAAAATACATAGCTATTATTTTTAAACTTGTTTCTTTCCTTCTGTTAGCCATCTTTCCCCTTTCCCGAAGAGTTGAGACAGTACAGCAAGAAATAGATACTTGTTTGCACACTAATAACATCCACCACCAACAATAACAGCAACCCTTTGATGGGGGGGGGGGGGGAGAAGGTCCAAACATGTTTCTTATGGGATTATCTGTAGGCTGTTTTCTCACGCTCATACAGTTGTTCTAATCACACTGCTATTGATCATTGTACAAAGAAGAATTGATTAAACGCATTGGTTTTCTTTCTTGTCTGCACTGGCCTTTAAACACTGGACAATAATAAATATGGAGGACTGGCTTTTACTGAGTTGGCAATTTGTTAAATGTTCAGTCCTCTAGGGATGTGAAAATTTCTCCCTTATGGTTTTATAACATTTCTCTGAATCCCATAGCAGATTATCCTGCTATGGTAATAGAGTAGACCATACTGCCAGCAACTCAACGCTGAGTGTCAGGTGGCAGTTAACTAACCTGACAACCCTAAGGACTTGTGGCCTTGGTCCACAGAGAAAGGTGATGATCCCCAAGTGGATTCAATCCCACTTGAACCCATCTTGATGGAGGGCAGCAGCTTCATCTATCCTGGCCTGGGGCTGAGGAGGACTTTGCAAGCCAAAAAGGGTCAGGACCAGAAAATGACTTGTGGAACTGGATCAGTGGTACGGGAGACACACCGTGGTGCAGAAAGCAGATGAAAAGCCACCGCATTATATTCACAGGACAGTCTTCATGTCTGATCGCCATGATGATCACCAATATTCAGAATCAAATATGAGACAACAAGAAGAAGAATCTCATTTATATCTCCCCCTTTCTGTATTTCATACCAAGTAATAAGCCTGTTTCTTTTCTTTATGCACTCAAATACATATGCATTTAAAACACTTTCCCCTACATGCATCTATTTATTTACGTATAATTTCTCTACCTGCTACACTGCTATTTTGTGTCTTTTTAAAAACAGTGTCTTCCTTTTAGCCATTCAAATTCTACAATGCATACCACTGTTTTGGGTTGCCATTCTTTCTCCATGGTGGAGGTTGCAAGTGAACAGATTCTCAAGGTGAAATGTGTTTATTCTCACAAAGACTCATTTTTTTTTGTCATGAGCTATAAACATAAGATAGGTGACATTGACTGGAATTTCAATGGCACTCCTGCTTATACTACACTTGATCTTAGCAAAAAGGCAGAGAAGCTTATAGTCTTTTGATACAACACAAAAGTCCTGATCAGTTATCATAAATGCCACTCTGAACACATTGTGTTCTTCATAGTTCCAGTGGAACAGGAGATAGGACTTGATTGTAGAGATGAAGCTGCCTTCCTTGGACACCCATAGCTTCAGAGTTTTGTTCTGCAGTGTCTGAAAACAAGGTTTTCAAAAAAGAAATAGAGACCCAGTCTTGGCATATCCTGAAAATCTGACTCCCCATTCCCTCTGCCTTTCTTTTTATGCAGGAGCAGGCTGGAAATGAAAGACCATAGGGCCTGATTGAATCCTTTTGTCACCCTGCTCTATGCTAGGTTTTCTGCCACACTTTCCAGACTTTTGGAAATACAGTCCTCAGTGACCTCAGAGAAGGATGAGAAGATCTTAGGTGGTCTAAGTTCCAGGAAAAAAGCAGTGTTGCCAACTCAGACTGGCCAGGTCTGATGGGTTTTAGATACTTTTTTAAAGGATTTCAGGGACAATGAAGAACTCAGTGGGTAGAGAAATAAAGTTTTATTTAGACAAACTCCTAGGTAAGCAAAGCATACCAGAGACAGAGAATATAAGGATCACTTGAAGGATGTCTAAACTTATCAATCAGCCATACAAAACAATCAATTGATGCTGCAGCCTCTACATCTAGACTTATTACCTCATCATCAGTCACTGTCTGCTGGAGAACACAGGAAGGGTCACCTGTCCATTCTCTTCCTTTGTTTGGTCTGATGTCTTCTGCCCATTACACATCCAAGTGTTTTACCAAAATTCTTGGTAGATGTTGTCTGCTCACTCTTATCAACCATGACGACAGGTGTTAGACATTGTGTGTTCTCTTGCCAAACACCACCCAGTCTATCTTACTAACAGAAAAGTTCCATGGGAAAGCATCTCTTTGGTCAGCATGACCTTGCTCGTTGTGTAAACTGCTCACCAAACATATTTTGATACTTTAGGACACATTCTTATATGATTTTTACCACCTCAGACATGTAGTGAAAGAAAATGGAAGCTCACCTTGTTAGCTGGAAGGCTGGCAAGTCATCAGTTTGAGACCCGGGTACTGCATGATGGATTGAGCACCCATCTCTGTCCCAGCTCTTGGGGAACCTCATTTGGTCATTCCCTGAGTGGAGTTTCTTCTGCAAAAATCCTTTCAACCCAGAATAATTGATGACATGAAATAATAATAATAATAATAATAATAATAATAATAATAATAATAATAATAATAATAATAATAATAATAATAATAATAATAATAATAATAATAATAATAATAATAATAATAATAATAATAATAATAATACAGAAAGAGTGCTCTGTTGCTCTTACTGCTCTCCTTTCCTGCACCCTACATAACAGGGGGTTGAAGAATTCTCGTTTAGATGGAATTTTGATGATGTATCAATGATGGGGAGTTCAAGACAATTTTTAGTCAGCCTTTTACAACCTGGATGGGTTGATGGGTTAGCTGAAACAACAACCATGTTGCACTCACTAATTTTTGACATGCTGGATGTAAGACATAATTGCTCTCCCCTGCTTAGTGGCTCAGTCTACTTGCATGTAGGCTGCACAAATAAGCAGGACACCAAATTTTCCACAATACATGCTCTTACACATGCTCACAATACATGCTCACAAACCAATCTTCTTCAGACCCAGTACTGAAATCTTGAAGAACATGAAATGCTTCTTTCTAAGTATTCTCACAGTGCCACTCTTCTTAATGCTAAAAAAACCCCATACTATAAAAGCACTTCAAATAGTAAATAAACTGCATCTTTGTACCACTAAATGACAAGTCTCCACATTTTCCCCTTTTGCATTTGATACCATAGTTTCATTTGTTTGTTTGTTTTATTTATATTCTGTTGTTTTATTTTTTTTAATTTCTTTTTGTTTCTTTTATTTGTATTCTGTCGTTCTCCACATTTGGGACCTAGAGCAACTTACCGGATAGTTTAAAACAACAGAAAAATAAATGTTAAAATGTTTTAAAAATTCACATAGAATTATATTCAGTGAAATGACTGAAATGCAATTAAAAGGAAAACTCATTCAAACCCATTACACTTAGTAGTAATGATTTAGCTGAAATGATTTGATGGAAATCAGTGAATGCCAGCACATCTGCTGGGATCTTAAAAATGGAGAGCTCTGGGTGATTGTGTTTCTTTTTAAAACAAGTCTCATGAGATATGTTAAAAAAACCTACTTTCATCATGTTGAATCTTATGAGGGATGTAAATCCTTGCTTGTCTCATTTGTCTGTGCAAGAATGAGGAATTGTACATTTTCCCACCCTTACCTGACAGGTGGTGAGATATTTCTTGCTCCTGTTGATGAGTGTTCTTGCATTTTGTGGAAACCACTGTTGTCTTATGGCTGTGCTTGATTTCCCATGATGCTCATGTTAGCTATTTTGTCATTGTCTTTCTGCTCTCCTCCTTCTCCTGCTCCCAGAGGTGTTGTTGTCGTTTCAAATTCATCCATATTTGGGGGTGGGAGGGTTGGTTTGCACCTCTCATTACTGCTCCTTAAGGAGTGACACCACCACCCTTTCTGTATCCCATCATCCTTATTTAATGGCCTGGTTGCTTTTCCTCTTCTAGTCTTGGAAAAGCAAAATGAGTAGCAACAAGCAATGAGGACAATAAGGAAATATCTTGTGATAGAGGGTCATGCCAATGGCTATGAGTCTCTTTCTCAACCTTCACTCCCACAATTCAGAGAATCACTGAGTTGGAAGAAGGTGGAAATGGAAGGCAAGCAAGGAGCTACCAGGTAACTGGGCTAAACCACATGACTCTCTACCGCCTGGTTAAGAACAACCATGGCCTGTGTGGTAAGCTTTAAACAGACTGTGTGCCAGAGTAAGAAGATCAAGGGCTAATCTAGATGACAGCCTGTGTGAATATGGAGAAGAACAAACTATCTCCCATATGATACAATGCACACTATCTTCCTCAACGTGCACTGAGGAGGACATTATGTTGGCAAGAGGAAATGCTGTTGATGTGGCCTGATATTGAGTAGATGTCATCTAGCCTTTTTAATTCTATTTTGTTTTAGATGTTTTAATTTTTGCTTTGTATGTCATTACATGCTGGTGGCAAGTCTGACACAAATAAAGAAAGAAGGGGATTTTTAAACCATCCAGTCCAAACCCTTGCCCAATGCAGGAATTCAAATAAAAGCATATCAGATAGATGGCTGTCCTGTCACCTGGGGTAAGTCATGGAGGAGGAAGAAAAGAGAGCGGTTCTGCAGAAATGATAGAGTGAACAACTTGGAAGGAACAGCTGAGGAGCCCAGATACATCAACCCAGAGGTCAGCTGGAATTTGGATTGGTTTCCTACACAGGCAGGGTTGGGTATACTCAAAGACGGTACATGTTGAAGACTGTTCCAGAATCTAAGAGTTTGCTCCATAGGGTGAGTCAGGGAAGCAAAGCAGCAAGAGATAGGGACCTGTAGGTGCACACTCTTCCTCGCTCTCTCATCTGCTCATCAGGAAATTGACAAAATATATATGGGGAACTCAACTCTCCATGCTGCATACATCAGCTTTGACCCTGAGCAGACACTCCAGTATGGAGTGCATCCACACATGTGAAAAAAGTAGACATTGCTGTTAATGAAGCAATGCATATAGTGACAGGATACCACAAACATAAACCTGTTGAGAAAATATATCCTCTTATTGGTATTGTTCCACCTAAGATAAGGAGAGAAGTAGCATCAGACACAAAGAGAACTAAGCAAGAGAATGACCTTCAACATAATCTGAATGGTTATGAGCCTCAAGTCCTACAACTCAGTTCCAGGAAGAGCTTTATAGCAAGAACAAACATTCTTGTGGTTACACAAGAGCAAAATCAAATTAGAAGATGGAGGAAGGAGTTCATTGAAAGGGAGATATGGCTGAGGACCCATTATCTTAATCCCTCTTCTTTCCACTATGTCTACAATTTTTCTATTTTATTTCCTTGGCCTGTTATATTAAGAGTGCCTCTTTGTTTTTTGTTGTTCTGTCTCTTTGTCCTTTAACAGTGCTGCAGTTGTTTCCTGTTTGTTCAGCCAGTTTACATCTCTTTTGTCATTGCTTACTGGCCCTGTTACAAACCATAACAAATAAAGTGGTTTGTCCATTTGGAGAGAATGTCTTGGAATTAAATAACTTACAAGGCATATGTGGAAAGAGGAGAAGGACAAAGATCACGAGGCAGACCCAGAGGAAGGTGGAGAAACAACGTCAAAGAAACATTACAAGAACACTAACACTGGTGGAGGCTGCTAGAAATTCCAGAAAAAGAACCAAGAACCTTGCATTACCCTCAACACCTGATGGGGTGGTGGTGGTGGTGGTGGTGGTAGACGACAAAGATGAAAATGGAGGAAGAAGAGGAAGAGGAGGTCAAATAGGGAAATGAGGCATCAGGTTTGAGATTGTCATTACAATGACACTCTGGGGGAGAAACTGAGACCAGAAATTATGTCTCCTTTCTTTCTCCCCTCATCAATATTTCTCCATGTTTCTGCTTTTAAGATATAGTTGTTAAGGACTCTGTAGGGCTTTTGGAGTGTCAGAAAACATGAATCGGAGATCAAAAATGAAGAACCTGAAAGAGGCTTTATGTTTTATGTTCAAGGAAAGGATTGGCACATGAAAAACAAGGAAAGGAGACGAATCACTCCAAAAGAAAAGAAATACACCCATTTTGACCATGCACATCCCGCAATGCAAATTAGGTAACTAACTACTTGCTGTTCTTTCCAGGGTGGTCGAAACTTGCTGAGGCCTCTCTGTCTGGCTTTCATAATGGTAGGTGCAGATCTGTGATTTGTGGTGCCTGACATGGACATTGTGATGAAATCTTCGCTCCTCCCCCACTCCAACTATCTATCTATATATAGAGAGAGCGCTCAAGTCATCAAAACACCATGCCTGACTGATCCAAATCAAAGCCATCTGCCTTTCCTCCTTGGCACACAGAGATCATTGAAATTCTGTGCCAGCTCTTTGCATTTTCCAAGAAAACCTGCTTTCTTTATTGCACTGAGCTCCTCTACAGAATTTAAGTTCAGAAAAGAGGCACAGTTTCTGCTTAGCAAGCCAGGCGAGCAGACGAGAATATACCCCTGAGTCCCTTTTTGTACCTAGGCTTTTATTCATGAACAAGACTCTTGATCAAAGGCCTTTGCTAGATCTTCAGTAAAATCCATATTCATGATAACTCCCAGCCCCAATACAAAACCACTTATGTTTTCTCCCTAGCAGAAGAGAATTATTAGTAACTCAAGCTTCAGAGCAATTGCACAAATGATGCTTTGGCTAGATGAAAATGCAATGGAGAGCGGACAAGTGTGTATATAAAGCTGTTCATTGCATCTCACATTCCTTTTGGGGCCCAGAGGTTTGTTCCACCAAGTCCTGGAACATTACTCGTGACTAAGAATGGAACAACATCTCACTAGGCTTCTCATCCTTTGGTGACCCAATCTGTCTGAACTCACATCAGAGTTCTTGTCTTTAAGTAGGAGAATAAAACAACAGACACCTTTCCTGCAAGGTTTCTGCATTTTGCAAAACAGTGTCTCTGCAGAAAACTAGGTATAAGGCCAGCACCAGATCAAATGAGTTTTTTGAAATAGTGGAAGATTATTGTGATGTACTACAGCCTCCAGGTCAATGTATATTTCACTCGGGTGGTCATTATGAGTTATATAATATATCGAATATTGATGAATTGTAAAAATCAAGCAAAATTTTTAGGATGTGTTGCAATGTAACTTGGGATGTAATAGATTATCAAATATGTATTTTGTTAGAATTTTTCTTTTTTATTTGTATATGTCTTTTTTGTTGTCATTTCATTTGTATTTTTACTTTGAAAATTTAATTAAAAATGAAAAACAAAAGAAAAACAAAACTAGTATCCTTTTCTCTTTATGAACATGCATACTCACTTGCTCAGAATCTGCATATTCATGTGCTTGGGCTAATGGCTATGGGTGGATGAGCCCCTTTAGGTGGGGAGATGGCTCCCTCAGTGGAGGAAATGCCACTGGAAACCATCATATTAGGCTCAACGGCAAAATGAGCAGAGGAGGAGCAACTTCACTATTCTGATTCCCAACAGTCATGGAGGTGGAAGAGGCCATGTCAAATGGACTGGATGTGAAGGCACACCTTGTCAATGTTCTCAAGGCTGTGGTAGTCCATTCCAGTCCCGGTGTCAAATTTTTCATGTCTCATTTCATACGGGTGGCAGGAGATGGCTTTGTGATCATAGTGTGTGGCTCACTTCATGGCAAGCTGGGATCCACCATAAACAAATTCACACCAATGGCATTTCCCCTGAAATTCAGGGGTGGTGGTGGTTGTATATTTGGACACGAGTAGCAGCCAACGACAACGACTTGCTCAGGGCCCCCAAGTAGAAAGCAAACACAAACTAATTGATGAACAAGATACAAAAACACCCATCAGATGCTTCTGCTTTCCCTCAGTCCGTGGAAAAAGGCAGCACCTGATACCTGATCTGAGCATAATTTGAAATTTCTCGTTGATGATATAAGAATGAGGCAAGCAAAGGTAGCTTTCTTCAGGTATCTGAAGGGCTGGCAAATAGAAAATAGAAGAAGGTTTCCACATTGGTCTTCAGAGATAACTTGCCTCCTGTATAAAATTTTGCTCATATATTCTTTAAGGTTTTTATCACAATACCTGGTGTTGTTTTCCTTCTTTTCACTGGGTTTGTTATGTTGGGAATTTGTTTTTTATTTTATCGAAGGGTTGGATATGTCTCTTCACTGTGTTTGTGCTTGTATTACATTTTGTAAGCCATGAGGAGTGGCTCATGCAAGGTAGGCGGTGCATAAATATAATAAATGAACAAACAAACAAAAATGAACAACTCCACTTATAACTAGCTTTGTGGTGCTTGAGTCTATGTTTAAATCTGGCACACTGATACACATGAAGAATATATTCAGGCTGGTTGAGCAAACTGTTGCAATGGTCATGTTGGGGGCCTGGGTGTGGTGTCAAATATTAGGAACATCATCCATATTCTAATCATCCATTTTGACTTTTAAAAAATAGATGTTCATGTACATCTTTGGATGTGCAATTTTAAATACAGGTTTAAGAAACAAATTGGTCCTCTGCTCAAAGGAAGGAAGGAACCAGAAGCACAAAGGAGGCGAGGGGAACTGAGACAAGGTTGTAGGGATGGACATTTCTAGAGAGGTTTTGGGAGGGAAAAGGGGTGTGTTGAATGGGGTGGGGAAAGGGTAGCAGGTGAAGGGCAGACAACTATCAGGGAGAAAAAAGGATTAATCCTGGCTCACCCAAAAATGAAAAGGTAGAGGAGAAATGAACTGGATTGGACACCATTTTGAACTAGTATACAACTTCCAACAGTCTGATGAGGTTACCCTGCTATGGTAATAGAGTAGAAACCATACTGCCAGTGACTCATCATGGTTAATTAACTTGACAACCCTGAGAACTAATGGCCTTGGGTGCTGAAGTCCACAGACAAGAGTGATGGTCTCCAAGTGGATTAAATCCCACTTGATTCCATCTTGATGGAGGGAAGCAGCTTCATCAATACTGGCCTGGGGCTGATGAGGATTTTGCATGCCAAAAGGGCTCAGGATCAGAAAGTGACTTGTGGAACTGGATCAGTGGTAGGGGGGCCATGCTGCGATGCGGAAGGTAGATGGAAGGCCCCTGCATTATATTCTCAGGACAGTCTTCATGGCTGATTGCCATGATGATCACCTATATTCAGGTTCAAATATGGCAGAAGATAATGACAAATACAACTTCCACACAAGACTTACATGGAAAGAGGGGAAGGACAAATACCATGAGGCAGACTCAGAGGAAGGTGACGGGATAACATTAAAAAACATTACAAGGATACCAAATAATACTGGCTGAGGCTACTAGAAGTGGAAGAACAAGAACCTTGCATTTCCCTTGACACCTGATTGAGTAAAAGAGAAAGCAAAGAAGAAGAATACAACTTTATGTCATGTGTGACAATAGAAGTTGCTATGGATTCAATCAGTTTTTCCCCCGAGAAGTGTAGTTTCAGCCAAGGTCTCTTCCTGCTTCAGACACCATCTGTTAAGCTTCCCAACCTTTATTGCCAACTCATTCCTTGTATGTTCTCAGTGATTAATTCTATGGCTTACTTACTGGACTCTTCTTTTTGGACTTTTATTTTCAGGATGCAGTTTATTAGATTTGGCACATTTGTCCAAAGGTTTTGCTCTTGGGCCCAGCTTGATTGGGTTTTGAAGTCTCTGCATTGACAAGGGCCTAGACTAAATGACATTGAGGTAATCCCTTCCAACTGTACAGTTCTAAACCTCTTGTCACAATGATTGGATGTACCTCTTAGTACTAAGAACCAGGTCAAAGGTTCATACAGCTGAATGGTGTTTACATGCCCATCTTCATAATAAGGATTCAGAGGACAGCTACCAGACTTCAAATGGGCATGGAGTTTAACAACAGAACATTTGGAGAAGAATGTGGAAATGGGCTTTGCCTTTAAAAATGCCATTAAATAAAGGAAATGCATTTGCTTATTAGGTATATAAATCAGTATGAACTCATGACAATTTTCTGAAGAACTCTCTCTTTTCAGAATTTCCACAACCTGTCATTTTCTGAAGTGCTGAGTGGCAAATTTGTACTTGCAAAGATGCTGGGGCTGGAGGTAGGATGATTAATGCATTTTTATGGGAAGTGGGATGACAAACAAGCCAGCGCTTATTGACTGTGTATGTAAGCAAGTGTCTGATTAACTTCATAATGGATGAGTGGGGGCGGACAGGTGGCGTGAGCCTGAAGGGAGGAGTTGAGGTGCGCCTATATAAGGCATGCGCTTGTCCTGGCTCGCGTCTCCTTTCGGTTTCTCCTTTGACCACGTTTTCCCCCCTCCCTCCCTAAGACTGTAGTGTGATCCTTTTTGGGTCGCTGTTTCCGGGGCTGGAAGGGGATTTTTGCTTGAACCGCACATTGGCACTCGTGGTTCTTGGCGTTTTTGCCCCTCCCATACTGCAGTCACGGGTTGGGGTCTTACCAGATTTGTTCAGCAGGTCACTTTTGGCGGGTAGCACTGGTAAGGATGGTAAATACCCCTCGCAATCAGGTAAGAGACGCAATTGATGGGGCAGTTGCCTGGAGAGGAGTGAGGTAGAGCGCTGCCTTTAATCAAATGCGGCCCAGGAACAAGTGGCTGCTGATGTTTGGCAGCCTCTTATAGAATTTGACAGATTTTCCGGACCAGAAGTAACAGGACTGATTACTTCTGGTGAGGGGAACAATTGGAATCATGCAGAATAGTAAAATGAGGTAAAATTCCTTACCAGTGCTACATCCAGCCTGTTTGCAGATCAGTTTGCACTAAGCGGTTACTTCCCAGTTATTTCTTATTACAGTTGGAACTTAAATAAAAGTGGCCCAATTTTTGAAACCAATCAGTTGTCTGTCTCCTCAATCCGGGGGTGTCTTGGCAAAAGGATACATTATATTTTGTGCAAAATACAGACACCTTAACAAAAGAGAGGAAGGTGCTTATTATTTCAGTTCATTTATTTTTCTTTTATAAAAATAATGTTTCTAATCTGACTTTCTCGTATAAAAAGGACCCAAGGCAGTTTACATCAATAAAAATACAATGTTGTTACAGAGAGAATCAAACAAATATGGTATCAAAAATTGTAAATAAAAGCAACATTAAAAACACATTTAAAAGCAAAAAGGCAGGAGCCATCCTATCTTAAGAACCCTTCATAGTCTTGGAGGGAAAGCTTGTCTGAAGATAATGGTCTTAGTCTGCTTGTGGAAGGACAGGAAAGATTTAGCCAGCTGGGGAAGGGATTTCCAATGTCTGCCAGTTTGGCCAGATTATCCTGCTATGGTAATAGAGTAGAACATGCTGCGAGCAACTCAATGCCGATTAGGCCTGTGGTGGCTCAGTGGTTAAGAATCTCGCCTTATTATCTGGAAGGCTGGCAAGTCAGCAGTTCAAGACCTGGGAACTGCATGACAGACTGGGAGCCCGTCTCTGTCCCAGCTCCTGCCAAACTAGGAGTTCAAAAGCAAGAAATTGCAAGTAGATAAATAGGGACCACTTCAGTGGGAAAAGATCTTGGGGACATAAAAGCAACCTCATTCAGGCATCTCCTGAGTGTAGTTTGTCCAGCAAAAATCCTTTTAACACAGAATAATTTCTGACACGAAATTATTATTATTATTAATGCTGAGTGTCAGGCGGCAGTAAGCTAACCTGACAACCCTGGCCTTTGCAAAGTCCACAGGGAAGGGTGATGGTCCCCAGGTGGATTAAATCCCACTTGAATTCATCTTGATGGAGGGCTACAGCTTCATCAATACTTACCTGGGGCTGATGAGAACTTTGCATGCCAAAAGGGCTCAGGACCAGAAAGTGAATCACAGAAATGGATGAGTAGAATGGGTGTAATGCTGCGATGTGGAAGGCAGATGAAAGGCTACAGCATTGTATTCACAGGACAGTCACTATGGCTGATCGCCATAATGATCACCAATGTTCAGAATTGGATATGTCACAGAAGAAGAAGAAGGAGAGGAGGAGGAGGAGGAGAGTTGCAATGGAAAGGGCCCATATCGAGCAAACACATCAGTAAGAATGGTGGACAGAGAGAAGGCCTTCTTTGAAAAGAGTTAATGAGGGCTGACATTTTCCTCCCCAATCATAAACAGTTAGATCCTGTTCATAGGAAGAAGTCTTACTAAGACAATTTGAAATTTGCACAAGCGGCCAAACCTCACCAGTAGTGTGCCATATTACAACCCGCTGTACTCACTCTGCTACCCACCATCTCAACATGGGTTATGGGCCCAGATGTGCTGTTCTAGCCCTTGGACCACGCCTTGCAAGAGAGTTTGTTTATGCTCCTTGGTGACACTTCTCATAAGTAGGCATGATGGCAGCATCCAGCATCAGTTTGGTGCCTCAACTTACCAGAAGTAATTACACAGTATGGGCTGCAAAGTGTTCCCTTCTTCTGAAGAAGGAAGGCTTATGGGCTGTCACGTCCTCTCCTCTGAATATTGCTGCCCTTGACCTGGCCAATGCAGATGACACCCGAAAGTTAGAAGGAAACCAGAAAGCCTTAAGCATCATAGGGCTCGCCTTGGCTGATGGGTCACATAAGAGGTATGCACTCGGCAGCCAGCTGCTGGCAGGCTCTGCAAAAAGATTTTTTAAGAGCTACAGTTGGGGCCCAAATTCAGCTAACAAGGAGGCTCTTTTGAACTCACCTCCCATCAGGAGGTGACATTCTGGCCCACATACAAGACTTAAAAGTTATTTTTACTGACCTGCAGGAAAAGGACCTGGCCTTCTCAGACCAACAAAAGGCTTATATTGTGCTGTCCTCACTCAATGACTCCTACAATGACTTTGTGACTGCTCTGGAGGCCCTGTCTCATGATGGAGTGACTTTCACCAGCATCGTGGCTCATCTCCTGGAAGAGTCCCGGAGGAGGGCTGAACAGGGCTCCCTCCACAGCGGCAACACATGTGCAGCACCCAGAGGTGATGAGCAACAAGTGGCAGCTCATTATGTCAAAAGGTGTTATGCATGTAACAAGTCTGAGCAGAGGTAGCCTTCTGCCTTAAGGCAGGGAAAGCTGGTAGCTTAGATAACAGTTCATTTATGGTTCTGCTACCTCCCATACTACTACAGTTTCCTGCACACAGAGCCGACCTGCAGAGCCTCCCCTCTCTCTGGGCTGACACTTGGCAATTTAATGTCTTTAATAAGACCTTTCTGCTCTGTAGCTTGGTTTTGGCAACTCAATAACCAAACCTTGGATTGTCTTTTTCCATTTATTGAAAGACAATATAAACCCATTTATATGCTGGTTACATAATGAAGAAATAAACTAATCTTCTCTACACTACCTAACAAACTAATAAAACAATAAAACCAAGAGAATAACTTTCCTCACCTAAAGCATCTCTGTTCCTGATGTCTGTAAGGTGATGGGCAGTGTGCCCCCATGGATCTTGGATGGTTGGTTCATGTCATTAGCCAAAATGACATGATAGTAGCCTTCGCAAAGGGTCCAAATTGGTCCCTGTTTATATGATTTTCAGCCTCCTTCTCCCTCCCCTCAGAATGTAAGGCATGAGAGGATGAGCTAATTGGTATTGCTAAAATGTCTTTGATCTAACAAGTGTCTGTTTGAAGTGGTTACCTTCTCTGAATGATGTCATTTGCTCCTGATCTATGGGAATGTAGGTTACCTCCCCTCTCAAGAATGATGAGAATCAAGTGATAGCTGATGTCATTATTACACTGACCTTGCATGCGACTGGCAGGTGCATGAGATCATGTGATTCCTTTCCCATGTGAAAGTAGGTGATGTAACCTTGGAAAATTCCCTTTCTTATCTAATCTATTGTTGCTAATGGCTGGGTGATACTGCATTCTTGTGCTTGCTTGTCTGTCATCTTGCTTGACACCAACCCTTCTCCCGTTGACCTCCTGAATTTGGTAGATAAGAACATGCCTGTAAGTTTCATTCCTTGTCTGATGAAGTGGACTTGATCCATGAAAGCTAACAGTGAAAATATAGCAGTTAGTCTTTAAAGTGCTACTGTGTTTTTTATTTTATTTTGTTTATTTTGTTTTCTGAGATGCCTGAACCACAGACTAACACGGCTACTTTTCCAAAAAACTTTCTTATCTAAGGTATCCTTGGTATGTGTGATGACTATAGGCAGAATGGAATGTGACCATGAGAACTGGCACAAGTATCTCCATTTTGAGTACAGCAATTCTCAAGCTTACAGAGAAAATGGTACTTAAATCCTAACACTTAATGACTATGAAAGTGTGAATGTAAAGAAAACTAAAATATGAATTGATCCCTTGTATGATTTCATGACAATCATCATGGTGAGAGTCTTCCTGTTCTTAACTTCTTAGAACAGTTCTTCTGAGGACATGCCACACCAGTCTCTCAGGATTTTCAGCTGTGAAGTCCATCTATGTCCAGGGCCTCTCTTCCAAGGAATCTTCCCTTGCAGAGAGAGTTTGAGTATTCTATACTTTATGTTGTTCCTCAGGATATTGTCAAGACCAAAGTACTTTTGCCCAATCTTACTCCAGTCTTTCTTCAGGT
Source organism: Furcifer pardalis (assembly GCA_030440675.1). NCBI lineage: Eukaryota > Metazoa > Chordata > Lepidosauria > Squamata > Chamaeleonidae > Furcifer > Furcifer pardalis. Next base: position 96,890,769 of record CP126892.1, read on the forward strand.
AGATACATTTAGGGACCTGTCTGGCAGTTAGAACCACCAAAATGGACAAGTTTGTGATCTGGAAAGAATGACAGACAGACAGCACAGGCTTAACTAAGTGCCCCTACACATTTTGTTTGACTAAAATGGACCCAAATTCTATTGTAATTGTGTAGTATAAAATGGAAACCATGTTAACCTATGTGTGCGAATGCTCTGGCTGGCTTTCATGAGCTTATCAAACTTGCAGACTCAACTATACACTGAGTCATCTGGCAGGCTTTGGTTGACCAAACACAGAGCTATAATTACTCATTCTTGGAGCCAGACTAAGTGGCACTGCCTCCTACCCCCCCCGCCCCAAGGGAGGGTCATGAACATCAAGAAATAGGTGGAAGAAAATGTAGCTTCTTGCCAAAAGAAAGTGAATATTGATGCTATTTTATAAAGGGAAAGGGAATAGGTCAGGGAGGATTTATTATTCCTTTTCCTAACATTCACCTGTAGCTTTCCCTCTTGAATGCCCTGAAGTGTGGGTCCAGCCCTGGCTGCATAACTGTGAAAATGTTGATAATCATTTGAATGATGCACTTACATACATGGTATTTTACAATAGGATTTTTTTGGGAAAAGCTTTAAAAGAAAATCTGAAGAGGATTTCCTAGTTACTTCTAATTTTGTTCAACATGGGTAATACCAGAGGCCCTGGGCCATGAAAGTCCTGGGGTTTAAATGAAATGTGGGAAACCAGGAAGACATCTGCCTGATGTCTCTGGATTGATTTCCACACAAACCCTGAAAGTACATCTGCAGAGATGGCATTAATTTTGTTTTCTTATTTTTTTGTTACTTCCCACAGATATGGATGGAAAAGAGACAGCTATTATGTTTGCTGTACGTTTTTGTTAACAGTGAAGTATGTGTGTGAAACAGACTTACATTACTATGAAACAGAGATGAGCACTGAACCCTAGGGTCGGATATGACTGGCTTTCGAGAAAGAATGACCTTTACCTATGTGTGTGTGTGTGTGTGTGGGGGGGGGGAGAGACTAAGCTCTATTACATTTCAAAAAGACAAACTAAAAATGCATTGGGGGCTCTGGATAAGTTCATCTAGAGGTCAATGAAGAAACACAACATCGTTTGCCCAAGCTATTGCAAGGAGCCTCAAAAATACCGAGGAATAACTTTAAGATACAACATCTGACAAACTATAATAAAATGAGGCAATGGAAATTTATTTTAGGATGATGAGAATGTTGAATTACGAGACACAATCCATTCAGGCAGCTCAGCAAATTTATTTCCATCATCCATCTTTCTTCTTCATGAAAGAAAGAAGAAAGAGAAAGAAAAATGAAACACAATTCAAGTAACATAGGATGAAGAAAACCAGAAGAACTGACAAATTGGATTAAATGGCTCAGCCAACAAATGTTTATTCAAGTTTATTAAATATTTTTACTCTTTCGACGTGTTTTGTGTTGTGGTAACATACCCTGCTTTAACAGGGAAACTTATTTGACTTATTATGGAACCTGTGTCTGTATAATAGATTCCTATTTCAGCTTGGTCTTTTCCCAAAAGGTAGCATTTATCCAGGCAAGGGTGAAGTAAAAGGGGAAGGGACAGGATTCAGCACTAGTTAGACCACATGTAGAGTACAGTGGAACCTCACTTAACAAATTTAATGCGTTCTCTGGGACTTTTTGTATTACAAAAAAAAAAAGTAAAGTGAATTTCCCATAGGAATGCATTGAATACAATTTCCCATAGGAATGCATTGAAACAAAAAATTGTTAACCAAAACACAGTTTCCCATTGGAATGTATTGAAAACCAATTAATCTGTTCCAGAAAAAAAATTGTTAACCGAGCCACTATTTTCTATGGATTTCCTTTTGTTATGCAAATTTTGTGTTTAGCAAGTTGCTTGTTAAGTAAGGGTCCACTGTACTATGTCCAATTCTGAGCACAACATTTTTTAAAATATGCAAAAAAAAAAAAAAGGTACAGCAGGTACAGAGAAGGGCAACAAGGATAATTAGAGGACTGAAAGCCAAGCCATATGAGGAAAGACGTAAGGAACTGGGCATGTTGAGAAAAGGAGATTGAAAGGGGATATGATAGCACTCTCAAATACCTCAGTGTTAATCATAAAGAGCAAGGGTGGTGGTGGTGTCTATCTTAGAGTGAATGACACTTTAAAAAAAAAAACAGATGTCAGGAAAAACGTCTTACCCGTGAGAGCAGCACAACAGTGGAACCAACTGCCTCAAGAGGTGGGGAGCCCTTCAATACTGTGAGCATTCAAGATAGAATTGAACAACCATTTGTCAGATGTGCTTTGATTTGGATTCCTGAATTGAGTAAGGCAGTGGTTCCCAAACTACAACCCACAGGCCAGGCCAGCCCGCAATGCTATTCCAACTGGCTCATTGCTCTCTCCCCCACACTGAGAAGTAGAAACGGGTGTGTTTACATCAGATGTAAAACATGCCCATGCATGTGCAAACACTCCTGTGGCTGTTGTAAATGTGAAAGTGGGCGCATTTAGGTCAACCGTAAATGTGCCCGCTTCTGGTTCTGGGCATGGTCCGGCCAGCTCAGCTGTTCCTCTGGTGTGTGTGTGTGTGTGTGTGTGTGTGTGTGTGTGTGTGATTCAATGGCCTAAATGGACCCTTCCAGCTCAGTGATTCTATGATTCTGTGATTTTATAAGTGTGCATACAACAGCACTGTAGTTTCATGAAGATAAAACTCCAACTGAGGGGCTGCTCCACATATTTCCATGGCAGTTTTGGCTAGTGAGTGTGTTCTGCTTTTAAAGCAAACTTTATAGGAACAGCAATGGCAATAACAATAGCATTTACATTTATAGACCACCCCATAGCACTTAGTGTACTCTCTGGAAAGTTCACATGGTAATTCACATTTTGCCCCAACATGCTGGGCACTCATTTTACTGACTTGGGAAGAATGGAAGGCTGAGTCAACCTTGTACTCAAAATGATTTGGCTGCAGTACAGCAGTTTAACCACCATCATACGGAACCCTTTCCACCCAAAAAAGTTCACCTCTTTAGAGAGCTTCCTTTAAATTCCAAACAAAAATTCTCATTTATTTTTGTGAATCTGTCACTCCCATGAAATTAGAATTGCCAGTTTCCTATATTGCACTACCCAAATTATTTACACTAGTTTGCCAGACATCAAGCGGAAGCAGAACATAACTGTCTGGGAGTGGCACAAGCTGCTTCTTAACGGACTGAGTGTAAATGCAAATATTGTTTCCCCCTCTGACAAGGAAATCCTACAAAGAGGGGCCATATGCTTGACAAGGTATTTAGCAGATCAGTTATATTCCAAAGATCTGGCACATTCCTCGTTAACATGGCACAGGAGTAGAAAATGTATCCTCCCCGCCATACTTTTTGTTTCCTCGGTGTCTGTTGCACCTGTCAGAAATGCTGTGTGGGCCCATTAACTCCCTGGCACCAGGACTGATTTAAAGCACAGGTTCCATAAAAGATGCATAAGCCGTCTGGAGGGAGCTAATGATTCCCTCTGAGTACTTCTGTCTCCTGCGTTGTGTTTTTACAAACCTCCACCCATCATCTCATCAAGTGCAGCGAAGTCTTCTGATAAAATATGGCACAGCAACCAGCTTTCTTGGGCGGATTAAATAGCAGGCATTTACGCACTCAGGCTCCTACCTGCCAAGTACAAATCCATTCCCAAGTGTGTTATGTGTGGAGATAGGAACATAGTTGGCACCATGGTCAACAAGTCAATTGAGCAGACATGACATTTATGAAGCCCTCAAGGTCTGCAGTGATCTGCTGCTAAAAGACCTGGATCACTGCTAAAAGACGTAGTAACAGAATACCTGAGAAACAAATTAAGGTGGGGTGACCTTGTTGTATGTACAAATGACAATAGATGGAGCACCAGAATAATGAATTGGTATGTGAGAGGTGGCAAAAGACCCAGGGGAAGACCACCTCGCAGATGGAACAATTTTCTCAAGAAAAATGTTGGACCAATGTGGATAAGAACTGCCAGGGACAGATTGTTATGGATGAAAGTTGTGTGGAATGTCATTGTGGAGATGTCTACTTGTACAAGGACTCCTTACTGAATAATGACTCTGAGGTATCCAAGGAATCTAGGCCTTCAGGGAGACTTATTTCATGATGGAAGGAAAGTCCATATACATTGGAGGTCTTTCTCAGTTCTGGCACTCAAGAAGTGTCTAATTCATAGTTGTAAAAAATGTGTTGGATCTAGATGGGACTCCATCTCTCATCATTCCCTTTGTTGGCTACTAGCAATCCTTTTAATTGAGACCTAGGATTAATGGAGGCATCACTTAAAGGCTCATATGCTTCCCATCCTTTTTCCAACTAGAAGTGCCAGGAGGTGTCTTTCTTAGAGACCTTCTGCATGCACCCAAGAACTATGGTAGGGAAGCTTTTCCTGCCTCTGGGCATTTGAGACTTTTCAACTTGACTATGCTATTTTTCCCCTCTGCACTTTGACATCCTATAGGACAGTGATGTCTAACCTTGGCACTCCAGGTGTTCTTGGACTTCAATTCCCAGAAGCCCAAGTCAGCACTCCTGCTGATCAGGGCTTCTGGGAATTGAAATTGAAGAACACCCGGAGTGCCAAGGTTAGACATCACTGTTCTATAGGATGTGTTATGGAGGAATATGTATTGTCCTTTAGGTCCAGCTACACTTAATTCCAGCTGGCCTAATTATGCTCTTTGGCCTCCATGAAATCACTTGTATATTTAATCCTATTAGGAAAAAATGGTTTTGGACTATTATTTTTTTTGGGGGGGGGGGGAAGAGAAGGACGTTGTGTAACTAGAATTCAAGGGAACAAGTTAGAAATGTAAAGGGGACAAGAACCCACTTGAATGTTAGCAGTATTGTATTATTATTCAGTAATTGAAAAAAACCACAACAAAATATTCCCAGCAAGAGTTTTGTGTTGTGCAGATCCTCTGGCATCTTTTACTCCCCCCCCCCCCTCTGTCTTCTAGACAAGCGTGAGATACTTCATGTTTTTGCTTTTATCTCCTTTACAGATTGTGTGTACTCCTGACATTGCTTTTAATTTCACAGAGACATATCTGGGGTTGGCATTTTGCAGAGACAGCATTGTACCCAAAATTCCTTTCTTTTGTTTGGAGTACTGAATTCTGTCTCCTTTGTTCACTATTTGATTATTTCCATGGGAGAAATGGATTAAGGCAAAAGTGTTTAGGGGATTAATTCTCAGAATTCCTTGACAGCATGTGGAATTCAGGGCAGGAAGAAAAAGAGTTGTTCTCTTCTTCTTTGCTTCCTCTTTAACTCCAATGGGTGTCGAGGGAGATGCAAGGTTCTTGTTCTGGCATTTCTAATGGCCACCACGGGTGTTCTTTGGTGTTTTTGTAATACTTCTTTGATGTTATCTCTCCACCTTCCTCTGGGTCTGCCTCATGGTCTTTGTCCTTCTCCTCTTTCCACATATGCCTTATAAGATATTGAATTCCAAGACATTTTCTCCAAATCGACAAACACTTTATTTGTTGTCTCTAGTATGTAGTACAAGATTGGTTATCTTCCAATTCTTTCCCTTAGAACCTAATTCCTAAGTTTATTCCTTCTAGTCATTCCAGCAGCCTTCAGACATCTTATTTCTGTAGTGACCAGCTTTGGTTTGTGAAAAAGAGGTGCCCACTCTAATTCAGCACCATGACCATGGGTAAAGGCACAGAACAGTCCATGCTAGACTTTTAAGTGCTAAGAATTCCATATCCTCTATTTGAATATGTTGACCCATCAATTTCATCTTCTCATATATTACACTTTTAGAATGTTCAAATTCAACTCATGTTTTACTGATGACAGAATCCTTTTAATTGAGACCGTGTGAAATATTACTGGGAAAATTATTTTCTCTTGTAAAAACCATTTTGTTTTGGATTCCCTTCAACTTCCCCAGAAACTCTCCTCTTGTGATCTGAACTTTGGGCATTTTTTTCCTAGTAGCTATCATGTCCTTAAAAGGTTGGTTTATTTGCCTGAGCCACAGGTTGTTGGAAAAGCATGGAACTAAAACATTTGTCACAACTATTTTCTTTTTCATTTTTTCCCTTGAAAATTGAGTTGATGGTGTAATTTCATATATCATTGCCAACACTATCTTTGCTGAATCTTTCATTGACTTAAAGCATAAAAGTCAGGCTAATGTACAATTGTGTAGTTAAGGATTCTAAAAACCTCCCTTTGCCATCTGCACAGCTTCGCCAAACTCTGCTTGGAGATTTTAAGGTTTCTTTTCAGCATACATTTTTGATATGAGCTTTGCTGTGATATCTTCCAGGTAGAAATGCTTGTTTAAACATTTAAACTGTGTAGATCAGTCAGACAGGAACTTCTTGATTAATTTACTGAACTGTTTAAACTGAAAAACTGGCTGTCTCACACAGAGGCTGGCAAGTTTAATGGCTATAAATATTTTGATAGGATTTGATCATGTGAGCTAAAGCTGTGGTTTGGAAGATAGCCTGGCTCTTTGGGATGGATCCCAGTTTGATCTGCAGTGTCTTATTTCATGTACTGATCAAACCCTGGACTGCCAAAATGAAGCCATTTCCATTGCCCAAACCCAAGTCTTCACTGGTGCATGTCTCTGGCAGCAATTGACAGACCAGTAAAAGATCCAGATTCTGTGTCTCTCCATGTTCACACCATGTGTTGTTGTCTGCCAGCAGCCCCCACTTGATCATGTTGGACTTGATCATGTTGGCTCAGGGTTGGCATGCCAACCCTCAGCCTATTCAGGGTCTTCCAAATGACATAGGGAAGGTTGAGATCTTCAGTCATCTCCTCCTTTAATGTTGTTCCTTGTCCAGTGAGCTCCTTCCTCCATCTTCTAATTTGGTTTTGCCTTTGAGTAACCTCAAGAATGTTTTTTCTTGTCATAAAGCTTTCCTGGATCTGAGCTGGTGGACTTGAGGCACATATCCATTCAGAGGGTGTTGAGGGTCATTTTCTTGCTTAGTTCTCTCAGTGTCTTCTGCTATTTCTCTCCTGATCTTAGGTGGAAAGAGACCAACAAAAGGGTATATTTTCAGAACTGGTGTAGGTTTGAAGCATCCTGTCACTATACGCGTTGCTTCATTATCAGCAATGTCAACTTGTTTTTGTATGTGTGGATCCACTCCATTCTGGCTCTGCAGTGATTCATGTTCTGCCATATCCACCTTCAACTCAGGATCCAAATCAATTTGTAAATGCAAATGGTCAGCTGATAAATTCCATTGTAAAAGCAAAATGGCTGTTAAAGTCACCTTTTTGCTCAGATTTACATAATATTGAATCATGAAAGTCTCTAAGGAGGAGAGTAAATATGCTAAATTCAAAAAGCTAATTTTGACAGTTTATATATCGGGCACCTTTAAACTTCACTTCTTGTGAGAACAGTGATTAAAGTGAGGTTCTATCTTCAGATTATTTGTTATAACTGCTCCTGATCAAAGCCCACTTCCCTTCATTCCCCTTCAGTCTCCACATTTACATAACCCAATAAAGGATGAGTTTCTCATTGCAGATATTTAAATGTCTGAATCAGTCTGAGTAGTGTTTACTTCATCATGGAATCAAATCTTGCATTCTGCTTGAATTCTTACTTCATATAAATTGGCCTGTTCTGGCCAGGTTGGTTCCAGATTTGGACAAAGCTTTACTATTAGCACAGGTGGGCTCTGTGCAGTAAACCCACTTGTCTGGATTCAAAGGGACCTGGGTTTCTGGGAACTGAAATTCAAGAACAGCTAGAGTGCCAAGGTTCGACATCACTGGAACAGACCACACTGCCAGTGACTCAATGCTAATTGTCAGGTAGCAGTTAACTAACCTGACAACCCTGAGGACTAATGGCTTTGGGTAGCAAAGACCACAGGGAAGGGTGATGGTCCCTAAGTGGATTAAAGCCCACTTGAATCCATCTTGATGAAAGGCAACAGCTTCATCCATCCTGGCCTGGGGCTGAGGAGGTCTTTGTGTGCCAAAAGGGCTCAGGACCAAAAAGTAACTTGTGGAACTAGATCATTGTATGAGTGTCACGCTGCAATGCAAAAGGCAAAAGGGGAGACCATTGCATTATATTGTTCTAAGGATATTCTTAATGACTGATCACCATGATGATAGCCAATATTTGGAATTGGATATGGCATGAAGATGCACCCTCTTAATGTCCACATCCAATGGGAACTGACTATTTAAAATTGTTTTAAAACACGCACATGCACATGTGTGCATGCACGTGTGCACACACGGAGAATATTTTTGTGACTCAGCAACAACCAAGACCCAATAAAAAGACTATCCATTTCCTGAAATCCTTTTCAGCCTATTTCCTGTCTTGTAATAGCAACCTTCACAATAGAATCAAACCTTGCAGGCCTATTAAAAATTGATTTCCATCTTCCTAAGACTGTTCAAGGTGCATATTAATCATTTTTCCCTGCAATATTCTTTTAAAATGATAACAAACTTCCCTTCTTTTTTAGTTTGGCCAATTTGGACAGGTAAGGTTGAAATGGAAACTTCTGAAATCTGAAAGCCCATCCTCTGTCTGATAGCATACTGAAGTTGTGAGGTTCTATAGACAGTCATAAAGAGTGCTTCGCTTAAAGAGCAGAATTTTCGCTTAAAAAATAAAACCAATCAAAAACTCACTTAACAAATAAATCGGGGTTCGCAATCCCCCCCACACACAATTGGTCATTTACAATGGTGTTTCGCTTAAAGAGCAAACTCGCTTAAAGAGCAATCCTGCGGAATGCATTATGCTCTTTAAGTGAGGTACAACTTTATTTGTAAAAGCTGGCAAAACAAAACGTTATGGGGAAAGTAATTCTCATGTTACTGATTTGCTTTGGGAAGTGTGCATTTCCCCCTAGAGACTCAGAACTTAGGGAAAGAGGAAAAAGACCATGTAGCTAGAACTATCTGATTAGTTGATATGTTCTGCATATCAGTTCCAGGGAAGGACAACTTAGAGACAGCTGGATATTGTAGGCTAGCCTAGGACTGCCGGGATACTGCTGGGTACTGCTGCTGACAATATGCAGTGGTAAGAGTAGGATTCAAACAACATCTAAATTGAATTAGTATTGTTAAATTAATATTGTATTATGGTATCTTTTTTTGTATCAAAGATTGTACTTGTGGTATTGAATACTGTATAATTTTTGTGTTGTACTGACTATATGTATTTACATTATTATTTGTATTATTTTATATATAGATATGTGAACTGTATGACTGTGAGCCACCCTGAGTCGGGTTTCCCTGATTGGGCGGCCTATAAATCAAAAAATTACATTACATTAAATTAAATCTGGAGGGCCACACTATCTGCATCTACAATCTATCTCACTTCCAACAGTGTGTTTCACACATGCTTAATTCCATCATCTTTGAGTTTAGCTGAGAAGGGACGGGCCAAGCTCTATGGATCCAGTGGCCAGTTCCACCCACTCAGCTCCAATGGAAGGCACACCGATGCTTAAAATAAGGAGGGGTGGTGGTAAAATCCCAACTCAAAATGACCAGATATCTACTTCCAGTTTTATTCTGCATCTCTGGGGGAATAAATAAGCTTAAAGGGGCTGTACTTTGATTTGTGGCAGTCACTTACATTTGAAGGCCATCCAGATAGTCAAGGCTCAGGTGTGATAAAAACAGCTGGTGGGGGCATAGAATGAATATTTCATTCCTCAAGCTCTTGCCACCCCTGGAAATTCTGGCTTCCACATGACAGGGCTAAGCACTTTTTCAGTCTCCTGTGCTTTGGGGAGAAAGCTGCCAGCGGGCATCTCAAGGGATTTCCTAGCTCTAGTCTCTGTCTGCTGAGGCAGATTGTCCTTGGCTTCATCCTCTAAAGATGACTCATCCAGGCAGAACATGGCATCCACATGCCCATGGATACTACCTTGGATTAGTTTGGTCTAGTTGGGTGGTGTTTAATGAAATTCCAGTTGTCCACAGGCAGGATATTTTGCTAAAGGTATTTACATTCCTCTGAGTCACTTAAAACCTTTTCTCACAGTGCACAGCTGAGCTGGGTACTGAACTGAGAATGTGAGGCATCAAGGCATTGAGTGAAAGCTCACTGGAATGAAATGCATTTCACAGCCCATAATAATGATAGGTAGTTTGCTTTTTCTTTCCTAAAGAAATGACTGTTTAGACCAGGCAACTCACTTTCTAAATAAAATTCAGTATCTTCATTCTCCATAAGAAAAAAAAAAAATCCTTTATTACATTGTTTTTTAGAACACCATTTGCCTTGCCAAAATGTCCTTAGAAGACCTTCTTAAAGCAAACATCTACTTTCTTTATGCTCATTAGGATTCTGTTGCAACACCGTGTACCGGTAATGGGATTCATTTTATTTATTCAAATACATAAATCTATGTTTGTAGTGTAACCCAAATACTGGTGTAGCACAGTTGGAAAGAAGCAATACTTTGTTTCAATTAGCATTAATCCTCATTTTGAAAGCATCAGTAAGACAGACAGTATAAGAGAGGGAAGAGCATTCTCTGGGATTCCTGAGGCAAAATATGCATAATTTAATGGGAAAGAATCTGTTTTAAACTGGGGAAGCAAATGGTCTTGCATAGACGTGTTCAGAGCTGTGGGTTTGGACTACAAGTCCTAGAATTCCCTGAGCAGCAGGGCCAGGGTTGCACACTTCTTTTTAACCCTTGTGTAAGTAGGATAAAGATACCCTGATTATTTGGTTTGTGAATATATTTGTCCCCCAGGGGACTTTTTTTTAAAGCACAGCCACAGCTGCTGAATATTACTTGTGGAAAAGAACATACTGGCTGAGCTCTTCTTGATGGAGCTGTCCAGGGCAATAATCACAATTGGGAGGCAAAACCCCACACCTCCTTAGAACCACCAGCGTTTTGGATATATCTAGGGTCTGTGGTGGCTTTAGTGGTTAAGACATTGACCTTGATGACTGGAAGGTTGGCAGGTCAGCAAATCAAGAGCCAAGTGCTGCATGACAGAGTGAGGTTCTGTCTCTGTCCCAGCTCCTGCCAACCTAGCAGTTTGAAAGCAAGAAACTGCAAGTAGATAAATAGCGACCACTTTGGTGCGAAATTTAACAGAGTTCAGTGGGAAGATAAATAGCATTTTGTCATGCCTGCCACATATCTATGGAAATGTCTGCAGACGCAGACAGTGCTGGCTCTTTGGCCACAAATGAAGATGAGCACCAAACCCTAGAGTTGGACATGACTGGCTTTTGAGCAAGGGATACCTTGACCTTTATCTATGGAGACCCATCCTTTTTGGATCTCTCTTATAAGTACAGGGTGGAAGGAAGAATGACTGAAAACTGGGAAATGTCATTGCCTTTTCTGATGACAGGGCAAGGACCACTGGTGGAAATTTTCTGACTTCAAATGGTTACCCTTCCCATTCAGTGTCTTTTGAAGGAAGTCCCAGGATGAAGAAGAGCCCTGAATCCTGAAAGGACTGTAGGGTATCATTTTTTTGCCCTGAAATAGTTGTCATGGCCACATAATGATGGCATCCTCATTGTATGGAGCAAGAAGATTTCACCCCCTGACAGTCTGGATTATGTGTTCATAGACTGATGCATTTTCATTACTAACATTATGTGTTTATTTTGTTGTTGTTCAGCCGCACAGTCGATTCCGACCCTTTGCGACCCCATGGACCACTGTCCACCAGGCACTTCTGTCCTCCACCATCCTCCTCAACCCACCCAGCTCTGTGCCCATTGTGTCTACAATACCATCTAGAAATCTCATTTTTGGCTGCCCCCTTTTTCTTTTGCCCTTCACCTTTCCCAGCATCAAGGCTTTCTCAAGTGAATCCTCTCTTCTCATTTGTTGTCCAAAGTACTTTAGCTTCATCTTTTATAGACTGTTTATATACTAATGCAATTAAATTACTAACATGCAAAAAAATGCAGGGAAATACTGTACTATGTTCTTCCATTTGGTGGCCAAATCTGATACTGCATATTGGAAATTGTCATCATCAGCTGCAACTTATATCCGAGTATACACAAACACACATTTTTTCCTAAATAAATTCAATCTACTGAGAACCTGCACATGCCAAACTGCTGTATCATGATTTTTCAATACATTAACACACAACATGAAAAGGTTGGGACATTTTTATATCTTGATTCTTTGTACTGATTGAAGGAAAAATGAATACAAATATATAACCTCTATCCCAGGGGTGCCCAAACTTTTTGGGTCACAGGCCAGTCATGTGGTGCAGAGAGTCCAAACTATAGCCCATATGGGCGCGTTTTACTTCTGCTTCCAGAGCTACGAGAGCTTTGTGGGCCGGATAAATTGGGCTCGGGGGCTGGGACATCCCTGCTCTATCCCAGTGCCAATAACCAGTACAAAAATATTTGTTCAGTGTTTTGCTCTGAAAAAGAGCACACACACAAAAAAAGAGGGCATCTTACTAGTGGTTGACACTTGGGAATGTAGTTTATAACTCTTTGGCCGACATTGATGCAGAAAGACTTCACTATAAATCTCCTTCTTCTTGGATTTTAAACTAAAATATGACTCAGAGAGACTAAAATACCTAGGAACAACATTTACTGAAGATGGCAAAATGGACGAAGAGATTAACATATGGCGCAGTAAGGCAAACCAAATATTGGGACATCTAACTTCACTCTTAAAACATAAGTCAAAACTGACTAGCACAAAGAAACACCTCATACAAAGCTGAGCCAACCCTGAGCCTGTCAGGATCGAACTGACAATGTGAATAGTTTTGGCTGCAGTACAGCAGTTTAACCCCTGTGCCACCTATCAATATGAGGCAGGATGAAAGAAGACAGATGTTTGCTCCAGTGTCACTTTGTTTGTCTACTGGAAAACATATTTGTAGCCGGAGGCTGGAAATTGAAATTAGATTTCTTTTAGTAAACAGAATTGCTGCAGTCTAAAATCTAGTTAAATAGTTTCTGCATAATCAAATAAGTACAGATATCAGAAGGAAAATAAAATGAGAAGAATTGACCTTAAATGACCATTTGAGGCTGCTTGGAAATGTGACACTGAAAGTTAGCTAAGCACAAGATTTTGTGTGCAAAACTATCAGGGTTTTTAACACAAAATACAATCTTTTCTGCACGAGATATCAGTTTGTGACGCCAGACAATGCATCAAAAAGCTCTTTGAAACTTTTCAGCAGGGAGAAAAACTCTTGCGAGGTTCTCGCCTATGACAATGAAGCAAGAGACTCAGGAGAGAATTATGCACAAAAGTTTGAAGGTCCCAGTAGAGAGATGTATTGTAAATGTAATAAATCAATTGAATTTTGAATCTCTTCTGAAATGACACAAATATACTCCAGGCAGCAGCTTACATTTGAGTCACAGCGAAATGATTCTTCTGCTGAAAAGAGGTAAAACGATCCCCCTCAATTGCACATCCTATTTGGAAAAACTGAACAAGAGTGGTGTGCCCACATCGCCAATATGATAAATGGGGAATGGTGTCTTAAGACCTTGGCCATCTGTAGCTGGTGTTTTGGTGAGAGGCCAGCAAGCTTATGTTATATAGTTTCATTACAAGGAACATTGCATATCTGGTCTCTGAAGAGGTGACAGAAAATGAAAGATGTCGCGTGAACCTCCAGGAGGCTGGGGGTGGCAGGAAAATAAATGCTCACCAGAGGAAAGGAGCAGGAAGAGATTTTTCATGCACAAGCCACAATGAGGCCCTGAAAATGCAAACAGACAAAATAGCTCATCAAATATTTTAGCATTGCCTATGCAAAATGCAGTATTAATAGCTGAATTTTCTCCTTTGTCTTTTCATTCTGCAGAAACATTTATCAGGCAAAATGACCTGCCTTTGTTTTCTTCTTCTTCATTGTTCTCTGAGTGACATAACAGGTCAGATGAGACCATGCATGTGATCCACAAGGTCTGTAAGTAAGTAAGTAAGTAAGTAAGTAAGTAAGTAAGTAAGTAAGTAAGTAAGTAAGTAAGTAAGTAAGTAAGTAAGTAAGTAAGTAAGTAAGTAAGTAAGAAAGATTTGTTATTCACACATCTATTTACTTCTTATATGTAACATTTCCATTCCACTGCAGTGCACATGAGAAAACACCACAGCTGTATCTGTATAGTAAAATTTCTCTGGGATTTTAATGGAAGTGGGACCTGGCTGGAATGGCAAATCTGGGGAAAGATGTTGGACCTGACAAAAATCCACAATGGGGAAATTCCATAAACTGTATTTGGCCAGCATGCCAGAGCTTCTTTCTCCCTGCATTACACTGGAGAAGATTTGTTAAGCATAGTGATGATGAACCTTGGTACTCCAGGTGTTTTGGACTTCATTTCCCAGAAGCCCAAGTCAGCACTCATGCTGATCAGGGCTTCTGGGAATTGAAGTTGAAGAATACCTGGAGTGCCAAGGTTTGCCACCACTGAATAGACCATGAGGAGTGCAGTGGCTTAGTAGTTAAGACACTGAACTTGACAACTAGAAGGTCAGCAGTATGAGACCCAAGTGCTGTGCAATGGAGTGAGTGCCATCATCTGTCCTACCCCTGCCAAACTAACAGTTCAAAAGCAAGAAATTGCAAGTAGATAAATAGGTACCACTTTGGCAGAAAAAGTTAAAACATTATGTGCACTCTGACATCTAATCATGCCTATCACATGACCATGAAAATGTCTGCAGACACAGACAGTGCTGGCTCTTTGGATGAAAATGGAGATGAGCACTGCTCCCTATCAGATATGACTGGTTTTCAAGCAAGGGAGACCTTTACCTTAGTACAATATAGAATCCCTGATGCTGGGAAAAGTCAGGTATGCCGAACTCTGCACATCTGAAATGGTGGTGGTGGAGGGGATAATTTTCCTATTGCTTGTTATAGAAACAATTCCAAGTAATCGGGTCAGTCCTCTGACCATTCTGCTTTCCAGTCTTCTGGTGAACAAAAGCAATGAGGCAAACATCAATTATAAAGGAAACATATTTGCCTAGTACAGTGATGGCAAACCTTTTAGAGACCGAATGCCCAAACTGCAACCCAAAAAACACTTCTGCATTGCAAAGTGCCAACACAGCAACAGGGGAGGAATTAAATGTTCCCATTGGGCTGCTGGGCAGAGGAGAGGAGAAACTCTGTGCTGGGCGGAGGGAGGGAGCGCTCCCATTGGGCTGCTGGGCAGAGGGGCAAGATGAACTCTGTGCTGGAGTGACTGTACGGGTGCCCACAGAAACGGCTCAGAGGACCACCTCTGGCACACGTGCTATACGTTCGCCACGACTGGCCTAGTATATGTAACACATATTGTCCTTTAGTAGTGCATTACTTTTTAGTCATTTTTGGTCTCTGTAAACCCCCCCCCTCCCCCGGGCAACCCATTTCTTACTCTACTTCCTACCATTATTCTAAAAATCCAAATGTATTTTGGGGGGAAATATAGCAATCAGTGATCTATTACAAGACCTAGCTGCTTGAATTCATTCCTGAGAAACCCCTGTGATGAATGCTGAACTCTGGTAATCCAATTGGCCAGGGTAGCCAATTCCAGAACATTTAAAGCTGGCAAAATGATTTCAGAATTC
This sequence comes from Furcifer pardalis, assembly GCA_030440675.1. Classification (NCBI taxonomy): domain Eukaryota; kingdom Metazoa; phylum Chordata; class Lepidosauria; order Squamata; family Chamaeleonidae; genus Furcifer; species Furcifer pardalis. Next base: position 96,906,426 of record CP126892.1, read on the forward strand.
CTTTGGCACCCAGCAGGCTTTACTATACATGCTTCAAATTGCCACTAATGGAAAACTGCCACTACCTGATCTGTACTTTGAATAATTTGCAACTACCTGTCAGGTTAAAAGCCAGTTGGGTGGGTTAATCTGCATATTGAGCATTTTTTTTACCCCAGGTAGATCAATTGCTGCACAGATAAATGACTATGCAGAAATGGGCTAGAGCTCTGAAAAACCTGAGGCAAACCTGTTATCGTCCCAATCTAGAATGCAGACAGAACTGCAGGAATTTGGACTCAGTACTTTTGAAAGTGGTAGACTTGTTTGGGGGTTCCAACTCAACAAACTGCAGGTGTGGATTTGTACGACTGTATGTGCCATGGTGGCTTAGAGGTTAAGACTCTGAGTTAGATGGCCAGTCGACAGTTCGGCAGTTGAAGACCCGAGTGCTGCATGATGGAGTGATTTCCTGTAGTTGGTCCCAGCTCCTGCCAACTTAGCAGTTTGAAAGTAAGAAATTGCAAGTAGATAAATAGGTATCACTTCAGTGGGAAAGATAACAAGAGTCCTGGGCACTGCAGCATCTAATCATGCCTGCCATGTGACCATGGAAACAGATGCAGACAGTGCCAGCTCTTTTCCTATAAACAGAGATGAGCACAGCCCCTTAGAGTTAGACATGACTGGCTTTTGAGCAAGGGAGAACTTTTACCTTTATGCCCCATCACCAGAGGGGAAACTATGCATGGGAAAATGTGGCCATGCAGGATAAGAGAATCTGTGAGTCCAAGAAAGAATTTTCCCCAGTTCTAAAAAAAAAAACCCCACAAAGTAGAAATGTAAATTATATCAAATAAATCGTCATTCTTAATAACATATGTGCATGATGGTGAACCTTGGCACTTCTTGTGTTCTTGGACTTCAGTTCTCAGAAGCCCAAGTCCCTGTGAATCCACATGAATGGGTTTACTGTGCATATACAAGTCCAAGAACACCTGGAGTGCCAAGGTTCGCCATCACTGACATAGGTAGTCTCCATTCCATGAGACATTAAATCAAAGAATTTTCAAGCCAAGATGAGAGCCAGAGAATGAACATTATAGGCTTCACACCTTTATCTGTGGGGAATGATTTTCCGAGATGTTCCTACATGGCTAACAGTAAACCCCTTTTATTTTACATTGCAGATGTTGAATATTTTTAGACATGTGGATAATGGAAAGCATGGATCATGAACTTGTGGATGTATTTTAATTTTGTTCTGAATTTATTTTTAAAAATTTACGGGATAAATATACTCATCCCCACCCGTTTTTATGTTTCAATGCGTTTTTTAAAATATATTTTTTATGGTTTTGGTTTATTTTTTTCTTAGTAATGTGATCTATTTTATTTACATATTGTTCATTGTTACAGTTTATTTTGTTGCAGACTGTCCAGAGTGAAGAACTCCAGTTTGCCAATAGGGCAATACATAAACTGAATTAAAATTAAGGCAATGTTTTGACCAAATAACGAATAACAAGGTCAAACAAAGTTTCCACATTGGTGCCCTTAAAAGATGAATATTGAGTCTCACACTTAACAACCACCTCTAAATCTTGGCAGATGGGTCCTCTCTAATTCACTGTTGGTGTCGTTAAATGCAAAATGAACAAGACAGCAAAAACAACTCTGCCCTTTCTGCTGCTTTTTGTTGTTGCTGTTCAGTCACATAGTCGTATGCAACCCTTTGCGACCCCTTGGAACATCGCATGCCAGGCACCCCATCCGCCATCCTCCTCCTCATCCCACCCAGCTTTGTGCTCATTGCATCAACAATGCCATCCAGCCATCTCATTCTCTGCCACTTCCTTCTTCTTTTGCCCTCCACTTTTCCCAGCATCAAGGCTTTCTCAAGTGAATCCTCTCTTCTCATTTGATGTCCAAAAGTACTTTAACTTCATCTTCAATATTTGACCTTCCAAGGAACGGTTGGGGTTGATTTCTTTTAAGATCGACCTATTTGTTCTCCTCGCTGGCCAGGGGACTCTCAAAACTCTCCTCCAGCACCACACCTCAAAGGCATCTATTCTTCTGCGCTCAGCTTTCCTTATGGTCCAACTCTCACAACCATACATTACTACTGGAAATACCATTGTTGTGCTACACATACCTAATACCAAAACAGAGGGAGACAACTATAGCAATTAGCTAATGCCAATTAAAAGGTCTGTTTGGGGATTCTGGAAAACTCAACCCTGAGTGACAGTCATATTAGGTAATACCCTGGATTGTTGTAAAATTAGCATCTGAATTCCACTAGAACTGGCTGCCTTTAAAAGAGACTTTGAGCTGTCCATCATTAGGAGCTGTCAAAAAAAGCAGACCTCTGAAGCTACTAGAAAAAATCCTGGGTCTTACATGTTATTGAAAAAATTAATTCAATTTCAGCTAACACTGAGGAAGAACTGACAAAAGCACACATAAAGCAAGATTATAACTTGTACAGCATCCCAGACTACTGAACCACAACGTCAGGATTAAAAAAGTCTGCAATGATCAGTTGCTAAGCAAAGCCATTCTCTCCCCCTTCTTGCAGTCTAGCAGCATGTTTGGGAATAAAAGAGATGGATTTATGCCAAATCTCAGAGAAGGAACGAAGGCAGGAGTTCTCCACCTTCTAAAGCCAGGGACCAGACAGCCATTTTGTGCCCACTCCTTGACAGAGATTCCTTGCTCATGATCACCCACGCCCTCCAGATTAGATTATTGCAATGCGCTCTACATGGGGCTGCCCTTGATGACCATCCGGAGGCTGCAGCTGGTCCAGAATGCGGCAGCCCAGGTGGTGTTGGGTTGTGGGTGTTACTCTCATGCATCCCCGCTGCTTTGGGAGCTGCACTGGTTGCCAGTTTGCCTCTGGGTGCAATTCAAGGTGCTAGTCATGACCTTTAAAGGCCTATATGGTAGTGGCCCAAGTTACTTGTGAGACCACATCTCCCCAAGGGTATCTGTCCGTCCCACCAGATCGGACTGGAGAGGTGCCTTAGTGGTTCCATCCGCCAGAGAGGCTCGACTCTCTGGCACGAGAAAGAGGGCCTTCTCCCTGTTCGCTCCGATTCTATGGAACCACCTGCCTCTGGAGCTGCGCCTTCAGACGGGGTTATTGGCTTTTAGAAAGGGCTTGAAAACCTGGCTGGCAGGAATGGTGTGGGGTAATGAGGTTTTACTGACATCCCCGCTGGCTTATTTAACATCCTGTATCTCTCCCCCCACCCCATTCCCACCCTCATTCCTATATTTGGTGGGTTAGTGTAGGGAATGAGAAGTTGTTTTTAAAGGGGTTTTAATTTTAATTTTACTTTGTTTTGTGTTTTTAGGGGTTTATTTTATGTCTGTTGTGCTCCGCCCTGAGTCGCTTGTGCGAGTAGGGCGGAATATAAATCTGACAAAATAAATAAATAAATACATTTTGCCCTTCCTCCACCACATGGCACTTCCTGGTGTGGTGGGGGCAGTGGGGGGCACATGAAATGGTGCTGCAGGTTGCATCCAGCCCACTGGCTGCAGGTTGAGAATCCCTGAACGAAGGCAAAATTTCCTCTCTTTACATGGAATCAGTTGCTGCTTTTAGTTCATTAGTTGGAAAAGTTCAATTCTAAGAAATAATGATAAGCATCCATTGGGATGGGGTGGGGTACACAGAAAGAGCCTCCTCGAAGATAGTAGTATTTTTGAACCACAGTCGGGCATACCCTGGGAATGGCATCCTTGCATTGCCAGCTAATCTTTCTCACACTAGGTCCGGCGAAAGGAATTGCAGAACAAACTTGCCAAAAGGTGCCTTCATTTTGGTAGTTTCATGTTTGGCCTAGACGTGGAAGAAGAATAAGAAATGGCGTGGGGTGTTTGAACTCCACTACATTCCAGGTCTCCTTGCTCAAAATACAGTTATGTATGACTTTTGGAGACAGTGCCCATCTGCATTTACAGCCAAACAGCCAGCCCTGTGCAGACATTTCCATGGTGATGTGGTAGTTATGACTAGACAGTCACTGTTACCTTTCCCACCAAAATGCTACCTATTTATCGACTTGCAATTTCTTGGTTTCAAACTGCTAGGTTGGCAGGAACTGCGGCAGAGATGGGAGCTCATTCTGTTGTACAGTACTCGAGTTTCGAACTACTGACCTGCTGAGCTTCCAGTCCTCAAATTCAGCATTTTAACCACTGGAGCCACCACAGTTCTCTATAGCAATTAGCATTAAGGCCAATTCTTCTTCAGTTTTCAGCCACTGAAACAAATTAAAAGGTCTGTTTGGGGATTCTGGAAAGAAAAACTCAGCCCTGAGTGACAGTCATATTAGGTAATACCCTGGATTGTTGAAAAATTAGCATCTGAATTCCACTAGAACTGGCTGCCTTTAAAAGAGACTTTGAGCTGTCCATCATTAGGAGCTGCCACAAAAAGCTACTAGAAAAATTCCTGGGTCTTACATGTTATTGAAAAAATTAATTCAATTTCAGGTAACACTGGGGAAGAAATGACAAAAGCCCCTTTAAAGCAGGATTAAAACTTGGATTTCTGAAATAAATATACAGCATCCCAAACTACTGAACCACAAAATCAGGATTTTAAAAGACGTGCATTGAATCACCTCTTGCTCCTGAAGTCTGCAATGATCAGTTGCTATGCGAAGCCACTCTCTCCCCCTTCTTGCAGTCTAGCAGCATGTTTGGGAATAAAAGAGATGGATTTATGCCAAACCCCAGAGAAGGAACTAAGGCATAATTTCCTCTCTTTACATGGAATCAGCTGCTGCTTTTAGTTCATTATTTGGGAAAAGTTAAATTCTAAGAAATATTTTTTTATCATGTCAGAAGCACAAAGGAGCTTTCTGGGTTGAAAGGATTTTTTCTGGAGGAACTCTGCTCAGGGGACACCCGAATGAGGCTCCTTTCATGTTCCCAAGATCTTTTCCCACCAAAGTAGTCCCTATTTATCTACTTGCAATTTTTTTCTTTTGAACTGCTAGGTTGGCAGGAGCTGGGACAGAGATGGACACTCATTCCATCATACAGTACTCAGATCTTGAACTGTTGACTTGCTGACCTTCCAGCTAACAAGGTGAGCATCTTAACCACTAAACCACTGCAGTCCCTCTAAGAATTAATGGTATGTATTTTGGGGGGTAGGGTGGGGTGCACAGAAAGAGCCTCCTCAAAGATTGTGGTGTTTTTCAACCACAATCGGGTGCACCCTGGGAATGGTAACCTTGTGTTACCAGCTAATCTTTCTCACACTTAGGTCAGGCGAAAGGAACTGCAAAACAAACTTGTCAAAAGGTGCCTTCATTTTGGTAGTTTCATGTTTTCGCCTAGACATGGAAGAAGAATAAGAACTGGGGTGGGGTGTTTGAACTCTACTATATTCCTGGTCTCCCTTGTTCAAAAAACAGTCATGTATAACTCTAGGGACTGTGGTGGCTCAAGTGGTTAAGACATTGAACTCAAAGACTGGACAGTCGGAGTTCAATTCCCAAGCACTGCATGACAGACTGAGCTCCCGTCTCTGTCCCAGCTCCTCCCAACCTAGCAGTTTGAAAGCAAGAAATTGCAATTAGGTAAATAGGTACCACTTCAGTGGGAAGGTAAACAGAATTCCGTGCATTCCAGTGTCTAGTTATGCCTGCCACATGTTCACAGAAACGTCTGCAGATGCAGACAGCACTGGCTCTTTGGCTTTGAAACAGAGATAAGCACTGAACCCTAGAGTTGGATATGACTTGCTTTCAAGCAAGGGCGACCTATGACTCTAGGAGACAGTGCTCATCTGCATTACACAGCTAAAGAGCCAGTGCTGTCTAGGTCTTCAGAAATTTCCATGGTGATGCGGCAGGCATGACTAGACTCCAGAGAGCACAGAACACTGTTACCTTTCATGCCAAAGTGCTACCTATTTATCTACTTGTAATTTTTTGGCTTTTGAACTGCTAGATTGGCAGGAGCTCAGAATTAGTCATAAACCACCATGGCTCCGCTACAACTAGGTTAACACCTCAACTACAACTAGGTTAACACCTAAAGCCTGAACTGGAAGGTTTCATAGCTGGCCGTTCATATGCCTAGACTAGAGTAAACCCAGCTTTCTGCTAGAACTCCCAGAAAGTAACTTGGCTTCTTGTTCTAAAAGGGAAACTAGGAGGGAACTTGAACTATCTTATGCCATGAATATATGCATATGGCTAATTCATATGATAAATAGTGTCTTAAATGAGAAAAAGCAAAGTACATAAAATTTCAGGCTTAATCATCACATACTGTGAAATGATCAATGTTAAAGCTTTTAATGAGAAGATACCAAATGGGATTGAGTGTGAAAAGTTCAAGAGTATAAACAAAACTGAAACTTGCATCATCTTTCACAGTTATCATTGGCCCCATTGGCCTCATTGCAAAGTTGGCTGGTTTGGAGATGACCTCAACAGATACTCTTGTTTTTTCACTTATCAGAATACCACCTTGTTGTAACAATGTTGGTATTCCTTCCGAAAACTGCTTGCACATTTGTTTCATCAAACTCACCTGCTCTCAGTTTCAATTCAATATACACATCAGTACATTAGTACATACATTGGAATATACATCAACACAATGTATTTCTGTCAATGCATAGATTACTACTACTACTACTACTACTACTACTACTACTACTACTACTACTACTACTACTACTACTACTACTACTACTACTATTTATATGCCGCCCTACTCGGTGCAACCAACTCAGGGCGGCTCACAAAACCCACACATATAATATTTCATAAACATCAACAGTATTATCAACAATATGTATACATTCCCAATATATCACAATGTTTGAAATTAAATGTCATAGAAAATACAATAACACAATGCAATAAAACAGCAAAATAACGACAAATACATCAACATTGTCAATACGTATCATAGAAACAATTACAATCACTTCCCTCCCAAAGACAATTACAATCCCTCCCCTCCTAGTGGCCAATTACAGTCAACTGGGCGGTGGTGTTGGGGTCGCCCGGCAATCCGCGGCTTTATCCCGGTTCCAGGGGAGGTGGGACCAGATGTGAAACTAGGCCAGATGTGAAACTAGGTGGATATACATTAACCACTATGTGAACACACACACAAAATTTGGTAGGAAAGGTAACAGTGTTCTTTGTGCTTGGGTGCCTGGTCATGCCTACCACATGACCACAGAAATGTCTTCAGATACAGACAATGCTGGCTCTTTGACTATAAACAGATATGATCTCCAATCCCTAGAGTCTGACATGACTGACTTTCAAGCAAAAGAGACCTTTACTAAGGTAGAGAGAATTCCTGGAATGGAGAATGATGAAATATGGAGTTGAGAAAATAACATAAATCTGTATTTGATGGCTCAAGCTTGTCTGATTATTTGAGGTTTATGAGATGGTGTTGGTGGTGGAGAGCAGAATCAGCATTCTCATTGGAAATGTAGTAAATTGATCAACAGTCAATTTTCCTGTACAGAAATGTTACCAAGAAAATTTCCATACTGCCAAACTATATTTTGGGATGATCTTGCTATTGTTGTTGATGAGGATGTCATTTCAAATTTACTTGTTTGCATATGTTTATTTTTATGCATGCATCTATTTTGTTTATTTTATTTTAATGTTGACTTATGTATTTGTTTTGACATTACAGAATGAAATACTATGTCCCATTTAAAATGGAGCAGTTTGAAAGTCTGGAAAGTGAGGGAACAGTTACACTAAGGATCGGGCCTTTACAAAGTTTCTTGTGTTCAACTTTTACTTAGAGCTGAATATTCCTGGAAATATTTGTATGAAAATTCACTCTGAATAGGGGGCTAGTAGCAAAACCTTTTAGGGCAAAAAGAAGGTGGAAAGAGGAGGGGAAATATAGCTGTGGAGTTGAGTTCTTATGCAGGCTATGACTTATGCGGGCTCTGCGGGCTGGTGACATATCTTTCCATTTCACGTTTACTGTGAAATGTAACCTCTGTTTTTACATTGGCTTCAGGGCTCTCTGATCGGAAAATGTCTTTTTTTCCCAGTGATACAATGGGATATCTTGATATTTTCAGCATACTGATGATTATTCCAGCAGTGTCAGCATCAAAAGATGTTCTGTTGTGGAGGAAACAAGAGCTTTCATTCTAGGTCATCTCTGAACTGTGAACACTGAGAAACTCAAAACATACAGTTGCCACTCTGACCAGGCAGTCTCTACCAGGTGTCTTTTATGCCTTTTCTTGCTCACTTTTCATAAGAAATATACCAAGTGCAAAGAGTACTTGACAAAAGTAATATTGCAGGAGCTTGCTGTGGATATCACCTGTAAAATGGGGTGATTTTAACAGGGATGGGACTGGGTGTCATTGTTCTCATCCTCATCCTCATCATTGTCTTCTGTGTCTAGACCAGATGTGAAACTGCCAAAATGAAGCCACCTTTTGGTGAGTTCATTTCATAGTTCTTTTTGCCTGATCTACTGTGAGAAAAATTGACTGGTAAAACAAGGTTACTGTTGCCTGGAGTATGCCTGATTGGGGTTCAAAAATAACACAATCTTTGAGGAGGCTCTTTCTGTGCAGCCAATGGGACTGGCAAAAGGTGGCAGATACTTCCCTAAGAATTACAGTTGTTCATAGGGAAATGTAAAAAAGTCTTCGTTGAATTCTTCATTTTTTCAGGATATCTTGACTCAACAAGCCAACTCTGGAATTAATTTTCCATGCTTGCCTGGCCTTTTTGGTGAGAGCAAAATGAGGTTTGCATAATTGGTCAGAACTTCTGTATGCAAACTCTGGACTGACTACTATTTGTTAAAAAATATCAAGTAACATCTCATGCTGCTGATCCATAGAGGCCCATACAACAAAGCAATAGCTATTTTTGTTTTGTACCCATTCTATTACTTGATTCAAAGCATTCCTGAAATGTCATTTTGTGTATTTTTAAAAAATTAGGCCAGACACACACACACACACACACACACACACAGAATTGTATGCATGTGGTCAGGATTCCAAGCACCATGTTCTCAAAGACAAGTAGGAGGAAGAGATGAAAACAGACTAAAAACTTTCACATGCCTGAAATTCGTCCTAGTCTTGGTGAAAGAAAAGGAAGAACAGTTATCCAAATGGAGCCCATTTAAGTCACTGAGATTATCACTGATAAGAAATATTGAAACAAGAAATGTTGATTCTCTACAGTTATGAACAGGTGGAGTTCAGGAAGTCATTAGGCTGTGACTGAGGAGTTGGAAAGCATTCACTTTATGGTACAGTTAAAGAATGTTGGGGGGGTTTTGTACTCTGGACTGGTCAGTCTTACCACACCTTCCTATTAAGATGGCAATGTTAGTATTTGGTAAGCTGGTCTTACAGTGTTTGGTGCCCTCTTGCTCTCTCTTCTTGGTGGGGTCACAGAACTTTGCCCCAAAGTCCTGCTCTGATGACATTACTGACTGCCTTAATAAATAAAGATTGAGAGACAAGCAGCTTTTCATTGTATTGTTTTCTTTAAAGGAGGAGAAAGGTGAAGGGTAAAGTACAGAAGGGATAGAAAATTATAGCTAATAAGGACAGTGAGAAATCTTCTGAACCCTTTCCTCCTACTAGAGTTTGACATCACCCAATTAAATCATTTATTGGTGCCTTCGATGGATTGCATAGCAATTTATGGTTTCCAGGACTGTAATAAAGGATTTGCAAATTTTACGGACAAGAGTTCCAACAATGGCAATTCAGAATGGTTAGAGATGAGGAACTAACAGAGCACCCTTGGAGGTCAACCGGTTCTTCCAATGGCTTTTGTGTCTTGCCATTTCTGATATATGGACGTTCATCTTAAAATAAATCTGTCATTCTTCAAAATGCCATAATGCTTCTGTTTCTGTTTTTATTATACATGTTGACACAGACCAACAAAATTATCTCTTTGAAGAACAAGTAACATCTTGGGAAATCAAGTGAGAGAATAAAGCATGATGGAAGAGTCATTCCCCCCCCCCCAACCCAAGCTTTGATCTCTCTTTCTTTTTGCTTCCTAAAGAGATATGGATAGCTACCATTGGAAAGAAAATACTGGACCATTCTATTAAAGGTCAAGGTCAAGGTCGTCCTTGCTCAAAAGCCAGTTGTATCCAACTCTAGGTTTCAGTGCTCATCTCTGTATATAGCCAAAGAGTCAGCACTGTCTGCATCTGCAGTTGTTTCCATGGACATGTGGCAGGCATGACTAGACACTGGAGTGTACAGAATGCTGTTTACTTTCCCACCGAAGTGGTCCCTATTTATCTAATTGCAATTTCTTGCTTTCAAACTACTGTACTAGGTTGGCAGGAGCTGGGACAGAGATGAAAGCTCCCTCCTTCATGCAGCACTTGGGTCTCGACCCGCCTACCTTCCAGATGTGTAGTTCAACATCTTAACCATTAAGCTACCACAGTCCCTGACCACAGGAGCATTCTAGAGGTGTGCAAATGTGTCCTACATCCCTACCTTTTCTGTGGGAATGTCTTTATATTCAGCATGACTGCAGAGTCTTCAAAACACCTGCGTTGCCTAAAATTAGCAGTGACCTCTAGGCCTTCTCATACTGCCTGTACATCAAGCAGTAATTTCCCAGTCATGTGGGTGCATTTGATTATCCCTCCCCATGCAACATCTGCGGATTTGTCATTCTGGCTTCAGATTTGACTGATCTCCAACTAATTTCCTTGCTAATTCTATCAAGAAAGTTGAATTTATTTCATTCTATCCTCACAGGCTTTTGCAATCGTTCCCATTATCTTATTATCTGAGAATGTGATTACCCTATTCTTGCCTTCAATTTCCATTCAGTTTGGTGAAAATAGCTTGACTCTTCTCATCCTGCATTTGAGAAAACTTCCCGAGAACCTTTGCTTTGAAACACAGAATAATTAATCATTACTTTGCATGGTTGGTTTCAGGTTGTTTTTGTAAAGTCAATTCTAGTCTATTGCAAAATTGTTTTATCTAAATAGAAAAATCATTGGAAAATTAATCTTGTGTTTCATAATTGTTCTCTAAATGCTCAAGAAGAGTTTTAAGCAAGAGCTATCATGGGTAAACAATGATTTATGTTTGAAAGAATATTGGATTTGGAGAGAAAGAAAGGTATTTTGTAAGGCTCAGATGCAAACGAATGCCCTATAAATACAAAATAATGCTTTCTACATGCTGAATGTACAGAAAAAGATATCCTAAGATTGTTTCCATTATAAATGTTATGATAAATGACACAGTTGGGGAAGTTGAATTCCTTGGCCAGGGTGGGTGACAATTTTGTCTGAAGTTGTTGTTGTCATCTTCTGTTCCCTTTTTTAAAAAATAAAATCTGAATTTACCAAATCTGAAAAATTTAAGTGTGGTAGAAAATGAAGATGAAACCAGGACAATATTCAGAGTTATGGAATATAACACACCATGTATGTATCACTGTGTTAAATCTCCATCTTGAATAGAATGTGGCTTTATTTCTGCTACCTGGAGACTATGGATTTTGAGCAGGCTCACTAAAAGGCCAGCCACTGTGTAATGGGTGATTGCTTGAGTAGAACAAAGTAGGAAGCTGTTGGGTTTTGCACATCATTATGCTCAGTTTAAGGTCTCATCCTGGTTCATGAAGCTTTAATGAATTTTGGAAATAAATAGTTTAGGGTGATGTTTACTGTCATCTTTGGGTGACACTGCTTTTCATCACATGGTCCTCTTTTCATGCAAATCCCTGTACACCAGGAGTTAGCCCCTGTACAGAGAAGGTCAAGGCCAGAGTAAAAACTGAATGCTCAAAGATGAGCTGAGTGGGGACCCTAGTGGGCCAGCAATCTAAATCCAATGAATAAGAGAACAAGAATAGTTGGGATTTTGGTCAGGGTGTGACCATAAATCAGGACCTTGGTGGCAGCAGCAAGTGGAGACATAGTCATAAAGCAGTCATAGAATCATGGAGTTGGAGGAGTCCTGTAAGGTGATTAAGTCCACCCCACTGCTCAGTCCTGGAATCTGAATAAAAGAATATCTGGCAGATGGTTGTCTCTATATATATTTTTAATCCCTCCAGCGTTGGAGCACTCACAATATCCCAAGGTAATTAATTCCATGGTCAAACGGCTCTAACAGAAGGGAAGTTTTTCCTGGTATTCTGCAGAAATTCAGCTCCCTGAGTCCATTTTTACATGCCCTGTACTCTGGAATGACTGGGAACAGATTCTGTCATTCATCTGTATAACAATCTTTCAAGTACAGTAATATCTCGGATAACGCTAAGACTTGGTTCCACAAGTCTTGGTGTTATCCGATTTTTAGTGTTATCTGATGCATGTTAAAATCCTATGGGATGGATCGGATAACGTTAAAGCTCCATAGAGATACAGTACATTGTAACTGCACAGGCTTTAGCGGTTGTTATCCGATCCATCCCATAGGACCTTAACGTTATTCGATCCAATTCTCCTCCCCAGAATACTTAACGTTATGCGATTTTAGCGTTATCCAAGATAAACGTTATCCGAGGTATTACTGTACTTGAACAGTGCTATCATATCTCCCCTTCGTCTTCTTTCTCAAGGCTAAGCATGTCCAGTTATTTCATTCTTTTGTCCTAGGACAGCGATGCTGACTTGAGCTGCTGGCAATTGCAGTCCATGAACATCCAGAGTGCCAAGGATCACCACCACTGTCCTAGGACTTCCTTTCCAGTTCCTTGATCATTTGTGTTGACCTCCATTGAACCTGTTCCAGCTTGTCAGCTTTCCACAATTGGACACAGGGTGAGGCCTAACTAGTGCTGAATAGATAGGAACTAGACTAAGTTGGTTTATCTGGAGCTCAGCAAATCAGAGAAGAAGGAAGGCTGATCGTAACGGGAAGTGTTGAGTGAGAAACAGATGTTAGTACTTTGTATTGCAGAAGTGTTTCGGTTTTTTCCCCCTCCATCTGCAGCACTTGTAACCTCTTTTGTATCAGTGGCCATTCATTGTCATTGGCTGCTACTCGTATCCAAGCATACATTTTTCCTGGAGGTCATTTTCTCAGGTGATGGATGTGTCTCTGGTGACTCCATAAACCAATCCTGACATGAAACATGCGACCATATACAGTACACTGAATAGATTGTGGAGGGCGTAGCTGAGTTTGACGAAGCTTCCGTGCTTGCCGCTTAGCCTCTTCATGTCTGCGGCATTCTCATGACAACCAGAACGTACATGCTGACAATGCTGACATCTCCTCACTTGGGCCTTAATGTTACTGTGCTGCCAAGGGATGGGGAAGGAGACTTATGTACAGTAAAACACTGGATAACGATTGGATCGGATAATGCTAAAATCGCATAACATTAAGTAATCTGGGGAGGAGAATTGGATCAAATAACGTTAAGGTCCTATGGGATGGATCGGATAGCAGCCACTAAAGCCTGTGTGGTTACAATGTATCTCTATGGAGCTTTAACGTTATCCGATCCATCCCATAGGATTTTAACATGGATTGAATAACACTAAAAATCGGATAACACCAAGACTTGTGAAACCAAGTTTTAGCGTTATCCGGTGTTTTACTGTATGTGGCTTCATATGTATCTGAGGTGAACAATGAAATCCAACAGGTGTGACTCTGCCTATGGTGTTCCTGGGCTGGGATTGCCAGCTGGGACCTCCAGCTCACCCATGGAACATTCTGCATCTGAGGGATCTTCTTCAAGGAGGAATCTGCCAGCTAAGTCATGGCACAAATCTACCAACAATGGTAGATCTGCCACTTCCCCCAATCAATTCTTACTAGCAACAATCTGTGATGGCACAACATCCCTCAGAGGGCATTATAGGGGAAAAATTGTGACAGTTACCTATGAATGTTGTCTGCTACAACCACATTACAGCTTAGCACATCCGGGCCAGTGGTGGTGGTGGTTGCATATAAATCACCCCTAGGCCGATATTTTATGCAAACATTTTCCAGCTCTTCATAGAGTTTCACTGATTTATGATAATATAGCAGTTTTGTTTCAATCAGTGCTATCATGGCCTCCTTTGCTTGTTTTCTTCTGTGTGTGTGTCTGTGTGTGGATCATTTGTTGCATGCTAAGTAAGTGTTTCTCTCCATCAATTTTCCAAACCAGCCCAAGTGTTAATAGCTGGCTCTAGCAAGACTTGACTGCTGAGCATTTGTCAAAATACAAAGATGTGAAGGGATTCAACATGGAAGTAGGTTTTAATTGACAGCCTTATGCTCAGGAGCTCTGTTATTTTAAGAAAACCTAGACATAGCAAGGCAGTGGTCTTATTGCTCAGAGCTGCATGATTTCCCTCCTTAAAAGGTCTTGATTGACAATGGCCATGTAAGTCAGTGAAAGAAAGCTAGGGAAAATCCTGGCTTCTTCTTCCTCTACCACCTCATTGTGACAACATAGCTGTCAGTTACTTCTCATTTCACAGTTGGCGGGAGGGGTGTTCAACGAAGAGAAAAGAAGAACACAATGAAAAGCCTGAGTCATCATTTTTGCCAAGCTAAGTAACTGGATGATCGAGACCAGGGCAAAACTGATGCAGTAGCTTTTATAGCAGATATAGCGGCTGCTCAGGATGTGAAGGGGTCCGGGTGTTATACTCATGCCTCACCACTGCTTTGAGAGCTGCACTGGCTTCCAATATGCCTCTGAGTGCAATTCAAGGTGTTGGTTATTGCCTTTAAAGCCCTACATGGTAGTGGGCCAGGAAACTTAAGAGACCGCATCGTCCCGAGGACATCTGTCTGTCTCACCAGAGTGGACCGGAGAGGCTCTCTGGTCATGCCATCAGCTAGAGAGGCTCACCTTTCTAGCACTAGAAAGAGAGCCTTTTCTGTGTCCACCCCAGCCCTATGGAACCTCCTGCCAAGTGAACTACGCCTACAGACAGAGCTGCTGCTCTTCACAAAGAGGGTAAAGGCCTGGCTGGTGGGGCATGTGTGGGGTGCAGGCTGGACATTCAGTTCGGCTGGTTGGCTCTTTTGAATAATCCCCACCTCTCTCCCTGATATTTTAACTTTTTAACTGTGTTTTTAATTTTGCAAGCCGCCCTGAGGCTTTGGCTGAGGGCAGGGTATAAATGTGATAAAATAAAATAAATATTCTCAGGTTGGGATGTAATCTTTCACTAGTAATGTAATGGATATTGAAAAATATTCTTATCCTCAACACAAAAGGCCTTTTGGTGCACTGGTGTTGCAGAAGCACAATCCGCTTAGAAACACTTTAAGCTGCTGCCCCCACAAAGATATATATTTCTTCTTCTCTAGCACAGCTTGTCTCCCTCCTGGAGATCTAGGGAAACAGAACCATTTTGTGAAATATTGAGTCATCACCTGAGACCTGGAAAATCTAACCGGACTAGAAGAATTACATGGGAAGGAGACAACACAGGCATACCTGTTAGGTTCTTCTAGCCCAGGGTTCCTCAACATGGCTTTCTAGGTGTTCTTGGACATCTGGAAAGTCATGTTTGAGGAACCCTGTTCTAGCCTACTGAGTCCAGGCCATTGCCTCAGGATGTGTGGTGCAGATTACCATCTTGAATTTCACTCTTCTGGTCTGACATTGGAAAATCATTTCTAGTCCATCAAGCCAAACTTAACTAGATGAATCAGTCCATACCTCAACTTGATACAATATAATGTTGCTTCATAAATTTACTTATTTCATGGGAAGGAACCTTATACCACAAAACTATTAATCCAGGATTGGTATTTATTTATTTATTTATTTATTTAGATTTATATTGCCGCCCACTCGCTGAGGTGACTCAGGGCGGCTTACAGTTAAAACAACAACAGTACAATAAAAAATTAAAAAATGCAACCACATAAAACAACCAAACCAGAACACAAACTAACTCCCGTCAGGCCGTTGTTGTGGGCCCGGAGGAGTCTTCCTGACTGCCAGTGATCAGATGTTTCCTATCTTTGGTTACCTGAGATTTCTTGGGGTTTCCAGTCTCTAACAATCACCTATCGAAATTGACATGGACAGATAGACATTCCTCCCCCAACTTTCTGACTTGAGAAATGATTCACCCAATTCAACATTTTATCCCGTATCTTGAAAGGAATGGAAATGACAAGCATGTTAAATCATGTATGAAGATGACTTCGTAAATATTCATCTCTGGAGCGAATGCCTAATTTTGTCCTGTGTTTACAGCAAAGCACGTGGCATAGTTTGTTCATGAAAGGTTATTATTTTATTTAGGGACAAAAAAACATTAATGAGATCAAAAATAACAGTGGCGTAATTGATGCAAAATTGGTCTATTAAAATGATTTATGTTCATTACGCTAGCTCAAATTGTTTTTAAATGAGCCATTTGGGGTTTACATTCATTGTCTCTTGTCTAATTTTAAAGACGTTGCAGATACCTTAAATCAGAAAACAAGGCAAGGCGATCCGGAATGCGAAGAGACTCTTGGTAAAGGAAGTATATGAAACCTGGCTGAATTTCAGAGGTGTAATCCACATAACTCCATATAATTATTTGTGAGCCAGCTATCAAAGCATGATATCTCTGGAATGTCCAATTCCTTGTTTATAATTAGCAATTATCTTTGTTGCCCCACATTATTCACAAAGCCATTTTAAGCAAGCACTGGGATGTGCTTAATTACAATCTGGATTTAAACCAGATGTCAGCGAGAGAAAGCTGCAGGTAGCTTTGATGCCAAAACAGATATCAAGGGACTAAGAATTCTCCCTTTGGATTTCCCTACCCACCTTATCTGGAAGAAATTTGTGCAGAAATGAAAGTTTATAGATTAATTGTAGAAACCCCTATGTTGTCTTGGTGCGGAGCTGTGATCTATTTTGCTTTTGTCTCTAGAGCCCTCTTCAGGTGTTCCAATAGTGGAGATGTGGAAACATATTCAAGAAAAGCATGCGAGGAGGAGGAAGAATACATTTTCCAGGGATTTTTCACTTAATACTTTTGACACATGTATAAGGGAAACTGTTTATTGGCAAATTGCTACAAATTACAAAGATGCCATAGGTGCTTGCAGGACACAACACACAACTTCTATACCAACTTCTTAACCTGCCAACAAGATTTATACTTCGCTGCCTATCCTCCTGCGCCCATACCAACGGCCAGGGAAAAAGCAGCCAGGGCAGGTTGAGGACTTTGCCACCCCTCCCCCTGCGCCCACACCAACATATTGTAATGTAATGTATTGTTTGTAAACCGCCCTGAGTCGCTACGGCAAGTGGGTGGCAATATAAATCTGAACTAATAAATAAATAAATAAATAAATATACTAACTGCATTACACCAATAACAATAACTAATAGGATTCTGGCCAACACACCAAATTCCTGTTGAGTCAAGTACACCAGCATCATGCAGTTGATGTAAATTAAAGGTTAAATTGTTAGCATAGGTTATGGGTACAGAATAATTGTGAGGTTCCATTTAGTTCCCAAGTTGACTTCAATGTTCAAAATCCTAGAACATTCAGCACTATTTATTGTACCTTCTATTGCTATTAAATGCTGCCAAACTATTTGCTATTTCACCAGAGGAAACTGTTAGATTTTTATAGTGAACATTTTATACCATGTAATGTGAAACTGAAAAGAGAGAGCTCTTTACGTGAGATCTGTACCACTTTTCCATACCTTGAAATGACAAAACAAACCCACTGCCAAAGAATGTAAGCCCTGAATCAGTTTCCAGAGTTGATTTGCCTCCTGAGACAGATACTCACTACAGAGAATATCCTTGGATAGTTTGAAAACTACTTAAATTAGATTTTCTTAAAAGTCAATTTAAAAGTCTCCGGTCTTTTGAGCTTTGACAGAGGAAGAATATCAAGGTAAATCCAATTAAAAAAACACACAATATAGTGTAGGCTATTTATTTCTTAAAATATTTCTTTATAGAATTCCATCTTTTTTTCTCCCCCCCTTTCCTTTCTTTTCCTCCCCCCTCCCCACAACAAGCATGGCAGGTGGATGTGATTGTATAACACCTCTCTGAGAAGTTTTAAAACATTATGATTCAGGAGAATAGATACTGTACAGTCAAATATCACATAAAGAGTGCCTCGCTTAAAGAGTAACTTGCTTAAAGAGCAGAATTTTCTCTGAATTTTTGTTTCACTTAACAAATAAAACCAACCAAAAACTCATTTAACAAATAAATTGGGGTTCACAATCCCCCCCACCAAAAGTCACAATTGGTCACTTACAATGGTGTTTCACTTAAAGAGCAATCCTGTGGAACACATTGTGCTCTTTAAGTGAGGTACAACTGTAGTTGTTTAAAAATGGAGGATGTAGCTATCTAATCTTAAAAATAATAATAATTTTGTGTCAGAAATTATTCTGCGTTGAAAGTATTTTTGCTGGAGAAACTCTGCTCAGGGGACGCCCAAATGAGGCTCCTTTCATATCTCCAAGAGCTGGAAAAAATGGGTGCTCAATCCGTCATGCAGTACCCGGGTCTCGAACTGCCAACTTGCCAGCCTTCCAGCTAACAAGGCGAGCTTCTTAACCACTGAGCCACCACATGTAACAGTGGTAGGCTACAGATTTCTACCCATATTCAAACTGATTTGGGTTTATTGGGGCTTATTTCCACGTAAACAGGCAAAGAACCATGAAATTATCCTGGAGAGAAAAACAGCCATGACTGTGTTAAGAAACCAAGAAGGATTGGATTTAATAGTTTGACAGGAAACCAGCTAGGAATAGGTGCCATGCGATACAGTAAAATCCATGGTTATGACAAAGGTCCTTTCCAACAGCCTCCATTGTAACACGAAAAAATCATAACCCAAAAAATCCATAGGGAAGTATTGAGAAATTAAAAATGGTCCCAAATTGATCATCATAACCCGAAACAAATGTATTAAAAAAATTATAACCTAGAATGTAATTTCTATAGAAATGACCATAGTAACCGGCAGCAAGCATTACCCAGGTCCATTTTAACCTGGGGTTTTATTGTACTTTCCTGAGTCTTCCTCAGAAGAAGAGGAGGAGGAGGATCCAGATCAGCCAGAGGAGAAAGGAGCAGACAATTATCTAGAGGAAGAAAGCAGGACAAATGAAAGCTTCCACCTCCACTTGGCTCAGGGTACTGAAGCAAACATTCAAAGTCAGCAGGAGCCTTTTGGCAACAACACTACACTTCTGGTAAGCTTTATTCTGGATTCTTTGTACCTCAAACTACCTAGTCTTCAACTCTGTTTATGACTTAATACTTCATACATGACTTTCTGGACCAACTCTAAGTTCTTCAGACATTGACCTTGTCACTTTTCCAAAAAAATAAATAAATTATCATGCCAGAAGCACACAAAGGTGCTTTCTTGATTGAAATGATTTTTGCTGGAGGAAATCTGCTCAGCGGATGCCCAAATGAGGTTCCTTTCATGTCCCCAAGATCTTTTCCCACCAAAGTGTTCCCTATTTATCTAGTTGCAATTTCTTCCTTTGTGAACAGCTTTTCATCCTGTTGGTTTTGAAGGCTTAGTTGACTTTGATGCTGCTTTCAAAACAACTGGTTAAGTCCAATATCATGTGCTTCTGGGCCAAGCAGTCCTAGGAAGCAGTCCAGGATGCAATACCTGGAAATCTGCTACTGGTCAGAGTTGACTCTAGATGCATCAATGTTCATCAATGTTTCTCTCCTTCTTCCAACATATTTTGCATGTACATCAATTTATTATACACATTTTTAAGTCACCGAGAATATAATCTAATTCTGAAAAATTCAGATTTCAAGTTATTCATGCATTTGGCTGCATTCTTAAGTTCAGCAGGTCTAAAGTTAGGAAGGCAACACCAAATGTCTTCTCTGAAATTTATGATGTGGTTCTCATCAGTTAAAAAGGCATCAAAACATGCATTTAAACAGATGTTCAGAGAGAAAATGACTGCATTTAAAACACTAAAATCAGTGCTTATGTACATATTTTGGAAGCTTTTTGTTTAAATACTGATTAGTATAGAAATGGGGAAAAGTTAGAATTTGGATCAGAAATGAATATATAAGTCCTTCTGAAGTTTTATTCTAGATTTTTATTGGTTTGGATATTTTATTTATTTTTCCATCAACAGTTCCACTTTCCCAGCTGCCCTGTGTTCCTATGTTTTATGGTCATTTTATTTCTTTGACCTTTCTTAATGCTGATATAAATCTCAGCTTGTAAAGTCTGCAGGTTTGCCCGTGAAATTTGTGTCAAAGAACAAGGGATATTTTTTAAAAACCATTTTGCTTCTTTACCCTTCCTAAGGTATCATGCAGCTTTCTTGTTTCACTCTGATTGCCTCCTCCTTCTTTCTTCCCATGGACATGGATGATAGTCAACCACCAGGAGATATGACTGTGGAGCAGAAACTACTAGCAGTGACCTTTTGTCAAGCAAAGAACATACTGGGTATTATATCCTCCATGACAATGATGGTTTTTCACTCTTTCGTCCTAATTTACAACCACTGCACTAGCTGAGAAAATAAATAGCTGAACAAGAAATATCACTAATGAAAAAAACTGTACTCTTTATATAATGGATAGGAAAACAGCAGATTTATCTTTATCTATTAAATTACAATTTAAACAGGACTCTGACAACTCCAGTGTCTAGTTATGCCTGCCACATTACCATGGAAATGTTTGTAGACACAGACACTGTTGGCTCTTTGGCTATGAACAGAGATGAGCACCAAACTCTAGAGTCAGATATGATTGGCTTTTGAGCAAGGGAGACCTTTACCTAAAATTATTAAAAACACAAGGAAAGCCCTAGTGATCCATCTAGTCCAGTGCCTCACTTCTGTCATAGCCAACAACAGCAAAATCTATAACGACAAAGGCCATCTGCTATGGCAAACCTCCAGAAACAGGTATTCCACACATTCACCAGTTGCTCCTAGAGAGCCATGTTTCCCAACCTTGTGGTTTTTGGACTTCAGTTCCCAGAAGGCTAAGTCAGTACATTGGCCAATTAGTGATTTTGGGAATTGGCTTAGGCTCCTGGGAATTGAAGTCCAAGAATCAAAGGTTTGCAAACACTAGTCTAGAAGGAACCATGAACCTTCTCTAGGTGAGTTGAAATGAAGGTGTCAGCAGGCAAAGTGTTCGTGGGGCTGGAACTTTCTGCATTATACCTGGGGAATTCTGGGAGAATTTGAGGAGCTGGAGTCCAAACCCCCCCCCCCCCAAAAAAAATGACATACTGCTAGCAGTGGTAGCTCAAGGACTGGCTAATGTTGTAGACAGCCCTGCCTAGAGACCCATCCTAAATTTTGAAAAATTTCTGAGTGTTGTAGTTCAAAAAGTGGCTGAGAGGGAGGACCACCTTAACTCATTACAAAAAATAAAATTAACATTAAATAAATAAAAATATTGAAATGCCTTAAAGGACAAACAGGACTAACTAAGCTTCACTTTTGGGAAATCTACAAGCACTTTGTAACCCAGAAAAGGAATATTTTTCAGCATTGGGTTCATATCAGGTGAAAGTGTAGAGAAATAAAAAACATTTTTATGAGAGTAGCAGCAACATTTCACGATGAGCAGAGGATCGAACAGCTATAGCTTGCCAAGAAATATGCCCTGAATTGAATCCATGAGCCAATTTCAGACTGGTGCTCAGCTGAGCATTTTGTAGAAACTTGAAGGGGAACAAAACATGTATAGATACAAAGAGTTGTGCTTGCACATGGCGATATCATTAATCCTTGACCCAAATTAAATAGAAGGTCATTTTGGTAGGGCCTTGGATATATGCAGGAATTTAAACCACATTTCAGTCAATGCTTTTTTAGACCATCTATTGATAGCAGAGTTCATCATGCAATTGCTCAGTCTTCTGCCCATAATTTTTAAATGGGCAGAGTGTATTGTCTAATCTATGGCCATGACAGTCACATCTTTTCCTACTGCTACTGCTTCTCCCAGTTCCACTATACCCCCCACCCCACCCCACCCCATGGTAAAAGTGTGTACTTGTCTGTGGTCACCTATGGTTTCAACCTGACCCTTGTTCAGTGATGGGTTGACCCCGGTTCCATCCGGTTCCCTGGAACTGGTAGGAACAATCCCGGAGAGTTCTCCGGGAAGATAGTCCACTTTTGAGGTGTCCGGTTTTGGACGCCTCACTGAAAGATTTTTTTTTAAAAAAATTGGTGCCAAAATGGCTCCAATTTACTGTGCATGCACAAAAACTCAATCTGACGCATTGCACATGTGTCAGATTGAGTTTCTGCGCATGTGCAGTAAGAGGCAGCCATTTGCTGCCTCTTTTAGCTGGAGCCGCACCTTTTTGGAGCAGTTCCGGCAGCTCCAGCGGTGGTGGCAGCAGTGGCGGCGATGGCAACGGCGGCAGCGGCAATGGCAACAGCAGCGATGGCAGCCTGGACAGGCAGCAGCAGCACTTAGAGGAGGGCACCTTCCCCGGGGCCGCCGAGCACCCACAGGCAAGTTGAGGCCTGGCCTGCCTGGGCTGTCTGCCGCCAAGCCCTCCCAGGGGTAAGTGAGGGGTTTGTGTTTGGGTTGGGTGGGTGGGTGGGTGTTTGGGTGTATTTTTATTTAATTTTTATTTTATTTCTTTATTTATTTTATTTCTTTAATTTATTTACGGGTTTGTGTTGTGGGTGGGTAGGTTGAGGGGTGTGTGTGTGTGTGTGTGTGTATTTATTTTATTTTATTTTATTTTTAAATTATTTTTTTATTTTTAAGGCCCCACCCACAACATCATGACGTCATGACGTCAGCTCCGCCCATGATGTCATGACGTCATGACATTGGCCATGCCCATGACGTCCGTGACACCAAGGCATGGTAGTAAAAAAAATGTCATCCCATCACTGCCCTTCTTAAGTGATAGAAACCTGTTTTGATGACTTTTGGAGAAGAAGTCGGACTGCACATTTGAAATTCCTATCTACATTTCATGGGAAGAGACAAACTTGTCAAGAGAGAGGCTAGATATTTTTCTGCATTGTCAAGCTCACTTTTGCTGCTCTTTGTGGGAAAAGTACTGCCAGAAGGCAAGAGACTGCTATTGTGAGGTGGCACGGTGGGGATTCCACTTGACCCATGATGTCTCCTGACTTTGGCTCACATGCCTTAACTCCAAATGATGATTCTCATTTCTGTAAGATAAGAAGATAGAAAACATAGGTGGTTTAACTACCATCTGACGCTCACTCTCTGTGAACCAAAAATTTGGGTTATAAGCAGTCTCTCTGGAATATGGAATTACTGCCTTCACCTGCAGAAAGGAAGGAATGGGATAAGCCAGTGAGGTGTTTGCTGGACTGTGTACACCACCCAGAATCCATTGATTGAGGCAGTATATAAATCTAAATAAATAAATAAAATAAATAATAAATAAAATAATAAATAATATGAATATCTAGATCAGGGATTCTCAACCTGCAGCCTGTGGGCCAGAGGTTGACCACAGCACCATTTCATGTGACCCACCACACCAGGAAGTGTCATGTGGCAGAGAAGAGTAAAATGGCCATCCAGCCCCCGAAGAAGTGTGAGGGAGCATGACCCGGCCCCCAGCTTAAAAAGGTTGAGAACTCCTGATCTAGATCTTGTCTGATCTCTCCCTCTTTGTCAGGGATAAAAATCCTGGGAGTTTCACCCTTGCCTGAAAAAGTGAGGGACTGCACAATCCTATCCATCATGGTGAAGATGATAAGCAATTTTCTGCACCTCCTACAGATTTCATGCTTCAGGTGGAATATTCTTTTGCACAAAGTTACCAAATATATGTACAGAATTTTCCTTCAGTGTAAAATTGTTTTTGTTCCTCTTTCTACCTTGAGGAATTGAGGCTCATATCCATTCAGGGGATTTAGAGGGTTCTTCTCTTGTTTAGTTTTCTCGGTGTCTCCTGCTACTTCTCTCCTAGAGGTAGAGCAATGCCAACAAGAGGATATATATATATAAGGCAATCTGTGGGAAAGCAGCTTCACCCTACATAACCTGTCTCCAGCATGCTTATATGCTAGGGATGCGATAAATAGCAATGGGGTAATTTAGTTGGACCTTGCGGTAGGGTCTTAAAATGGGTCCCTGAAGAGCAGGCTATATATCTGTGTGAGCTGCCTCTGAGGGAGAGAGAAAAACTTCTCTCCCTATTAGCTGGAGGCAAGGAATCTCAAGGAAGTCTTAAAATTCCTTATCGAGCATCTTATCATGATTCCTAAAGAGCTGCACAATAGGGGATATGAAAGGAGCCTCATTCAGGCATCCCCTGGAAAAATCCTTTCAACCCAGAGTAATCTCTGACATGAAAACACACACATGCTCAGGTAGCATGATAAGAACAAGTAATTTAGCATTTTCCCAATCCCTATATTTCTTTCATTGCTTTCCATTTTCCCCTGTGTCTTATCTGGCTCTTCTTTGTATCAAGTCTGAAGCAATACGCTGGAGAAGATGAAATGGTAAGTTTCAGTTCCAGCCAGAAAAAAGCTTGGACTTCTTGAAATTGTCTATGTATAAGATGCATAAATACAGGAAGTCTTGGAGTGGGGAAGGTTTACTGTAGTGTCGAAAGATGAGATAGTGGGACTTTTGTGCGACTGGGAGGGCGAAGGAAGTGACAGATTGTTTTGGAGAGTTTTATGGAACAGGTTGTGAGCTGTACCTGCTGCTTCCCAAGCCTTCCATAAAAATGTGCAATGGTTCCTATGCTCCAGAAGTTGCAGCAAATTCCTTTCTCTTTATGGGGAGAAAGGAACTGACTTGCACCTGTTTACGTTTCTTAGCCTCACAAGGCATCTTCGTGAAGGTAAGTGTGAAATCTCTCTTTCATTGTTTATGATAGCTAGAGGGGATGCGGTGGGGGCCCTCGCCATCTCATTAGTGATGATTATAAAACAAGAGCAATTCAGAGAGGAATGAACAGCTGTTTGGAAATACCAGTTAAGAAATGAGAGTAGAAATGTGGATAAAAATATGGGCACTTTGAAAATAATTGTGGAGGCATAAAAGAGGTGCAGCTTAAACATTATTTAAAACTATTCTGGAAAGCAATGTAAAAACAATAAAAAAACCTCAACAAATGGAATTTGTTAATTAGCTTTGCTTAACAGATGGGAAAATAATGCACGTTTACAGGGATTCATGAAATGCCCATCCACTTGCTGGTCAGACAGGAGCGACAACAGAAATGTGCCATCAAGTTGATTTTGACTTACAGCACTTTCCAGGAGTTTCAAGGTATAAGCACATGCACAAGTGATTTACCAAACCCTTTTGCAGGAGATATTCTGGGCCCATGTAGCATGTCTAAGACCACATTGAATGACTCATCAGCAAAACAACCAATAGCCAAGAATCCAAGAGAGCATTGCTCATCCAACACCCCCAGTGATGGGATGTAACAGGTTATCACCAGCTCGCCAGAACCGGTAGTAACTTTCCCCAGTGTCCCGGAGAACCCGTAGCAGCTTTTGGGGGGAACCACCTTCAGAGCTTACCTTTTCATTGGTTCCCCCACTGCACAAGCACGCCAAGCACTTGGTGTGCATGCACGCCTACAGTGCTTGGCGCGTATGCACGGCCTCCTTGCTGTCCTCCCAAGCAGGGAGGAGGAAGAGAAGCTGCTAGCCTGAAGCTCCCTATAGCCTGCTCCCCAGGGAAAGTGACTCACCTTTGGATGTGGTGTGCCTGTGTGTATTTGAATGTGTATTTAATACCTTTACCTATATTGACGTACTACCATAGTTCCTAAAAAGGCCTGGCAACCTGGCTTGGGGTTTTTAAGCAAAGTCTTGGAGTTACCTCATCAACAAGCTACACCTGTGCTGTTCCAATTGCTGTTCCAAATGGAGAACCCTTAAGGAGGTACAGCTGTTTTACATTTACATTATCCTATTATCCTAGAGAACTGGTTAGGCAAAGACTTAGTACCTAACTTCTTTAACTGTTGACAAGTTGAAAAGTGCCAAAATGAAGGCATCTTGTGGTGAGTTCATTCTGTAGTTCCTTCCATCTGACCTAGTGTGAGAAAGATTAGCCAGAATAAGCTTTAAGATCTGGTTTAAAAACTCTGGTTGATTTGTGTTTCGGGTAGGTGGGTGGGTGTTTGGGTGTATTTTAATGTATTTTTTACTTAATTTATTTAATTTATTTACGGGTTTGTGTTGTGGGTGGGTGGGTGCGTTGAGGAGTGTGTGTGTGTGTGTGTGTGTGCTTATCATTATTTTATTTTTTATTATTTTTTATTATTATTGTTTTTTTATTTGGCCCCGCCCACAACGTCATGACGTCATGACATTGGCTCTGCCCATGATGTCAGCTCCGCCCACACTGTGATGACGTCATAGTGGGGTAGTAAATTTTTTGACATCCCACCACTGAACAACCCACATAATCCAGCTGGGCACGCACACACACATACATGCACACACACATACATGCACACATGCACGGACGCACACAGAAATCAATTAAACAGGGAAAGCTTTCTACACAGAGAAAGGAAAAGTAGCAAAATGACATCCAGCCTATTCCACCACCAACCCCCCAAAAAAGCAAAGAAAGTGGGGAATCCAATCGAAACAAATCAAAATATCAATCATGCATGTTTGGAGTATGATAGCTAATTTATTAATTATTTATTTTTATTTATTTTATAGTTTGATGGTTTATTTGGACTGAATGAAACCTAATGGGAGAAGAAGACAAGATCTGTCAGAGAACCTGACCACACGGAGGCCTAGTGACATTCAGAAGAAATAGGGGGAAAGACAAAGGTGGAAGAAGAGAGAGGTTGCCTGCCTCAGTTGATTCAAAGGACTTGACCCCAGTCAATTGAGTGGCTTGCATGCAACGAATGAGAGAAAAAATGTTCAAGCAGGATGCTTTTGTTGTTCAGTTGCACAGTCAACCGACCCTTTGCAACCCTATGGACCATTGCCTGCCAGGCACCTCTGTCTTCTACCATCCTCCTCAGCTGGCCTAGCTCTGTGCCCATTCCATCTACAATACCATCTAGCCATCTCATTTTTGGCCACCTCCTCCTTCTTTTGCCCTCCAAGTTTCCCAGCATCAAGGCTTTCTCAAGTGAATCCTCTCTTCTCATTTAGTGTCCAAAGTACTTTAGCTTCATCTTTACTATTTGACCTTCTAAGGAGCAGTCAGGGTTGATTTCTTTTAGGATAGACTTATTAGTTCTCCTCGCTGTCCAGGGTACTCTCAAAACTCTCCTCCAACACCACATCTCAAAGGGATCTCTTCTTCTGTGCTCAGCTTTTCTAATGGTCCAGTTCTCAGAACCATACATTACCACTAGGAATACCATTTATTTATTTATTTACTTGAATTTGTATACTCCCCTCCTCACCGAAACGACCCAGGGCAGATTACAACATCATAAAACCAAACAGTTATAAAAAAATTAAAATTTTAAAATCATTAAAAACAAAACAGCAAATCACAAATTAAAAACTTAGCTTATGAATAAAAAGATTAAAAGACTAACAGACCAAGGGAGAGTTAGAGTTCAAACTAACCAGTGAGCTGGAATCATTGTACCGTCAGGACCCCATACCTGCCCCGCCAGCCATGTTTTCAAGATCTTCCTAAAGGACAGCAACTCCATTTGGAGACGTAGCTTGGTTGGCAGGAGGTTCCATAGGGCTGGAGCAGATGCAGAGAAGACTCTCCTTCTAGTGTCAGAGAGATGCACCTCTCTGGCAAATGGAACAACTAGGGAGCTTTTCTGGTCTGCTCTGGTGGGACGGACAGATGTTCTTGTGGTGACGCGGTCTCAACTATCCTGGCCCACTACCATGTAGGGCTATAAAGGTGATTACCAGCCCATTGAATTGCATCCGGAGACATACTGGCAACCAGTGCAGCTCCCGAAGCAATGGCGAGGCATGTGCATACTGCCCACACCACATCACCACCCGGGCAGCCATATTCTGGACCAGTTGAAGCCTCTGAATGATCGTCAAAGGTAGCCCCATGTAGAGTGCATTACAATAATCTAGTCTGGAGGTGACTAGAGCATGTGTGATCATGAGCAAGGAGTCCCGATCTAGGAGCGGGCATAACTGGTGCACAACACAGAGTTGTGCAAAAGCCCTCCTGGCCATGACTGCCACCTGCTCTTCGAACAGTAGTCGTGAGTCCAGGAGGACCCCCAAGTTACACACTGGGTCTGCCCCATCCAGAACCTAAGATGGTAGCTCCCGAGATAACGTAGGACCCCTGACCCACAGCCACTCAGTCTTGCCAGGATTCAGCTGTAGCCCGTTGTCCCCCATCCAGACCCTGACAATCTCCAGACACCTGGATAGGACTTCCACTACATCACTTGGGTCCCCATGGGCCGAGATATATAACTGTGTGTCGTCTGCATATTGGTGCTACCTCACCCCATGGGAACCAGTGATGGGATGTAACAGTTTCTCACCAGTTATCCAGAACCGGTAGTAACCTTTCCCAGTGTCCCAGAGAACCCGTAGCAGCTTTTGGGGGGAACCACCTTCAGGGCTTATCTTTTCACTGGTTCCCCCACTGCACATGCATGACAAGCACTTGGTGTGCATGCATGCCTACAGTGCTTGGTGCTTATGCACGGCCTCCTTGCTGTCCTCCCAAGCAAAGAGGAGGAAGAGAAGCTGCTAGCCTGAAGCTCCCTATAGCCTGCTCCCCAGGGTAAGTGACTCGCCTTTGGATGTGGTGTGTCTGTGTGTATTTTAATGTGTATTTAATATCTTTACCTATATTGATGTACTACCACAGTTCCTGAAAAGACCTGGTGGCCTGGTTTGGGGCTTTTAAGCAAAGTCTTGGAGTTACCTGATCAATAAGTTACACCTGTGCTGTTCCAATTGCTGTTCCAATTGGAGAACCCTTAAGGAGGTACAGCTGTTTTACATTTACATTAAGGCATATTATCCTAGACAACTGGTGTGATGACCATATCCATCTTGCAACATGGTGCTGCCCAGGGACTTATACTAACAGGTAAGTGACGAGTTTGTGTTTGGGGGGTGGGGTGGATGTTTGGGTGGGTGGGTGTATTTTAATGTAATTTTTATTTTATTTTTATTTATTTATTTATGGGTTTGTGTTGTGGGTGGGTGGGTGGTTTGAGGGGTGTGTATGTGTGCTGATTTTTATTTTTTTTATTATTATTATTTAATTTTTTTTCTTTGGCCCCGTCCACAACATCATGACATCATGATGTCATGATGTTAGCTCCGCCCACACTGTTATGATGTCACAGTGGGGTAGTAAAATTTTTGACATCCCACTACTGATGGGAACGAATGATTTTTCACCCAGCGGTTTCATTTAAATATTAAATAGGAGAGGTGAGAGCACCAAGCCCTGAGGCACCCCATATTGAAGGGGCCTAGGGCTGGACCTCTCACTCTCCAACCACACTGACTGTGTTCGGCCCCTTAGAATTGATGAAAACCAGGACCACATACCATTGCTTTGACCACATACCATTGCTTTGAATTTTTGTTTGTAAGGTGGTGTCTCTACTTTTCAATATGTTCTCCAGGTTTCTCATAGCTTGTCTCCCAAGACTCAGTTGCCTTTTTATTTCATGGTTGCAATCACCATCTGCAGTGATCTTGGATCCTTAGAAAGTAAAATCTGTCACTGCTTCTACTTCTTCCCCATCTATTTTCCAGGGACTGATATGGCCTGTTGCCATTATCTTGGGTTTCTTGATGTTTAGGTAGGTTTCCTTATCTCTCCTTTCTTTTCTTTGAAATTCTGTATTCAATTGGTTGAATTTTTTTCCTTTCTCCTTTACCTTTTGCATTCCTTCTTTCCTCTGCTATTTTAAGAGCCTCATCAGACAACCACTTTGCTTTCTTATGCCTTTTTCCTTTTGGTATGCTTTTCCTTGCTGCCTCCTGTATGATGTCCTGTGGCTTCATCTGCACCAGTGGTTGTTGCATATTTTTGGATCACAGTGATATTGAAAGGTTTGCTGTGGATTCTGACTGAGATCATTCTGTCATTTTTAAGATTATATCCCATTGCTGCTTTTCTCATTCTTTTATTAATTATGGCTACTCCATTTCTTCTGAGGTTTTCTTGTCCACAGTAGTAGATATGGTGGTTTCCAGAGCTGAATTCACCAATTCCTGTCCATTTTAACTCACTGATTCCCAATGTCAATGTTTATTCTTTCCATTTTCTTTTTTACCACTTCCAGCTTTCCTTGATTAATAGATCTCACGTTCCATGTCCCTATGCAGTATTGTTGCTTACAGCACCATATTTCTCCTCCCACTTCTGACCTGGTGACCTAAGCACCCTGTTTCATCTATTTTGCCCCTTTGTTTTGCCTTTTGTTATAGTCCATAGAGTTCTCTTGGCAAACTTCCTGACATGGTTTGCCATTTTCTGCTCCACTATTTAAATTCTCCTTGGAGAATGTGGTATTTTTGAGCCACAATCAGGTGTACCCTCTCAATGGCAACCTTGTATTGCCAGCTAATCTTTCGCACACTAAGCCAGGCAAAGGTAAATGCAGGATGAATTCACTAAAAGATGGCTTCATTTTGACAGTTTCACATCTGACCTCCAACCTCACATGAAAGAACAACGATAGGTGAGTCATTGGAATGCCAGGCTGAGTTCTAGGTTTCTTAATAAGGTGGGATGTGGACAAGTGGAAAATCAAAAAATTAACTTTTTTTTAATTTGGTGCTGGGCATAGTGTAAATTGAGAAATCATGTGATTTAGAAAACATTTTAAATATTTAGTCTACTTTCTATTCTTTCCCTGCTGCAAAGATTATAAAATAAATGGAAGGCTACTTCTTGTTTGTTTGTGTTTTATTGTGTGGTATAGACACTGGGAGGGGACACCTAAGGCCACCTTCCATATTTTATAAACAGTTGCCATCAGGCTGCTTTAGAAAACATAACCACAGTGAAAACACTTGAGTTGCTCTGACGTGTGCCTTTTTGTAGGTGCTGTACGATTAAATGGAGACTGTTTGATGTCACTGTTTAATTACCCACATTTTTTTAATTAAGAAGTGAGGTCCTCAACAATAGCTCTCCTTCTAGCAAGCATCACTTTCCCATGAGCAAGAATTAGTCATAGCCCAGCAAATAATATCTAAAGGATATTTTCAGCATTAAATAAAAAAGGAGGGAAAGGAATAGGCCTCCTGACATTCACAAAGCCAGCTTGCGATGGCCCAGGGAGCTGCATGCAGTATGTTATGTCAGTTCTCCTCATCTATCATCCAGCCCTGTGGGAAGGAGCAGAGAGACTCTGATGCCAAAGTCCTCAGGCAAGTGCTGACTTGCTTGCATGCTGTGTCAGGAGAGCTATTTCCTGGGCTTACCACTTGCTGCACATTGCCAGGAAAACCATTTTAGTGGATTTGGTCATCCCTAGTCCAGGGCGAGGGAGACGCACCAATGTGATTTACCATTATTTGTCTCCTTGGCATGGAACTCACGCTTAATATACTGAAGACCTTGCTGCATTAAGTGCACAGTGGAGTGTTAGAGTTGCCTTTGGGGGCCTGATAGGAATTACCTTTTAGCCCATCTTCTGGATTACCAGTCTGGCCAGGTTATCCTACTATGGTAATAGAGTAGATTATACTGCCAGTGACTCAATGCTGAGTTTTAGGTGGCAGTTAACTAACCTGACCACCATGAGGACTAATGGCCTTGGGTGCCAAAGTCCACAGTGAAAGGTGATGATGCCCAAGTGGATTAAATCCCACTTGTACCCATCTTGATGGAGAGCAGCAGCTTAAACAATACTAGCCTGGGGCTGAGGAGGACTTTGAGTGCCAAAAGGGCTCAGGACCAGAAAGTGACTCGCAGAGCTAGATCAGTGGTATGGGTGTCATGCTGCAATGCAGAAGGCAGAAGAAAGGCCCCTGCATTATATTCTCAGGACAGTCTTTATGGCTGATCACCATGATGAGCACCTATATTCAGATGTTGTAGTAGTAGTAGTAGTAGTAGTAGAAGAAGAAGAAGAAGAAGAAGAAGAAGAAGAAGAAGAAGAAGAAGAAGAAGAAGAAGAAGAAGAAGAAGAAGAAGATGATGATGATGATGATGTTCTTCATCATCATCATCATCATCATCTGGATTGGCATATGGAAGAGGGGTATTTTTTCACCTACCCTACTCTGTACCACAGGACAATTGTGGCTTAGGGGCATGGTTGGTTAAATAGGCCACATTTAGGTGGGAAGTGCTGGGTTAGGGTAGAAGTGGTGAATTCCTCAGGGCATCACTGGATGAGGTGCAACCTGGGTGCCTGGCACGATTTTGCTGAATTGGTTGGATACTTTGGAGACACTATAAACCATCTCCGAAGTACGTCCAACATCATTTCATGCAAATAGATGGGGATATCCCCATGGGGATATTTCTCTGACAGCCAGCCTGAGTAGTAGCTGTCAAATGTATAGCACTGTCCAGGGTCATGGGAATGCCCATCTAGTCTGGAGAGGGCACAAGGTGTCTTCTGCTCTGCCCACCACGCTACCCCATTGAGTCTCGAACTGCTGACCTGCCAATCTTCCAGTCATCAAGTTCAGTGTCTTAACTACTAAGCCACCACAGTACCCCATTTGACCGGTAGAAGGGTAATAAAGCTGAGTGGAGAACATAGATTCTGTTTCCTATGAGTTTGGCACAGCTGTACCTTTCTCAAACCCTCTTATACTGCTTTCCTTAGGTTCTTGTCCTCAGCAATGCTGCTCAGCTCTCAAAATGTGAATATGTGGCTTTCCTTACAAAATCAATCCATCTCAAGTTTGGTCTTCCTCTTTCCGTGCTGCCTTCCACCATTCCCAGCAGGATTGTCTTTCCAGAGAATCTTGCTGTCTCAGGATGTGCCTCAATTTCATCATTTTTGTCTCCAGATAAAACTGAGGCAGCTATGAAATCCATTCCTTTACCTCCATGTTAATGTAGAAATTCAGTGGGAGTTATTGCAAAAGCTGAACATTCTGATGTCTCAGCTAGGAAGCATGTGGCAGTGAGGTCTTCTGTTTGTGGATAGGTACAAGGATTAAAAATAGCAATTCCTGCCCTTAATCTAACTCTTAATTATTGAGATCAATGGGTTCATATGGTAACCAAGCAGCCCAGCCTCCTAAGGCAGTAACAAATAGTGAGTTTCATTTTGTTCTAAGCAAAGCATTGACACAGCATGTGAGATCTCACCCTTTGCCATCTTCTTCTTTAAAGGATAAGGCATTTCCTCCCCATGAAATCATAGTTTTTATTTCTAAATGGCTTGTCTGAAAGACGTATGACATCTCCTCAGATCTTCTTTTTCAGCTCCCTCTTCAGAAGGCACAGCTTCATTCCCTGTCAAATTTGGCTTCCAGTTTAGCCCGAAGAATGAACATGCTGGGAATGATGACCTAATTCCAATCATACGTGTAGCTGCATAAAGTTTGAATGCAGTATGGAAGGGTCATTAGATTCAGCCCATTCATCTGTGCTCAAAAACCAGTTGTCAAAAAGCTTAAACTATATGATGATGGTTCTCATTCTGATGGCTATTCATCAGCCATAAGAACATATATTCATTTATGAATATTTTTATAAGCTATCCATTATGCCTAAATTGTGAGAATTTATTTTTCCCCCAAAACAGCACCCCTAATACAAATACCTGGTGCTTGGAATATTTATATTTGAAAAACACCAGTTGCTTCAGCTCAGGAAACTGTATGCTCAATAAAACCTGTTCGCCCACAATCCTATAAGTGACTGCATAAAGATAACTGTGTCAACCCCTCCCCACTCCAAAAGTCTCCCATTCACGTGACCATTCTCGTGTTAGTTGTCAAATGTTGTAGAAGTGGTTATGGGATTGCTTACAGATGTGGCAGCTTGCAGGGGCCATTGCGTGATTCCCCTTACACATGCAGAGAACTTGACTGACTGACTGACTGACTGACTGACTGATTGATTGATTGCATATCTGTGCCACCTTACTCCCAAAGTGGAATTTAAGGTGGCTCATGAATGACTTGCAGACAACATATAAACATGAATATTAAAAATATTAAGAAAGAGGAGGACACAATATGTCTCAATCAATAGCAGGATGGAGAAGAAGACATAGACGACTTCTCCAACAAATAAGCATTATGGGAATAGCTCCCACCATCCTGGAGACAGAAACTGGACAACCCAAAAGTCCAGTATTTCTTATGCAAAGCAGAAGGCACATTTTTCTTCACTTGTGTCCCAATCGAACTGTTACCAGAAATTTTGAGACATCAAAATTGAACCCACTGTACACACATGGAAAATAAGGGAGAAGCAAATCATACAATTGGAACGCTCTCCAGAAGGAAGGGGGGTTACCCAATAGTCACAAGACTCTGGCAAGGAATGTAAAAATGATAAGGTCACTGATTGCCTCCATTGTTCTTAGCTCCTAAGCCTCAAGTTTGCTTTGCCTAAAGGTGTAAAGAATGGCTCCCTGATAGCAAGCAGAAAATCCTTTTCATTCCTTCACAAAGGAAAGAAGCTGAATGACTCATACCTCTGGTTTGATTCTCCTTAATAAAGTTTAATTAAACATTGCTATAATATAAGCAAAGAAATGGGGGGGAGAGAAATCAACAGAAACAGTGTTTTGTGCAGAATACAGGAGCCATGGAAATCATTATTGGAAAAGGAAGGGGGGGGGAAGCAGGCGAAGGAGCTAAGAAAAGCCTTGCGCAACCATAAACTGCCAGAGCAGGGCTGCAAAGGGACAAACGGACGCCCCGTCCTTCACGTACACAGCAAACGGATTAAAGGGGAAACAAAGGTTGCAAAGTTGATTTCTCTCCTCCAGGGTCCCCTATTTACTTAAACAATTAAGGCATAATGGTTCTAATATCTTTCTTTGTGTTTCTACTTAAGTACAAGCCAGACGCTCTAAGCTGCTCATGTCCGGAGCGAAAATCCAAGCCGGGACTGCAATTTCCCGCCTCAAAGCACCATTGGCTGTCAGTCCTGCTAGCTCGCTTCCCATTGGAGAAGACGCACCAGCTGGTCCCGCCTTCCCCCAGCCTCTGTTTCATTCAGCAGAGAACAAAGGATGCATCATTTCCCCCTTGTAAATTCCTGTTAACCGCAAATATGCCTGTTTGACACAATGTAAACTCTCTGTAACCAGCAATAGCTGTAATCTGCTGTTTCTTTACATTCAAACCCCTTACCTCATACCCTGCTTTGTATTTTATATTTACATGTAATTAAAATGTGTTAATTGCCTTTCTCCCTTCCCAGTCTCAGTCCCCTCCCCCTGGCACGTAGAGTTAGTTTAGGAAAATAGATATAAGCCCTTTAGAGTGGGAGGTGGGCATCTTTGGTTCACATAATTTCGTGGACTGAGATCACGAGCGGTTTTTCTTCAAAACGATTGAGGGAAGGTAGCTATTAGTTGTAGGTCTGGCCAAAATATAATCTCGATAGCTTTCCTTTGCTTTTGCTCCCAATAAATCACTTTGTTTTGATCGAATTATCTGTCTCGTTGTAAGTTCTAAGGGTCTCTATACCTCTGCCAGAGAAACGTACCTGGGCCCCAAAATTTTGGGTGACAAAACCATGGACTGCCAAAATGAAGCCACTTTCTTGGCTTTGTTATTGGCCAAACTTAAGTCCTCATCAGTGCTATTTCTAGCAGTAATCAGCAGATCAGTAAATGAGCCGGGTTCTACATCTCTCCACATTCACACCATGTGTTGCAGTGGTGGGCATCAGCAGGTTCGCACCAGTTCGCCAGAACCGGTAGATGAAATTCTGGCTGGTCCCACCCATCTATGTTTTGAAAAAAAAGTAGTCTTAATTCGGAACTACGCAGGAATTTTCCCCTGGGCATGCCCGCCATACCACACCCACACTGTGGTAGTAATTTTTTTTTAGTCCATCACTGGTGTGTTGTTGTCTGTCAACAGCTCCTACTTGAGCATGTTGATCTTACATTTAGGCATTCCAACCAACAGAAAGAAGGCACAGTAATCGGACAACAGTTCCATCATCACAGTAGCCCCAACAGCTAGCCAAATTCCATTGGCTAACATTGGGCCACAGGTACTTCAGGATACTGAGGGCTCAGTCTCTATTACCAACATGTGGAGGCCTACAACTTATGAACTGCCCAAACAGTGTTATGGGAATGTATTCAAGTTAAAAAGAAAGAAACAATCACTCTGAAAATCACCTGACTGCATTACTCTAAAACAAGAAGTGACAGCTGTTATTGTCTAGAAGTAGTTAGACTAACCCCCCAGCATTGTAAGTAACATAGTCAATGGAGAGAGATCGTTGTACCTGCAGTGCAACTAAATCTGAAGGGGCACAACAGCTCACTTTTGTAGAACAACATACAGGCAGAGTCATCCACTGTCCAAGCTATGCAACAGTTCACATGAGAGTCTCTTAGGAAACAAATCTATATAAGAAAGTGAAAAGAAACCAAGGAGAGTTTCATGAGGACTGTAAGGTAAAGGTTGTCCTTGCTCAAAAGCCAGTCATATCCAACTCTAGGGTGTGGTACTCATCTCTTCATATAGCAAAGAGCTAGCACTGTCTGCAGCTGCAGACATTTTTGCGGACCACCAAAGTGGTACCTATTTATCTACTTGCAATTTATTACTTTCTAATTACCAGGTTGGTAAGAGCTGGGACAGAGACAGTAGTTCACTCCATTGTGCAGCACTCAGGTCTCATACTGCTGACCTTCCAGTTGTCAAGTTCAGTGTCTTAACTGACAAAGCCAAATGGACAATACGGGTCTCAAGGATATACATTTTATATAAATAAAAACCTCTGTTTATAGGTTGGCCTCTAAAAATAGCTACCTCCAGGCTTCTTTTCTCTCCAGACATCAGTTATCATGGATTTTGCCTTCCCTCTATTATTTTCTGTACAAATGCCTTGACAAACATCTTTTTGATGTGTAAATTCCACGCCAGCTTGCCAACCCTTCTTGCTGTCTCAGGTGACAAAAAGCCCTTCAGGTTCCTATTCAAGGGATGATGTCTGGTTGGCGTCAGGAGAAGAGAAAATAACCCTTCTTCCAATGCATTAAGAGCATTTGCTTTCATGTTGAATGTTTAATGGACAATCAGAGGTCTTCATCTGGATAAGTTGACAGAAATGGGATGAACGCTCTCTTCTTTGGAGTGGTTTTGAAATATGACATTGTGCAACTTGTGGAAATGTGGATAAAAATGATATAATGGCAGAGGGGGCAAAGTTCTATTTAACTTTCCGGTGAAGGAGTAGAAGAGGCTCCTGAAAGAATGTCCCAAAACCTTGATGTCCTTACTGCACAAGGCCAAAAAGCAAAAGAAACAATGCAGTGGAGCTGGGTGGGAAAGAGAGAAAAAAGATTGCAATGAAATATATGAAAATTTAATTCTGAAATTAGGAATTTGATTGCAGAATTTGATCTTCAAATGTTAAATGTGAGGGACATGGTGACTCCAAAGGAGCTTTCAAGATAAATGATCTATTTAATCACTTACTTTGAAAACCCTACTAGGCCTAACCCAAGGTTCCTCAAACTTGACTTTCCAGATGTTTTTGGACTTCAATTCTTATAACCCCTGATCAGCAGGTGTGCTGACTTGGGCTTCTGGTAATTGTAGCATTGTAACATTGTTAACCACTCTGAGTTGCTTTGGCAAGGAGTGGCACACAAATCTAATAGAGTAAATAAATAAATAAATAAATAAATAAATAAAGTCCAAGAACACCTGGAGTGTCAAGGTTCACCATCACTGACTTAGAGAGTCAAGGTTTGAGGAACCCTGGTCTAACTAGTTCCATTCACCAGAGAGCTTCCATGGCTGAGAGTGGACTTGGACCCAGTCACTTGAGTGCTAGTCCAGCACTCTTTTTTACTACACCACACTAGATAGCTATGAGGAACATAATTAGGGATGAGAAAAACTAGCTATTGCTTTGTTTTTTTCCTCAGTTCTGGCTAACAGGGCACCCTGTGGCAACTCTTTGAGCAGTCATCAAATGTCTCAAGAGATATTAGCTCACGTACATGATCAAGGCACCAAAGTGTTTCCTTTCTCCCTTTCGCTGTTTGTAATTTACCCAAATTATTTTGTTGTTGTTGTTTAGTCACACAGTCGATTCCGACCCTCTGCGACCCCATGGACCACTGTCTGCCAGGCACTTCTGTCCTCCACCATCCTCCTCAACTCGCTCAGCTCTGTGCCCATTGTGTCTACAATACCATCTAGCCATCTCATTTTTGGCTACTTCCAATTTCTGTAAGCTAGAATAGGTTGCGTTCTTAGAAGTCAATACAGATGGTTTTCTATGAGTGCCCAAATCAATGTAAAATACATCCAATGTTATCTCATTTACCTAGCCAATGAGGCAAAACTTATCTTGTTTTTCAATACTACACATTTTCAAGTGTAGGCTTCTTTGCAGTTTTCTGACTCAAAATACCCACTTTAGTTCACTGACATCAAGCACAGAAATGTTTATACGTTCCATTTCATGCTTTAATGTTTTCCACTTTACCTAGGTCAGTGTTTCCCAATGTGGGGCCCACACCCCATAGGGGTATTTCATTTGCCAGAAGCCAAAATCAGTACATTGGCTGATCAGTGGTTTGGGGAATTGACTTAGGCTTCTGGGAATTGAAGTCCAAAAACCAAAGGTTGAAAAAACACTGACCTAGATCCATAATACACATGTACTTCCAATTGCATGTATTGTGCAACATTAGACTTTCCTTTCTGTTGGATATTCAAAAGTTCTTCGGTGGGAAATCCGGGAAATCCCATTGGCCGGTGGGCCGGGCTTAGCAGGGTATTTAAACCCTAACCTCCCCGACCGTTGTTGTTATCTTGTTGTGTCCACAATAAATGGACGTGTTGTTCAGTTCAACCACATGGCTATTGTGTCCTCCTTCCCACGCTTGGATCTCCGGATCTAGCACTGGCGACGAAGGTGGGATACTGAGGATTGAGCCAAACCGCATGAAACCATTGAGCCTGCTGAAGTCGGCACAATGCCATGGCTACATATACTGCCCCGCCACCCTTCCAGCCAAGGGACGAGAAATGGGAAAGCTACGTGGACCGTTTTGAGTTCTCTCTTCTGGCCGCCGAGTTGGGAGAGATTTCGGAAGATAGGAAGAAGGCGTTCTTCCTTACCCACTGTGGCGCGAAGGTGTATGAAGTGGCTCAAGCGCTGGTAGCCCCGACACCTATTATGGCGGTTTCGTGGCAGACATTGCAGACAGCCCTCAAGGAGCACTACTCGCCAGCCCCATCGAAGTATGTTCACCGGATCAACTTCCGAGACAGATACCAGAAGGACGGGGAGCCCGTGAGCGAGTTCGTAGCTGCCCTGCGAGCAGCCGCTATCCCTGCTGAATTCGGAGCGAATCTCGAAGAGGCTCTCATCGAACAAATTATACGCGGGGTAGTGGACACCTGACTCAGAAGGCGCCTCCTAGCCCGTAAAGAACTGTCCCTGGCCATCGTGCTAGATGAGATGAGAGCGTATGAAGTTTCCTCATCGGCCGCATCCTCTCTCCACCGAGCCCTGTCGGCGCCACAGTCAGCCACCATCCACCACGAAGATACCATCCCCGAAGCAGAGGACGACGACGAGGCAGACGTGTGCGCGACCGACGGGGCAAACCAGGACAGGAACAGCCGCCGTTGTGCCAGCTGCGGCGGGCCCCATCAGAGGGCACATTGCCGTTTCAAAGATGCAATTTGCCGCCACTGTGATAAACGGGGGCATATTGCAAGGGCCTGCCGCACGAGACAAACAACGAGCCAAGCAGACCGGCCATTTCAAAATCTCCCGCCAAGAAAGATGGCCGCCAACCACCGGGCAAATCAGAGGCGCCAGTCGAACAGCGGCGCCAGATTCGAAGACACCGAAATGCATACAGCCATGCTGACTTGGAGAAGGGGGAGAAGATCTACACAACAGTCCGGATCGACGGAAAAGAATGCAAGATGGAGGTCGACTCGGGTGCCGCCATAACCATCATCTCCTGGGACTGGATGAGGCGAGCCTTCCCTTCCCTCAGGAAGTCGGACTTGAGCCCCCAAAGTCTCCGGGTGAAGGACTGCCAAGGCAGAATCATCCCCATCGCCAGCCAGAGACGAGTCCGTGTCGGATACGGCGGCAAGGAGTCAACTCTACCCATCACTATCGTCTACGGGAAGTTCCCAACCCTCCTGGGAACGAACTGGTTTCCGGCCCTGGGACTGACCCTC
Source organism: Furcifer pardalis (assembly GCA_030440675.1). Taxonomy (NCBI): domain Eukaryota; kingdom Metazoa; phylum Chordata; class Lepidosauria; order Squamata; family Chamaeleonidae; genus Furcifer; species Furcifer pardalis. The sequence goes on from CP126892.1 coordinate 96,946,709, forward strand.
GCAGGTATCCACAGCACCAACGCCGGCCAGTCCAGTGCGACCTCTCTGCGGAACGACCTGATTGCCAAGTTCCAGGACGTTTTCGGAGAGGAGCTGGGCAAGTATGTGGGGTCCCCTATTTCATTCTCCCTGAACCCCAATGTTGCCCCAATCTGCCTCAAGGCCAGGAGAGTTCCATTGGCACTAAAGCCCAGGGTGGAAAAAGAGCTAGACAAATTAGTGGCCCAAGGCATACTTGTTCCGGTCGACCATGCCAGATGGGAGACTCCCATACTGACTCCCATTAAGCCGGATGGGTCGGTGCAGATCTGTGCAGATTACAAATGCACCATTAACAAGGCCCTACAGCCAAGCGCCTATCCGGTCCCCATAATTGACCACCTACTGCATTCCTTGGGCCCCGGGAAAATATTCGCCAAATTAGACCTAGCACAGGGCTACCAACAGCTACCGGTAGACGATGCTACGGCTGAGGCGCAGACTATAGTCACCCACAGGGGAGCGTTCAAATGCACCCGCTTACAATTTGGGGTCAGCATCGCACCGGGACTCTTCCAAAGTACCATGGAGAGACTCCTCCATGGCCTCCCGGGGGTGGTTCCCTATTTTGATGACGTCTTGATCATCGCGGAAACCCCGGGTCAACTCATGGACAGGGTCGCGGCCGTTCTTGCCAAATTCAGGGCCACCGGTTTGAGGGTAAAACGGGACAAGTGTTTGTTAGGGGTACCCTCCGTGGAATTCTTGGGGTTCTGAATTGACGCAAATGGAATTCACCCAACCGAGGGCAAGGTGAGGGCAATCCGCGATGCCCCTGCCCCAAAAAACAAGCAAGAATTACAGGCTTTCTTAGGACTATTGAACTTCCTAAGGGCAAAGCGGCCGCCGCCGAGCCGCTCCATAGACTCTTAGCGTCCAAAGCCGTGTGGGAGTGGGGTCCCGACCAAGATTCGGCATTTAAGGCTGTAAAAAATCTCCTATCCCAGGACAGCTTCCTAATCCAATACAACGCCACTCTGCCGCTCGTCCTGGCCTGCGACGCCTCTCCCTACGGCGTCAGAGGTGTCCTCGCCCACCGACTTCCCAACGGACTGGAGGCACCCATTGCCTACTACTCGAGAACCATGTCACCGACGGAGCGGAACTACGGGCAGATTGACAAGGAGGCGTTAGCGGCAGTGGCAGGGGTAAGGAAGTTCCATGATTACCTCTACGGACGGGACTTTGAGCTCATCACGGACCACAAACCCCTACTGGGGCTCTTGGCGGGGGACCGCCAAACACCATCCGCTCTATCACCCCGCATGTAGCGTTGGGCCCTGTTTTTGTCGGGTTACTCCTACACACTGACTTACCGCCCCGGGAAACACATGGGTAACGCGGATGCCCTAAGCAGGTGCCCTCTTCCTGACCAGGACGGCGTGGAGCAAGGGGAGGCATCGGTCCTTTTGCTGGACGTTTTGGACTCTGCCCCCATCACCTCGGCTGAGGTTGCCCGGGCCACGGCGAGAGACACCGAGCTCTGAACTGTTTCCGCCTGGGTCCAGCGGAGCTGGCCGGTAAAGGGGGAAGGGGAGTTCAAGACATTTTTCGATAAACGGGACGATCTGTGGGTGATGCCTGTTGTGGGGAGAGCGGGTGGTAATCCCAAAGAGTTTGCGAAAAGGGGTCATGGAAACACTGCATAACAGCCATCCGGGGGTGGTGAAGATGAAAGGGTTGGCAAGAAGTTATGTGTGGTGGCCGCAGATTGATAAGGATATAGAGGGGTGGGTGAGCAAGTGCGAACCATGCCAACTGTCCCGACCCAATCCCCCGGCGGCACCAGTTAGAGAGTGGGAACAACCCTCCGGCCCGTGGCAGAGACTCCACATCGACCTAGCCGGCCCCTTCCATGGCCAAACATTCCTGATTGTGGTGGATGCCTACTCAAAGTGGCTAGAGGTGAGACTTATGAGAACCACTACAGCCAGGGCCATCATCCAGGAACTCAGGCAGCTGTTTGCCACACACGGCATGCCGGACACCCTGGTCTTTGATAACGGCCCCCAGTTCACGGCCACCGAATTCGAACAATATCTAGCATCACTAGGAACCTGACACGCGCTCACCTCTCCCTTTAGAGCACAGGGAAACGGGCAAGCCGAGAGGTTCGTGCGCAGCACGAAGGAGGCATTGGGGCAGCTGGGACCAGGGGACTGGCAGGAAAGAATAGACACGTTTCTATTAGCTCAGCATAACCTCCCCTGCGCGGCCACGGGAAAGGCTCCAGCGGAACTCCTGATGGGCAGGAGACTCCGCTGCCATCTAGACCGGTTACACCCCCGTTATTCCCCTGATCAGTTCCGGGAAGGGCACACGCAAAACCGCACATTCCTCATTGATACACCGGTCTACGCCAAGAATTTTGCTGCCGGGCCAATGTGGGAAGAGGGAACCATTCTGGGCACGCTAGGTCTGTACACTTATAGGGTTGGCCTCACTGATGGTCGAGTATGGAAACGCCATATAGACCAGCTCAGGAGGCAAACGAGTCCCGACACGCAAGACGACATCGTTCCAGACAGACCGCTCACCACTGACACGGACACGCCAGCCCTAGTCGAACCGGTCACCGACCCGGTTCAGCCCTGCCATATTCCCTCTAACTCAGAACTGACACCGGAGGACTTACCAGGAGAAGCAGGTCCACCCCCGCTCACCGCCGAAGGCACCGCATCATCCCCGGGACTGGAACCGGCCAGGGCAGAGCAGAGCGGGAGCGACAGTTCCGCTCCGCTCGATGCCCCGGCGCCGACTGAACTGCGCAGATCCAGTAGGGTCCGCACACGCCCCCGTCACCTGGCTGACTTCGTATGCAAATTGGGTCGTAGTGCATTCTGGGGGGAAGAGGTGTTGGATATTCAAAAGTTCTTCGGCAGGAAATCCGCTAAATCCCATTGGCCGGTGGGCCGGGCTTAGCAGGGTATTTAAACCCTAACCTCCCCGACCGTTGTTGTTGTTATCTTGTTGTGTCCACAATAAATGGATGTGTTGTTCAGTTCAACCACATGGCTATTGTGTCCTCCTTCCCATGCTTGGATCTCCGGATCTAGCACTTTCTATGCACATGAAACACTAGATGTCATTTTGGTTTTAATCTAGTTCTGTAGTTAGCAACAGCGCTATTCATACTTGTTCTCTCTTGAATGCCATCTAGTGCTGGAGCACTCACCATCTCTCAAGGCATTTGGTTCCACTGTCCTACTGCTCTAACTGTTAAGAAGCCTTTTCCCAGTATTGCCAGGCACAATATCAATGCTTTTCTTGCATCCCATATTCAAGCACTTCTCCCTAAATAACACTAAGGAGGGTCCCACTTCCTGGACATTGTATTTCACAAGACAATCTTATGAGACAGTCCACCCTGTAATCTCATAAGGCTCTACAGTGCTGACAAATAAAGCCATGGAAGTTAACAAAAAGCAATTACAGTTATATACTGCCTCATGGTGCTTAGAGCACTTTCTAGGTTGCTCACAAGACAATTAGCATCCCCCCCCTCCAAATGGTGGCTACTCATTTCACTGATCTCAGAAGGATGGAAGGCTGAGTTAACCTGGTGTCTCATCAGGACTGAACTCAGACCATGAGCAGAATTTTGGCTGCACTACAGCAGTTTAACCACTGCTCCAGGAGGGTTCTTGTTTTCAGTTCGGGTGTCAACTGTCTTGGCAGTAGCAGAGATTCACTTCAGTACTGCAGAATGTTTGGCCGCTGAATTTGTTGGATGATATGTCACAACTGAGGAATTTATAAGACACAGGGCCTTTCTGTTTTTAAACCTGGAGTTTTAATTTTTCTTTTCATTTTTAAAACTCATTTTTCAGTGCTAAGATGTCAACTTGTCCATTTTGGCTCCCCAAAGGAAAGCATCCTCATCATCTGAGGTAAACTACCCCAAACTGTCCCGCAAACTGTTGGAGGTAGTAAGGATCAGGAAATTTCTTTCTGCTTCATCTGGATTTTCCAGCAGGCAAATATGCATTCATAAATAATGTTGATAAGGCCTATTAACCTAAGAGCCACTCTATTGATTAGCAAGCAGGCCCATTTTATCAGTTTGTTACAGTTAAATCTTCTCTTAATGGCCCTTCTGCACATTTAATTGTTTCTCCTCCACAATAGGTATGCATTCACCTATCCTTTCAACATCTACTCTCTTTGAAAATGAGCCAATGACTGTACCAAAGCCTTTCTTAAAAACATCTACTAACCAGAATTCACAATCTCTCTCTCTCTGTGTGTGTGTGTGTGTGTATCTGGGTGTTTGTTTTCCCATCTCTCTGCCTGGTTCCACCACAGTGCCAAGGCTAAGAAAGCTAGGCACTTGAAACATGGTAAGAATACCCTGGAGGTGTAAATCTCATGGGCGTCAGCCATCCATTAATTCACCGATTTAGTAGAAAATTGATTAGTGAGTGGTAGCTAATTCAACTTGACTGCACCCTGGAGTACCATCTTGAGCCGCTCACTGGATGTCAGATCTTCCCTCACTTCTGACAACCCCACAAGGCTACAGAAAGTTCATTGCTCCAGAGGGCTTCTTGCCACCTTCAAGTGTTTCTTTCCTCTGAAAAGTTGACACATTTCAGGGTGAGGGAGAGTGAAAGAAAGAGAGAAAAGTGTCTGGTAAAAGTGGATGGTTGGACTTGTTTGGTGTATGTCAGTGGAGGAAAAATGTTCAAAGAGAATTGGGGACAGGAAGAGTGAAAGACTGTTGGAGAAGGAAAAGTACAGCAAAAGTATGAAGGAGAATGTTCCTCAATAAGCTATCAGGTCCCATGTATGCACTCACCATGATATGAGATACACAAGTAAGGGATTTTTGAACCAATGACAAGACTTCATAATAATAAATATTTGATTGTCTAAAGCAGAAGTTCTCAACCTATGGCCCACATCGCCACTGCTGCCACCACCAGAAGTGGAAACAGACATGTTTAAAACAGCCCTAAACAGATGCATTTACAACAGCCATAAATGTGTCCAGAGATGTCATAACTGTATTTCGAACAGCCACAGACATGTTTACGGCAGCATTTATGGCAGGGGAAACCACCAGTCTGGCCAGCTTAAAAAGTTTGAGAACCCCTGGTCTAAAACATATTCACCATGGGATATTTATTGGATATACAAGAATAAAAAAAAATACACAGTGGATTAAAACTGAGGTACACAAAAAGAGCTTCCTCTAAGATTGTGGTATTTTTCAACCACAATTGAGCATATCTTGGTAACAGCAACCTTGTGTTGCTGGTTAATCTTTCTCACACTAGGTCAGACTAAAGGAACTGTAGAATGAACTCAACCAAAGGTGCCTTCATTTTGGCAATTTCGCATCTGGCCTAGACACAGAAGAAGACAAAACTCCAATGATACTCTCCCACATGACATTGAAGATATGCATGACAGACTGTGGATCTGCCATTTAAATCTTAACATCCCAGGGCTGAATATGACTTTCAGTAGTTGAAGATAGGACTTGGCTGCTTTTAGTTCTACCTTCTCCACAATCAGAAAACAAAGCATAGATGATACAAAATAATTAAATACTGGGAAAATGTGTAAAAGAGCCAAAAAAATCAAGCCAGTTTTCCAAATTTATATGTAGATTATGGAAAGTGTCCTCTGGGTTTTCTGCCAGCCTTATTAACACACTTTTTTTGTTACCATTAAAAAGCCCTTATCTGTTTATCCACCAAGACCTATTTTCACCAGTGTGGGTAACTATGAGGTATCCCTTGCTGATCATTTTGTATTATGGCAACATCAACACAGGTTTTGATCTCATATTTCTCCAATTCATGATGTTCAGGCACAAAACAAAACTGAGATCTCTTCAGGGACTTCCTGAGATCTCTCCAGGGTATGGTTTTCTTATGCTGATGTATCTAAATCTGAATATTGGTGATTCTCATGGTGGTCAGCCCCAAGGCCATTAATCCTTAGAATTGTCAGGTTAATTATGAACTTGTAATTTTACATGTGTTGTGAACCACCCTGAGTCAGTCCTACCGAGTAGGGCAGTATAGAAATTGAAATACCGGTACTGATACAGTAATACCTCAGATAACATTAGTATCGAATAACACTAAAATCGCATAACATTAAGCAATCTGGGGGGAAGAATTGCATCGGATAACATTAAGATCCTATGGGATGCATCGGATAACAACCGCTAAAGCCTGTGTGGTTACAATGTATCTCTATGGATCCCATAGGATTTTAACATGCATCGGATAACACTAAAAATCGAATAACACCAAGACTTGTGGAACCAGGTTTTAACGTTATTCGAGGTTTTACTGTACTGATACTGATACTGATACTGATACTGATACTGATACTGATACTGATACTGATACTGATACTGATACTGATACTAATTTATTTAATATTTTTATTTTTTGGATTTCTATACCGCCTTACTTGGTGCAACCAACTCAGGGCGGTGTACAAAACAAGTAGAATACAATCATCAATACAATACAATAATAGGGCAACAATACTGTGATAGAACACCACATAGCAAAACAACAATCAAGCAATAATATAACAGTACAATCCAACAATACAATACAATGTAGAGAAATAGCCAACAATATAATATAGCGTACAATATAATATCAGAAAAATCCCGTCCAACAATACAAAATAACAATATGGTCAGATATCATAGATACAACATCCTCTCAACTGGCGGCAGTATAATGTAGCATACAATATATCAATGTAATGTAAGAAAATCCCATCCCGCAATACAAAAATAACAATATGGACAGTTATTATAGATACAATGTCCACTCAACTAACTCCAGTCTTCTCCTTCAGGTGAGATGACGGGGCCTGGAGGGGAAGGTGGGAGCATTCTCTCACCACCACAGCTGCTGTTCGTCTTCTTCCTCTCCTCCAGGTGATGGCGGGGCCCGGAGGGGCGGGAGTGTCCTCTCACCGCCACAGCTGCTGCGCGTCTTCTTCCTCTCCTCTGGGCGATAATAATAATAATAATAATAATAATAATAATAATAATAATAATAATAATAATAATAATAATAATAATAATAATAATAATAATAATAATAATAATAATAATAATAATAAACTGCTGCCTGATCCTCAGCATTGAGTTGATGGCAGTATGGTCTACTATATTCCTTAGAAGGATAACCTGGCCAGACTGACTCTGTTATTTTGAGGTCCCAAATTCCATGCAAAAGTCCCCATGGAGACTCTTCTCTTCAGACTTAACGTTCTACGTTCAAAGCGGGATTGGTGGGATTAGAACATACCCCCTAAACACAGAGAGACATGTCCTTTTATAAGAAAGTATGAAGAGGGCTTTTTAAATTCTAATTCCAAGGAGAAGATGGTAGTTCCATCACAGGGATTTTACAAAAAGCATAAAAACCTTTTAATGAGCTGGATACAATTTCTCAGGCAGTGAGGAAGCTTGTCCTCATTACTATCATTGTGTCTTCCATTCCTTTTCTGCCACATTTGAGGGTTTTCTAAACACACCTGATAAATTGGGAGAGGCCTCTGAAAGTTGTGCTGATTCATCTTTTGCTTCCAATGTTATGCAGATATTTATTTATTTTATTATTCACATGTATCTAGTAATGCATTCATTTTTGATAACTGAGGTGTATGTACAAGCACCTTAACAGAAGAAGGAACAGGCATGCATTATTTATTACTAATTAACAAACTGTAATTGGACACATATCCCTGGACAAAGACCACTTTGCCAGTAAAAGCCACTTAACATACATTTCAGTAATACTCTATCAAGAGTATTTTATGCATCATTTAAATTAACCTGAGTAGGTATTGGGGAAAGTCAGCCAATACAACTCCTTGATAATCAGTTTTCTTATAAGGAAAAATTCACTGGGCTCTTCCACTGAAAAAAAACCTCTTTGAAATACATGCACCAGAGATGTTAGAAAGATGGGGAGTAGATCTAGAGGAGTGGTGGTGAGCCTATGGCACACATGGCAGAGGGGACATGCAGAGCCCTCTCTGTGAGCACATGTGCTGTTGCCCCAGCACAGAGTTCATCAGAGTTGATTAATAGAAAACCAGAGGGACGTGGGTCTCTGGCCTGCTCTCCTCCTCCTCTCCACGTGTACTTGAGGAAATCTCACATCCAGAAGCGTAGCGTGCCTTGGCGGGGCCCCGTATAAAAATTTGTTTGGGGGCCCTTAGGAAGGGTAAAGATTTCTCACAAAAGAAAAAAATGCATAAAATTACTTAAACGGGGAAATCCCGCAGCCTGCGATAACCGATGTAGGGTGTTGCCAACTTTTGAACGCACGCTTTACAAAGCTGGCTTGAGACTAAATATCAAGAAAACCAAGATCATGGCAACAGGCCCTCTCAGTCCCTGGAAAATAGATGGGGAAGAAGTAGAGGCAGTTACAGATTTTACTTTCCTAGGATCAAAGCTCACTGCAGATGGGGATTGCAGCCATGAAATAAAAAGGCGACTGATTCTCGGGAGGCAAGCAGTGAGAAACCTGGGGAGCATAGTGAAAAGTAGAGACATTAAATTGCAAACAAAGATTCGCATAGTCAGGGCAATGGTATTCCCTGTGGCAATGTATGGTTGTGAGAGCTGGACCATTAGGAAAGCGGAGCGCAGAAAAATAGACGCCTTTGAGATGTGGTGTTGCAGGAGAGTTTTGAGAGTCCCCTGGACAGCGAGGAGAACAAATGGGTCAATCTTAGAAGAAATCAAGCCTGACTGCTCCTTAGAAGGTCAAATAATAAAGATGAAGCTAAAATACTTTGGACATCAAATGAGAAGAGAGGATTCACTTGAGAAAGCCTTGATGCTTGGAAGGGTAGAGGGCAAAAGAAGAAGGGGACGGCCCAAGATGGGATGGCTAGATGGTATTGTGGAGATAATGGGCACAGAGCTGAGTGAGTTGAGGGGGATGGTGGAGGACAGGAATGCCTGGAGGACAGTGGTCCATGGGGTCGTCGCAGAGGGTCGGAATCGACTGTGCGACTGAACAACAACAACATTTGTTTTGCTTACGCACGTTGGGAGCCCCGTGGCCCTCCTCCCACCTTTGGTCCAACTTTCTTCCCCTTTGCGTTATCTCTTTGCTTCCCGTTAGAAAACCTGTCCAGGGCGGGCAGGCAGGCGCTGAAGAGCAGCGCCACCCTTTTGCGGGTAACGGGCAGGAGGAATTGGGGGTTGGGGGGGGCACCAAAGGAGACCGTCCCTTCTCAGGCCTTCCCACAATGACATTGGCTTCGGCAGAAACAGGAGAGGTGGGAACCGCTGCAACCCGCGCTGCTGGCTGCTGCCCGTGGCCTTTGCCACCATTGGCAGGGCGGGTCCACGGCCGGGGAAGCAGGAGAGACCGTCAAAGCCCTCCCAGCCTCTTCCCGGGCCAGAGTGCCCTCCGCTGCTGTTGCTGCGGTCCCGCCGGAGGCGTCGCCAGCGCTCGGCGGCCTCTCCCCATGCCGCCCCCTCCCCAGTGAAGGTCCCAGAGCGTCCGGCGGTCCGAGTGTCCCTGGTTCATCAGGGGCCGCGCGCGCACCCCCGCTCTCTCGCGTGAGTGGAGGCGACAGAAACAGCGGAGAAAGGAGAGCCCTGCCCTCCCTTCTTTGTCCTGGGCAGGTGGGAGGGGGCAGCCCAAGGCCTCCCAGAAAGGCACCCGCCCCCAGCCCGCTTCCGGCGCCCTCTCCCAAGGGTCCCTGGCCGTCGCCTCCCTCCCGCTCTGCATTTGTTTTGCTTACGCACGTTGGGGGCCCCCGTGGCCCGGGGCCCCCGTATAATTGATACGGCTGATACGGCGGTAGCTACGCCCCTGCTCACATCACATGCACCTCTGCCCAACAGCCCAATGGGAGCACTTCCTCCCTCCCACCAGCACAGGGTTCACCCTGCCCAGCAGTCCAATGGGATGCTTCCTTCTTCCCCCAGCACAGAGTTTACTCTGCCCCTCTGCCCAGCAGCCCAATGGGAGTGCTTCCTCCCTCCCCCAGCACAGAGTTTGCTCTCTCCTCTGCCCAGCAGTTCAATGGGAGTGCTTCCTTCCTCCCCCAGCACACAGTTTGCTCTGCCCCTCTGCCCAGCAGCCTAATGGGAGTGCTTCCTTCCTCCCCCAGCACAGAGTTTACTCTGCCTCTCTGCTCAGCAGCCCAGTGGGAGTGCTTCCTCCCTCCTCTGCCTGGGGTAAGGCGGGCAGCTCACATGTGGTGTGAGGGTGCAGTGCAGATAGCAGCATGTTGAGTCTGTGGCAGAGGTGATTCCCACAGCATGGCATAGCTGGAGGAGAGCTGAGATGGAGGGGAACAGAGATGTTAATGCATGAGTTGTTTTTTCTAAACTAAAGCCTCAGTATTCAGGTTAAATTGCCGTGTTGGCACTTTGTAATAAATAAGTGAGTTTTGGATTGCAGTTTGGGCACTTGGTCTCTAAAAGGTTCGCCATCACTGCTATAGGACATTCTCAGCCATTGCCCCCAAACCATGGAATGAATTGCTAGCAGAAATTAGATTGGCACTAACTTTTCTGGCATTCCAGAAATTATTTAAAACATTCCTAATTCAGCAAGCCTTCCCCTCTTAAGGCTTCAATTTGTATTTTCTTTTTAAAGTGGCTTTATTGATTGGTGTCTGTAGAAGATTATCGGGGACCTGTTCCACTTGGTTTATTAATGATGTTATTTCTCCTGATTCATGTGATTGTTTTTACTCTTGTTTTATATGCACTTTATATTGTGGTTTTATGTGAGTTGACATGAAGTAATCCACCTAGTGGTCTTTTGCCAGATAAGTGGGCCATAATTATCGTTAAATAATTTTGTTTTTAAAAACCCCAATGGCGTAGTGGTAAAACTGTTGTACATCTGTCCGTCCCATCAGAGCGGACCGGAGGGGCTCTTTGGTTGTGTCATCAGCCAGAGAGGCGCACCTCTCTGGCACCAGAAAGAGGGCCTTCTCTGTGTCCGCCCCAGTCCTATGGAACCTCCTACCAGTTGAGTTAATCTGAGCCCCCTGTCCTCAATTTCTCTTAGCTGTGATTTTAGTTTACTTTTTAGTCTTTTAATCTGTTTTAGCTAGTTTTTAATCTTTTAACTTGATAATTTTAAATTGGTTTTAATTGTTACTGATGTTTTTATTGTAAATCGCCCTGGGTTGCTTCGGTGAGGAGGGCTATGAATAAGTTTGACTAATAAATAAATAAATAAATAAATACTGCAGCCAGAACATTGTGAGTTTGTTCCTGATGGGATCCAAGTTGACTCAGCCTTCCATATTTCCAAGGTTAGTAAAATGAGTACTCAGCATGTTGCCGTGAAGGGGGAGAATCAGTGGTGGGATGTCAAAAATTTTTATTACCCCACCATGATGTCATCACAGTGTGGGTGGAGCTAACGTCATGATGTCATAATGTCGTGGGCAGAGCCAACATCATGACGTTGTGGGTGGGGCCAAATAAAAAAAATAAAAATATATAAAATAATATAAAATAAAATAAAAATAACCCACCCACCCACCCACAACACAAACCCGTAAAATAAATAAATAAATAAATAAAATACATTAAAATACACCCACCCACCCACCGCAAACACAAATCAACCAGAGCTTTTAAAACAGAGCTCAAAGCTTATTCTGGCTAATCTTTGTCACACTAGGTCAGATGCAGTGGTGGGATGTCAAAAATTTTACTACCCCACCATGATGTCATCACAGTGTGGGTGGAGCTAACATCATGACATCATGACACTATGGGCGGAGCCAAAGAAAACAAAAAATAAAATAAAATAAAATAAAAATAAGCGCGCGCGCACACACACACACACACCTCAACCCACCCACCCACCCACAACACAAGGACAGCAAGGAGGCCGTGCTTACGCGCCAAGCACTGTAGGCATGCATGCACACCAAGTGCTTGGCACGCTTGCGCATTGGGGGAACCAGTGAAAAGGTAAGCCCCGAAGGTGGTTCCCCCAAAAGCTGCTACGGGTTCTCCGGGACACTGGGGGAAGTTACTACTGGTTCTGGCGAACTGGTGAGAACCTGTTACATCCCATCGCTGGTCAGATGGAAGGAAATACAGAATGAACTCACCACAAGATGGTTTCATTTTGGCACTTTTCAACATTTAAAGAAGTTAGGTACTAAGTCTTTGCCTAACCGGTTCTCTAGGATAATATGCCTTAATGTAAATGTAAAACAGCTGTACCTCCTTAAGGGTTCTCCAATTGGAACAGCAATTGGAACAGCACAGGTGTAGCTTATTGATGAAGTAACTCCAAGACTTTGCTTAAAAACCCCAAGCAAGGCTGCCAGGCCTTTTTAGGAACTGTGGTAGTATGTCAATATAGGTAAAGGTATTAAATACACATTAAAATACACACAGACACACCACATCCAAAGGTGAGTCACTTACCCTGGGGAGCAGGGTATAGGGAGCTTCAGGCTAGCAGCTTCTCTTCCTCCTCCCCACTTGGGAGGACAGCAAGGAGGCCGTGCTTACGCGCCAAGCACTGTAGGCGTGCATGCACACCAAGTGCTTGGCACACATGCGCAGTGGGGGAACCAGTGAAAAGGTAAGCCCCGAAGGTGGTTCCCCCCAAAAGCTGCTACCGATTCTCTGGGACACTGGGAAAAGTTACTACCAGTTCTGGCATTCTGGTGAGAACCTGTTACATCCCATCACTGGGGAAAATGCTAATTACCCAGAGAGTGTGCTAAATGCTATGGGGTGGTATGTAAGTGTAATTGCTATTGCTAAAAGTAAGGAACGATAGAACGAAGATTTTTGCTTTCCTGGACACCTAAATCTTCTTCAAAAGCATTTATCTGAAAAGCACATAACACTATTCCAGTCAGGTATTACCAAATAACTAAAATGAAAGCTCAGATCAGCTTAATCTGGTAAAACCTACAGGTAGTTCCAGGCCTGCTACCCACTTGAAACTCCAATTTCAGGGATCGATTTAAATTCACCTTCAAACCTAATTCTTAATCTGGAATGCAACCCAGCATGAACCCCCACATCTAGAAGTGGACATATATATGTGCATGTTATTATTTATTTATTATTGACATTTTCATGCTGCCTGACTTAATGTTATCACTACTTTGGCCAGTTAGCAATAAGTAAACAGCACAATAAAATATTGCAGTCAAAGCACCTGAAAGACCAAGTGGCAGGACACAAATCAGAAACAAAAATAACTACATAACTGATAAATAGTAAACAAATAATAAATCAAAATCAGAAAGAAACAGACTATAAAGTATAGCTCCCCTTACTGGGGAATAATATCTGAAAGTGCCTGTCTCTATTGGAAACTTTGAATAATTTCTTAGAAGCCTAAAGAGCAAGGGCCTATTGAAGAGAGAATATTCCGAAGGGGCTATTATCATCAAAGCTGTTGGTCTTCCGGTTTTGATTCCTTTTAACTTCTCTCAGGGTAGACACTGGAATCTGGGTGAGGACATTGCAATCTGGGTAGGATTCCTATAGGAGAGTCACTCCATTAGGTTCTTCTTCTTTCATGTCCTGATCAAACCCTGGACTGCCAAAATGAAGCCACTTTCTTGGCTTCGTCATTGCCCAAATTTAAGTCCTCATTGATGCATTTGTCTGGCAGTAATTGGCAGGCCAGTAAATGAGCCGAGTTCTGTATCTCTCCATCAGGTAACAAGGTCCCAAACCAGACAGGGATTTGCAAAGGTAAAGGTCTCCCTTGCTTGAAAGCCAGTCATATCTGACTCTAGGAGGCAGTGTTCATTGTTTACAGCCAAAGAGCCAGCATTGTCTGTGTCTGCAGACATTTCCATGATCAAGTGGCAGGTATGACTAGACACTGGAGTGCACGGAATGCTGTTGTTTCCTGTGAAGTGGTACCTATTTATCTACTTGCAATGTCTTGCTTTTGATAGGTAGGAACTTGGTAGGAACTGGGACAGATGACAGGAGTTCAGTCCATTGCACAGCACTCCGGCCTTGAATGGCTGACCTGCCAACCTTCCAGTCGCCAAGCTCAGCATCTTAACCACTTTGTAGTGCTCTATATAAAAATCATATTTACATGTTCTTGTGACAAGTCTAGTCACCACATTTTGGTCTCGTTGAAGTTCACCTTACAGCTTCAAAAGTTGTCCCATCTAGACAGCATTATAGTAATCAAACTTAAAAATTGCTACACATATAAATCAGTGTTATGTCAGTTTATGCTAGGGATTCACAACTTAAGGCCTATGGGCTGGATCTGGCCCATGGCACCATTTCATGTACCCCACCCCCACCCCTCCAATGGCATTCAAGAGACAAAATGGCCACCCCTTTGTAGCTGTTGGGACAAAATGGCCACCCCATCATGCAGGCAGGGCAAAATGGCCATCCAGCCCTCAAAGCTGACTGAGAGAGCATGATTTGGCCCCAACTTGAAAAGATTGGGAACCCCTGGTTTATGCTTTGTTCTTTATGCTAGGAGCCAAAAAAATCCCAGGCTTCCCAATAAGGTGCTGCTTCCAATTCCTTCTCCAAATCTCTTATTTCAGAGAGCAAAGAGATAATTTGCGGAGAGTCAGAAAACCAGGTCAGAATGTGTGACAGATGTCACCTCTGATATCATGAGTGCCCTATTACTTTTACAACTGAAGGAGGCAATAACAGTTTATGTAAAAATTGTAAGAGAGTAAAATAATATGCACTCCACCTCATAAAATTTGGAAAGAGGTCAAACATATTTATGACAACAAAGTCACTTGGGGAAATCGATAGTTATGGCATCAGAAAAGAGGGATCAAACTTCATACAATCAATACCTTGTAAAAAAAATTTTTTTTTTTTTTAAAACCCATCATTTATGTTTGGATGAGGAGAGGCACTCAAATGTCTTGAAGTTCTGTGAGTTCAGAAGAAAATGCAAGACCTGATTTGACAAAGCGAAGCCCTTGGTAATCGCTTTTTGATTTGCTCAGTTTTCTCTCCCTTTATTTTGCATTTTAAGGCACTCCTTTCTGTAGCCTCCTAGCTGCTGCCAGCATAAATACAGCAGTCATGAAATTTGGCTAAAATAAAGACCTCATGATTATTCACTACCAGGTAGCCTATTTCATTACTAATTAATCATTGTCACTTCTTCCCTTATCTGTCTACCACATCTGATCATGTGCCATATATAAATATGATAATCATATAGTCATATAGTCTCATATATATAGATCTGGCTGGGCTGCGGAGGATGGCAGATGCCACTTGACTGTGCGATTGAACAACAACTGTGCGATTGTTGACTATGACTATGATCAGTGGTGTCAAAAATGTTACTACCCCACTGTGATGTCATCACAGTGTGGGCGGAGCTAACATCATGATGTCATGATGTCATGGGTGGGGCAAAAGAAAAAAATAAATAATTATAAAATAAAATAAAAATAAGCATGCACACACACACATCCCTCAACCCACCCACCCACAACACAAACCCGTAAATAAATTAAATAAATTAAATAAAAATACATTAAAATACATCCACCCACCCACCCCAAACATAAATCAAACAGAGCTTTTAAACCAGAGCTTAAAGGTTATTCTGGCTAATCTTTTTCATACTAGGTCAGATGGAAGGAACTACAGAATGAACTCACCACAAGATGGCTTCATTTTGGCACTTTTCAACTTTTCAGCAGTTAAAGAAGTTAGGTACTAAGTCTTTGCCTAACCAGTTCTCTAGGATAATATGCCTTAATGTAAATGTAAACCAGCTGTACCTCCTTAAGGGTTCTCCAATTGGAACAGCAATTGGAACAGCACAGGTGTAGCTTATTGATGAGGTAACTCCAAGACTTTGCTTAAAAACTCCAAGCCAGGCCGCTAGGCTTGCTGGCCGCCAGGCCTTTTTAGGAACTGTGGTAGTGCATCAATATAGGTAAAGGTATTAAATACACATTAAAATACACACAGACATACCACATCCAAAGGTGAATCACTTACCCTGGGGAGCAGGCTATAGGGAGCTTCAGGGTAGCAGCTTCTCTTCCTCCTCCCTGCTTGGGAAGACAGCAAGGAGGCCGTGCATACGCGCCAAGCACTGTAGGTGTGCATGCATACCAAGTGCTTGGCGTGCATCCGCAGTGGGGGGACCAGTGAAAAGGTAAGCCCCGAAGGTGGTTCACCGCAAAAGCTGCTACCGGTTCTCCAGGACACTGGGAAAAGTTACTACCGGTTCTGGAGAACTGGTGAGAACCTGTTGCATCCCATCCCTGACTATGATCCAGAACAACTGAGAACTCTGGGAGCTGTAGTCCACAAAGTAACATTTCCAAGCAACTGTTCTCTCTGAATAGTCCTCAGCATGAAATGAAGAAACTATGCTGCTACTGAATAAGGAGGTTCCATTTCCACTCTGGAGTTGTACTCTTTAAACAAATACCTCTTCTTGTTACTACTATATTTTTCTAGACACCTTCAGGTGGCCATCAATGACAATATTCCAGAGTGATAAAACCCAGTTATGTGCAAAAGCATTACTTCCAGTTAGAGTGCATTGCATTTAGTTCTCACCTTCACAAACACAATTGTAAGGTAGAAAATATGCCAGACAGTGAAGGTTCATTTGTTTCTCTCAAGGAGGACCGCATCTTATTACTTGCATCAATTGAATTTTCTTCCAATTTGAATTTCATTTTGTTGGGGAAACTATAAATATTGAGATGCACCATAAAAGGCTGGGGGTGGTGTTGTGGGTTAAAACAAAAAAGTGTATATTGATTTAAGTACAACAATATACAAACCAAGACAGCAAACTAATATCATATATATGTTTCTTTTACAGTGGCATTTGGCTTTACGGAAATCCAAGCATCTAATGCTATAAAACTATCACCGAAAAATGCACTTCAGCATGGAAATGTAATTGAAAGAGCACCTTGAGTTGTGAACAGCTCAGAACTACAAAGGTAAAGGCAAAACAAGGAAATAATTTTTTTTACCAGAATGGAAGGTGAGGAAATGCATCAGCAAAACATTTCTAAATGGAAATATCCTGTTTGCACCTCCGCAGAGAGTATCAACAAAACAGAATGGAATGCATCTCCACATCTATACTAGCAAGGCTTACAATGAGTTTCTCAGCTGAACCAATTTGAAGTGAATAAAACGATGTGCAAAACAGTGCATCAACTGGATCAGAGTTATCAGCGAAGCCAAATTTTGCTTTGGCATGTAGGAAGCCAAAATGCTGAAATATAAGCAATAGGAACAACGACAAAATGCTATAAACAATGTCAGCCACGTGCTCTGTGTATAAAACATATACAGAAGTAGAGGGTGATGCCTTTTCTGGATCACTAAAAAACAAATCATTGCAAGTTTTTTAGTGACCAAGGTCACTTCTTCTTCAGACAAACTTCATGGGATGTTCTTCAAGCCAGGTTGTTTTCTTCAGGCATGCATTCAAATGTTCATGGCATGGTGGTCTGCCAGGCTCTGTTCTTGAAAGCAGCAGTTAATCTGATGCTAATGAGACTCAATTGAAAAACAACAGTGTTCTGCATGTCTAGTCATGCCTGCCACGTGACCACAGAAATGTCTGCAGATGCTGACAGTGCCAGCCCTTTGACTGTAAATGGAGATGAGCACTGCACCCTACAGCTGGATACGATTGGCTTTCGAGCAAGGGCAAGCTTTACCTTTACCTTACAAGGATAAAATAAGGCAAGATGTGGAGCCATAATTCTGGCAGACTATAGTGTTCTGCCACTGTTTTTGATATGTAGCTATTTCTGATGACCAATTGTAAATACAGTAGAAGCCTTTTTTGTCTCTTTATTTCACATCTATGGAGCTAAGAATGGCATTCTATGGACAATGTGCTACCAGAAAGACAACCCATTCCCTCATTCTTATCCATGTGAATTCTGCAGACAGATTAAAGTTGACAATGATTCTGATAAACAACCTTAAACAATAAGGGAGGGCCCATAACCCACACCCCATGCTTTGGATTCCAACTCTAAATCCGGCACTTCTAACTTTCAAGAGATCCAGTTGTAATGGATGTGAACAGCTTTTGAAGGGCCATTGCTGATTAAATTCTGGGCATTCCTTAATCATCCTGGCAGATACAAATCTGGCCCAATGAACTCTCAGTTCCACCATCTCAGTGTTAAATCACCTCCTACCCGCCTTTCTTCCTCTCAGCTCTTCATCCAGACAACAGACATCAGTAACGGAAAGGTCAACAACATTTGTGGATGGCAGCTCCTATTTTATAGCTGTGACTCACAAGGAGGAACAAAGAGAAGCAATGTAACTTGGTGAACTGTGCTGTCATAAAATGACAGCATAGAACATTCTTAATATTTTAAAGGGTTGGTTGTAACTGGCTTGCCAAGATAAATACATTCAGATATGTCTTGGATCCGGTGGTGTTTTATATTTTTGTTCAAATTGTCAGATGACAAGGAAACTGGTTTGTCAGCTGTGGAAGCTGTCAGGAAGCAGTCGTTTGTGTATGCTAGGACCTAAATAAAAGAACATAAATGTATATATAGTACCCTGGATTACCAAAGCTGGATCTGCATGTATCTCAAGAGTTATTTAAATATTTTTCCATGCAAATATCTGCTGTACTTGTAAAGTAGAATTTGGAAATTGACTCTGAGCTAATGTGTTGCTAGGGACTGTGGTGGCTTAGTGGTTAAGATGCTGAATTTGATGACTGGAAGGTCATCAGGTCAGCAGCTCAAGACTCAAGTGCTGCATGATGGGAGTGAGCTGTTGACCTGCTGACCTTCCAGTCCCAGCTCCTGCCAACCTGGCAGTTCAATAGCAAGAAATTGCAAGTAGATAAATAGGTAGCACTTTGGTGGGAAGGTAAACAGCATTCTGTACACTCTGGTACTTAGTCATGTGTGCCACATGTCCACAGAAACATCTGCAGACGTAGACAGCACTGGCTCTTTGGCTATAAATGGAGATGAGCACTGATCCCCAGAGCCAGATATGACTATTTTTACCTAATGCATTGCTACATTACCATGCATGGCTGGAACATGCTTCCTTTTGAAATAACTTAGAAGTAAGTGGAATAGGATGGGGATAGTTGCCTTGGGACCCGGGGATACAGGAGCATGCTGGCTGGGGAATTTCGAGAGCAGTAGACCAAAGGGGAACATTGAATGTTTAGCTTTACATTATAGGACTGCCACAGCCAAAGTATTTATTTTTATTTATTTTTATTTATTTATTTATCAGATTTATTCATTGTCCTTCTTACAAAGTGACCCAGGGCGATTCACAATAAGAAACAACAACACAGTTATAAAATCTAAAAACTATTTTTTTAAAAATTAAAACTAGCTAAAACCAGTTAAAAATTTAACGATTAAAAATGTATATTACATTACAAAGTATTATTGGTCTGACATGAGTTATCTTTTTAGTCAGTGGCCAGAACTGGACTATGTAAAGACAGACAGCTGTATTCATTTTGGTATTTTCCCAGAAGAGTAAAATACACTGCCTTGAAGATATTTCCAAAATAACTTTGCTGTTGAGATACACTCATGATATTGTCATTGGTTCAATTGGTTGCCATTTGG
Organism: Furcifer pardalis; assembly: GCA_030440675.1. Lineage (NCBI taxonomy): Eukaryota > Metazoa > Chordata > Lepidosauria > Squamata > Chamaeleonidae > Furcifer > Furcifer pardalis. Next base: position 96,966,344 of record CP126892.1, read on the forward strand.
AGCACATGAAGGAGTTACAAGAAAAACTCTCCAGTCTCCACTAGTGGACAATTCTGATTTTGCACATTGAAAGTCCTTACAAAAGTTAAAATAAAATTTCATGTCAGAAATTACTCTGGGTTAAAAGGATTTTTGCTGGAAAAACTCCACTCAGGCGATGGCTGAATGACGACACCTTCCATGTCCCCAAGATCCAATGTGCAGCACCCAGATATCAAAGCCGACCTTCCAGTCTCCAAGCTCAGCGTCTTAACCACTAAGCCACTGCAGTGCTCTTACTAAGCCACCGCAGTGCTTACAAAAGTTAAAATGATTAGAATGATGGATCTCTTGTCACTTAAGATAGGAAAGTGCTATCAATTTACTTCCAAAGTTTGGTGACCTTGGTTGTTTTTTTAAAGGTATATGAGACCAGCAAAGAATAGTTTATCATTGCTTACCTTCTGCCATGAATTTCCATGGGTGAGTAAGGAGAAGGACTCTGGTCTCTTGAAGTGTACTATAATACTCTATCCACTACATTTCACAGAATCTAACAGCAATGCTGTCAAATACCCTTACAAATAGATTTTGAAAGTAATGAGAGAATGTAATTAACAATTACATTCCAATGTAACTTTGCAACCCCTCATCAGCTGAAATCCTGATGTTTAGTGTAGTAAGCTACAAAGAGAGTAGGTCCATTGGATCAATAAAATTTACAGAGGAATTGACTTATTTCATTATCACTAATTCAGAGTGCCTACTCTAGTTGCAACTGACTATACTAAGCATAAGGATTTAAGCCTTAAGGATTTCATTCATTACATGAGCTTGACGGGTGGAAGGTAAGCACATCAGCAGTTCAAGAACCAAATGCTTCACAATGGAGTGATCTCCCATCATCTATCCCAGATCCTGCCAACCAAGCAGTTCAAAAGCAAGAAATTGCAAGTAGATAAATAGGCTGGAAAGGTAATAGCATTCTGTGTGCTCCAGTGTCTAATCATACCTGCCACATGACTATGGGAACATCTGCATACACCAGGGATTCTCAACTTGTGGCCCGTGAGCCAGGCGTGGCCTGTGGCACCATTTCATGGGCCCCTGCCTCCATCACACCAGGAAGTGCCATGTGGTGGCGGAAGGGCAAAATGGCCATCCAGCCCCCGAAGCTGTCTAAGGGAGTGTGACCCAGCCACAGCTTAAAAAGGTTGAGAACTCCAGGCATACACAGATAGCACCTGCTGTTTGGCTGTAAACAATGAGCACCACCCCATAGAATCAGGCACAACTGGCATTTGAGCAAGGGAGACCTTTAGCTTTACCTATGATTACTTCTGAAATAAAGCTTAATTCCACCCTTATTACCAAAAATGTAATTAGTTACAAGTGACATTGCTTGCTACTAGTTGCTTCTATGTCAGAGGTGGCTTGTGATGAGATCATCCCTCCACCTCCACATTTGGCCCATGAATTGCCTCTATTTCAATCTCTGGTACTTGCTTATCCATCATATTTCCTAACTTATGTTCCAGAGGCTTGAGGACTTTGGAGACTCTTAACTGCTTCCAATGTTGCCATCTCTGTGCCCCAAAACTGAACTACTTTCTCATGTTTGGTGACCATCTTCTTATGCTAAAACCTCCTCAGCCCTAAAACAAAGGTAGTCAAAGGAGAACTAGCTACATTCAGCCACTGCAGTACTTTCATTTGCTATGCAAAATATATTTTCTCTCTTCACCATTTGTTTTGATAGTGCTTAAGACAACAAGGCTGTTCTGAAAGAGTTGAGATCTGAAGTGGAAAAATCTGATGTAAAGACATAAAAAAAATTCAGGCCAATTTCAATGATATATGGATGCATAACAGAAGCTGAGATTAGATGCTTCGTGTAAATTCTGGGAAAATATAGATTGAACTGGTGATTTAGAAGAAGGCTTGCTGAGAAGTTCAATGGAGCTTTCCTGTTTGCTTTTATTTATTTGCTAGAGTCCATAATTTCTCAATATTTTGCATCTGGTTCAATTTATATTGAAGCCTGATTGATTTCAAAGGGAGTTACGTGGAGATATTTATTACCATTTATGGTCTTCCCATGTTTCTAACTTTTGCTCTTAGAACATTAGACTTGAAAAGTGAATGCTTGGATCAGGCAGTGTTATTTCCTTGTTTGTCTCTGGCATCATGTTGTTTTCTTTTGTTCCTTCTACATCAGCTATCACTAGACAGATGGGATACCTACTTTTATGTCTTATGGCTTGCTTTCCAAAGGATGCATCAAAAGCTACTAACCATGAAATAGAACCTCCTCGGGGGTTCTGGGAACTATATTTCAAAAAGGTAACTTTTCAAAACTTTATAGGTCTCCACTGTACCCTGCTTACAAGTTTCACACACTTTTGTTGGGAGTAAGAATGTGCCATTTAAACAGTTTAATATGAAAATTAAGATGTTATGGATTTTTGTTCCATATACTTCCTCAGTTGAAGAAGTTTGGCCTGTTTGAGAGGGATGGTGGAGGATAGAAGTGCCTGGTGTGTGATGGTCCATGGGGTCGCAAAGGGTCAGAAATGACTGTGCAACTGAACAACAACAACAAAAAAAAACCTTAGGAGATTTTAACAGCCATGATGGGTTAGGATCTATAAAAGAAGTTGTGGCTTTGCAAGCATGCTGGCAGACAACAACACACTGTCTGAATGTGGAGAGATGTAGTATCCAGCTCATTTACTGGTCTACCAATTACTGCCAGAAACATTCACTGATGAGGACTTCAGTTTGACCAACGAAAAAGCCAAGAAAGTGGCTTGTCAACAACAATAGCCCTTGCCAATTGAATCTGATTCATTAAACCAGGACCTGATGATGCCCTTGACACCTCAGTTGTGTCTACTGGAGTATAAAAGGGATCAAGATCCTGACGGATGCTTTCAATTTTTAATCTAAAATGAGCTACATGTTGATTATGGTTTGTTCAATTCAGTGGAGCATTTGTGGCTGTCCATCTGTGAGCTTGCAAATGACTCAAAAGAGTTTGGCCTGTTAATTCGAAGTTTCATTAATCAACTTGATGGTATAAGATCTTTTTGCAGCGTTTGTTGCATTTCGCTTCTTGACTACAGATAAATTACATTCTGAGGGAGCTTTCCTCCATTTTCTCTTTAACCTTCTTCTAGCTTCTTTTTTCCTGTGCTTCCATGTTTACGTTTTCACCATGAACTCAATTGTGTGTGTCTTTCTGTGGCAGCTTTCTTGGTTACCCATGGCTTCAGGTCTGAAAATGTCCCATTAGGTGAAAAAACTTGTGCTATTGTCCTGTAGACACTAATAAGTGTGGGAAGCCAGGAGGCTGCTGGCTGCTAGTGAAATGGTTGTACAATGACAGAATTCTTGTCCACATTGTTAATAATAATAATAATAATAATAATAATAATAATAATAATAATAATAATAATAATAATAATAATAATAATAATAATAATAATAATAATAATAATAATAATAATAATAATAATAATAATAATAATAATAATGTTTGAATTTGATCTATATTTCATATACAGGTATATTCATAATTTTAAATTGTGGATCACTCTGATCTGAATACTACAAGACAGGCCCAGAAGAGAAAGCAATTGCACACCACTAGTTGTCACCTTCAGCCCTCAACTTAAACCCCTCACACACATAATGAGGGATCTACAACCCATCTTGGACAAGAGTGCTTCATTTCCAAAGCCCTTGGTGATAGACCCATACTTGCTTATAGACAACCCTCCAATTTCAAACAACTATTGACACACAACAGACTACATAGAAGTGGAGCAGATATGGGAACTAGACCCTGCTGCAAATCCGGATGTCAACTATGCCCCCACATTCGCTCTGGAAACAGCATTACTGGAGCCAACGGCACCACACACAACATTAAAGGCAGTTTTACTTGTGCTTCTGCCAATGTGATTTATGCCATCTCTTGCCAAAAATGTCCATCCGTGCTTTATGTAGGACAAACAGGACAATCTTTATGCAAAAGAATTAATGGACACAAATCAGACATCCAGAATGGCAACACAGAGAAACCTGTCTCAAACCACTTCAAACTAACTGGACACTCTATGCAAGACCTGAAAGTTACAATTCTGGAAGAGAAATTACAAAACTAGGATTGAAAGGGAGACAGCAGAAATCAAATACTGTACATCCATCTGTTAGACACCCATCACAGGGGACTAAATATTAGCGAAGGGTTTCTGGGACATTATTGAATTTGATACACAGATTGCTATATGATTTTATATATTATATTACAACTTTCCTGCCAATTCCCTTTAGCAAAACAGAAAGTAACCAGTTACAGTGTTTTTGTTTGTTTTCTGACATGCAGGTCAAAAGTAGATCAGAGACCAGAATGGGCTTTCTCAGCAACCTTGAGATTGAAAGGGAGTAATTTAGAGCAATCTGAATAATCTATTTTTGCTAATGGCTGTGTGAAGCTGCATTGTTGTGCTTGCTTGTCTGTCATCTTGCTTGCCACACCCTTCTCCCTTTAACCCCCTGAATTTAGTGTATAAAAACCATGCCTGTAAGTTTCACTCTTTGTTTGAAGAAGTGGACTTGATCCACGAAAGCTAACAATAAAAATACAGCAGTTAGTCTTTAAAGTGCTACAGTGTTTTTTATTTTATTTTAATTTTATTTTGTTTATTTTGTTTTGTTTTCTGATATGCCTGAACCACAGACTAACATGGCTACTATTCCAAAAAAAAACTAAAAAATAAATTTGCTTGTTTGTACACATTCCATTGATCCAGTGTCTCCTCTCTAGCTGAGAATAACAATAGAATTTATCTCAAAAACTCTATTCCCTACACAGAAAATTTCACTAAATTTCCTTTCCTTTTCTTTCTTTCTTTCTTTCTTCTTCTTCTTCTTCTTCTTCTTCTTCTTCGATTAAAGCAATGTGTTTTCCATTAAAATGGGTGATAATTCTTTAAAAATGCAGTTGGGACTTTGAGCTCCACACTTAGAGGAATGCTTTTTAACTGGAAAATAAAGCTTCAAAGTACAGTATAAAGTTTATGGACATCTTGTTATAATACTTATCTATCTGATATTTTCTGAACCTTATGATTCCCATAGCCCAGTGATGGCGGACCTTGGCACTCCAGCTTCAATTCCCAGAAGCCCAAGTCCCTGCAGTAAACCCATTCATGTGGATTCACAGGGACTTGGGCTTCTGGGAATTGAAGTCCAAGAGCAGCTGCAGTGCCATGGTTCACCATCACATCCATACCCTTTACAAAGGTCTACTGCATGGAAACATAAATATAATGTATTACAAAATTCTAAAATGATTTAAGTGCATTACTGGTACTATATTTGTTATTTTCAATAATTCACTACATAATCTGCTTTTCAAAAATCACCAATCTGCATTGGTAATTTTTCCCCAAAGTTCAAAAGGATACCATGATCCTTTCATGAACATTCAAGTTGCCAGGTTATTAAAAAATGATATTTTACCCCCTTCCTCCCTTCCCAATAATTCCCTAGATATCTCTCAGCTGTTTTAGTCACTGGCTTATTTTCCCTCCTTCTCTTTAATTTCAACATTCTATAATTTTTCTAATTCATTATTAGGGCTGCTTTTCTTTTCATTCCGAATAGCCTCATTAAAACTACCACAAGGGGAGTGATCTCAAATGGCGGACTATTCATTAAAAAGAGTCTGGGAAAGAAAAAAGAACAAGAACGTGGAGGAAATTAATATGGATGACAAAACAGCTTCCCTATGCAGATGATATTGCTACTTCTTTTAACATTACAGTTAGCCAGTCGCATAGCATGGGGGGGGGGCAGAGGGGCATCCTGCCCCAGGTGGCCCTTTGCAGCCTTTTGGGAATCACTCGCTCCTGACACCGGAGAACAATGGATGCTGTTTACCTACCCACCGAAGTGGTCCCTATTTATCTCCTTGTAATTTCTTGCTTTCAAACTGCTAGGTTGGCAGGAGCTGCAACAGAGACGGGAGCTTATTCCATCCTGCAGTACTCAGAAATTGAACTGCTTACCTCTCGGCTTCCAGTCAGTGTCTTCTTAGCCACTTGAGCTAAAGAGAGGTGCAAAAACTGGTTCCTCGTGCCGCCCGTGAGTCCCACTTGCCAGGCAGAGGAGTGGAGATGAGCTCAGCTTTGCTCCCTTAATTCGGTTCTCCCCCCCCCCCCCCCGCCAGCCCTTTATCCCTACCGTCCCTCCCTGCTATAAATAACCATTTTGTGTCAGAAATTATTCTGGGCTGAAAGGGTTTTTTTTGCAGAAGAAATTCTGCTCAGTCAGGAAACCCCCAAATGAAGCTTTTTTCATGTCCTCAAAAGCTGGAACAGAAGGGGGTGCTCAGTCTGTCATGCAGCACCCCGGGTCTTGGAAGGGCCGACTTTCCAGCTCCCAAGGCGAGTGTCTTAACCCCTTCCTGCTTGATACAATGGTTTGCAAAAGGAAACATTGCCCAGCCCAGGATTTCTGGATGATTGGCTGGCCAAGGCTTTCCCAGCCCAGGTGAGCGAGTGATTGGCACTTGGAGAGAGTGGGGAAATAGGGGCTTTGAGTTTCCCAGGAGAGGGGCTTCTCTCAGTGACTAGCGGGGGGGGGGCACCTAGGGTGGCTGTTTTGGGAGGTGGCCCTTTTGGGGGATGTCAAAATTGTACACTGCCAGTATCCTGGACCCCACCCAGGGGGCGGCGAATTTGGACTCTGCCCCAGGCAGCTGAAACTCATGCGACGCCAGTGCAGATAGCTCAAAGGTATTGATGAGTACAGTATATCATTATATTGTTCCAGGATAGCAAAGGTGAGGGATGGGTAAAATTTTTGTTTGCATTCATTTATGATGCAAAGTCATCTAGGCTTCATGCACCACAACTATTTCTGCAACTTCCAGATTCACCTGAACCATCCCGGTCCCCAATCCCGATGCAAAAATAATAGCTGAAAAATGGAAGCAAAACTTTTAGTGAGGGTTGATTATCTTCAAAAAATAAAGTGTGCCCCTTACAGTAATTTGCAAATAATCTTCCTTAGGCCTTTTGTGGTTGCTCATCCATAAGTTGTTTTAAAAGAATGTTGATGCACAGAAGTTGAGTGATTCATCCATTCAGACGAACTCAGCTCTGTTAGTGTTCACTTAAGGTACACACAACTTGCTGTGTCTAACTGCAACTAACGAATGAGGTTGTGGAGTGCATCATTCGGGCTTCCCCTGAGAAGAGTTTCTCCAGCAAAAATCCTTTCAACCCAAAATAATTTCAGACATGAAATTATTATTATTATTAAGTTGTACAGAGCATATGGAAAGATCAACAGGATTCTGACCCCTGTATATCCATTTAACTATATTTATACTGAACTAGAGTTTTTCTGACAAGCTCGTAATGTTTACACGTATAGGTATATCTTTACAAGTACAAAATGCCCCTCTATGGGCAACAGTAGTAGTAGTAGTAGTAGCAGCAGCAGCGGTGGTGGTAGTAGTAGTAGTAGTATTTGGATTTATATTCCACCCACTCAACAATGCAACTCCAGGTGGCTCACAGAACAATATATCTAATACACATTATACATATCATATCAGAAAATATACATATCACAATATGATAAAATACAATGCAATAATAATAAATAAATCTCAATATCATTTAAATCACAACATCACATAAATCACAGCATCATAAATCACAACCATCATAAAACATTGAGGAAATAGAAGAAAGTCATTCATTTGAAAAAGTCCACAAATCGTCCACCAGAGAGTCCAAGGCCTAGGTCTAGCCAGGGGTCGATGTCCGGCCCCCAGTCCTTAATGCCAGTTCTTCACACCAGTCCGTCTTGTCCATCCCAGCAGCCAAGTCCACAGCATAAATGGCCCAAACAGAACCATGGATCCCAAAATCCCTGTCTGTCCAAAACTCTGACACCCGGGGGGGGGGCTGCCACCAGCCCCAGTGTGACCCCAGTGTGGCCAAGCCACAGCTCCCATGGTCTCTGCCACCAGCCTCAAGAACCTGAACACTGCTCCATGACCCACAACTTGTGCCAACCCACCACTCTGCTGAAAGGCCTGTCATGATGCTGACCCAACCGCAACTGGAAGCAGAATGGAAGAGCCACCACTGTTACCATCACCATCTTGATCTCTGGCTGATGGTGGCCTCTCTCAGTATAGCTGTATATTCAACATATGATAACTTCCTTGGAAACGGTGGCAATAAACTATAAGATATTACAGTTGTACCTCGCTTAAAGAGCATAATGTGTTCCACAGGATTGCTCTTTAAGCGAGTTTGCTCTTTAAGCGAAACACCATTGTAAGTGACCAATTTTTTTTTGGGGGGGGATTGTGAACCCTGATTTATTTGTTAAGCGAGTTTTTGGTTGGTTTTATTTGTTAAGTGAAACGAACATTCAGAGAAAATTCTGCTCTTTAAGCGAGTTACTCTTTAAGAGAGGCGCTCTTTATGCGAGGTTTGACTGTACTGGGAAAAACATAATGAGCTCCCATTTAATAATAATTTTATAAGCTTTTAGATGAGTCACAGAATTTCCCTCTGAGAACACGAGCCATGATGGCTGGAAGCTGGATGAGTTGGCTGTAGGCTAGGTAAACTGGGCTGAATCCAAACACTTTCCATTATTGGGACATTGGAAATTACACAGAGCAACTCACACTCTGAGTTTTCAAGAGCTGATCAGGGCAGTTGAGGACAGAACATTTTGGAGATCACCCATTCAGAGTTAGAGGTGACTTGACTGCATGTACAAGAACAACAAACCCTGACCTAGGTCAACTTTAGGCTGGCATTATGTCAGAGAGTCTGGGTGAGGACAGGTTTGGAGCTGGCTTAATTCAGTTCCTCCTTCATTTCTTTCCTTCCCCACTTACTTTTTGAGCTCATCTGCCTGCTGATCTCAGCAAATACAGAGAAGCCCCAGGTTTTGGTCAGCCGGGCACGGCTGAGAACAAATGGTGAACATACATTCCTTGCCGTGAGTTTTGGGTGAGTTCTAGAGAGGATTGAGGAATAATCCACCTTGGAAAGAACGCTGAGAGGTCCCAGAGCAAGTGAGGAAGAGTGTGCTTTCATCATACAGCCGATACCTCTTTATGTCTCGCTTGCATTGTGTATGTACAAGAATGAAGGCACACACAATCTAGTTGAAAAGGATATTCTTGAGGGAGTGGGATGGGTTGATTTTAATGTTATTTCTAAACCACAACACGTAGTGGTTATACCAGGGGTTCCCAACCTAAACCCACCAGGCCAAGTCCGGCCTGTGGTGCCATTTCATGTGCCCCCTCTGCCCCTCCAAGGACATTTGAGAAACTAAATGGCCATTCCTTTGAAGCTGTTGGAACAGCCCATCATACAAGCAGGACAAAATGGCCATCCTGCCCTCAAAGGTGACTGAGAGAGCATGACCCAGCCCCTGGCTTGAAAAGGTTGGGAACCCTTGGGTTACACACTAAATGGGAGGTATAAAATTAAAATAAATACATAAATGTTGGGTTTCCATAGAGATTGTAGGCATCCTGATTCCCTTATATTGCAATTTTCTTTCTTTACTTGTCTACTTAAGGATGCCTGTGCAATATAGTTAAGATTAAAGAGTGACTGATGAGAACCACAGAACACATTGGGAAGTAAGCAATCTGAAATAATAGCAACAGGAATTATTGGTGCTGTCTAATTGGTGTACCCACTCCTTAGGTGAAATTTCTCCCACCGCTTTCCCACCTCACAAGCTCTTTAATTGACAGACTGATCTTCCAACGTCCACCAGGGTGATTATTTCACCCCAGAAAAATCCAGCAGAAGCCAACACAGCATGTGGAGAAATTAATTACTCAGGTATCAGGAAGAGCCTGAGGTTTAGCATGCATAAGGATAGGATGCCAAAAGGTATTCAGAGAGAGGAGGAGAGTAGTAACAAAGGAGGCCTCGTGGGTGACAAAGCTTTGCAGAGAATTAAAATGCAACATGTACCTGATCCAGCGACATTTCCCAATTTGGGTCTACTGATGTAGCTGACTTTTAAAAGAATCTTACTTTGAAATTGAAATAGTACAGGCTTCAGGAGAAGGCCTTGAGAACATGGGAGTTTAGAGAGAAACGATAGGCAAAACTCTTGAGGTATAAGGGTCACTCCTTCTCTGTTTTTAAGTGCTTCTGGTCATCTGCAGGCCATAAGTGGCTCTCTTCTTGATACCATATGTGGTTACTTCTTATTCTTACAAAAAGCTATTACAGAGTCCCCTGCCTCCACCAAGTTGTGAAGATGTCCAAAATGCCAGTATAATGAACCACACCGCTCCAGTTACTTCTGGGCTGTTAACTGTTGCTTGTTTGAGTCTTTTTCTTTTTCTCTTCATTTGTTTGTATCTCACCAACACAGCCTTCAGAAGAACCAGACTACAGCTTCCAGTCTGTTTGTCGATGATGGGATTTGGAGGAAAAACATTAGCAAGACAAAATGCCCAGGGGGGGATGAACATTTTTGACATGACCATGCTGGTATTCTCTGCTTTTCATTCTGATGAGCCAGAGCACCACCATGAAAGATGAGGGCCATCCCATCCCCACATCAGGGATGTATTGGCACCCACATATCATGGAGACCATTGCAAAGGAAGGAGCAACTTCCTAGACTACAATAGAAGCAGCTTCCTCCTCACTTTCCAGAACCTCAAGCATTAATTTCAGAACTGAGATCTTCCTTGGTAAAAGAAGAGCTCTCCCTTGCTCAAAATTCAGTCATGTCTCACTCTAGGGAACAGTCCTCATCTTCATTTACAGCCAAAGAACCAGCACTGTCAGTGTCTGCACATGGTTCCGTGGTCATGTGACAGGGATGATAAGATGCCAGAGTGCATGGAACACTGTTGCCTTTCCCACTGAAGCTATAGCTGTTTATCTGCTTGCAATTTCTTGCTTTTGATATGCTAGGTTGACAGGAGCTGGGACAAATGATGGGAGCTCACTCCGACATACAGGACTTGGCTTTTGAACTGCTGACCCACTGACTGTCCGGTTGTGAGGCTCAGCGTCTTAACCAAGAAGCCACTGCAGATCTTCTGAAACACCCCTAAATTGTGTGTGTGTGTGTAGGGGGGTTCTGAGAGCCAGGATAACTGGGAAATATGCCTCAAACATTACACATAGGTAGTTTCCCACTCTTTGCAGAGCAGTTGACTCTGAGGACTCCTCAGAATCAAACATTCAGAAAGTCCCGCTAGCTCTAAACAGCTGTACAGATCAGCAAGGGAGCTTCCATAATGGGAAGGAAGAAGCAACAAATATGATAAATCTAGTCATCCACTATCTGAGGTAGCCACCTTCCTCCATCTAATGGTAAGGCAGGCTCTGGAGAAAGCCAGTCTCTCAGTTTGCCCCCCATCCCTGCAGAATGCAGAACCTGTTCATCTCAATTGAAGGTTTGAAAGAATGAGACCTATTATTCTGGAACACCAGTCTTGCTGTAATAACAATGTGAGGTTGTATAATTCCAAATCTTCAACTCTCTTCTACTACATGCAGCACAGCACGAAGAACATAACTGTTGTGAGGGAAAAATAACTGTAATTGTGACTTTACACAAACACAGGAAAAAAAGAGCCTTACATTCCGGGTGAGGATTTTTGTCCTCTTCCCAGGACACACCATTGCTATATAAGCTGGAGAAGAAGCAGGTCAGGAGATCAAAATGGTAGAAAGGAAATTTGAATCAAATGGATTATTAAGCTGAGGACTGCATATGTAGTTGGATATATTCAACATTATGTCAAAAATAGATAAGGACAGATTTTGGAAACATTTTTACCTATTAAGGTCAAGGTCAAGGTCAAGGTCAAGGTCTCATTTGCTTGAAAGCCAATTGAATCTAATTCTAGTGGCAGTGCTCATCTCTATTTATAATCAGAGAGCCAGCACTGTCTGCATCTACAAATGTTTCCATGGTCATGTGGGAGGCACAACTAGATGTTGGAGCACACAGAACTCTGTTACCTTCCCTGCCAAATCAATATCTATTTGTTGTTGTTGTTCAGTTGCACAGTTGATTCTGGCCCTTCACAACCCCATGGATCACCACCCTCTGTCCTCCCCCATTTTATCTACCTATTTATCTACTTGAAATTTCTTGCTTTTGATCTGCTAGGTTGGCTGGAATTGGGAAAGATGATGGGAGCTCACTCTGTCACACAGTACTCTGGTCTCGAACTGCTGACTTGCTGACCTTCCAGTTATCAAGCTCAGCATCTTAACCACTAAGCCACCACAAACCTTTAACCTATCAAACTCCTTCCCAATTATTGTGTGTGTGGGGGGGTGTTCCATAAAATTGATTTCACAGGGGTGGAGGAACTCAACAGATAGGAGTCCATACTGCTGAGGCTACTTATCCAATGTTCTCTTAAACGAATTATACACTATTAATTGGCTGTGAATGGATGGAGATAGGCAGCCAGCCAAATATTTAAATTCATAGCTCATTTCAAGAAATGGAAATGCAGATAGCATCCATTTTTAGATATGCATCTGAATTCATATTGTCATCATCATTTCCCCACAACTACCGGTAGTTGTAGGCAACATGAGCCAGACCAAGAGGAAATCTTGCCAAATGGAAGTGAAAACAGCATGGCTTAGCAAGTCAGGGAGCATCACGAAATTGCCTGTGTAATGTCGATGCAGTCTCTGTTACATGGTAATTCAGACTGAAGCCAAAAGAAGGAAGGGCTTCATTGGCCTCCAGTAACATCTTCTCCAAGCCAAATCGTGGTTTCATTTTCATATTCATTGCATGGCTCCAAAACAGCCATGAAATGATACTATATGTAACATCTAAGAAGGGCTTTCATGGTGCATTTTCCACCACATACTTCTCGATGAATCTTGAACTTCTCTGTAGGACTGTGCAGTTTCTCCCAATTTGACCTGGGTGGCAGTCTGAGGAGTTTGTTTTTGTAAAATTCATATAATATTTTGGTAGACAGATAGATAGTCCCATAGAACCTTAGCGTGCTACACACAGAAAGAAGCAGGTTAAATTTGAAAGCCGCAACAGCCTTGGTGGAGAAGGCAAGCGGGGAGGGCAATTTAACTTCCTTATCTCTTAATCTTCTCATGTCCCCTGATGCAGATGCACATCAGCCTCTGCTGGAGGCAAGAAACATGTTCAAAAAGTAGGTCACAAACATACACCCAGCAAGTAACTCAAGCTAGACTTTGACAATCATGGTTTCATGACTTGGTTCTATGGAACTGTTGTAGAATAAAAAATAGAAATATGACACTCTATATCACTGATCTTCTCACATGACTGTCCAGAATAGGGACTTGAGGCATCCCTAAAGCATGTTTGATTTCCAAAACAAGTCATTTCTTTGTAATTGGTCTCCATCTCACTAAAGTCAAGACAGATTTTCTTTCCTTCTTTTCTTCTTTCTTTCTTTCTTTCTTTCTATCTATCTATCTATCTATCTATCTATCTATCTATCTATCTATCTATCTATCTATCTATCTATCTATCTATCTATCTATCTGTCTGTCTGTCTGTCTGTCTGTCTGTCTGTCTGTCTGTCTGCCTGCCTGCCTGTCTGTCTGTCTGTCTGTCTATACTACCATTCTTCCAGGACTATGAACCAAGACTGCTTAAGTATATTCAATGTAAAGATATTACTATAGATATTTGATGTAAAAAAAGTACACTCACCCTGAAGGGGTTCCTACGAAGCTCTTGGGGAAAAGTTTGTGTACTTCAGAGGCTACAAAATGGAAACTCATTACACCCTGACTGGTCCCCCAAAGCTTGAATAAACACACTATGTGCTTGTCTAGATGAGGAAGATGGTGGAGGATAGTGGTGCCTGGTGTGTAGTGGTCCATGGGGTCATGAAGGGTCAGAATCGGCTGTGCGACTGAACAACAACAAAAGATGCTCATAGACTGATGACATCCGTAATGTTGTCATAGCAGTATGCCAGATTTCAAGGAGGACAGAAGAAGTGGCAGAGGAGAGGAAAGGGTAGATTTCCTCTGATGCCATTGTGGATAAAGGTCTTTAGGAATTCCAGGGTAAGGGTCTGCAACAAGAAAAATGGAGAGTGGGGGAAGGATTTGGTCCCTGTAGTATATTTCTTGGCGATGGCATTAAAGATAAGCCAGTGCCCAAACTGGTCTTGGAACTGAACTTTGACTCTCCTGTGGGGAAGTGCAGGTATCTCTACTCCCTAAGCCAAATTTCTAATTAAATTTTAGAAACCTCTTTTCACTATCCATGGCTCCCATTCTTCTGCAAGCTGGCTTGGCCTGACCCAGTCCACAGTGTCTTTGACATTTTGCATATGTATCACATCTAGATTCAGAGACCATATGCCTTTCAGTAACACTTGCTGAGTACATGTGGTGGGAGTTGTGGCCACATTCACCTCCATCTGGTTGGCCATTATGTGGATTGCATGCTGGACTAAATAGGCTTTTGGTTGACTTCTTTTTATGTTTTGGCTGGAACTAAGCAAAAGAAATCACCCTCAACATCCTCAACATCCAGAATGGGTATGTGCCTCAAGTCTACCGATTCAGATCCAGGAAGAGCTTTATGGAAAGAACAAACATTCTTGACAGTATGCAAGAGCAAAATCAAATTAGAAGGAGCTCAATGAACAATAATATTAAAGAAGGATATGGCTGAAGAACACGACCTCACCTACATCGCTTGGAGGATCATGAATATGCTGAGGGTTGGAGTGGCTAAATCAGTGGTAGGCTGTCAAAATTTTTACTACTACACAGTGGGCAGAGCTGACATCATGGGCAGAGCCAATGTCATGATGTCATGTGTGGAGCCAATATCATGACGTCATGACGTTGTGGGTGGGGCGGAGCCAAAGTAAAAAAACAATATTTTTTTTAAAATAAAATAAAAAAATAAAAATACAGTACACATAAAAATAGAAATAAAACACATTAAAATACAAATTAAAATAGACATTAAATAGAAATAAAAACATAAAAATACTAATTAAAATAGACATTAAATACACATAAAAACACACTACATAAAACACACACACCTCAACCCATCCACCCACCAACTCCAACCCCAACCCCTAGTCAGTCACTTACCCTGGGGTCAGGGAGCAGCAGGCAGGCAGGCAGCAGGTGCAGCGGCGCGGCGGTGCCTAGCCTGACCTAGCCTGGCCCGGCAGCACAGCCTGACCCAGAAGTGCAGCCTGAACTGGCCTGGCCCGGCCCAGCAGTGCGCTGAGGAAAGGACCCTGCTGCCACCGCTGCCGCTCCTCCAAAGAGCCAGCCGTTGCGCCCAGTGATGGGATGTAACAGGTTCTCACCAGTTCGCCAGAACCGGTAGTAACTTTTCCCAGTGTCCCAGAGAACAGGTAGCAGATTTTGGGGGGAGCCACCTTTGGGGCTTACCTTTTCACTGGTTCCCTCACTGCACATGCGCGCCAAGCACTTGGTGTGCATGCACACCTACAGTGCTTGGCACATATGCACGGCCCCCTTGCTGTCTTCCCAAGCAGAAGGGAACCACCTTCGGAGCTTACCTTTTCACTGGTTCCCCCACTGCGCATGTGCACCAAGCACTTGGTGTGCATGCATGTCTACAGTGCTTGGCGCATATGCACAGCCTCCTTGCTGTCCTCCTTGCTGTCTTTGTGTTGTGGGTGGGTGGGTTGAGGTGTGTGTGTGTGTGCTTATTTTTTTTAATTTTTATTATTATTATTTATTTTTTCTTTGGCTCCGCCCACAATGTCATGATGTCATGATGTTGGCTCTGCCCACACTGATGACATCATGGTAGGGTAGTAAAAAATTTGACATCCCACCACTGGTTGCGCCCTTTCTGGGCAGTCGAAAATGGCTGCTTGGAAGTGTGCATGTGTCAAAATACCATTTGATGCATGTGCATTTCAATTTTTCAGCGTGCATGCGTCAAATTGTGTTTTGATGCATGCACACTTCCGAGTAGCCTTTTTGGGCTGCCCAGAAGAGCCATCCGGAGGGCGGTTGGAGAGGCAACCGAACCAGTCGCCCAGGGGTTTATTACCACCACCACCCGGCAATCCCCTCTGGATTTCTGCTACCGGTTCAGGTGAACCGGTCTGAACCAGTAGCAGCCGACCACTGGGCTAAATGTAAGACCACCATGCTCAAGTGGGGGCTGCTGGTAGAAAATAACACACTATGTGAATATTGAAATGAATCCTACTCATTTGCTGGCCAGCCAATTACTACAGGAAATATGTACCAATGAGGATTTCATTTTGACCAACAGCAAAACTAAGAAGATGGTTAAATTTTGGCAATTTAAAGTTTGACATGGAAACAAAAGAAGTAGAAGCATGTTTTGGCTTAAAAGGAGACTAAGCACTAGACAGTTTTCTTCTCGTTGTTCTATTCTGCATCCTTTAGCTCCAATCCTTCATGTGATGCAAAGTTGAAATATGTAAACATAGTTTAAAGGCTAATGCTTTCTGTCTTGGTGTGAGTCTTCTCAACAAGTTCGTGGTTAAGATTCTTTCCAACTGTATAATTGCACATAAAGGCCTAAACTGATAAATTGTTCCACAGCTGTCAGCCAGATGCAACTTGATTGAGCTATAAAGCCTTGAAATATCAAAGTTTATTCAAAACAGAGCAACTGACCTTTAATTATGCCATCACAAGTGTAATACAGTAAAGATGTGTGGGGTTGCCAAATAGATACTTTTCTTTGAAGAATATATAGAACATGAAAGGATGGAGCAGAAGGCAGAAAGAAAATAAAAGCCATACGCAGCAGCAGGTTTTAGTGAACCTCCAAGCACTGATATACAGATTTATTTATTTTTAGTTTTATGTTAAAATGTCACATTATCAGATGTCGTGTGGTTCTTCCTAACTTCATAAAGTATTGGCTTAAGCACCAGCTTCAGTTATGCTAATAAGAACTGTATATTTGTTGGGAAGGGTGCAGAACAGGATGAAAGAAACAAATTCACACCAATGGCACTTTTATTATTTATTTATTTATTTATTTTGACTTATTTAGGCACCTCCTCGCTGAGGCGACTTTGGGCTGCTTCAAGAAAAAATGCATTCTTGGATATGAGTTGCAGCCGCCACCAACATATCTAGATTTCTCCCCTATATATAGCGGAAGGTAGAAGTACGAGACCCAAGTGCTGTGCAATAAAGTGAGCTCCCATCTCTGTCCCAGCTCCTGTCAACCTACCAGAAAGCAAGAAATTGCAAGTAGATAAATAAGTACTGCTTCAGTGGGAAACATCCAGCATCTAGTCATGCTTGCCACATGGCCACGGAAATCTCTACAGACATAGTGTCAGCAATGTTTAAAACCTTTCATAACCTGATATTTATTTATTTATTTATTTAGATTTATTATCCCACCCCAATCAGGCGAACCTGACTCTAGGCGGCTTACAGAGAATTCATAAATTAAAACCTTGAGGTTCAAAATTACTTAAAAATCAATTTAAAAAGTATTAAACCATGAATTTACAAAGATCTAAAAAATTTAAAAAGGTTAAAAAGTTTAAAAAGATTTTAAAAGTTTAAAAGAGTGAGGGGGTGGTGGATGTCCCATCAGATCAGCCACCCAACATGGGACCCCATATTCCTGGAGCCCCACACCTGCCCTGCTAGCCAGGTTTTTAGGCCCTTCTGAAAGGGCAGGAGCTCTGTCTGTAGACGTAACTCAGTTGGCAGGAGGTTCCAAAGGGCCGGGGCGGCCACGGAGAAGGCCCTCCTCCTGGTGCTAGAGAGATACGCCTCTCTAGCCGATGGAATGATAAGAGAGCCTCTCCGATCCGCCCTGGTGGGACGGACAGATGTCCTTGGGATGATGCGGTCTCTTAAGTATCCTGGCCCACTACCATGTAGGGCTTTAAAGGTAATAACCAGCACCTTGAATTGCACCCGGAGACATACTGGTAACCAGTGCAGCTCCTAAAGCAGCGGTGAGGCACGAGCATAACACCCGCACCCCATCACTTCCCGAGCAGCCGCATTCTGGACCAGCTGCAGCCTCCGAATGGTCACCAAGGGCAGCCCCATGTAGAGCGCATTACAGTAATCAAGTCTGGAGGTGACCAAAGCATGTGTGATCATGAGCAAGGAGTCCCGGTCTAGGAGTGGGCATAGCTGGCGTATTACACGAAGTTGTGCAAAAGCCCTCCTGGCCACGGCTGCCACCTGCTCCTCAAGCAGGAGTCATGAGTCCAAGAGGACCCCCAGATTACGCACCGGGTCTGTTTGGGGCAAAACTGCCCCATCCAGAACCAAAGATGGTAACTCCCGAGACAGCGCAGGACCCCTTACCCATAGCCACTCAGTCTTGCCGGGATTCAGTTGTAGCCCGTTGTCCCCCATCCAGACCCTGACCACCTCCAGGCACCTGGATAGGACTTCTACTGCATCAATTGGATCTCCACGGGCTGAGATATACAGCTGGGTGTCATCTGCGTATTGGTGATACCTCACCCTGTGGGAACGGATGATCTCACCAAGTGGCTTCATGTAGATGTTAAATAGGAGAGGCGAGAGTACCGAGCCCTGAGGCACCCCATATTGCAGGGGCCTAGGGCTGGACCTCTCACCTTCCAGCCACACCGACTGGGTCCGGCCCCTCAGAAATAAAGAGAACCAGGCCAACACAGTGCCCTGGATCCCCAATCCTTGGAGCCTTCCCAGAAGGATACCGTGGTCGACAGTATCGAAAGCAGCTGAGAGGTCAAGAAGAGCCAGGACGGATGGATGACCTCCATCCCGTTCTCAGCAGAGATCATCCACCAATGCGACCAATGCAGTTTCAGTACCATATCCGGGCCTGAATCCTGACTGGAAAGGGTCCAGATAATCCGCTTCATCCAGGACTTCCTGTAGCTGCCACGCCACTGCCTTCTCCAAAACCTTACCCAAAAAGGGTAGGTTGGATACTGGTCGGTAGTTGGTAAGTACCATAGGGTCGAGAGATGGCTTTTTCAGGAGGGGACGCACCAAAGCATGTTTTAAGGGTGCTGGAAAAAGCCCCTCCTGCAGAGTTGAATTTATAATTGCCTCAACCCAACCGCCTGACACAGCCTTAGATGCCTTGACTAGCCAGGCAGGGCATGGATCCAATTCACAGGCAGTGGCGTGAACAGATCCAAGAAGCCTGTCCACTTCCTCAGGGCCAACTGGATCGAACTGGTCCCAGATAACATGGCCAGACTGTACTCTGGTCAACCCCAGCTCTGTCTCTTCCACGCCGGGATTAAACTTCAAGCGAATCTGAGCGATTTTCTCCACCAGATAATCAGCAAAAGCCTCAGCCGATCCCTGCCAACCAGGGCCTGACCCCCCCCCTTCCAAGTAGGGACCTGGTCACCCGGAACAAGGTCACTGGGCGATTATCTGCGGAGGCAATAAGGGCGGTGAAATATTGTCGATTCACCGCCCCCATCGCCACTAGGTTTCCTTTAATAGCAGCTCTAACAAGTGTTCGATCAGACTCACTCCGGGTCTTCACCCAGCGGCGCTCTCGGCCTCTCTTTGCCCGTTTGAGCTCCCTCAGCTCTTCTGTGAACCAAGGGGATGATCGATGCCCGCGGGCAAGGAGAGGCCGTAGTGGAGCGATCACATCCAAGGCTGCCGTTACTCTCTCATTCCATGAGTTGACAAGAGCCTCAGACGAATCACATTGCAGGTCAAGAGGAAAACACCCCAGTTCCCTCTGGAATCCTTCCGGATCCATTAGTTGCCGGGGGCGGGCCCATTTAACTGACCTTACCTCCCTGCAGTGAAGCCTCGCCCCCAGGAAGTCTAGAGTCACCAGATAGTGATCTGACCATGGCACAGGGGTAATGTCTAAATTCTGTGGTTTCAGATCACTCTGCCACAGCTCCGATAAGAAAATTAAATCCGGGGTACGGCCACTGCTCCTGGTAGGCCCCTGAATTACCTGGGTCAGGCCCACAGCTGCCAAGGAAGCCATGTACTCCCGAGCTGCCTCCGAGCCAGTCCCTAATGATGGCAAATTGAAGTCCCCCAGAACCATAAGTCTGGGGAGCTCCAACGCCAACATCGAGACCGCCTCAAGGAGCTCAGGCAGGGAATCTGCTACACTGCAGGGAGGCAGGTACAGGAGCAGGATTCCCAACTGACCCTTAGGGCCCAAACGCAGGAGCAGGGCCTCACAGCCCGGGATTTGAGGAGCCGTGGCTCTGGCGACTCCCAGTGACTCCCTGGCCACTATGGTGACACCACCGCCCCTCCCCTTCTCCCTAGACTGGTGCCAAATACCGAACCCAGCTGGACACAGTTCGGATAGAGGAACCCCGTCCTCAGGTGCCAGCCAGGTTTCGGTGATGCATGCCAGGTCAGCCCGCTCCCCCAATATAGAATCTAAAAGCAGGGGGGCCTTGTTACAGACTGACCTGGCATTCACCAGCAGCAGCCTAAGGGAAGGGTCACTCTTGACCGGCAGCTCAGGAACCAGAGGTGTAGCCGGGGGGCCAGAACAGGGGACAGCAACTAAACATCTGTCCCGTGTTCCCTGAGTGCAGCCCGCCCCTTGGTACCCGCCATACCGCCCCATGCCCATCACAACACCAATTTGGGCCCCAGGAAACCCCCCGCCCATACCAGACAGAGCCCAATCCCAATTCCCTGGCTGGCAGGCCTTTCTCTCCCTCCCCCCATCCACATTCCCACAACCCCCATCCAATGTCCTCCTAGGAGGGTGGGGCCGGCTGCCCCACCACTGCCCGTTCCTCAGAGGTGCTCCTGGGACCAGCCAAGATCCCAGCTGCCTTTCTCCTGTCCCAGGAGGGTAGTGGGGCCGGCTGCCCCATAGCTGAAAGTTCAGCGGAGGCAGTAGAGGTGTTCCTTTTGGAGGTGTTCCTTTCAACTCTCTCCTGCCTTTTGGAGGTGTTCCTTTCAACTCTCTCCTGCCAGGCAGCAACTGAGGTACATCTCTTCCCCACCCGGTCCAGCGTGGGGGGTTGCAGGTGGAATTGCAAGGCTGAAGCAGTCTTGGAGAGCCTCCTTTTAACTCTCTCCTGCCAGGCAGCAACTGAGGTACATCTCTTCCCCACCCGGCCCGGCATGAGGGGTTGCAGGTGGAATTGCAAGGCTGAAGCAGTCTTGGAGAGCCTCCTTTTAAATCTCTCCTGCCAGGCAGCAACTGAGGTACATCTCTTCCCCACTCGGCCCGGCGTGGGGGGTTGCAGGTGGAATTGCAAGGCTCTTGATACCCCAAAACAATCTTATATCCCACAAGCTTGCCCAAATGTCACAACAGTTGCAACATACTTTACAGTAATTTTAGTGCCTATGGAGATTTTTTAACTCTCCCAGGCATTTGAAAATCAGTTGTGTGGTTTTTTTTTTAACTCTGTACTTCTCTGCAGTTTGCTGCTAGTTTCCCTTTGGGTCTTCATGTGACAGGTATTGTTTTCATCTCATTTTTATTAACCTTTTCTGCTGGTTCTTCCTTGGTTTTTATTATATCCTGTTTCTATTCACCAGTTTTGAACAATGTATTATAATAATTTCATGTCAGAAATTATTCTGGGTTGAAAATATTTTTGTGATAGAAACTCTGCTCAGAGGACTCCCAAATGAGGCTCCTTTCATGTCCCCAAGAGCTGGGACAGAGACAGGCACTCAATCTGTCATGCAGTACCCAGGTCTCAATCTGCCAACTTGCCAGCCTTCCAGCTAACAAGACAAGCTTCTTAACCTCTGAGACAGAAGTGAGACAAACTATCCAAAGTCCTTTTTCAACTCCTCATCTCCATATCTTTTTTCTGAATTCAGGTGGGTTCGATCAGAAAGAAAGACTGTGCTGAGTCTCATCTGGCAACAAGCAAAGGTGTGATTATCAACTTACTATCAACTCATGAGTTTATATTTCTCACTTTTATTACTTTCCATCGAGTTTATTGTTGCCTCTACGGCTGCTGTTTCATTTTTATATATATAATTGGCATTCTCCCTTCTTACCTTCTTAGATTTTACAATCTTGTAACCCACCCTAAAGCAGCATATAAACTTCCAATGAAGCAGTATTTAGGATGTGCAAAATTCACTTTTTAGCTGGTCTTAGTGGATTCTTTCTTGCCATCTCAGCTTTGCAACCTCTGGCTTTTATTTTTAAATAAGGCATAGTAGGCTTTTTAAAAAAGGGAAGTCATGCTTCCTGAACACCTCTTTCAGTCCAATTCTCATTACTGAGTTTTATGGATTGGTGTATTGATTGATTTATTTAGCACGGGTATGTAACTTCTCAGGGCTTTAACCACTGCAGAATCAGACAAGAAGGTCTGTAAGTTCAGTGTGTCTTCTCTTGCCCAAAAGTGGCATAAAGAAATTATTCCCCGATCTTTCTGTTTGTCAAATATCTCCTCTTCCTAGATTGCCGTCTTTTCCTCTGCAGCAGGAAAAAAAAATTATTTGGAATGATATTGGTCTCAACTGATGAAATGGAGAGAAGGAGGAGAAGGAAAGTGAGGAAGAAATGAAATCAAATTGAGAGAAATAGCAAAACTATTCTCAAGTCTTCACAGATAGGCTTTAGGTAATAAGAGCAAATGTTCTTTCACAGGTCCCTTTATTTAATTCAGATGCTTTTTTCCTGTTTCATTGCTCAGAGAGCATATTGAGAAGATGAACAGACACAATGTGTGATTCATTTTTATATGCCTGAATAAAACCTTCTCAATGGAAATGGGCCCTCCACCTTTTTATTATATCTGACAGACTCACTTAATCTAGGTTCTTGATAGGCAAGGTGGCATACAGCTGGCTTGCACAGTAGGGGTGCCCAAAACTACACCCTGTGGGTCAGATCTGGTCCAGGCCACCAAATCATCTGGCCCAGACCACCCTTGCTTCTCTTGGAAGTAAAATGTGCCTGCACATGCAAAAAATGCTGTTGTAAATGCACCCACAGCTGTCGTAAATGCATGTGCGCATGCACATTTTACTTCTGCTACTGGTGGAAGGTACCCTGTGACTGGCCCATGTCCTGAAAAGTTTGGGCAGCCTTGGTGTAGACCTTTCCCTCAAGATATGTGAAATACATTATTTGATGTCTTTTGGCTTCTTTCCCTATTAATTCTTAGAAAGGACAGAGAGAAGACTTCTAGTCTGACCCCGTTATGTCTGTCAGCATGTAGAAGGATATTTTCTTGAGTAGATTATATTCATTATGGGAAACTATTATTATTATTAGTTTGCACTTTAGCTCTCAGCATAACCCAGCCATATTCCAAATGATTTAGGGCAGAGTTTCTCAATCATGGGCTCCCAGATGTCCTTTGACTATAATACTCAGAAGCCTTGATCAGCAAGCACCTGAAGGCCCAAAGCTGAAAAACCCTGATTTAGGGGAATCTGAAAGTTGTAGTTCAAAACAAATAACAAGCTCTGGTCTGGAGTTATATCGATATTTAAATGGCAGCACAAAGCAAAGAATTGCCTTGTGTCCTGCTATTGATTAAAAATAAAATAAAATAATGGAATCTTGCAAGAACATTGCTCAGTGATCTAGTTAGCTGGCTATGGAGCCATAAAGTTGGGAGTTCAATTCCTCACAATGCCTCCTTGACAGAAGCTGGACTCAATGATCCACAAGATCCCTTCCAGCTCTGCAGTTCTAAGATGATGATAATGATCATGGAATCTTTTGAAGAGCAATACGCCAAATCAGGTCATGTGATACTTTGCGATGTAAAAATAAAATCAATCAATTTGACCATTGTTTCCTTCATCAGACTCCCAGCATCATTGTTGTACTGCTTCAATTTCATATCATCTTGTGAAAACATTTTCTTCTTCCATACTTGAGCACATGTGTGTATTTTGATGGACAATACATAGGTTTATCACAATTGGCTGGTTCACCAGAATTGGTTACATCAGCCCTGTTAACAAAGCCTTGCATATAATAACAACATGCCTCAAAACTACACCAGTTGACAAAAATATATCCTCGTGTTGGTATTGCTCCACCTAAGATAAGGAGAGAAATAGCAATGGACGCTGATAGAACTAAGCAAGAGAATGGCCCTCAACATCCTCTGAATGAATATGAGCCTAAAGTCTGCCAGTTCAGATCCAGGAAGAGCTTTATGGCAAGAACAAACATTATTGAGGGTTCACAAGAATAAAACCAAATTAGAATATGGAGGAAGGCACTCCTTTCCAATGGCAGACAACATCACACTGTGTGAATGTAGAGACACAGAGAATTCAGCTCATTTTCTGGTCTGCTGATTACTGCCAGAACCATATACCAGTGAGGACTTAAGTTTGACCAATGACAAAGCCAAGAAAGTGGCTTCATTTTGGCAGCCCAGGATTTGATTGGACATGAAAGAAGAAGGTTACATCATCCCACTTCATCAAATGCAAGAGTATTAAAACAGCGCTTGGGAATGTTAAGTATATCCAGTGAACAACTTTGTGAAGGTTTAATTCTTTCCTTTGAATGATGGCAGAAGATCATCCTCACATCCCATATAGCAGGTATGCATGATGGCCAATCAGGGGTCTACCTTTAATGAGCTGGTTTTGAGAAGCCAAACAGAGGAATGGCACACTGTCTTGATTTGTCAAACACAGTGGAGGCTGGATAGCACCCAAACTAGTCTTTTCAAACCTGCTGTAAATTGTGTAGCTCTGATTGACTCTTGCCTCCCCTAGTCTGAAATCCTGTCCCAGTTTAAATTCCTTTCAGGCACAGCCAAGCCATTGAACATGTCTAAATGAAACGTCTGAATTATGATGTATAAAGGAAATGTCTGGCTTGATATATATAATATAAAAAAGAATGTCAGAGTTCGAATCCCGACATTCTGGCTTGCTGCACTGGCTGAGGACGTCGGGGAAGCCCAGAAACAGCTTGGATCGGGTCTCCACACCTCCCTGGACCTGGCCGGGGGGGGGGGGGGTCAGAGACCCAAAAAATGGTAAAAAAAGTCTGTTTTTTTTACCATTTGGGGGGTCTCTGACCCCCCCCCCCCTTGCTGGGTCCAGGGAGGTGTGGAGACCCGATCCAAGCTATTTCTGGGCTTCCCCGATGTCCTCAGCTAGTGCAGCAAGCTAGAATGTCAGAGTTCGAATCCCGACCTTTCTATATATATAAATTATATATGTATATAATCCTTTTGTGGGGGAAAAGGCTAAGCCAGCAACAGCTGTGTCAAATATAAAGATGAATCAGCTTCAGCAACTTCTCCATTTTGATGGGCCCAACATGCTCGATGCAATCTGTCAAACCCATCCTAATAGTGTTCATAAAATACAAATCACACCTGGTGCATCATTTTAATAATGATAATTCAGACAATGATAAGCTACTGCTTGAGTTTAACATGCCAGCTACCTGTTAGAATAATGGCCAACTAATATGGTACGTGACCTGGTACTCATTAAATGTCCCCTCAGTTATAAAATTATTTCCTGTGCTTAGCCAACTCCCATCCACCTGATTTTAATCAGTGGTTTATATTTTAAACCCATTCACAAGGCAATAAAATTATTTAATTAAAATACAATTTATTCCAACTAGTTTCGGGCAATGGCAGTCTATCCTGATGAATTATATTAACCTTTTAGTTCAGTGTAGGTTAGCTTGTGACATCCTTTAGTGTAGCATAGGAGAAATTTTGAGTTGTACCTCTCAGTTCCTTAAATAGGAAATAGAGGCCTATCCATTTTTTTTTTTTTGCCAGAACCAAATTCAGTGGGGTTCTGACTCAAAGGGGTGGTGGTGGCTTAGTGGTTAAGAAGCTGAGCGTGACAACCAATTGTTGGTAGATCAGCTCTTCAAGAACTGAGCTATGCATGATGGAATGAGCTCCCATCTTTGTCCCAGCTCCTGCCAGTTTATAAGCAAGAAATTGCAAGTACAGTCAAACCTCGGATAAAGAGTGCTTTGCTTAAAGAGTAACTCGCTTAAAGAGCAGAATTTTCTCTGAATATTTGCTTCACTTAACAAATAAAACCAATCAAAAACTCACTTAGCAAATAAATTGGGGTTTGCAACCTCCCCCCCACACACACAATGGGTCACTTACAATGGTGTTTTGCTTAAAGAGCAAACTCGCTTAAAGAGCAATCCTGTGGAATGCATTATGCTCTTTAAGCGAGGTATAACTGTAGATAAATACGTACCAGGAAAGATAACAGTGGAAAGATAACAGCACTGACTCTTTGGCTATTAACGGAGATGACCACTGCTTCCTAGATTTACTGAATTATTATTATTATTATTTGCAAAAAGTTTGAATATTAGAGTCGTTTTGTGTTTTATGCAAAACAACAATGAAACAAAAAGAGAGAAAAAAACAGTTTTAAAAATTATTTTACCTAAAATACAAGTTTTTCACACAAAATGTAGCATTCTAATGCAATGTGCTATTTTTGTGCAATTCCCAACAGCTCTTGCTAATGCTTCTGATGATTTTTTTTAAAAAAACAGTCTTTTTACTCGTTTATACTAATTGCCAACCTAGCAGTTCAAAAGCAAGAAATTGTAGGTAGATAAACAGGTGCCATTTCAGTGGGAAAGTATTTATTTATTAATTTATGACATTTTTATACCACCCATTTGGGAAACTTTCCACTTCTGGCGGTGTACATACAAATATCAAATACCATCACAAAACACACAACAAATCAAAAACAGACCAACAAGTAAATAGCATTCCGTGCACTCAGGTGTCTAGTCATGCCTGCCACATGTCCATGGAAGTGTCTGCAAACACAGAGAGTGCTGGCTCTTTGGCTATAAACAGAGATGAACACTGAACCACTGACTGGGTTTTGAGCAAGGGCAACCTTTACTATTAATGAAAAAAGTAAGGCCACAGCGGTGTAGTGGTTAATATGCTGCACTTGATGACGGAAAAGTCAGCAGGTTAGCAGTTCAAGATCCAAGTGCTATGTAAAAAAGTGAACTCCCATCCCTGTCCCAGTTCCTACTAACCTAACAATTCAAAAGCAAGAAATTGCAAGTAGATAAACAGGTACCACTTCAGTGAGGAAAGGAATAGCATTCCATGCATTCAGCATCTAGTCATGCTTGCCACATGACCATGGAAATGACTACAGACACAAACAGCATTGGCTCTTTGGCTATAAATGGAGATGAGCGAGCACACACACACACACACACACCCCAATACTCAGACATGACTGGCTTTCAAGCAAAGGGAGACCTTTACTTATTAATGAAAAAAAACAACAACAACCTGACTGTATCTTTTTTAACAGTTGTGTCTCGCAGAAAAGGTATACCTTTTTACTGCAGAAAAGCAAAAACAAAACAGCCAAGGAAATACACCTCTTCACAATCCTAATTTGTATCCATTCATCGTTGATTTTTTTAAAAAAAGTTATGCCACTGCAATTTATACAGCCTTTGGCTCTGTTGACAGCCAAGCTGGAGTCATATATTTCTTCTTGTTCTGTCATATCCGAATCTGAATATTGGCAATCATCATGGTGATCAGCCATGAAGACTGTCCTGAGAATATAACGCTGCGCCCATTCATCTGCCTTCTGCATCACAGCATGACACCCATACCACTGATCGAGTTCCAAGAGTCACTTTCTGGTCCTGAGCTCTTTTGGCACACAAAGTCCTCCACAGCCCCAGGCTAGTATTGGTGAAGCTGCTGCCCTCCATCACGATGGATTCAAGTGGGATTTAATCCACATGGGGACTATCGCCCTTCCCTGTGGACTTTGGCACCCAAGGCCATTAGTCCTCAGGGTTGTCATGTTAGTTAACTGCCTCCTGACAGTCAACATTGAGTTGTTGGCAGTATGGTCTACTCCTGTGATGGTGAACCTTGGCACTCCAGGTGCTCTCGGACTGCAATTACCAGTAGCCCAAGTCACCACTCCTGCTGATCAGGGCTTCTGGGAATTGAAGTTCCAGAGCACCTTGAGTGCCAAGGTTCACCATCACTGGTCTACTCTATTACCATAGCAGGATAACCGGGCCAGACACCTGTCATATGCAGAGGAGGCCAAACTGAGCCAGGCCACAAATCTCTTCTCCCAATAGTCTGGGTATGTCTGCATTTGTTTAGAAATTGAGTGGTGCCAACAGTTAATTCAGCTGTGCCTGTTAGCTGCGTGACAATTGGCTTTCTCTCAGATACCTAGCACATCTGTTTCCCACTATTAGTTCTCCAAGCTCAATCTTTACAGAAATGCCTGTGCATGTGTAGATTACATTACACAAAGTGAGTATTTTTTTTAAAGAGGGAAGTTGTTTGGAGTGGGCATGAAGAAAAAAACCCAGAGATTATCTTCATAGCTGTTCAGTGCAATTCAAAGGCAAGGATTTGTAAATAACAGTTCTGAGTGCCATTCATTTGGCTGCAGTCCTACAAATTATCTCTTATACAAATTTCACTTTATCAGGATTTGTTGAGATCATAGTGGGAGGGTCAATTTCTATGGCATTTCCTTTTTTCT
The DNA here is from genome assembly GCA_030440675.1 of Furcifer pardalis. Lineage (NCBI taxonomy): Eukaryota > Metazoa > Chordata > Lepidosauria > Squamata > Chamaeleonidae > Furcifer > Furcifer pardalis. The sequence continues at coordinate 96,994,879 of CP126892.1, forward strand.
ACTAATAGCATGAGACAGTGTGATGTGTTGGAGTATATAGTTTGGAATTTGATTTTTCCCTTTTATTCAGTAGAGCATAAGGCAATAAACAGCAGCTGCACAGACAAAAAGCCTAAGAAGAGGAGCACAGATGCTCCATACTACCCCATCCACTTTCACATAACTAGCACCTTATACAGCAAACTCACTCTAACAGTAGCTAAAGTTAAAAATGAGACATCTTTACTTGTAATCATCTTCATCAGTTACAAACAGAAGAATGAAGAGGATAAAAACAAAGTAATGAGAGACCTTCTATGCTGTTAGGTAAACATAAAGGTCATCCTTCCTTGAAAGCCAGCCATATCCGACTCTAGGGTTTGGTGCTCATCTCTGCTTATAGCCAAAGAGCTAGTGCTGTCTGCGTTTGCAAATGTTTCATGATCATTTGGCAGGCATGACTACACAAAGGAGTGTACGGGTTGCTGTTTACCTTCCCAGCAGAGTCATACCTATTTATCTACTAAGTCAATTACCCAAAACACTGATCAGCTAATGTACTGACTTAGGCTTCTGGGAATTGAAGTCCACCAGTGGGGCATGCACAGTGGTGGGCATCAGCAGTTTTGCACTAGTGGTGTGGAGAAAAACCTCACCAATGCCTTATTTAGTCTCATTTGATTTCATAAGGATTCTCTAACAAGCATGTGAATTCTCACCTCCAATACAAGACCAAGATGCAAAGCCCTTCTTTCCCTATTGAGCCTTACACAGCTTGTGTAAAATAATTTTAGTATCTTTTCTCTTTCCGAAGCTAAACAGAGAAAGGCAGATTAAAAGTAAAGGTAAAGGTAGGGATTGCAGTGGGTGAAATGGTTAAGATACTGAACTTGCAGATTAGAAGGTCAGAGTTCAATTCCCAGGTACTGCATGACAGAATAAGCTCCCATCTCTGTCCCAATTCCTACCAACCTAGCAGCTCAAAAGCAAGACATTGCAGGTAGATAAATAGGGACTTCTTTGATGGGAAGGTAAACAGCATTCCATGCACTCCATTGTTGAAGCATGCCTGTCACATGTCCACAGAATTTTCTGCAGATACAAACAGCGCTGGCTCTTTGGCTATAAACAGAGATGAGCACTGAACCCTAGAGTCAGATATGACTGGCTTTTGAGCAAGGGTAAAGGTAAAGGTCTCCCTTGCTCGAAAGCCAGTCATATCAGACTCTAGGGGTCGGTGCTCATCTCTGTTTATAGCCAAAGAGCCAGTGCTGTCTGTGTCTGCAGACATTTCTGTGGACATGTGGCAGGCATGACTAGGCAATGGAGTACACAGAAACAATATATTTTCCCATTGAGAAACTAACTGCGGGATGAGAGAGGGAGGGAAAGCTCAAAACAAGCTGGTTGATTCCATGGGCAAAACCAACAATACTTCTGCAATTTCCCCTCACCCCATGCAGCAAGGCGATAGTTATCACAGATTCCAACACAAGCTATTTCACAGAAATGCACAAAATACAGTCCTGAAAATGTTCAAAATCCTTATGGGACTCACAAAAAAAATCTAAGCACCTTTCAAGAAGAATAGATACATAGTTATATATAATATAATCAGTGCAAGATTTAGATCCCTGACACCTCTAGTTTCTTCTACTGTAATAAAAACAGCCATTTGTACAGGATTGGCTTTATGTTCTGCTTTATATGATTCTGCTTTTGCCTGGTGAAAAGCCAACTTGCCTGATGCATGTTTCAAGGTCAAGACTGAGATGCAGCTCCCAGAGGGTACAGTCATTGATCATGGGAAGGATGGGAAGTTTGGGTTCTGCTTTGCAAACAACTGATAATAGAATCAATCAATATTCACTTCAACCATCTTACCAATGAGCGACAGGTTCGTCGGGAGGAGAGATAAGTTGTAGTAAAAATAAAGATCTCCCCAGCTGTCTGTTTATCAAAGGAAACTTTCCTTTCCAAAAGAGAAAATCAAGAATCAGAAAAAGAAAAGTAGAAAAACCTGAAATGCCAATGTCCTTTTCAAAGGTCTCCTACGGAAACATGAACAAGCTGAAAAATATTTCCAAAAATAGATTCACTTGTGGGATCAATCCTGGCAAGTACTTTGTGGGAGGACCAATAGGAAATGCTAGCTAAGGATCTCCAGGTAGGGAAAGAGTTCCAAAAGAAATCTTGGAGAAACTTTACCTGTCAGAATTGGCAATACTGAGCTATTACATCACAACTGACTAGTAAAAGAGGAAATTATGATGAGGAATTAGCTTTTCTGAATAAAACAATGGTTGTAAGAAGTAGGTTCTTCTTCAGCAACAGAGACAAGGCATCAGATAAAGATGAAGTGGTAGCCATTCCCCCCTTACCTAAAGAAAATGGTATTCTAGATTGTGAAATTGCTATCTATCTATCTATCTATCTATCTATCTATCTATCTATCTATCTATCTATCTATCTATCTATCTATCTATCTATCTATCTATCTATCTATCTATCTATCTCCCTACTTATTGTTAAACCACAACTTTGGGCAGTAAAAAGATGAAAATGAATATTTGATACTAACCTATGAAATCAACAATATCAAACAAACATAGACAAAAAAAGAATGACAGAAATAAACAACAAAAAATTATATTATAAAGTGGCATCTAACAGAAATCTTGAAACTATGACTCCTAGGATTAATCTCTCAGGGATAGAATGTTGTCAAAAGCTTCCTTGCATAGTTCCATCTTTAACAATTTCAGAAAAGACCAAAGGACAAAGCCTGACATTCCTCTAATGGAAGGCCATCAAATAAAGATGGGGCTACCACTGAGAAGGTCCAGTTCCTAGTTGAGGCTCTTTTGATCTCCCTTGACAGGGCCACTCTGAGAAGAAAGATTTGGGAGGACCAGGTGGATTGGGCAGTTGTTCTTTAGCAGAGATTTTCCACCAGCCAGCAAGGTCCCAAATCATTTAGGGCATTATATATTAAAACCAAAAATCCTTGAATTTGGCATGGTAACTGACAGGAAACCAATACAAGTGAGTCAATTTTGGTCAAATCATGATTTTCCTGAGATCAGCCAGAGTGCTGACTGTAACACCCTGGACATCCTTTGTATCCGAAGTGGGATCATTGTAACACAGCTCCATCCCACAGCTCCATTTCATGTGCCCCCCATGGGCATTCGAGAAATAAAATGACCATCTAGTTTGAAGCTTTAGGGACAAAATGGCCATCCCTATTGTGCAGGCAGGGCAAAATGGCTGTCCAGCCCTCATAATTGACTAAGAGAGCATGATTTGGCCCTCAGCTTGAAAAGGTGGGGAATCCCTGGTGTAAACACTTCTTGCACATATAATTCTTATAAAATAAGACCTGTTTCTATTCTTACTCAGAGACATCTGCCTCTCCACAGCCATATGACCAGATGACCCCAGTCACATTTTGTTTGGAAGTATTTACTTTGTTTCTGATTCTGATATCTTAATAAAGTAATACGCCAGGAAGTAATGGAAAACTAATTGGCCGTGGCTGATTGCAGCACCCTCCATTGTTCATCTACCCATCCATCCACCCATCCATTTAATTATAGCATCTGAAGCTTCCTTCAGAAGTAATAAACAAACTCCATCTTTCAATTAGTCTGAGCTTTTCAAGCTGTCTCTTTCACTTTGCTAAAGACAGTAAATCAAATCTGTGTGCATCATTTTATTGCAGGGAGCTGGCTGAAGATTGTCTATGTTCTATCTTTTTGACTAATAACACATGGCATAAGTTAAAAAACTGCCTCTGTGAATGAGGGAATCAGGCTAGTTCTCTTGTCAAGATGAGGTTCACATGATTCTTTTGGACCCCTGAACTCCCAGAGGATATAAATTTTTTATTGTTTATATTTACAAGCCCCATTTCAACTCTCATGTTTCAAAAGCATTGTGCAACGAAAAGGAAAATTGAAAGAACCACAACATCAATCAAATAATCTTAGATTGAAAATAATACTAATCTTTCAAATACCCTATTCAGACTTTACCAGAGATGTTCCTCTTCCTGTGCCATATCTGATTCCAAATATTGGCAATCATCATAGTGATCAGCCATGAAGGCTGTCCTGAGAATATAATGCAGTGGTCTTTCACCTGCCTTCCGCATCACAGCATGACACCTGTACCACAGATTCAGTGATTCAGTTCTGTGAGTCACTTTCTGGTCCTGAGCCCTTTGGGCACACAAAGTCCTTTTTGGCCCAAGGCCAGTATTGATGAAGCTGCTGCCCTCCATCAAGATGTATTCAAGTGGGATTTAATCCATGTGGGGACTTCCTTGTGGACTTCGCCAACGCCACTAGCCCTCAGAGTTGTCAGGTTATTTATCCGCATCGAGTTGCTGACAGTATGGTCTGCTCTATTAACCTGGCCAGACTTTACCAGAGAAGTTAGTCAGTGAAAAATGATCATTCATTAACTTAATAAACCAATAAAATCTGATTAAATTAAATGTATATTATTGTTTACCTATTTAAAATATTTATATAGTCTTCGTCCTCAAGAGGGCCTACTTTAAATTTAATTTAAAATTGCATTTAATTTAATTAGATACATTCTAATTGGAAAAGATGGATCCCTATGTCACTGCCATGTCTCCACATCTTCTAATTTGAGGCATTATGTCTGAATAGGGTAAAAAGATAAAACTAGCACGAGTCTAGATCATATAATTATGATCAATATCCAACACTTTGCTTCTAAACATCTGCTAGCATGGTAGAAAGTTCTTTCTTTTCCATTTCCCAAATAATTCCATGTTACTCCAAAATAACTTTTGAAGGGTCTTTAAAACTCCAAGTACTGATTCTGGGAACGTCCCAAAAGATGTAGGGCGAAGACATATTTCTGTGAATGGAACAAGTTTTGACAGCACAACAAAACCATTCTATTGTAGTAAGTAAAAATCAGAAATAATGCATGTGTCTAAAAAGCCTAAAAGGGCCCCTGCCATCTTGCCTGGAGGAGGAGAAGAATGCTGGCATCTGTGGGCGGTGAGACAAAGCTCCCGCCCACCTTCCGAGCCCCGTCATTCGGCCCGGAGGCCAATAAAAGACCTTTGGCCACGGCGGGTGGAGGATGCTTTCACCCTCCCTCTGGGCCCCTGCCATCTCGTCCGGAGGAGGATAAGAATGCCGGCACCTGTGGGCGGTGAGGCGAAGCTCCTGCCCGCCTTCCGAGCCCCGTCATTTCGGCCCGGAAGCCGATAAAAGCCACGGACTGCTGGGCAGCCGCAAGGGCTGGGGATCCGGGGCACTGTGTTGTCCTGGTTTTCCTCATTTCTGAGGGGCAGAACCCAGTCGGTGTGGTTGGAGAAGGAGAAGTCCAGCCCTAGGCCCCTGGAATATGGGGTGCCTCAGGGCTCGGTACTTTCTCCTCTCCTATTTAACATCTACATGAAGCCACTGGGTGAGATCATCCGTTCCCACGGGGTGAGGTATCATCAATATGCAGATGATACCCAATTGTACATCTCGGCCCGTGGGGACACAAGCGGTGCAGTGGAAGTCCACTCCAGGTGCCTGGAGGCTGTTAAGGTCTGGATGGGGGGAAACGGGCTACAACTGAATCCCGGCAAGACTGAGTGGCTATGGGTAAGGGTGGCTATGGGTTATCACAGGAGCTACCAGCTTTGGTTCTGGATGGGGCGGTTCTGCCCCAAACGGACCCGGTGCGTAACCTGGGGGTCCTCCTGGACTCACGACTACTGTTCGAAGAGCAGGTGGCAGTCGTGGCCAGGAGGGCTTTTGCACAGCTACGTGTAATACGCCAGCTACGCCCACTCCTAGACCGGGATGCTTTGCTCATGGTTACACATGCTCTGGTCACCTCTAGACTTGATTATTGTAATGTGCTCTACATGGGGCTGCCCCTGGTGACCATTCGGAGACTACAGCTGGTCCAAAATGCTGCGGCCCGGGTAGTGATGGGGCGCGGGAGATATGCTCGTGCAGCACCACTGCTCCGAGAGCTGCACTGGTTGCCAGTATGTCTCCAGGTGCAATTCAAGGTGCTGGTTATTACCTTTAAAGCCCTATATGGTAGTGGGCCAGGATACCTAAGAGACCGCGTCACCCTAAGAACGTCTGTCCGTCCCACCAGGGCGGACCGGAGGCTCTCTCTTGTTATTCCATCAGCTAGGGGGGCTCGCCTCACTAGCACTAGGAGGAGGGCCTTCTCTGTGTTCGCCCCGGCCCTCTGGAACCTTCTCCCTACGGAACTGCGCCTACAGGCAGAGCTCTTACCTTTTCGAAATGGCTTAAAGACCTGGCTGGCAGGACAAGTGTGGGGACCCAGTAACACGGGATCCCATACAGGCTGGTTGATTTGAGGGGTAGCCACCACCACCCCGCCCCAAGTTTTATCCGTTATGCTGTTTTAATCTTTTCTTATGAATTCTTTCTTATGAATTCTTGAGGTTTTAAACATTATTATTTTTATTGGATTGTTCTGTGTTTTTAGCTATGCTGTAAGCCGCCCAGAGTCGGGTTTACCCGATTGGGGCGGGATAGCAAACGTGAATAAATAAATAATAATAATAAATAACACTGCCGCCCAGCTGACTATAATTGGCCATTAGGAGGGGAGGGATTGTAACTGTTTTTTGGGAGGGAAGTGATTGTAATTGTTTCTATGATACGCATTGACAATGTTGATATATTTGTCGTTATTTTGCTGTTTTATTGCATTGTATTATTGTATTCTCTATGACATTTAATTTCAAACATTGTGATATATGATGATATTTGTATTTGTGATATTTGATACTTGTATTTATGACTCTTGATTATATTTGTAATGCTAGACGGAATTTTTGCTATTATATTTCTATTATTATCTTGCTATGATATTGTTATATTTTCATATTGTATGTTATGTTGCCTTATGGTTGGACTTTATTGATTGACTGTATATTTATGTTGTACACCGCCCTGAGTTGGTCGCACCAAGTAGGGCGGTATAGAAATCCAAATAAATAAATAAATAAATAAATAAACTTGATAACCAGACGTTTTAAAGGTCAGCAATTCGAGACCCAAGTGTTGCACCATGGAGCGAGTGCCTGTCATCTGTCTCAGCTCTTGAAAATCTAGCAATTCAAAAGGAAGAAATTGCAAGTAGATAAATAGGCACCGCTTTGGAAGGAAAGGTAACAGCATTTCATGTGCTGCCACATGGCCATGAAAACATCTGGAGACGCAGACAGCTCTGGCTCTTTGGCTATAAACGGAGATGAGCACCACCCCATAGAGTGGGACTCAACTGTCTTTCAAACAAGGAAGGCCTTTGCCTATAAAAAGCTTGGCAGAACCACAAGGCATTCCAAGATGACTATGTTGGCTTTCCTTCTGGAAGCATTTCCTGATATTGAGAATATACCCAGTGGGTGAAACTCTCTTCTCCTTCAAAGGTAAAATCTGTAATAGGGTCTCATCCCTATATCTTTTTGACTCCTGGGATTCAGATTCAAATTTTAAGCATGATATTTTGACATTGACATCAAAACTAGAATGTTAGAAAAATCTGAATGTGAGAGGTTGACCTTTACGGGTCTTCATTCTAGCATTGATACATTTTCACACCGAAACACCTTACACCGTCCTAAGACGAACTGCTGAGGTTTGACCTTAAACATTCCAATTTCCCATTACAATGTTTCCCTTTTTTATATATTTCAAAGTAATCAACTGCAATGATGCACAGAGCCCAAGTGTTCAAAGTGTTGTTGCCATGACCACATATGCTAATCACCCTCAGGATAACAAAGTAGAAGCTGGGTTGTTCCCCCCTCCCTCCATATTTCCTTCCTCTTAATAATGAGTTACTTTCAAAAGGAGGTGATTCTGTTTATTATGCATCATTACATGAATACATTTTGATGCTGAAGATATACAAATGAAGTTCTGTGGAACCTTGTGGGATAACATTGAAAAGTAGGTCAGCTTGGCCTGCCAGAAAAGGTTGGAAAGTACACGGATTTGCTATAAGCTGAGGAGCTGGTAGACCAAAGTTTCCAAAACTTTTGATTGCTACAGCTAACTTTCTGTGCGCTTATTAAAACTGGTTGCACGTATCACTCTTATACCTCAGAAGGTTTATAAGAGTGATATGTGCAACCAGTTTTATTAAGCACCTCAGAAGGTTTGTCTTCTGCTAGTATAAGGCTACCTGCCTTTACCACCCATCTGTTCCACTTTTGGGTGATATAAGTCTAAACTACACAGGAAAGAGAATGAAAGAAAAGGAATCTTGGTTTAAAAAAGAGTCCCTTTTTCTCCCTCCCCCCATCAACTGGCCCTTTTTAACAGAACAGATTATGAGGCAGCAGCAAATATGAAGGTGCTCCATGGAAGGATTATGAAGTGGAGGCAATAGTGGTACTTCTGCTTGACCAGAGATATTCATTCCCCCTCCCCCCATTATAGTAATAATAATAATTTCATGTCAGAATTTTTTCTGGGTTGAAAGATGGAGAAACTCCGCTCAGGAGACACCCGAATGAAGCTCCTTTTATGCCCCCAAGATATTTTCCCAACAAAGTGGTCCCTACTTATCTACTTACAATTTCTTGCATTTGAACTGCTAGGTTGGCAGGAAGGAGCTGGGACAGAGACAGGTGCTCAAACTGTCATGCAGTACCTGTGTGTCCTCTACTTAGAAAATCCTGGAAATGGTCACCATTTGTTTTGTGAGGTTATATTTTATGATTTTTACTGTACTGTTGCTGTTTTGACTGTAAGCCACCCTGAGTCGCCTCGGTGAGTGGGGGGCACTATAAAACTGAATAAATAAATAAATAAACAAATAATATACTGTCTCATATGAAAAACTTAAACTCTCACTTTCTACTTGGATATTTCAACAGCCAGAGCAACATTCAGGGCTATGAACATGATGAAAAGAATGGGGAGGCCATTATAACATGGGCAAAATCCCATTTGATGTACCTTATACATGATCCTAAACTACCCAGTCCATTTAACAGTGACAGGTGGCAGAGAGGCTGCAATCTGGATCTAATTGTTGTAAGTTTTAGAGCACAGGTCCTCAAACTTGGCTCTCTAGGTATTCTTGAACTTCAGTTGCTAGAAGCCCAAGTCAGCACACCGGCTGATGAGGGCTTCTGGGAATTGAAGTCCAAGAACATCTTGAGAGCCAAGTTTCAAGACCCATGGTATAGAGCAGTGATGGCAAACCTTGGCTCTCCAGCTGTTCTTGAACTTCAATTACCAGAAACCCTGATCAGCAGGAGTGCTGACTTGGGCTTCTGAATACTGAAGTCTAGGAACACCTGGAGTATCAAGACTCACCATCACAGGTATAGAGAATAGATTAGGGGTTCTCCACCTTTTGAAAGCTGGGGGCCGGGTCACGCTCCCTCAAACAGTTGAGGGGGCCAGACTGGTTGTCCCCCTGCCATATATGGCTGCTGTAAATGAATATGGGGCTGATTCCGGTGGTGGGGGAAGCAGCTGGAGTGAGGGCAGGGGCTAGATTATTTGGTGGGATGAGCCAGATTTGGCCCATGGGCTGTAGGTTGAGAACCCCTGGCATAGATGTTCCAATCCCAACCACTCAGCCTAGAATCATTCTATGTCAGATTTACTCAGTAGTCTGACCACAATGTATATCATTCCATGGGAGGTATCATTTCAATAAGACCAATGGAAAAGTATACAGCACTGGTAGATGCAGCTGTGCTTCAGATTATTGTAACTTCCATTTTGGACTGTTCTCATGCCTCCATTCTAAGAGGGTGCTGGACCAACTACATCCCAAGTCTCAGTCTGGAAACACATGTCCAATACTTACATTATATTTCACATTTTGTAGAATAGAGTTTGACATGGTGAAAAGCAGCCAGAAAGCTTGGAGACTACTGAAAAGAGACAATGATCCATACTAAAGGATGCTGTATGCAAATAAAACCCCGAACCAAACTGCACACAAACTGTTCCTGTCAGGGAAGAACAACCAAGGTTGCTTAGTTGCTTGAGCAGAAAGTGGCCCAGACCTCAATCTCACCCACAAACAAAACTATAAAGGAACCTTTAAAAAAGTTTTCACACTTGAAGTCTCAAATGAAACAAGGGAAGTAGCTTTTGTTTTGCTACAAGATGTTGATAATCACATCCAGCAATGACCTTGCATCTTGCCCTCCCACAGTTCCACAATAGGAGAAGATGAGCAATCCTCAAAGAGGCTGCCAACCGCTGCCACAATGGATTCTCAGTCTGTTTGTGAGCTCATTAGTGACATTGACTCCATGCTAATTGAGCATTGACTTGGGAAGGTCTTTTGAGGTTGCTCTCCAATGCACTCTCCCAACTGCTGCCTATACCAGGCGTGGGTGAAGGGAGGAATTTTCCCCACACCCTGAAGAAGGAAGAGGCAGCCCCAAAGCAGTGGTGGGCTCCAAAAAAAAAATTACTACCTCACTGTGGGCGTGGTATGGTGGGCATGGCCAGGGGGAAAGCCCTGCATTGGACCCAAATTAGGACTACTTTATTTCAAAATTTGGATGGATAGGGCCAGCCAGAACTTCTGCTACTGGTTCTGGCGAACTGGTGCGAACCTGCTGATGCTGACCACTGCCCCAAAGTGATGTTCTGTGTCATTTTTCCTGGACTGAAGGGAGAAGGAGGATAAGGCTATTTAAGCCCTGCCTGCCTCCCATTCTGGCCTCTTTGCAATTGCTTGTGATAGCCTGCCCGCCCATCCTGCAGGCTCTAGTGCAGGAGTTCTCAACCTTTTAAAGCCGGGGGCCAGGTCACACTCCCTCAGACAGCTTTGGGGTCTGGATGGCCATTTTGCTCTTCTACCACCACATGGCACTTCCTGGTGTGAAGGAGGCAGTGGGGAGGGACATGAAATGGTGCCGTGGGCTGCATCCAGCCCATGAGCCACAGGTTGAGAATCCCTGCCCTAGTGCTTGGGGGTTGCATAATGGCCAGATAGAAATATTTGGCTTGAATTCCTGATCGGCAGTTTAAGAAAGGATTCTAGGCCATTGTTTGCCAATCCCATTCTGGTCTACCAGACAGTATAGGCATTCTTTAGCAGCACTGTCTTAAAATGGTCACAACATTAGTGTGGCGGGTAGTGAAGGATTAGAGTGGTAGAGGTGAATCCTTTAGGGCAGTGGTGGTGAACCTTGGCACTCCAGCTGTTCTAGAACTTCAATTCCCAGAAGCCCTGATCAGCAAGAGTGCTGTCTCGGGCTTCTGGGAATTGAAGTCCAAGAAAGCCTAGAGTGCCAAGATTCACCATCACTGCCTTATGACATTTTCTGATGAAGCGAACACTGCAAGCTGGTCTGGATGTGATTTGTGAGAATCAGTGGGGCATGATGGAGACACCATGGGGCAGCGCTGCAATACAACCAACATCTGTTCGTGGGAATAGAGTTGGACATGATTACGGCTATATCTCCCTGATTTAACTGGCCTGCACAGTAGCTGGCAAGAATCAGGACTGAGCAGGGGCTTGGGATTCACCAATTTGGATTAGAGAGGTGAAGAAGAACTCACCTGCTCTAGTGCCAATGAATGGTAAAAGTAAACCACGGAATTTGAACCTACTCCTAAGGAGATAACCCAGGTAGCACTTTATGGTTTCAGTTACAATGATGGTGTGCCAAGACTGATGAAGAATGGGTCTAATGATGCTTTGATTAGTAACTTGCAGCAACTGGCATCTTTTCCAACTTCCTAATCAGGAAACATTGCAAGAACCCAGAAAGAACTCTTAAAGCAGCAGAAATGCCAGTTGAAAATGAATATAAAGCCAATGTTTATTAAAACAGCAAATAAGGATTTTGGGTTATTTTCTGGGGGAGTAAGGAGAAACATTTGTCAATGTGTACCTGTAGATTAGAATTTACTAAAGTAAATTAGCATCATGAGGCTGGAAGTAGCTCAACTGAAGACTGAACCAAGGTATATAAACTCTGTCACTATCTCGGTTTCTTCACTGTCAATTTTAAAGTTTTGTACATCTTCTGTAATCATGATTTTTGTCCTCTTGATGTTTATCTGTAGTGCTATTTAGCCATCGGAGGGAGGGAGATTTTTCACCCTAGCCTATCAATAAGATTTCCTAGATTGGCAAGGTGCAATTTGCGCAATTCTGCAAAACTAGAGCAGTTTGCAGCTGGCTATATGGTTTTAATATCTGGCTGCTGAAGAAGAGATTGGGAGTTGGATTCCCCACTGTTTCTCCTTGGAGAAGAGCCAACCTACTTGGCCTTGGGCAAGCTGCACAGACCCAGGGCACCCTCAGAAGAAGGGCAATGGGAAACCACTTCTGAAAATTTTCTCAACCTAAATGGGGTACACAAAAATATCCTCCTCAATGATTGTGAATATAACCAGTGTAGTATTATTATTATTATTATTATTATTATTATTATTAGTATTATTATTATTATTATTATTATTATTATTATTATTATTATTATTATTATTATTATTATTATAATAAAACAGTTTGCACCTTTCTGGACAATCATCCTATGCCTACTAAGTCTCTAAGTGCTTCTACTTTAGCCCATGGAAAGGGCATTCATTTTGTACACAGGCATTTTGCACAAAAGAAAGAACAAAAAGAGTTCTTTGTCTCACCTCATATTGAATATGAGGGAACTCACCAGGGTGTGGAAATATCTCATAAGTTGCCTTATGGTGATACAGAACATTTACTCAGGATTCCCCAGGCACATCTTTCTACCCTTCTTTCAAATTATTTTGAACTTTTCTGGTGTGGTGTGGGGCAGACATAGGGCCATAGCCAGGGGGGAATGGGGGATGAAAACCCTCCTGAGCTTACAGTCCACAATATTTTTCCTGGAGGATGAGAAATTCTCCAGCAGATTTATTTTTGCAGGAGATGTGCAGCTGAACTAATACTGGAGACCAAGTAAAATGCTCCTATTCACCTATATCAGTCTATGTGAGGTGTGACAGAGTTCAAGTGATGGATGGAGGCTCAGGTGAAGAAAATACTAAAGGATTCTTTTGGAGAATAAAGAGGAAATGAAGAAGAGGAAAACTGAGTGGAAATGTCTGGTTTCCTGACCTGATCACTGTGTTGTTACTAATGTTTTTATCCATTTTCCTGTCTTGTTTTCCAAGTGAACTTTCCAACATTTCTGGTACTGCAGTTGTACATCACAGCGATAAAGTTTCTGAAGTATCCTCAATGCACTTTACAAATGTGGAAATGATTTTTAGTAACCCAGCCTTTAGGCCTTTCCATGTGTTTTCTCTTGTATGCCATCATCCCCCTTGTGATTGTTAAGGCAGTTTTGATCCTAATTAAGATTATTTTCCCCTCCAAAAACATCATGGGGCTGTTGAATCCATGCCACTGTTCTGTCCTGTCACTTTGATTGAACTTTCCATCTGGCAGCTAGCATCCTTAATTTGTGTTCCTGGCTTTTAATGAAAGTTGCCTGATTTGCTTTTATGTACATCCCAGCCTCAGATGATAGCTGACCATTCTCTGCTACATACATGGCTTCAGCTGTTGTAAGCTAATGTCTGTGAATTGTCTTTTCATTGTCAAGGAAAATCTGTGCTTATTCCCATCAATTATTTGCAGGGCCTTTTCACATGTGAAATTAAACTTGCAATTTCCCTAGGATATTATTCAGTCATTATTCAGTGAGGAGTCCATGCATTGGTAGACATCTCCATGATGACATTCCGCACATGCGAATGCACTTAAGAAATCAAGTCCAATTGAATGTGGTTTTTTAGCCATTTGGATATTACATCACCTGCTGGCTAGGCAGAACATGACATGTGCCCTCCGCGTTCACTTTGCCCAAGGGATCCAACAGAGGACATCTGGGTGAGTGTTAGTCCTGGCCTAACATCATTGACAAGAGATGGGCAACACTGCCTAGTTAGACCACTAGTTGAGTAGTCTAACTTACAATTTCATTTAAAAAAAGAATCACACTAAAGACAAATGTGCTGAATATTTGAATGATATGGGGTCAAAGTTGAAAAGCTATGATCACACTGCACAACAACAATTTTGCTGCTAGAAATAACACATTATTATTATTATTATTATTATTATTATTATTATTATTATTATTATTATTATTATTATTATTATTATTATTATTATTATTATTATTATTATTATTAAACTTATACATGTGATTTATATGATACCATGTGTGCGGATTCCAAATCTGAACTCACAACTTGCCTATCACATACAGATTTTTAAGGTATAGATGTGCTATAGCTATTCAAATGGTATTGGGTAATGTATTTTAACATGGGAACATTATAGCAGTTGCAGCTACTACTGTGCTTGCTGCCACCTCAGCTGAATGCCTGGTGGCATGCATGTTCAAGCAGCGACCGGGGATGTCTGGGCAAGTCAGTGAGCTGATGTCAGAAATTTAATTTAATTTAATTTAATTTAATTTAATTTAATTGTTCAACTTGCATGCCATCCCACTAGCAAAAGCAACTCGGGCAGCTAACAAAGAAACAAATAGGTACATAAGGCAAGATGGACCAAGGGCTTGTCTGGAGTGCAAAACCATCTTATTGGATAGTACAGCTAGGCCATGGTGAGTCTGTTTTGATCTTTGGATGATCTCTGGCGAGAGCAGGACAAAGGTAACCCATCAGTCCTTGCTCTCCTTGACCTCTCAGCGGCCTTTGATACCGTCAACCACAGTATCCATCTGTAACAGCTCTGAGGATTGGGGATCTATGGCACTGTATGGTCCTGGTTTTCCTCATTTCTTAGGGGCCAGACTCAGTCAGTGTTGTTGGATAGTAAGAGATCCAGCCCTAGGTTTCTCCATTATGGGGTGTTGCAGGGCTCAGGACTCTTGCCTCTCCTATTTAATATCTACATGAAGCCTCTTGGTCAGATCATCCACTTCATGGGGTGAAGTATCATCAATATGCTGATGATACTCAATTGAACATCTCAGCCAGTTGTGATCCAAGTGATGTGGTTGACATCCTAACCAGGTGTCTGGAGGCTGTTAGGGTCTGGATGGGGGACAACGGGCTACAACTGAATCCTGGCAAGACAGAGTGACTATGGGTTAGGGGCCCCACATTGTCCCAGGAACTACCATCGGGCTGTTTTGCCTCAGACAGACCTGGCGCGTAATTTTGGGGTTATTCTGGACTCACAACTCCTTCTTGAAGAGCAGGTGGCATTTGTGGTCAGGAGGACTTTTGCATAACTTCACATAATTCACCAATTACACTCGCTCCTGGACCCGGACTCCTTACTAACAATCACTCACACTCTAGTCACCTCCAGACTAGATTATTGTAACGTGCTCTACATGGGGCTGCCCTTGATTACCATTCAGAGGCTACAATTGGTGCAAAATGCGGCTGCCCACATGGTGATGGGATGTGGTTGCTATGATCATGCCTCACCCCTATTGTGGGAGCTGCATTGGCTGCCAGCATGCCTCTGGGAGCAATTCAAGGTGCTGGTAATGACCTTAAAAACCCTTCATGGTAGTGGACCAGGATACTTAAGAGACTGCACTGGTAAGCGCAGTGGGTGTGGGACACTTCTGGTGTGGTAGCCCCCCCCCCTTTTTGCTGGCTTATGTAAGTCCATCTGCGGTTTTCAATTTTATAGAGAGGGTATTTTAATCTGGTTGTAAAGGTTTTTACAGTTTTAATTGTTTACTCCTTCGGCGAGGTTGCTTCGGCAAGGAGAGCGGCATATAAATTTGAATTTAATAATAATAATAATAATAGTAACAAACAAACAAACAAACAAACATGAGTAGGTGCTGCTTTTTTAATAAACCGGAAAATGTTTGCTATATTTGTGGCAAATATACCCTGTGTGATCAATGCAAAAAACCTAACCGAGAGGGTGAGATTTGCTAACTTAAGATCCCAATGTCCTAGGCAGAATCGGACTTCAGATTTGAATTAGCATAGGACACATGGATTAGACCAAGTAGCAGACAATATTTATTTTTTTGTGATGCTGTGTTAGTGGAAGGATTAAGCTCTTCCAGCATACATGGTCCTTGCTTCAAAGAGCAAGCCTCCAACATCTTTTCATCTTCCAGATTCCTATCTTTGAGGAATGTTGTCCACATGAGATAGCTTTAACCCTGGTCTGAAACCAAGAAGTTTGTATATTTGCATACAACTAAATACTAGATCCAAATAAAGCAAAAGAGAGGCAACTCCCATCTCTGTGTGACCCAAACACATCTGCTTCCACTCCACAAGGATCATTGAAAGGAATGGCTCTACAAATCAACAAGAAGCCACTCAGAAGGAAAGGGAATGAGTCTCCAGCAGCTACATCATTTTTAAAGAAGAACTCAATAATCTTTGAGAATTTTCTCCAAGCTGCTGAGCCCAGCAGGGTCTCTTGTGCATGGTTTCCTATGTGTGTATCTGTGTTTTCCCCCTTTCTTTTCTATGAAATGAAATTCTGGGCTCCCTGATGTCATTAAGGCTAATGCCTGCTTTCATTGTTGGCGATTATTACTTGGAAGCATGGGGGGAACAATCTCTATGATGCTTTGATGGAGCTGAAAAATAACGAACGGGTGAACTAGCATCTGCTTTGTGTTGGGGTAGGGAGACATTAATCCAAAATGAGATAACCTATATGAGTAGAATAGTTTTTTTCCCCCTTTAAAAAATCTGAATCCTTTAACTACATTTATTGGTAATGTAGAACCAATGTCCAAATAATCTTGTTGTTGTCCAGTTGCACAGTAGAGCCCAACCCCATGGACTACAGCATGCCAGGCTCCTCTGTTGTCTTCCATAGTCTGTCCAGATCTATGCCTATTGCATCAACGATGCCATCTAGCCATTTCATCCTCTGTTTCCCCCTTCCTCTTTTTGCCTTCGATCTTTCCTAGCATCAGGGCCTTCTCCAGTGAATCCTCTCTTCTCATTTTGTGGCCAAAGTACTTGAGTTTCAGCTTCAGTATTTGTCATTCCAAGGAGCGGTCGGGTTGATTTTCTTTAGGATGGACTGATTTGATCTCCTTGAGGTCCAGGGGACTCACAAAAGTATTCTCCAGCTCCAATCTTTCAGGTCCAATTGAGTAAACATTGCATAGGTTTTAAGTGAATTTACTTAAATATTGTTTCTTGCTTTCCAAAGCCAGCCTTACTGTTAGGTGGTCTGAAATAGTTGCATTGAAAGCTGCACCATGTCCATCTTCTCAGAAGGTGGGAAGAGTAATTTTGTCCTTCCTTGTCTTCTCTTTCAAAGATAGATAAAAGAAAGGTCTCCATCTTTAGTGTGGAGACAAAGAGGTGGCTGAGAGGTGGAGCCAATGAGGAGAATGCCAATGTATAAACAAGTAAGATAAATGAATGAGTATCAGCATATATCCCAGCAACTCAGCAATGTCAGGATGTGTCCTGTAATATAGAGATACAGATTAGGGATGTAAAAAAAGAAACCCTTACTTTTGTAAAATTTTAGTCAAGGCAAGCTATTATAGAACCATAGAATAACTGAGTTGGAAGAGGCCATCAATGTTTATCTAATTTTCTCTTGCATGCCTCCAGTGATGGAACAATTACCACCTCCTGAGGTAATTGGATCCATTGTTATACTGCTGTAACATGGCTGCAGAAATAATAATCAGAGTTAGCCTGCCTTCCATGGAGAACCTTTGTATTGCTTGGGTTAAGAGAAGGACAGATGAGATATCTGGAGACCCATTGCACCCTGGATATAAATTCCCTCTAGATGACATTTAGGCAGTGGTGGGCGGAGCCGATGTCATGACATCATGACATCATGACATTGTGGGTGGAGTCAACATAAAAAAATAAAAATTAAAAAATACACATTATTTAAATACATATAAATACATACATATAGATACATATAGATACATATAGATACATATAGATACAAATAAATACATACACATTAAAACAAACGACATAAAACACACCCACACACCCCAAACACAAACCCATCACTTACTTTACCCTGGGGTCAGGGAGCAGCAGATAGGCAAGCAGTGCGGTGGCGCGGCGGCCTGGCGGCGTGGCCTAGCCCAGGCCAACTGGGCTGGACTGGGCCTGGCAGCACAGTGCAGCCTATCCCAGCAGCACGTCCTAGCCCGGCCTGGCCCAGCCCAATGGTGTGCCAAAGAGAGGCCACCGCCGCTGCAGCTCTGCAAAGGTCTGGCTCTGGTGAAGTCCAGGCAGCTAATGGCTGCTGCTTAGTGTGCATGCACAGAAAGTCAATCTGATGCATGCATGATATGCAATTGTGGCACGGATGCGTCAATTTGACTTCCTGCGCATGCGTACTAAGCGGCAGCCATTTTGGCTCTAATTTTAAAAAATATTGGGCTGCTGGTGAGGCATCCGAACCGGATGCCTCAAAAAAAAATCCCAGGTGGGTACTCCCTGCCCCCCGCCCCCGAGAACCACCTGGGATTGTTACTACCAGTTCGGGTGAACCAGTGCGAACCGGCAACAGTCCAGCACTGCATTTGGGGTATTGTACACTAAAACAACAAGATTTAAGGATAGTTATTTTCCGCTGAACTTGACGACCAGAAGGTTGGCAGGTCAGCAGTTCAAAACCTGAGTGCTGTACGATGGAGTGAGTGAGTACCTGTTGTCTGTCCCAGCTCCTGCCAATGTGGAGTTTGAAAGCATGAAATTGTAAGTAGATAAATAGGTACTGCTTTTGTGGGAAAAGTAACAGTGTTCCGTGTGCCCCGGCAACTAGTTATGCCTGCAGTATAACCACGAAAATGTCTGCACATGCAGACAGTGCCAGCTCTTTGGCTGTAAACAGAGATGAGCACTGCCCCCTAAAGTTGGACAAGACTGGCTTTTGAGCAAGGGGGATCTGTACCTTTCCCCTGTACCATTATGCAGATGAACACCTAATTATATTATTGATAAGATACAGTGAATAGTTCTTAACTTTTAAAAATATTCTGTTTGTTTTCATGTTACTGTTTGCTTTTTTTGATCAGCTTTGGTACCAAAGTTAAATTCCTCATATGGTTGTTACATTTGGCCAATTAAAGTTTCTAATGTCTAAAGTCAAAGTCTAAATATATATTTTCCTAATATTCAGCATAATTGTGGCTTCCTGTACTTTTAGTCCATTATTAGGTGTCCTGTACTCTTTGCATGGTCAGATAAATCACCAAGGATTCTCCAGCCCCACAACAGGTCTTGCCTCCGATGTGAGACCAAGGCACCAACTAGTTTGCATCTTCTGCATTTTCTGCAAAAAGCTTTATTATCAAAACTAATATATTTTTCCTTCTGCAAAGCTAAGCCCACATTGAAACCAGAAAAGTATTGTTTGATTGATCACATGGGTATATACAACCCATCCAATGCTACTCTTTGACTCATTTGTGCCAGAAGGTACTTTTCTCACTTTTCCATTTTATAAAAATGCATTGTACAGAAATTAGCAAATGAAAAAGGTTGGGAACACCATCTACTTAACAATGACAGACAGACAGACAGACACATCCTAATTGGAGAGCTGTCCATTAGAGGCATGCCAGGCTTTGTCCCTTGGTCCTTTCTGAGAGCTGTTAAAGACAGAATTATGTGAAGGAAGTTTTTGACAACATCCTATCCCTGAGGGATTAATCGTAAGATTCATAGCTTTAAGATTTGTGTTATATATCACCTTATAATATATTTTTGTTGTTTATTTCTGTCATTCTTTTTTTCCTCTCTGCTTGTTTGATATTGTTGATTTCATAGGTTGGTATCAGATATTAATTTTTAAATGGATAAATTGCTACAGGGATTGACTCTCCTCTTTGTATTGCAGCATATAAATCTAATACAAATACAAAAATTTTCATTTTCATTTTCATATATTCATTTTTACTGCCGAGAATTGTGGTCTGGCAACAAGTAGGGTAACAGACAGACCAACAGATTCTCATCATTTTGTGTGAAGGCATTGTTCCATTTGCCATTTTACACACCATGTTAGGGTGTGTAAGTGTTCGTCCTACACCCTGACTAGTTGCAAGGCATACTGTGACTGTGATGCCTTTAAGGCCTTGCTACAGGAACACACAGGCGTTGGGTCTTTACCCTGGTGTGTCCTGTGGACCAGTGTATATAGATCCCAGCTGCTGGGAGCTTGGTCAAGCTGTCTTCAAAAGTAGCTTCAATGCTGCTTCACAGCTGTTCCAAAGCTGCTTCTAAGCTGACTTCCAGGGCTGCTTCAATGCTGCTTTGCTCCACAGATGCCAGTTCATATGCTGATATTGCTTAGCTTCAATGCTGACTTTGACCGAGGGTTATCTGCTGTCAGGTATGGGCAAAGGTTCCTGTGTGTTCTACTGTGAGGACTGAATGCCTTTTGCCTCATAAGCCATCTTTGCCTACTGAGCAGATAAGGATTTGGGTAAGCCTCTATCAGGAGGACAGAAGCTGTTGAACTCTGTTGCTTGACTTGTAACTACAGCTTGTATATGACCATTGGACTGGACTGTATAGACGTGTGTATAAAACCTATGAACTTTTTCAGTGAACTTAACTGAGCAACCAAGAGACCACTCTGCCTTGTGTTACTTGCACTTTTCCCTCCCGAGTAAACCAACTTTAAGTTTGTCTTTGCACCAAGAACTGTCTGCCTGTTTTTGCCTTTTTACACCAGGTGCATACCACTTGCCAGGTGCGTACCACTTGCAGACCACTGCACGCTACTCTGCTTACCACTTTACACTAACAGAGCTTATCCATGATTTTCATACAAGAGATATATATCTGGTCCTTTCTCACATGGTTTCAAAGTTTCTTCTACACATGTCCTCTGATGGAAAAGGCGGCCTGTTTTGCCCAGTTTTCTATCTTTCTCATGGATAAATGGGCAAAAGGTAAATGAGACAGCATACTGTTTAAGGCCTGAAAGCCAGGAAGTCATCCCACTAAATAATTTTGCCCATCAGAAAAGAAAGCAACCACTAGTTTGCTTAGCAACAAGGCTTTAATTAAGCTAGTTAATCTGTGAGGTGAGAACAGAAAAGGAAGATCTCCTGCTTAACCAAAATTGATTGACTTCATAAAAAAGACCTTGAATGGAGAAATGACTCGACCTTTGGAAGCTATGAAGCTAATAAAGCATCCTTAAAACTTGTTGTCATCTTGAGAACATTTGATTGATTGCCTATAAGCACCCTGTCAGGCAGATGTTATAATTTTTCAATAATTCTGAGATATATATGCTTCCTCTACAGGAAAAGATTTTAGAAGGGGTGGGGAATGAAATAAGAAGGTAGTTGTAATCTCAGGTGAAAGGGAAGCATAATTTCCAATTTATATGCAAAACTACAATTTGGAAAACATACTTTGCTACTTAACATCTGCTTCTTCTAGCTCAATTAATTTTTCAGCAGCTAAGACTGGCTTAAAACAAGCTCCCCCTCCCTTCCCCCTCCCTGCAATAATTTGTACTATCAGAAATCAGGGATCACCAAATTACCTGAGTACACTGGAATTGATCAATATAATGGTAAAAGGAGGTGATAATTTACTTATTCTCTTCTTATTTACTTCCTCTCAGGGCCATAGCCAGGAGTCTAGATTATTTTATTTATTTTTTTGGGGGGAGGCAAAAAAATTCAGGAGGGGGGGCATTTTTTTTTCAGAAGGGGCAACAGTGTCACACCCACATATAACATTGGCACCATGGGGCAGGTGGGGTGGACTGTTAGCACAGGAGGAGGTCACCTTCCCTGGCCCCCTAGCTACGGCCCTGCTTTCTCTTTTACCCCATTGGGTGTGGATGGAGATGCAAGGTTCTTGCACTGGTACTTCTTGCAGCTTCCACCAGTGTTATTTCGTATTCTTGTAATATTTATTTCATGTTATCTCTCCACCTTCCTCTGGGTCTGCCTTGTGATCTTTGTTCTTCTCCTCTTTTCATATATGCCTTGTAAGGTATGGAATTCCAAGACGTTCTCTTCAAATGGGCAAATCACTGTATTTGTTATCTCTGTCTGTAGTTTAAGATTGGTTCTATTCCAGGGATTCTCAACCTGTAGCCCGCAGACTGGATGCGGCCCACACCACCATTTCATGTGCCCCCTGCCTCCACCACACCACACCAGAAAGTGCTATGTGGCACTGCTAAAAAAATTAAAAACTATTATCCTCCTTCACCTTGTTTTGTGTTACATTCCAGGGATGGGGGAGGGATGGTCAATGATAAACCAATTATTGTCTATTTTCTTGGCCATGGAACCAAAACAAGGCAAAGAATGTAGCCCACTAACCAAAGCATTGCTAACTATAATCTGAAAGACTGTATGTCACCACAACATGTGTTTTAGCAAATGCATAGATGTTTGCTAATTTTTTTACATAGAAGGACCTTGGGCAGGTGGACCTACCAGTTGGCCATTGATGACAAGTCTGGAACAATGTGTAAAAAACATGAAAGGTCACATTGATTGGGATTGTAGAAGCAACATTTGCCTCTGCTGATGTACGAAGCTGCTGGGGAGGGAAGGGCTCTTTGTGCCGAACCAGCTTGGACCACTCAGGTCATTGTGGGAGCACCCATCAGTGCTCACCACGTGGTGGATTGGGGAGGGGAAATTGAGGTTTCAGATGGGGGCTCCTCCCTTGAGCCAGAATCCCTTTTCCCAGGCAAATGGTCCACATATCTAACCTGTGGATCTAGTGTAATATTAGTTCGTCACTATGAGGCCAGATGGGAATTTTTGCTCCATTGCACCCTTATAAACTAGGGTTGATTGGAGGTGGTATCTTGTTTAACTCAGTCACACAGGGGTGCAGTGCAGAAGAAACCCGAGATACTGTGAGTTCCTAAAGGACACTGGGTGTTGGATACTCTAACCAACATCTCAACGACCTGGATCCTGTGATTTGGTGGCCAGGGTGGGAGTTGAACAGGTGAGCCATTATCCTCAACCACCTGAGAAGTGTTTTGGTAGATAGAAGACAAAGAGATGATAAAACTGGAGGAAATGAAGCAGCTGTTGAGATGCCATGGAGAAAGCAGTACATAGAAACATCAGCCATATAGAAGATCATGTCAGAATGGAGAGGATCTTGTATCTCACATTGAGAGCCATAGAATTAGAAAGAAACTGAATTATTGTGTCCTAGAGAAATACTGTATGTCCTTGTAAGCCAGGGGTTCCCAACCTTTTCAAGCCGGGGGCCAGGTCATGCTCTCTCAGCTTTGAGGGCCAGGTGGCCATTTTGAACAGCCTGCACAATGGGATGGCCATTTGTCCCAATAGCTTCAAATGGGTGGCCATTTTGTTCCCTGAATGCCCTTGGAGGGGTGGGGGGCACATGAAATGGTGCTATGAGCCAGATTCAGCCCATGGACCTTAGGTTGGGAACCCCTGTTGTAAGCTATCATAGCTTACTATCTTTCTGAGAATGGAGGGTTTGAATGAACATGACAACTCAGATCTGTTCATGTATGAAATACTAAAAGGGGTGATTTCACAGGTCTTATTTTAAGGTGATTTCAGGGAAGACTGCATATGAACTTAGCAACATACAGACAGTGATACAGCATTGTGATTAGCTCTCAAGCTTCATGCTGTGTGTTTTAAAAAGCCCTTTCCAAATGTTCAATTAAGGCACTGAAGTCCCAGGGAATCCCCAATGGCTTTCAGGCTCCCTTTTACTGACACAGTATGACAACAAGTAAATAGATAAGGTTAATCAAAGCCAAGTGAGATGTTAATATTAGGAATTTACACATGAGACCTGAGCTCAGCTCTTTGAGAGACGGAGAGAGAAGGAAAGTAATGATAAATATGATAGTTTGGGTCCTAGTTAAAGATGGTGGGGCAGAGAGGAATCTCCCTTCCCTGGTTATGTTTCTTCTCCCTCTGTTGTTTCTTTTTTTTTTCACAATATGTTTCCCCTATATGTTTCATACCACTTTCATATCATTTTCATATTGTGGATTAAACAGGAAGACAGAGGTATTAAAACACTTGAATGAATATTTCAGGGAAGGAAACCCAGAAGACAAAAGTTAACCATAAACATTATTTTAAACATGGTTTAAATCCCTTGAACTGCCTAGCCAGATATCCCACTATGGTAATGGAGTAGACTGTATAGCCAGTGACTCAATTTTTCATTTCGTTTCATTGTTTGACTTGTATGCCGTCCCAGTCGCCAACTGACTCTGGACAGTTCAATGCTGAGTGTTGGGCGGCAGTAAATAACCTGACTCCCTAACGGGCCAACTGCTATGGGTATATGAACCCCTTTAGGTGGGGTGATGGTCCCCCTCAGAGGAGGAAATACCACTGGAAACCATCCTATTGGGCCCAATGACAAAATGAGCAGAAGAGGAACCACTTCAATATTCTGATTCCCAATGGTCATGGAGACAGAAGAGGCCATGCCAGATGGACTGGCTGTGAAGGCACGCCTTGTTAATATCCTCAAGGCTGCGGCAGTCCAATACAGTCCTGGTATTAAATCCTGTATGTCTCATTTTATATGTGCCACAAGAGATGGCTCTGTGATCACAGTGCGTGGGTCACTTCATGGCAAGGTGAGATCCACCTTAAACAAATTCACACCAGTGACGTTTTTCCTGTTTGTCATTAATATGTTTTTCAGGAAAATGTATACAGTAATACCTCGCATAACGAATTTAATTTGTTCTGCGAGGCTGCTCACTATGCGAGTTTTTCGCTATGTGAGTCAGACTCGCATAGCAAAAATCCCTATGGAAAAACTCGCATAACGAGCTTTTTTAGGGGGAAAACTTGCATAGTGAATTTTTTTTTCATTTTGCAAGTTTTCCCCATAGAAACACTCATTATGCGAGTTTTCTATAAGGAAAGTCCGACTCGATATAGTGAATATTTTCACTATGCGAGTCAGACTCGCACAGCGAAATTTTTTTTGTTATGCGAGTTTTCCCTCATAGAAACGCTCACTATGCGAGCATTTCCATAGGGGAAGTCTGACTCACATAGTGAAAATTTTCGTTATGCGAGTAGGATTGCTTTTTGAAAAAATGCTCATTATGTGAGTTTTTCGCAAAGCGAAACGCTCGTTAAGCAAGGTTTTTACTTGGATATAATCAGGAGCCGATGACAAGGAGATCTCTTGAGTCCTTGGATCATTGTTGGGGGTAACTTTAATGGACCCATTTTCTTCTCTAGGACCTAGCACAAGTGCCCCTTATCCTAAGAGAAGGGTCAGCAAATGAGGCTCTCCAGATGTTCTTGGTCTTCAATTCCCAGAAGCCCTGATCAGCAGCTCTACTGACTTGGGCTTCTGGGAACTGAAGTCCAAGAACACCTGGAGAGCCAAGTTTGCTGACCCTTGTCCTAAGATTATAAACATAAAATACATGGGGGCGGGGCGGAGGGAGAACAAACATCAATAAACCCATAAACTGTCAAAAAACAACAACAGCAAATGGACTGGAAATCTATTTCTGGTTTTATATTTCGTTCGTTCGTTCGTTCGTTCGTTCGTTCGTTCGTTCGTTCGTTCGTTCGTTCGTTCGTTCGTTCGTTCGTTCGTTCGTTCGTTCGTTCGTTCGTTCCTTCCTTCCTTCCTTCCTTCCTTCCTTCCTTCCTTCCTTCCTTCCTTCCTTGTGGCACAGTGCTTAAACTGTTGTACTGCAGCCAAAATGTTGTGAGTTCAATCCTGATGAGGATCAAAGTTGACTCAGGCTTCCATCCTTCCAAGGTCAGTAAAATGAGTACCCAGCATGTTGGGGGGATCCTAATTAATTTGTGAACCACCCAGAAAGTGCACTAAGTGCTATGGGAAGATATATAAGTTTAATTGCTATTGCTATTTCCAGTAACACCCAAATAACTCCCTTTTAGCACCAATCAGCTAATGGGCTTGCTGCAGGGAAAATGAGAGAAGTTGATGAAGCTTACAAAAAGCCCTTCAACTGGATATTCCTGACCTGCTCTAAACAATGAATAGGATTAGTTACATGAGGCAAAGGCAAGCATCCTTTTTGCTGGGGTCCAGAGCTCAACTATTTTCCAGTGTTAATAACAGTCACAGTTTGCTAGATAACTCAGTGAATTCAGCATCTGTCTGCAGAGCCAGAGAATGGGAGTTCGATACTCCAATGTGCCTGGAAGAAGAGCCAGTCTATGTTCCCCTGAGCAAACTGTACATCCCAAGAGCTCCCTCCAGAAAAAGAGAATGGTAAACCACTTTTGTGTACACTCTACCTAGAAAATCCTGGAAAGGGTCACCATAAGTCAGAACTGACTTGATGGCACACAATTACTTTAAGAATTAGGACATGTTTAGAACATCAACCATTTGAAGCCTAATCCAAGGAAGACTCAAGTGTGTGCTTTACACCTTCGAAACTAAGAGGCAAGGGTAGAATTGGATGTTATGTGGCAAGGGAACTGATTACAGCATTGTTCAGCACCAAAGTACCTCAGTGTGATGCTTGACAGGACACTCTTTTAAGCAGCACTGCCTGACTATCAAAGCCAAAGTTAATACAAGGAACAACATCATCAGGAAACTCACAAAGTATAAATGGGGAACTCAACTATCCACACTGCACAGATGAGTTTGGTCCTGAGTGTCTCTGAAGCAGCGTATGCTGCTTCAGTATGGAGCACATCTACACACTCAAAACAAGTTGATATCACTGTTAATGAAGTATGTATGATGTATGGTGAGAGGATGCCTCAAACCTGCACCAGTTGAGAAAATATATTTTCTTGTTGGTATTGCTCCACCTAAGATCAGGAAAGTAGCAGCATTGGATGCTGAGAGAACTAAGTAAGAGAAGGACCCTTGACATCCTCTGAATGGATATGAGCCTCAAGTCTGTTGGCTCAGATCCAGGAAGAGCTTAATGGCACGAACAAACATTCTTTTGGGTACACAAGAGGAAAACCAAATTAAAAGATGGAGGAAGGAGCTCACTGGACAAGGAACTGAGGAACTCAGCCTCCCCTACATCAGTTGGAGGACTCTGAATAGGCTGAGGGTTGGGGTGGCTAAATGTAAGACCAACATGCTCAATCAGGGACTGCTGGTGGACAACAACATGCTGTATAAATGTGGACAGATACAGAGTAATTGGTCTGCCAATTACTGCAGAAGCATTCACTGATGAGGACTTACTGTATGTTTGGCCAATGACAAAGCCAAGAAAGCAGCTTCATTTTGGCTATCCAGGTTTTGATTCAGGGCACAAAAGAAGAAGAAGATTAATAACAGTCACATGTTCATAAAAATGTATGAGATTAATTGCAGTGAATGTTTTCAGAGCATGCTGCTTCTTTAACAATGTGGTCTCTAGTGAGCCCTGGAAAGCTTTGCTAGCAGTTTGTAAGTCTCCCTCACCTGCCCAAACCGGGTAAAATCTGTGTGATTCTTTCCACTGAAATGTGGAACAGCAATCCTGGGACTTACCAGAAAGAAAGTCAATCACAGTGTCCAATTTAGAACAGCTCTTAAAGCCCCAAATTTCCCATCTATCTGTTCTGCCTGGGTTTTTGCTTATTCATTCATGAAGCTTTGACCTTCCCTCAGGGCAGAACAGAATTATTCCTGCAGCTACCCATTAACTCCTCACAGTCAAAAAGTTTGACTCAAGCAAGTTTTAGATGTTGCATCTGAGTGTCACATACTGCAAACAATTCAGTTGATCTCCCTGGGACATTAAAAAAAGAGATTTAGGAATTCAGCTTGGGTACAAACTATATATTTAAACCTACAGATCTATGTAAAATTATACAAATCTGTTTAATACTTATGAGAGTCATCCAGTCTATGAGGAAAACTCAAAGTTGGTTGTGGCAATATCTTTGTTGATAGTTGGTCAACACCTAGCTTGGTGACATAGATGGAGTAGCAGACTAAGACTCAAGGGGCTTGGGTTCAAATCCCTGTTTAGCCATGGACACTCAGTGGGATGTAGGGCCAGTAAAACCATCCCTTAAATATCTCATTAGGGCTGCAATGACTTAGTTGCTATGATGCTGAGCTTGCTGACTGGAAGGTTGGCAGGTATGCAGTTCAAGACCCAAGTATTACACAATGGAGTCAGCTCCAGTTGTCTGCTCCAGCTCCTGCCAACCTAGCAGTTTGAAAGCATGAAATTGCAAGTAGATAAATAAGTATCACTTTGGTGGGAAAGTTAACAGTGTTCTGTGTGCTCCAGCATCTAGCCATGCCTGCCACATGACCACAGAAATGTCTGGCTCTTTGGCTGTAATCAGAGATGAGCACTGGACCCTAGAGTTGGACACGACTGCGACTGGCTTTCAAGCAAGGGAGAACTTTATCTAAATATCTCATTTGCCTTGAAAGATCTGTTTGGGTTATTATAAGTTCCAACCTGAAGGCACATAACTACAACTGTGGGTTAATAAATACATCAGCCCGATACTGATTTAAGACCTTGGCCAATGTCTCTGGGATGCAGAAATATAATCTCTCTGGGTCTCATTGGCCATCTCATGCTCTATTACTTTGGGAATGCTATTTCTGTATTCAGTTTGGAATTATCTCCCGCACTCCTTGTAGCACAGACCTAAGTATCTATCTCTCATGAAACACTTGGCAAAAATAATTGGAAACTGAACATGGTTTGGCTGCAGCCGGGTATAGACAGCTCTGTCATGGCTATTGCCAAGACTTACCAGTAGCCTGAGGCAAGCTTTTAGATGTTCAGCTCTGTGCATGTGTAGTTAAATAATAGGCAGCTCCTGTGTGGAGATGTGGTGCTAGTCACGAAATATGAATGGATTGCTTGAGGCTAAAATCTATGTGAGAACAAGGACATAAGGACTGAGGACATTTAAAGTACTGCTTCATCTTGACCTTTTATTACTTCCTGTCTAAAAAAAGCCAGACTATCTTTGTGTGCCTAGTAATATCCAAAACTGCACAATGATATGTGGAAATTGGCAGGACATCCCATGAATCCATCAATGGTTTAAGAATTCCAGGCTTTTTATTAAAGAAAAAATGCAAGAATGTTGCTAATACTCTGTCTTGCCAAGGAAAGCCTGAAAGGGTGAAAGCAGCACACACAATATGGAGAAGTCTAGCTGGAACAATGACAACAATAACTGTCATAGATAATATTCAGGCGTGACTGTTCAGTTTTAGAGGGGACCCCAATGTACAGATACATTTGCCCCAATTGCTTCAGTTGAGGTCATCAATAGTCCCAATTAGAGTAGACCTATGAAATCTTGTGGAATTTACAAAAATGTTCACTTCCCATTCAGCAATTGATTCAATGGCCATGTGCCGCTAGGATTATCAGTTTCATATTGGCTGATGATGCCATGCTATGTACAACTAAATTTGCATCCAACTCAATGATGATTGGTAGTGGTAACACATTGTAGTAATATTAATATTGCAATTATTACTCAAACTTAATTCTTTTTAAATTGTCAAATACTGTGTTTTAACTTGTACTTTTTTAATATTGTGATTCCCTTTGAGTCCCCCATTGGGAGAAAAATGGAGTCTAAAATAAGCAGACAGACAGACAGACAGATAGATAGAGTTAATACGTTGCACACAACAGGCTCCTTTGATAAAATCCTTATATAGGAAATAGATTCAGAAGAAAAATTCACCGTATACCAGAGTCTAGTAACCCCTGGGCAAATATCATTCTCCCACTAGGCGATGATCTAAATTCACATAAGAAGCAGAAAATAATGGATATTTCTCCTTTCCTTAAGATGGTAGAGTTTTTCTCCAGTTCACATATATTCTTCTTATGGTGGCATGCTACAAAAAGAAGCCTTGATGAAGTAAGTGAAAGGTCTCCCAGTTCCTAAAGAAACTGCAGGTAGTAAAATTAAGTTCCCAACCTTCTTTTTCGGCATTTCAGGCAGAGAGGGAGGGGGAGAGAGAAAGAAAGAGATCTTATGATCACTAATCATTATGACGTACTGACTCTTAATAGAGGGAAGTCTATCCCTTATTTTAAGGTGCTTATTGAAATGAAGGAAGGAAGGTTTACCTTGTTGCAGTGGTGGGATGTCAAAAATTTTACTACCCCACCGTGACATCATGGACATCGTAGGTGGGACATCGTGGGTGGGGCCAATGTCATGATGTCATGATGTAGTGGACAGAGCCAATGCCATGATGTTGTGGGCGGAGCCAAAGAAAAATAATAAAAAAATAAAAATAAAATACAAATAAACACACACACACACACACACACACACACCTCTCAAACTACCCACCCACCCACCCACCCATCCCAAACAAAAAAACCAGTAAAACTTACCTAGCTAGGCAGGCAGGCAGCAGGCAGACAGGAACCACAGCGGCGCGGCGCGGAGCGGCAAGAAAAGACCACCACTGCTTGTAGAGGAACCGCGCTTCCTTTTCGGGCATCCAAAATGGCTGCCCAGAACTGTGCATGTGTCAAACCTCTATTTGACGCATGCACAGTTCTATTTTTTTACTGCGCATGCGTCAAATAGAGGTTTGACGCATGTGCAGTTCTGGGCAGCCATTTTGGATGCCTGGAAGTACACTTCTGGAGGGTTCCCGGAGAGGCGACCGAACCGGGTCACCCGGGGTTTTTCCACCACCCTGGTGACCTCCCTCCTCACAGTTGTTACCGGTTCTGGCAAACCGGTCCAAACCAGTAACAACCGACTACTGCCTTGTTGTTACATTGAATGTGCAATGGATACATTATTGTTATGCTCATCTCACATGCAGATGTTATTTAGTCAGGGACAGTTTCTTCTGCAACAGTCCTTTCAACCCAGAATAATTTCTGACATGAAATTATTATAGGGATAGATCACATACCAGATGGAGGATCTGGTATGTATGACAGACAAAACATCCATCCAGGCATTCTAAGGTAGCTTCAATTCCAAATTTAGGTTAAGAGATAATTGAAACCATGTGGTTCTAGGGAAGTTGTTTAAAAATAATAATAATAATAATAATGGTATACACATAGTCCACTTCCTTTTTACAGCTCACATAATGCTATGTAGTACAAATGTTTGCTCTTTTTCAGAACTTGTGTAAGGGGGTATTCAGTCACTACCCTGCTTGCACAAGTTTAAGTCTGGTGTTCATCTTTTAACTGCACTAACTTTGTCTGTGCATTCCTTCCTTAGTTTTGAAAAATCAATTTTGAATGATTATGTAGAACTGTCTTGCTGGACATCCCACTATGGTCATGGAGTAGACTGTACAGCCAGCAACTCAATGCCAAGTGTTGGGTGGTGGTAAATAACATGACTCCCTAAAGGGGACAATGGCTAAGGGCCAATGAGCCCCTTTAGGTGGGTTGATGGCACTCTCAGTGGAGGAAATGCCACTAGAAATCATCATATTGGACCCAACAGCAAAATGAGCAGAGGAGGAACTCTGATTCCGAACGGTCATGGAGGTGGAAGAGACTGCCTGTGAAGGTGCACCTTGATAATATCCTCAAGGCTGTGGCAGTCCATTGCAGTCCTGGTGTCAAATCCTGTATGTCTCATTTCATATGTGCCACAGAAAATGGCTCTGTGATCATAATGTGTGGGCCACTTCATGGCAATCTGGGATCCACCTGAAACAAATTCACACCAATGGCAGGGGGAAAATGCATCCTTGGATATGAGTTGCAGCTGATGATGTAGAACAATCATCCTTTTCCTCTCATCTTTTCCTTATTTCTTGTATAAGATCTTTTCCAATTGTTGACTGGATTTTGGTATTGTGGTACTAAGCACAGATCATGCCTTTTCCAGGCTACTGAGATTGGTTAAATGAGGCTGGTGGAAGCTACCCTGCAGATTTAATACACATCCATCAGGTAAACAGTGTGTTCCTTTTGCTTAAACTCCCTGGAGACACTTTCAGAGCATACTACAATGGAATGTATAGGAGCAGAAAATGACCTCCACCAGACTCAATAGACCCTCACTACCTACTGGATGAGGAGTAATAGGGAGAGTGGCTATCAAGAGGTGGGGCGGACCTGGGTGTTGAGAATGGGCAACTCAGTAGAAATTGCTTTTCTGTTGGGTAAAGGTCTTCCCCCATCTACAGTGGAATACTATTGCAAACTCTGGTGTGCCTTATTTCAAGCACATTTTCAGTCAGCTCCTTGAAGCTATGCTTGAAAGCTCCTTCCTGCACAGCACCACATGCCAGTACCATTGATCCCTTCATCTTAGAAATACATTAAGAAGTAAGCTGGAATGTGCTAAACAGCCCCCACTTTCTGTTTTAAGGCTGGCAAAAACGTGCCTACCCAAATCCAACCCCCAGACCAAATGTTAGATACAGTTGTTCTCCCTGCCTATTGATCCACCTCTTCCTTGTCATCCTTTCCCCATTTTGTTATTCTTTTTCAGTTATGTTTCTTCTTCCTTCTTCATGGAGTAATTGGATGGGTGATTCCACCCAATCAGGGATCAAGTACTAAGAAAAGTTTAGTAAAATAGATGGCATGCAGCCTGTTAGATATAACTCTTGATAATATCATTGAAAGCAAGCAATGGCAAGTGAGGGTTATTTTTGAAAACTACAAAGAAGAACATAAGGTATTTAAAAAGATCTGTCAAGAAGCCTTTTTTGGTTGTTGTTGGTTATTTAAGCATAGCTGAAAATGCTAGTGAAGAAGAGCAAGCAGTTGGAATTCATTCCTTTTCTGAATTAAAACCCTCCCTCTGGAGATGTTTGAGAGGTACACATTTGTACGTCCCTTCCACTCACATGAATAGCATTACATTGCAAGATATAAAAGGTAACATATTATACCTGCAGGCCTTCTCTACAACTTATGAACTGCTCAGTATTTGGATCTTACTGAGTCATCTTTTCTTTGGTTGTTTAGGGCTTTCTTCACAATGGAAGTTTTCATTACCATCTCTTTCATAATGTCAAGTGAGTTTACTACAATAGAAATCTTTCATGCTTATTGAATCCACCAGGCCTAGAGAAAGTTTGCATGTTCAGTATCTGAGCTTCTTTTCTGTCTTTGGGGTTATCCCATGATGCAGAGACAGAAAAAAATGGGGAAGAGAACTGCTTTTCTTCACATGCTTCTAGTTTATACAAAGAAGAAAGTCATTTCATCAATGCTCCTAAATCAAGCATCTTTTTTCTCCAATCCATAACCACATTTCCTCTCTAGAGTATTCATGCCGATTCTGAACATTGTGCTAGGAAATATAGAAAACACCCCTTCACTTTTTGGCATAAGTGAAAAAGAAAGTTAGGAAAACTCAGTTTAAGACTTTAACATTTCATTAAATGTCCATTCATACGTTTTACAGCAGTAACTCTAAAGTTTTTCAACTTTAGCCACATCTATAATACAGGATGACAGATACACTTCTTGTTTGTTTCATTCCTTGACTTCATTAAGCAAAGGTGATTATTAATTTAGACTTATTCCCATAAACACTGCTTTCCTTTCTTGACATGGTTATCTCAATGACAGCAATAGTTTCTGCTTAACGCCTTTGGGAGCAAAAGGTAATGTAAAAATAAGAGCCAAAACAGTTAATTTATACACAAACACCACTCTCAGTTTCTCGCTAGGTATCCAATAGCAATATAGCTTGTAGCATATTCCTAAACAGTCCATGTTTCTTTAGTATTAGAATGATGTCATCCACTCAGACTGGACAACAGCCCATTTCCTCACCAAATAAGTTCCTGTACAAGCTGTGCATGACTAGATTTTACAGGTGGTTAACTTGTTCTTTGCTTTGATTCCTGAAATCTGGCTTTCACTTGACAGCTGCCTACAGTTAAATACATCTCATTGGCTGTAGTATTATGCAACCTTCCCACTGGCATAGCATGGGGGGGGTCAAGGGGGCAGCCCGCCCTGGCCAGCACTATCCAGGGGGTGGAAAATGTTCCAGGAAGAGGCGGGGCATGTGGTCCAGCACAGGCACGTGATTCAGCCCCCTAGTGGCCCTGTGTCAAGGGAAGCCACCGTATCCGCGGGGAAAGCAGAGGAGGAGGCCGGAGGAGGGCGTGGGAGGGCATGTGGCCTGGGTTGGGGAGGCATCTGTTAGCACACACTTGCTTGCATGCTCGCGCCCATGGATGTGCTCAAGGAAAGTCACATGGGCCTCCCATGCGGTCATCAAGTCATCCCAGGCACGGAAAATCTCACAGCTCTGAAGATCTCACAGCTCTGTCATAGGATTTATTTACTTTATTGGGGGAGGGGGACAAGGGGAAGAGTGAGGATAAGACTTTGCACCCCAGATTGAGAAAGAGTGAGAAATCCTCTCCCCTCAGTCACACACTTCTTACCAAGGAGTCATTCTGTGCCTAGAGTGCAGTGCAAAGGGCAAGGCAAGGGTGCACAGAGATCCTGCCAAGGCGAAGAAGGTTTGAAGGAACCAAAGTTGCCCCTCAGCAGCTGCAGCTGCCAGGATAAGCCACAGAAGCCACACAAGGAAGCCGATGGGGGAACGGGAATGTGTACGACTGAGGGGAGAGGATTTCTCTCTCTCAATCTGGGGTGCAAAGTCTTGTCCTCACTCTTCCTCTTGCCCCCCCCAATAAAATAAATAAATCCTATTAAAGAGCTGTGATATCTTCTGCACCTGGGATGACTTGATGACTGCACAGGAGGCCCACATGACTTCCTCCAAGCACACCCAAGGGCATGAGCGTGTGAAGTTTAGTCCTTTGCACTGCAGAACGAAGCCCTATTTGTTCTCTCTCCCCTCCTGGGACTCTCTCTCGTTAAACCTGCAGAATTTAAAAAGACCACACACACACACACACACACACACACACACACACACAGAGAGAGAGAGAGAGAGAGAGAGAGAGAGCCTTCCTGAGCCATCAGAGTAATGGAAGAGGTTCTCTAGTCCAAAGCATTAGACATCCATTAGAGACACCTCCCCACGGTAGAAAGCTGTTGCGGAGATATTGCCCAGGGTTTGTGACAGTGGGGAAGGGGCTCGGGCTGCGATTCTGTGATGCTGCTAGCTTGCCCAGGGGAGGGCTCCTCGACGGCCCCACCCTCCTTGCACCCCACTTGTCTCCCCCATCCAAGGGGGCTCTGGTCAATAATTCTTCTTCTTCTTCTTCTTCTTCTTCTTCTTCTTCTTCTTCTTCTTC
Organism: Furcifer pardalis; assembly: GCA_030440675.1. Lineage (NCBI taxonomy): Eukaryota > Metazoa > Chordata > Lepidosauria > Squamata > Chamaeleonidae > Furcifer > Furcifer pardalis. The sequence goes on from CP126892.1 coordinate 97,030,020, forward strand.
TTCTTCTTCTTCTTCTTCTTCTTCTTCTTCTTCTTCTTCTTCTTCTTCTTCTTCTTCTTCTTCTTCTTCTTCTTCTTCTTCTTCTTCTTCTTCTCCTCCTCCCCCCAATCATCCTCATCACCAGTGGTGCCTTCCCTGTTTTTCCCCATTAGTCTGAATTGTTCATGGTCACTGCTGAAGTTTCACACACACCTCTTGTTAAAACTCAAGGTGGGAAAATCCCAAGCTGGGAAGGAAGAAGGCACCAGGGAGAGACAGTGGGGCAAAGGAAGGCCGAAAACTCAGGCCTTTTGGAGGGCTGAGAGTAGAAGAGTGTGGGGGGTAGCGCATCTCTTTGGAGCTGGGTTTCCTCGTGCAACCTGAGCCAGTGGCATAGCATGGGAGGCTGGCAGCCCGCCCCAGGCAGCATTTTTTAGGGGCGGCATATTTGGCCTCCGCTCTGGGTAGCTGAAACCCACGTTATGCCACTGAACCTTCCTTGGAATGTCTTTGTGAATGGTAGTGAGACCAAGAGGGGATCCTGTTGACTATCTTGACTGCTGACACTGGTGTTGTCAACATTCAGGCTATCCTTTGCTATGTAAAGCTTCTTCTTCAACTACCATATCTGTTCCGGTTATAAGCTATCATCATAGCAATAGTCTTCTTGTTTTTAACTCCTCAGAACAGTTCTTCCGAGGACATGCCACACTAGTCTCTCAGTTTCTTCAGCCATAAAGCATCATTTTTCCTGCTAGCAAAATAGAATCAATATTGCAAGGTAATGTTGGGTCATATCCTGACTTTTTGAAATGAGGTTCCAGAAGCCACATCTCATCTTTAAAAGTCAAAGGATTTACTTAGGACTGAATGAATGTACAACTATGCAACCATTATGGAAAGAGATGTTCCTCTCAGCTGCATTTCAACAAGATCTCGGATTTACTTTGCCTTTCAGTAGTGGTTCAGATGATATTAGAGTCCAAAAAAAGCTTTCTTTAGCCTTAGAAAATGACCAATTATCACCTGCACTTTTATTCTAAACATCTCAGTCTTCAGCACACAAAACATTCTCACCAGACCAACCCTTGCCTTATAGGTAACAGCCTTCTGGCTTGACATTATGTAGGCATCATGGGTTTCCTTCAGAATGTGAATATGAGGTTCTTTCACACATGCCTTGACAATAAGACATGGCTCCTCATCATATTGCAATAGATGAATGTGAATTCTCCCCACACTTACTGTTTCAGATATCCATCCAGATGTCTCAACACTGGCATGAGCACTATCAGCATAACCAACCTTTAAGTCACTGTCTGCTGAAAATGAATTCTAACTTCTGATCTCTCACTTTCTAGTCTGAACAATGCTTTTTCATTGCAAGTGTATTTCATCTCCCTAATGCACCCATCCATGTGGTGTTACACACTGTGACAAGTAAGATTAAATGAGGTGGGGATTGGCTAACATGCTGACATTATATTCTGTACACTAGTAGATCAATCATCATAACCTGGCACAAGTGTAACCTGCCAGTCAGGAAAATTTGAAAAGATGTCCCTCATCTACAAAGGCTGAGTGTCCATGTTAGCAGTTGTAAGGACAGCGATTAAAGAAAATTGCACCCTTAAATTCCATCCTGTGGATTTTGGTAACATTTGTCACATATACATAATGAAAGTGGATATAATTGACCTGAAACCCAAAAGAACAATTTTAGTTAGCTGGAATCAGTGTGTGAAACCCAGCCTTCCTCATTATCCTTTGCTAGTTGGCTCCTCCAGTTCTTTGTTACATAATAGACCTATTCAGGCATTCCCAAAAAGAGATAATTTGAAAGTGTGAGCAGGGGGAGTGTGAGCCTAAAGTGGAGACAGACTACTACATATGCAGCTTCCTCATATGATCAGGAGTCCTAATTTTTCAGGCTCTCTAATCATATGGGCAGACTTCACATGTAGTAGTAGGATTTTTCCTCTTCAGGAAGTCCTTCTCCACCTGGAGAAAGCAAGAGGTATGAGATGAGAGCCAGAGTGGTCTCCCTGCTATGCTTCCAGTTTAATTCTTTTTTCAGTGCCTAAATAGGACTTCTCTACCAATATTTCAGATCTGAACCATTCACTGTCTTGTCTACAAACACAAGTGCCTAAATAATTAGCTTTTTCCTTGCCCCACCTGTTTTCTTCGTCAGTGGCAACCTGAACTTTGTACCTCTGCCTTCACAGCCACATACTAAAACCATTGAGTTATCCAGCAGTTCTGCTCCTTTTCAGACCTTATGCCAGCAGTTCATAACCAAAATATCTCTTCTACCAACAGAAGACCATTTGTGATGCCAGAAAAAAGAATTATATCTAATCCTAATACTCTCTAGCTGGCATATCTTTGCGATAGGATGGCACAGTTATTTGGAGAGAAAAATCTATTCCAGCTCAAAGGCTTGGTGGATAACAATATAAACCAAATATAAGTAAATGGGGTCAACTGCAAAATGACACCTTGATCACTTTTCCATATTCAATGTGAAGTTGTAGCAAAAATGGACCTTCTTTTCCTATTACCTGGTGCATGTGCCTACCCTCAAATAGCAACAGCCATCCATATATGGAACAATCCATATATGGAACAATCTTCTCATCAAGTCTACATGGAGGGGGAAGAGGACATGCCAGATGGAATGCCTGTGAAGGCGCACCTTGAAAATATCCTCAAGGCTGCAGCAATCCATTGCAGTTCTGGTGTTAAATCCTGCATGTCTCATTTCATATGTGCCACAGTAGATGGCTCCATGATTCTAGTGTGTGTATCACTTCATGGCAAACTGGGATCCACATTTTAAAAATTCATGCCAATGGCATTTTCCCTGCTGCAGCTGATGACAACGACTTTGGGAAAATCCATTTCTTTGTACGCTAGAGTGTGGGTGATTACAATCTGCCTAGAATTAGCCAGTGTAACAGGGCATATTCAAGCCAACTGGTTCATAGAATCATGGAATAACAGAGTTGGAAGGGGCCCTTTAGGCCATCCAGTTCAATCCCTGGTTCAATGCATGAATCCAAAGCAACTCTGGCAGATGTTTGCTTTCCAATTCTCTCTTGAATGCCTCCAGTGTTGGAGTGCTCACCACCTCTAGAAGCAGTTGGTTCCACTGTTGTACTGCTCTAACCATTTTTCTGATATTCAGCCTATATCTGGCTCCCTTTAGTTTGAGCCTGATATTATACATCCTACACTCTGGGAAGACTGAGGACAGATTCCGCCTCTCTTCTTTATGACCAACTTTCAGGTATTAGAAGAGTGCTCTCATATCCCTTCTCAATCTCCTTTTCTGAAGACTAAGTGTACCTCGTTCCTCCAGTCTTTTCTTATATGCTTGGTTTCCAGTCCTCTGATGATCCTTTTTGACCTTCCCTGCACCTGCTTTAATTTTTTGCATGTTTCTTAAAGTGTGGTGACCATAATTGGGCACAGAACTCTAGATGTGATCTAACTGGTGCTAAATAGTTGGTTGTTGGCTTTGATGTGAAAATATTGTGAATCTTCTCTGCATCTTACCTTCAACTATATGAGAGCTCTTCAAGATGCTGAAATCTCTCCCCAAGGTAGTTTCAGCACCTTACAGAGAGTCTTCTACTATCAGACAAAAAACTGGGGTAGATTTACCACCCCAACGGACATTAAGGCTACTCGCTTTCACCCTCTTTACCTTCCTGGGATTGGCAAAACCTTTTGCTTTATTCATGATGTATCACAGGAGCATCAACAGATCAGTGTTCTTTATAGAGTGCTAATAATTGGGCCATAGTCACACCAGAAGTTGAGGGTTTTTCCTCTCTCTCCCTGCTGTTGTGGTTTCCCTGAAAGATTGACATAGTATTCATTGCTGGTAACTATAAGCCTCATAATGGATTTTGTCATACTTTGCAGTACATAAAGCTCCCCTTGAAGACAAAATGTGACACTCCTTCAGCTATCTGCTTACCCTCTTAGGAACCATCCATTTGTAAACCTGACAGATAAAACACTGCCTGAGAGAACAGGAAGAACGGAAAGAAAATGAAAGACTGGGCGAAGCAGGAATAATCTGTTCTTACTGCTACAGCACCCAATGTCTTCTGTGAGATGTTTGGAGATGTTTCAGCATCCAGACTCCACTGTTACTGCGATAAAATCCAAATTATCCAGAAAAAGGCAAATGAAGCAGCAGTTGTCCCATCCTCCACTTCAGATTGCCCTTGCTATCTGATTACTGAACCTTTATCAAGGGATATAAATATCCTCATATCTCATCCTCAGAGGCAGGTAGGAGGCATTGCATCATTCTTCTCACCAAAGGGCATGGGGGGAAATTGATAAGCAGTTGGTGAAAACTATTTTTCACCACATTCACACTAAAATATACTTTCTGCAAAATTACCTGTTTCTGGGGTATTTGTTGTTGTTTTCACCCCCGAAAAATACTTAATTGCAAATGGTTCAAATGGTGCGGCTTGCCCAGATTTACTGATATTTGTTATCTTTCCCAACGAAGCAGTATCTATTTATCTACTTGCAATTTCTTGCTTCTGAACTGCTAGGTTGGCAGGAGCTGGGACAGATGATGGGTGTTGTGCAGCACTCAGGTCTCAAACTGCTGACCTGCTGACTTTCCAGTCATCAAGCTCCGTGTCTTAAAGACAAGCCACTATGGCCCTCCTGGAGGCATTATCCTTTGTCAACAATTACCCATCTCTAAGCATTCCTGATCTGGAGGCCTGCCTCTGTCTTGCCAACTGTAGACTTTACTTTTGACCGCCTCAGCAAATTTCAAAGGGTAAAGGGTGCATATGTAATTAGGTGAAAGGCAGCAAGTGGCAGTCAGCTCTCCCTGGGCTCCGTATAAGTGGACTTGGAGAAAGCTCTTGCTGAGAAGCAGTATTTTTGTGAAAGGAAGCCAATCAAAAATGATTTGAGGTGTCTCCCCTGCCGTGAAAGGATCACTGTGGAAATTCTTGCAAGTTCAAATATACTTACTTGTTCTTTCAGAGCAATATGAATATGAAGAGCGTTTTGCATTATGGAGAAGCCATGGAAACAGAAGTGGAATCACAGTCACACAGCTATAGAACAGGAAGGGATACTAGGGGTTATCTAGTAAATCCATCTGCCAGTCCAGGAAACTGTTATACAGAAAAGTAAGATTTTTTATGGCTGTTCATAATTTATTGAAGGGATGGGGCAAGATTGTGAGGGGGGAAAACTGTTTCAATAATTATTTGCTGGAGCAGCTGTTGTTATTGTTCAGGTGCATAGTCAAGTCCAATCTTTTGTGACCTCATGGACTACACCACACTGGGCTCCTTTGTCATCCACCATCCTCCATTGTCCACCCAGATCTAAGCTCACTGTGTCAATGATGCTGTCTAACCATCTCATTCTCTGCTGCCCCCTTCTACTTTTTTGTCTTTGATCTCTCCTAGCATTAGGGCCTTCTTGGGTGAGCCCTCTCTTTTCAATTGGCAGCCAAAGTATTTGAGCTTCACCTTCATTATCTGTCCTTCAAGGAACAATCAAGGCTTCCTTCAGGATTTGCTGATTAGATCTCCTTGTGTCAGACTACCAGCCGTCTCATCACAAGGGTTCCTCCCATTAGCTCCTGGGCCTACTGCCCATTAAACTGGAACTTTAACCCTTGCCTCACCTTTGAGAGAGCTGAGCTGCTTAAAAGGAATTCTTACTATGCTCTGGGTGTAGTGCAGTTGAGCATAGAGCAAAACAAGGGAGGTTTCTTCTTCTGGTAGCGTGTCTTTGTGTGTGTGCCAGTCAAAAGAACACCAATCTTCAAACAGAAACAGCTGTTTTATTCATCAGGTTCATGTAGCAAAGTCCATGGAAAAATGGAGATTAAAAGGTCATAACAAAGAATCAGTCCAGTCCACAGTCCACAGGTACATTAGGTAATCATAGTGAAAAGAAAGGAAAATCCCACAAGCCAAACCGAGGTCTTAAACCATTGATATCCAAGATCGAACTAACTAACTTCTCTGCAAAATGGAGATTCTGCAGTCAGGTGGGTAGGCTTTGGCCAATCAGGTAACAGAGAGAAACTTTCTCAAAACAATGAATTGTTGACACACATGTAGAGTCGATGAAGACAAAACACGCTAGAGAGATAGGAACACAGGAACACTAAAGTTTCAACAAGCTGTCTCGTGACATGTAGGCTGAAATACACAGATGGGAAAGGATTTCTTTGAGGCTCTCTATGAGGCCTAGCTAAAAAACTGCAACTTCAAACCTTGGGAAACATGAGGAAATATGTCGTTTCCTGACACCTTGCAGTCCAGGGGACTCTCAAAAGTCTTCTCCAGCACCACAGAATTCAAAGGTGTTTATTCTTCTGTGCTCAGCCTTCCTTACGGTCCAGCTCTCAAAGCCATTCATTATTACTTTTGCTGGAGCAGCTAACTTGTTGCAAAGGGTCTATTGTTTGCTTGCCACCACCAAGACAGGCAAATGCTTTCTATTATGTAATTTGGGAAGCAAGCAGTGCCATAAGGGAGAAGGGCTCAACACAACCATATGCTACAGATTCATGCAGCTGCACAAATATTCTTTCTTGTGTTGTCCTAATGGACACACACTAATGTCCATAAAAAGAATAATAGAAACAATTGATCAGGACATTACATCAAGTTTGCTTTTGTTGCAACCTCTATGCAACATACTGAAACCCATCAATATTGCATTCATGGCATAGAGATGAAAAGGAAAAGTCATAGGCATCGACAGCTGCTGCCAAAAATCCTAAAATCAGATTCAAAACAGAACCGATTGAAGTTGGAGTCCTAGCATATCCTTTTCACCTTGGAAAAAGCTCGAGCAATTTAGAATTCTAAAGCATATTTAAAAGGGATGACTAGAGAGATTCTAGAAGAACAATGCCCACAAATCATGCAAAAATCTGCAGGATAACCCAGCTGTACATATACATCTTAGTGCATAAAACGATGTGATGAATCTAGCAAAACTACATATTCCTGCTAAAACAGGATATCCTTACACATCAAAACAGGTGTCCTCTGCAATGCTACTTGCCTTCAGCATAAGATAATATATGCTTTGTTATCATTGTGGTCTGTGCAATTTGTTCCTAATCCCTGTGGCACCAGAGTGGTTTCTCTTCCTTTTATATAGCAAAGTGTAAACAGAGAGAGCCAACACAGAAGGATTTGTTGATTGGCCCAAGAGATACAAACAACCCATTTGTGGCTTCTAATTATAAAAAGGTTGTGCAACAAGCCAGCAGCAGCTGTTATGATGCTGTATAATTCATGGAAAAATTGTTCTTTTAAGTACAAGCACACTTGCTGATAACAAGAGAAAATATACTGATAACAAAATATGCTGATATATGGGAACTCATCATAAGGACTATTTTGCTACTAAACAGATCAAAGCAACTTATGCAAGAAACTGTATGCTCATGAACTTCTTCTGCAAAGCCCTCAGGTAAGAATATCTTAGTTTTGCTAGCACTGCACCTTCAAAGGCTTTGAATTCTGGAGCCCCTCTGGCTTTCTCTCCTTAAAAATAACACTGAAGTACTTTCTGTGAACTATGCCCCAATGTGAAGTTCACTGCCATGAAGGGCAGCAACTCAAACCTCTGGAGTGTGTTGTTTCAAGTCTACTGACAGACAATCAAATAGCCATTTCCTGAAGATCAAGTGGGGCAGAGGACAGAGGACAGAAAGGGGACAGAAGGTCATGAAGGACACTCTTTCCTCAGAAGAAATTTGGAAATCATCCAAAGACATTGTAGACTGGGATTTTTAGAGGTGGGCGATGGCAGCAGTATTGCAACAAGAGCCTGAATGTGTTTGGGGCAGCATGAAACAAGGATCTTTCAAGACCAAGCTCTTAACATCCAGTCCTTTTAAAGATTGGCAAATAAAATTCAGGGAAGTGAACACTTTTATGAAGACTCTAAACTGCATTCATCCTTGCTAAGGACACCTCTTTATATCATTTGGGGCTGTACTCCCATTTTGCAAGTTTCATCTTTATGGAGGAGACAATGATTTGTCTACTAAAAAAAATAGCATAGATCATAACTTTTTCAATTATGGGGCTGATCCTATGGAATGCTGTCCTTTGCACAGGGAAAAAGGTGACAAGACAGGCAGCTTCCAAGGCCATATGAAACAGCCACATCGTGGAAGTGATTGTTACCAATTGCTAGTTATTTGTAATTCATTCCTTTTCCCAATAACACAGACATAAATATGGTGCATCACATTTGCAGCTCAATAAGGCAAAGTATCATGGTTCTTGTTGTTGAAATTTTGAAATGGTAGCTGTATTAGTCTGTGTTTCAAGCATATCAGAGAGTCAGTGAAACAAAACAAAAAGACAAAAAAATGTTATGGCCACTTTAAAGACTTACTGCTGTATTTTAATGTTAACTTTCATGGATCAAGTCCACTTCATCAGACATAAGAGTGAGGCTTCGTGGAATCAATTTATATACATCAGGTACATAGGTGCAGAATGGTTAGCATAACAGATACAGTAATACCCCGGATAACGTTATGACTTGGTTCCACAAGTCATGATGTTATCCGATTTTTAGCGTTGTCCAATGCATGCATCGAACAATGCTAAAAAAAAAAAAGCCCTGACTTCAGGGACAAACCGCTTTAAAGGCAGACAGGGAAAGAAAGAGACCTCCCTGCCTTTAAAGCCACCCCCCATGCGCAGCGGTCTCTGCGACTGCAGTAGAGTAGGGGAAAAGCACCCGCCTTTTCCCTGACCCTACTGCAGTTGCAGTGACTCCTTGTCTCTTTCTTTCTCTCCCTGTATTTAAACTACAGGGAAGGGGGAAAGAGAGAGATGTGATTGGTTCGAACCAATCACATCTCTCTCTTTCCCCCTTCCCTGTAGTTTAAATACAGGGAGGGAAAGAAAGACAGAAGCAGTTCTCTCTCTCCCTGTAGTTTAAATATTAACTCAAATTAACTCTGAATGTAACTAATTTTGGAAGCCCTGCTTAGCCTGCTTAGCCTGCAAAGGCTAACCAAAAGCTTCTTCTTTCATGTCCAGGTCAAACTTTAGACTGCCAAAATGAAGCCACCTTCTTGGTTTTCTCATTGATCAAACTTAGATTATCATCAGTGCAAGTTTTCAGTAGTAATTGGCAGACCAGCAAATGAACCACATGTTGTTGTCCACCAGTAGCCCCCACTTGAGCATGCTAAATTTTGGCACGCCATCCTTCAGCCTGTTCCAGGTCCTCCAAGTGACATAGGGGAGGTAAAGTTCCTCAGGCACATCCACCTTTAATATTATTCCATGTTCAATGAGCTCCTTCCATCATTGAGCTGTGCTAAAACTGGTTCAAAACAAAGCACTCAAAGCTCATATAAGGATACAAGTAATCATCATACACACAAACATTCAATCCTCAGCATGTTTTAAAAGAGAGAGAAGTTGAGAAGGCAGTAGTCTAGTCTAGGAACTGGGCATCATCATCATCATCATCATCATCATCATCATCATCATCATCATCATCATCATCATCATCATCATCATCATCATTATTATTATTATTATTATTATTATTATTATTATTATTATTATTATTATTATTATTATTATTATTATTGGTATTGGTATTGGTATTGGTATTGGTATTATTCAACTTGTATGCTGCCCCACTATAATACTGATGGTAGATGCTCTCCTTCACTGGAGCTAAGACAAATTCTGAAAAAAGTGGCTTCAAAGAAGCATGACATGGAGAGTACCTGTTATCAGTGGGGTTTGTTGTGGGACAAAATTATCTGTCTTTTCATCCATTGTCACAATCTCAGGTCATTTTTACAACTTCTGTATAAGGTGCTTAACTGAATCCAAAGTTCAGTTGTGTCAAGCCCAGTAGCAGATTGTCCATTTATCAGCTATTCTGTAGATTCCTCATTGCCTCTTGGTTGTGTAATTTGACACATGAGAAATAATGTGAGAGACAATTTGTTAATGGGCAGGAACTTGTTGTCCTCCCTTACACAATTACACCGAGTCTGGCATAAATCCCAGCTATGAATCTGAATGTTATTTTCCCCTTCACTGATTCTTGTGGTGTCACATCTTTTAAATAACTATTTTGAAACCCTCAAATACTGGATTTTATTGGCACAATTAGTGAAGTTGCCAGGCCACCTGGTAACAAGGATTGCTCTGATCTGCAGCAGATTCAGAACAGCATCAATATTTCAAAGTCGGTTAGTAATTTATTATTTGTTCAAATCCAGTGTTGTGCCCTAAACCAGTGTTGTGTCCTAATAGGAAATGTAAGAGAGGGGCCTTAAAAACAAAACAAGAACTACATGATGGAAAATATATATAGGAACTGCTACACAGGGACAGTTCCTAGTAACAGTCTTTCAAAGGAGGATCTGAAGTGCAAGGTCTTAAGAGAAAGCCAAGGACTGGTTACCAGTTTAGTTCAGAGTGAGTGTCTAGTCCAGTGGTCTGCAAATGTGGCTCTCCAGATGTTCTTGGACTTCAATTCCCAGAAACCCCAATCAGCAGGAGTGCTGACTTGGGCTCCTGGTAATTCAAGTCCAAGAACATCTGGAGAGCCACATTTGCAGACCACTGGTCTAGTCCAATGAATGTCCAGGAGCATCGTAAGGGTTAGCAGAGAAGTCAGAGTCCAGTCATGGCAGTCAATCACAAGATATATCAGGACTACACAGCAGTCAAGCAGGGTGTCGGCCTTTGCACAGAGAAATTGTACTGATGCCTGGCCAGTGCAGCAGATGTGCTTAAGAGGCCTCCCAGCTAAGGACTGTCAGCTGGGAGCCTCCACTGGGAGTAAAGCTTGGCAACTTTGTGAAGCAGCTGCAAGTCCTTTTGGCACTGTTCTCTGGCTGAGAGATGATCGCTGTCAGAATCAGGCTCCCTATCTGACAGGTCCTGCTTCTGGGGAGGCAGAACTGGGCCAGGAACAGGCTGCAACTCCTGATCCAGGATATCCTCAGAGTTGGACAAGCGCTGGATCATGACAAGTATGATGACTGCTCAAATGAATTAATGCTATGGTCACCATGTGGCAGGCAAGACAGTCAAAGAAATGTGAGATTTGATAGCTTAGCTCAATGAGAATTTGTCAGGACAATGGATAGGACAAAGAGGTGCAGTTGAGTTTCTCCCACATTCTCCTGACCTATCACCCCTTGACTTCTACCTCTGGGGGACCTTAAGGATGTGATGTACCATTCCTTTGGGAAGGAATTGAAATACCATAGGCAGGGAAACAAGTGGACACTCTGGCCAACCTTGCTCAAACAGTAGTTGACTATAATCAGAAGTGTCTGAACCCTAATTGTAACCACTTTGAGCATCTCTTGTAATTGCAGAAGTCAAACATTGCTTGAATTCATCTTTTGTCATCAGTATATATTGAGTATTACAATTTAAATACATTTTTTTTCCTTTCTTAAAATGTTTATATGTTTTTAACACCCTCTGATCCATCTCTCAGTCTCTTACAGCCCATAAAACTAAATTTCTGGATGGATCACAGATGAACAAGTATTTGGGGACTCACAACCAAAGCAACAAAGGGAGGTGGAAGTAACGCTGTAGACAAGCTTCGCCTTTTTACTGCTTACACAATTGTTGACATTGTAAATTGATGCTTAACATCATAAATGGCCTCCTACAAATTGTAAAGTAAATCCCCTGGACTTTTATGGGCCTCATAAATGAGATTCTAGCATGTAAATGGCCTTGCATGTATAGCAATGGAAATCCCATAGGTTTCTCTTTGACTGAATCGATGTCCTAACTCATGACGGCTCATTGCAATTCAAGGAGGGGGCTGTCATTTTGTGGGCTTTCATTTAAAAACTCCATGAAATACCGATTTAGAAACTTAGCAGGGGGAATAAAGAGAAACACCAAAGCCTTCAACAATATTCCTGTATTTGGGGGTACTTTTGACAAATGGCTGTTGTCATTTCTGGCTTGATAGACCTTTGCTGTGGTTTAACTCCCTCTTGCACAATGGCACAAGGCAGTCTCAGCAAAACTGTGATGTTTTTATGGGATGGGGGAGAGAAGAGAGAGGGGAATAGGCAAAGTTATGCAATCAGCTGCAGAATGGTATCTCATGTTTATAGAGCTGCTTCTGCTCCTGTAGGCTCTGGCAAGTTTATGAGAGAAAATAAACCATGTTATATGACTTGCATTATAGGAGAAAATGAAGGCTATTTCCATAAGATGGTGCATTCCTATTGCACTTGTTATATTATCATTCTGAAGTACACTAGCCACTGAAACCCACTGAAAATGCAGATATGGAGTAAAATGGACCTTGTTTCTGCTAATCTTGAGCGTGTTCAATGACAGGTTAGCTTTATGCTGCTGAGCAATTTCCATGTGAAAGCCTGAGGCAAGGGTGGAGGTGAGGTGGGATGAAATTGCAGAGTTGGACCATTGTTAGACATAGTGGGGTGGGAGAGTGAGAGATGCTCAGTAAGACCATGAATTGGACTGATCTGGCACTTCTAGTGGTTTCCACGGGTGTTATTTGGTGTTCTTGTAATTATATATCCACCTTTTTCTGGGTCTGCCACCTGGGTATTTGTGGCTGATTCTCTCCATTCAAGTCTATGTCACTGCAGTTTGGGACCTGTCCTTCCACTCCCCCATTCCAGAAATGAAAAGAACAGGTTTCCATTTTGATGACACCCAATGGAGCAGTGAAATTAGAATTATTTTGGCTCAGCCTTGTTAATGATATAAAATGGAACCCACTTGTCCCTATTTTTATACAAAGAGGATTGCACATGTGAGGGGATGTAACTCATGACCTTTGTTGGTCTGAGCTGCTCAGATCAATTAGGAAGTTTGTTTCAGTTCATTTGTTACCAGAACCTATCCAATTTGCTACTTCGAGAACTGAATCCAGTCCCAAATACAATCTGCAGTTGGAAATTGGTATTTTCCTATGCTGAATGGTGCAATTTGGATGACAACCAGAAATACATTCTCAAAATGCATCCTCTTGGGAAAGACAGACAAACATGCTTCTAAAAAAGGCACTGCCTTGAGAAATATGTAACACTTTTATCTGTTTTGAAAAATGTATGTGAAAAATGTATACAGAAATGTAACATAGGGATAAAAGCACACAGCTCTCCCAGGACATGTCTGGAGAAGAGGAGGTGGTGGTGGTGAGGCAATATGAAAGTCATGTTCAAACATTTGGAAGGCTGTCATGTGTCAGATGGAATAAGCTTGACCTCTGTTACTCCAGAGAGAAGGACCCAAATGAAGAATTGAAATTACAAGAAAAGAGTTTTTGAGTAAACATTAGGAAGAACTTTTTAATAGTAAGATCTATTCTAGAGTAGGAAGAACAACCTTGGAAGATGGTGGATTCTGCTTCATAAGAAGGTCACAAACAGTGGGTGGATGACCATCTGTCAGTGATGCTTTAGTAATTTCCTCCATCAGCAAAGAATCAGATTAGATAGCCCTTTGATTCATTCTACATTCACCTAAGAACAAACAAAAGAAAATGCTGCCCCATGGTATCATTTGTTATTTTTTTAAAAAAAATATGCCATCTGTGGGCATTTGAGTGATTTTCTGAGCCTGTTTTTTTTTTTAATTTAAATGCATCCTTTGTTTGATGGTCTATCCAATCCAGATTGAGTTAAACAAAAAATCATTGAATTCCAGGGGGAATTTCCAGGGGAAGAAGCAATCTTAAAGCTGCCTATCAATAACATGCTCCTAGACACATGGGCACTGAAAATGCTACAACCAGGCAAGAAAACCATCAGTAGTGATGGGCATCAACAGGGTCGCACCAGTTCACCAGAACCGGCAGCAGAAATTCTGGCTGGCTGTGCCCATCTAAGTTTTGAAATAAAGTAGTCCTAATTCGGGTGCAACACAGGGCTTTCCCCCTGGCCACGCCTGTCAGGACATTGTAGTATTGGTATTGTAGTAGGATAAAATGTAAGTTGTCCCTTTAACAGGCCTAACCCAGCTGCTCTTACTAATAAGAATGAGTCAGCAAAAAGTCTGTATTTAATAAGAGCATTTTGGGGCCTCAAACTTGAGGAGAGCTGAAGAAGCACATGCTGTGTGAAGGAGCCAGGAAGGCTTGCTAACCTTGTTTGGGGAAGCCAATGTCTTGCCAGGGAGCAAGGACATACTGGAGCAGCAACAGAGCTGCTGCCAAGTAGACTCAGGAGGAGTCTGGACTGCTGACAGAAAGGTATGCTGAGAAACTGTTTCAGCTGAGCTCTGCACATGCTCTTTCAACAAGAGACTTTCTCCTGTATATAGACTGTATATAGACTGTATCTTTCTTCACTGTGGGCTGAACTAAAAGCCAAGCCTCTAAAGCTGAGAGGCAAGAAAGAGTCAACTGTTTTTGTACATAGACGTTCCTAAAGAGACCGTCTGTGTGTGTGTAGCTGGTGCACCGCTTTCCTGATGCTTTACAAGCCTAACGGCCCTCTGCTAAATCAAGACACATACACACACACTCACTACAACCCAATCCTTACCAATCCTTATCAATGCCCACCATACCATGCCCACAGTGTGGTAGTAAATTTTTTTGGAGCCCACCACTGACCATCAGGTACTGTGGGTGTTCAAACCTAAGCAAGGTGCAGCTGGAGAAGTGTATTAGACACAACACAAGGCTGCTTGCCAAAGGGTTCCTCCAGAAGAACAATGGAGAAGACTCCAATGAAACCTTTGATCCTGTTGTGAAGCACAGCACTGTAAGAATGATTCTATATGTGGCAGCATCCAGAAAGAAGCAAGTCCAGCACATAGAGGCCAAGACTGCTTTTCTACATGGAGAACTTGTAGAGGAGCTGCATATAGAACAGTCATTGGGCTTTATCAACCAGAAACATCTTGATTTTGTAGGCCTGTATGTATTTAAACAATTTGCTTGGGCCCGGAGTGAGAAACTGAAGAAAATGCTACTCCAACATGGTTTATAATGAAGTCAGATTGGCAGTTAAATACCAGAAGCAAAAATGGGCATTTAGCTTTCATTCTTGTCTATGTAGCTGACCTCTTGTAGATACTCAAAGGGAATGGGAGTACAAAGAGATTCTACACCATTTTAATCAAAGAGGTAGAAACCAAAGGGTTATGGGATGCAATATATTATTTGAGCATCAAAATTGAAAAGGAGGCAGATGGTCATATTTGCTGATTCAGAAACAAAAGGTATTTGAACTTCTGGAGATCTTGGATTTCTAAGATGCCCACAGTCATGAAAACAGGTGGGGGGTTTTTTTGAGGGGCGGGGGGAGGAAAGGGAAATGAACTTCTACCAAACAATGCCAAGTACAGAATAGCTACAGGAAAGCTTTTGTACCTTACATTCACTACCAGACCAGAATAAGAATCCTGAGCAGAAAAGTTAGTTTGTCAAAAGTTAGTTTGAAAGGGACCATTGACTTTAAATGAAGACTGCTTGCTGGCAGAAGCTCAAACCTGAACATTAATACCAACTGGGCAAATTATAGCACAGACCTCATGTTCACTAGTGTTTTCCTGTTCATGTATGTTGATGATCCTATTTAGTGGGCTATTCACACAAAATGGTGTAGTTTTTTCATCCACAGTGTTTGAATTCATTGCTGCAGCAGAAGCATATAGAGAACCACCATGCTGGAGAAGCCGCTGAATGACTTTGAGATAAAGGAAGAGATGCCAATCCAGGTGATGGAAGACAACCAGAGCTACATCAAGCTGTCTCAAAATAAGATGAATGCACATACCAAACATGTTGGCACGAGATACCACTTGATGCATGACCTGACTGAGAAAGCCATCATTGAGATGAACTACTGTCCAACCGCAAAAATGACAGCAGATGTCCTGGCCAAGCCTCTTCAAAAGACTGTTTCCAGATCTTGTGAATCAAGATGGGACTTCAGGAGGGTGGCTGCATGCAAGTTTGAGAAGAGGTGTTGTTGATTTTTTTAACAACCTTGCATGCTGCCTGTAGTTATATTAACTGGGCGGGACTTCTCTGAGTTGGGGTGACTGTCTATCCAGCACTAACCAATCATTCCTTCCCACTTTTGAATTAAAAAAGAGCCCTACTCTCTTCTCTTTGTTCTTTCCCTCTTTCTGTCAGTTGCTCTTTTCTTGTTGGTCTGTTTAGTTGTTTGCTAACATGTATGCAGTAAAGAAAGCAGCATGCACATGCCTGTAATTGCAAGTGAGTGTAAATAAAGAAGAATTTGTATTCTTCCTCTTAAAATGTCTCCGAGTGAGTTGTTGAAACATTGAGTGCCAGATAATGAGAAAAGGGGAAAACTCTGGGAAAACTGTAGCTAGCTATTCTCCTCCTAGAGTCTCCACACTTCTACTGCACAGTTAAAGAGAATTTTATTAGACATTCAAAACTCTTACCACCCCATCCCACCCACCACCCCAAAGGATGACAGAGACGACTGCATGGAATAAAATTGGCCACTTTATTAAGTGACAACAAGGGAAAATAACCAAACCTAACGCAGGGGCAAAAAGCACGGGGGGGGGGGATACAGCTTTCAGCAAAACCCATACAAAGCTTGTGCCCGAATGCCCTTACTTATTGATATAGGGTAGGCAAAAAGAGTCTCAGTTCTGCCAATCTGCTGAGACCCAAAATTCCTACCTACCCCAAAATGTTGTGACCACCTTTGTTACCTCGATTTTCAGGGTGGGTGTAAGGGTGACAAAATCCCAACCCACAAAGACTGTTCCAGAAACTTTATCCCTCAAAAAAACTTTCACCTCTCCCCTAAAACTTTTGCCCAATGGCACCATTCCATGCTGCCGTCACCTGCCCCCCCCCAGGGTAGGGCAGGGTGGCAAAGATCCCTCACTCCCCATAAGCATGGTCGCAAAGGAATCCTTGCCCCCCCAGCCCGCCCAAGCATGACAGAGATGACTGCGTGGAATAAAATTGGCCACTTTATTATATATTTATTTTATTCATTTTTCATACTTCTATACTACCCTCCTCACCAGGGCGACCCAGGGCAGTTTACAACATCACAAAACTACAGTCCAACCTCATCATCCCAGAGCTTCAGGATCCCAACTATAAAAATTTAAATTTTCAAGATTTTAATTTCTTTTAAAATTAGTCATAATTAAAAGATTAAAAATTAAGTCCCAGAGATAAAAGATTAAAAAATTAAAACACCAGGGTAGAGAGGGAGCTCAAACTAACCAATGAGCTGGGGTCATGGTACCGCCAGGGAGGCAAAACGCCAACCTGCCACTCCAGCCATGGAAAGTGCCTTCTCCATCACTGCCCAGAATTGAAACTTCGTGAGCAGATCCCTGCCCCTGTGAACCAGGAACTTACCTTGTTCCTTACCTCTCACCTCAAAGAAAAGCCTCACAGATCTCCCGAATGTGCCCGATACTGAGCACCTGCCTTCTCCCTTTTGATCAGTTTTTTGAAAAATGGACAAACAGATACAAGTGTCGCTCAGTCACCACCACATCCTCCCTCAACACTGCCCTGTTCTTGGTATCCTGTTTAGAATCCACTACCAACTCACTGACTCTAAGAGCCCCAAAAAAGGCTAGTAACGAAGCTGCTTTGAATAAAGCCGTCTCGTACCAGACAAAACTGACCCAAAACTTGAGAAAGATGAACGAGGACCCCCAGGGAGAAAGGGGTTCTCCCATCCGCCTGTTTGCTCGCCATCCACTCCCAACCTTCCAAAACTTTCTTAACCCTGAACCCCCTAGATTTGGCAAAGAACACAACCACCGCCAACTTTACCTTGTCTGCACTAACAAACCTTTATTATGTAAAAACATGTAAAATTGCAAGAGGTGCTCCACCGGGACAGGCCAAACATCCTCCAGGCCTTCCCTCCTCCTGAAATCACAGAGTTCTCCACATGCCACCACATACAATTTTCTGGTACTGTCTGCAATAGAATTCCTGATTGCTGTTGTTGCTTGAGATTGTCAAAAGCCCAAATCTCTGCTGGGAACTGCACAGGCAACCTCCTTGCTTCTGGAGCCAATTCCTTGAACCTTTGCATTTGCTGTCAGGACAAAGCATCTGCAATGTTGTTATTCACCCCAGGAATGTGCTTGGCTACAAATAGGATATTCATTTCCAAGCACTTCCTTGTGAATGCCCTAACCAAGTGCATGACCCTCTTAGATTTGGATGTCAATGTGTTGATAATCTGCACTACCGTTTGAATGTCACACCAGAAAAGTACAGTTCTGTTCTTCCATTGCACAGCCCATATCCAAAGTGCTCCTACGATGGAAAAAAATTCCAAAAACATTAAATCCCTAGTAACACCTGACTCCACCCATCTAATTGACCAAGACCCGCAGCACCACTCCCCCTTAAAAAATATTCCAAAACTTAAGGCCCCAGAGGCATCTGTGTATACCTGGAAGTCCTCCCTCAGCAACAGCTTGTCCCTTCAAAAAGATACACCATTGAAGTGTAAAAGAAAGTCCTCCCACACCTGCAGATCTGCCTTAAGGCCTAGTGACAGTCTCCTCCTATGGTGCGGCTTCTTGAGACCCACCATAGCATCACAGAGCCTCTGCAGAAAGGCCCTACCTGGGGCCACTACTCTACATGCAAAATTCAAATGCCCTACTAGCACCTGTAGCTCTGGAAGGGAGGCCTTTCTCTTACCCCGCATCTCTCTAACCCCAGCTAGCATATCCTTCAGCTTATCTTCAGGCAACGTCGAAACCTGTTGGCCCGCATTCAACTCAATTCCCAGGAAAGACAGCTTCATAGCCGGCCCTTCAGTCTTCTCATGCGCCAAAGGAACCCCCAGCTCCTTGCACATGTCCTGAAAGTGCCTCAAAAGGACTACACTGCTCCCTACCCTCACCCGAACACATGATACCCCCCTTCAAAAAATAACCCTAACAAGTGAAAGTTGTCTGGATGAATGGCCAACAAGCGGAAAGTGGCCTTTACATTGCACTTGGCCATAAAGGCCCCCCTTCCACACCTCTTGACCACAGCCACCACTGAATCCAGAGAGGCGTACTTAGCTGAACACAGATCCTCCAGGATGGCATCATTCACTGAGCCCCCTTCCAGATAGGAAAGATGATGAATGAGCCTGTCTTTCCCAGGTGTTTTCTTGGGAACAAAGCCCAGAGGGGAGAGGGGCAGGTTGGGCAAAGGCCTAGAAGAAAAGGGTCCTATGATCCTCCCCAGTTGTACCTCCTTTCCAATCTTTACCCACACCTTGTCTTCATTCCCTTTCACAGAATTCAAGTTCTTATCCGCAGATGGCCCCACAGCTCCCACCACCGGAATCTGAAAACCAAACTTAAAACTGTTTAACAGCAACACAGCATCTTTTAGGATACCCTATAAGCTATTTCTCTAATGCTTCAACTTTAATTGGGCTGGGCCCCATTGTTATCTGTGTATCCCATACTGCTTGCCCTACACTGGCTAGGACCCTCTCTATTCCCCCCTTGTCTACCCCTCGGACAAGCCGTAATTGGGTGCAACCCTCCACATTGTGAACAGCCATGCTTGAACTTGCAGGGTTTTCTGGAGTAAAACCGGTGGGAGTTGCACTCCCGGCAGACCAGGCAGGCTTGAACCGGCTGTCCCCTGCCGAGACGGGGGGCAATGACTGGACTGCCTCTCAGGACCAAGTTACTGCTATTGTGCCTATTTCCAGGCAATGCCCTGGCCAGAGTCATGTACTGCAGGCATAACAAGGAATGTAGTTCCTCCCAGCCTATGTTCACCAGCTGCTGCACATGAGAATGAAAAAAATTCATCATATCTCAACCATGCCACCCCAGCGAAATCTGTACACGCTCTATACATAAATCCAAGTATTTAAGGAGCGAAACTGCCCTATGGGGCTGCTCATAAATGATCACTCCCATGTAAAACAACTACGCGGGCAGCCAACTCCCCCAATTCCTAAGAGGCTTCTTCCAGCAAATCAGTTCCTTCTCCCTCTAATCCATCTTTTCAGCCTCTTTGACATCCACCTCCCTGTTCAGGAGTGAGAACAGATCCACATATTCCCCTCTTAAAATCTTTTCTTTGGTCACTTTTGATAAGTGCTTGCCAAAAGGGCAAGGGTGTTTCCTAGGTGCCACTACCTTTTTCCATGCTTGCCACCATCCCTGGCACCTCAGGCTGCCCTTCCCCTTTCTCCTTGTCTAACTCTTCCCCTACCGTAGGCCCCTCCTTGACCCCAACCACTAAGCCATGCCCCCCATCCTTC
This sequence comes from Furcifer pardalis, assembly GCA_030440675.1. NCBI lineage: Eukaryota > Metazoa > Chordata > Lepidosauria > Squamata > Chamaeleonidae > Furcifer > Furcifer pardalis. Next base: position 97,050,295 of record CP126892.1, read on the forward strand.
CCCACAGAAGCTGAACTCTCCAGCCCTTCAACCACTCGGGCCGCCTTCTCCCTGGCAACACCCGCAGCCTGATCCACCTTGCTTACTATTCCCTATACCCCATGTACTCCTACCTCCGCACATGCACTTCCAGTGCCACCAGCTGCTTATTGTAATCAGCTAGGCCCGCTGCCAGCCCAGGGCCAAGCAACTCCCAGCCCTACCTGCCATGGATAACAAACACCCATGCCCCAAACACCCATGCCCCTCTCCCCCCTGAGACCAATCCTGCTGCCCCACCATGGGAGGGAATCCCCATGGAAAAGCCCAAGGCCACTGCCACAAGGGGGGGCTGGCCCTGCAGCCCACATGCTAACTTATCCAATCGTGCCAGCTCCAACAACGCCCCACTAGTCCAAGCCTCTCAACACCCAGAGTTCTGCAGCTGGGACCCAGCATGGCCTCTGCCCCCTCTGCAATTGGCTCCTCCTGCTGATCACTCCTCCACTCCTCTGAGACCTCCATGCACTGATCCCCAACCTTCTCCTCCACCAGCTCCAATTCAGGCCCCTCAGGTGGACCCGCTGTCAGCTGGGGGGGGGGAGAGAATGGCTGATCTGTGACCCTCAAGCCCTTAATAATTCTTTTCCAGCCCATGGCTCCCCCCCCCCTTTGGCCACTTTTTTACAAGCAGCCAGGCTGTGGAGCTGGGGCAGCTCTTCGCCCCCCTTCCTCCATTTCAAGAGACCACAACTGGGCCACAAAAAGGGTAACTCCTCCAATTCCTCCTTTGACGACTCCTCTACTGTCTCCTTCCCTACTAGTTTCTTCTGTGGTACTGAATCCTCACTCACACCCACAGCTTGCCCCACAGAAAACCGCATGTCCTTCTCCGACAAAATCCTGACCCACAAAGACTGTTCCAGAAATTTTACCCCTCAAGAAAACTTTTGCCTTTCCCCTAATACCTTTGCCCAATGGCACCATTCCACACCACCATCACCTGACCCCCAAAGGGTAGGGTGGAGCGGCAAAGACCCCTCGCTCCCCATAGGCACGGTCCTGAAGGAACCCTTCAGCTGGGAAACTCAAGGGGAGGGATTAATGAGACTTAGCTGATATTGCTACAGTTTCTCTGTGTTGTTGTTACTATACTTTATGCTCTGCTAACTAAGAGGAATGACCAACATTCTGCACTAACTTTTTGGCAATTTTCTCATGCACTTTCTTTGAACCATTACCTTTCAGAGACATCAATCTTGGCTGATGACAATTGGCTATTCTGATTAATAGACTATGGCTTAAAATGGTCTTGAGGCACTTTGGGTCAAGCAAAGGGCCTGTGTGATCCAACAAGGGAAGACGTCTCCCAGATTAGAATCACTCATGCGGGCACTAGCATTTACATGGTGATTAATCTGATTAACAAATTTAGTGAGATTTCTGTATTGTGTGACAACAGCTGCGGAGACAATGAGAAGTTCAGTTTTGAGAGGAAAGAGCACTCACTCAAACTTTTTAAATTACATTGTTTCTGTCACAGAGGAAGAGTGATGTGTGTTCTTCTAATAAAATACTGGAACAACTGAAGAATAGAATAGAAGTTCTTCATATTTTCCTAAGCCTTATATGTTGTCAAAATGGAAAATGAAGTGCTATTTATTTTAGGCTTTATACATTGGGCTACCAATTCAGGCTAGAGATGCTTCATGGTAGAATCCAGTTTGTGCTGAATAGATTCAAGCACCATCCGACTCAATTTGTGCTCAAAATTTAAACTCATTTGTAAATTCGGATTGTCATTCCCTTGACCTGCACCAGAAAATCAAACTAGCTTGCAACTTGTTTGTTCTTGCACTGACATATATGAAGTTTGGAAAAGTGGTAGATCCTAGAAAGAGGGATATGGTTGCCCAATTTCACAGAAAAAGATTCAAATATTTGTTTTTTCTTTTATAAAGTTGTTCTTCCCCCACAAAAAACAACAACCCAAGTTATGATTCTTCAAAAGCACATACATTCAGGTGAATGCTCAGACTTGCTCATTCATTCTGTGGGGCTGTGGTGACTCAGTGGTTAAGAAGCTCACATTTTTAGCTGGTAGTCAGGTAGTTCAGCTCACTGAGTTGTCCAGGCAGCTACCATGACAGTTTACAATGGCCCCAATGGTGGGATTCAAAGTTTTTTATGTCCTACTCTGTGGGTGTGGTATGGTGGGCATGACCAGGGGGAAAGCCCTGCGTTGCACCCAAATTAGGACTACTTTATTTCAAAACTTGGATGGGCAGAGGGGCCTGCTGGAATTTCTGCTACTGGTTCTGGCAAACTGGGGTGAACCCAACGGTGGGCATTAACAGGTTTGCACCAGTTCACCAGAACTGGTGGCAGAAATTCCGGATGGCCCCTCTGCCCATTCAAGTTTTGAAATAAAGTAGTCCTAATTTGGGTGCAACGCAGGACTTTTCCCCTGGCCATGCCCACCATACCACGCCCACAGTGTGGTAGTAATTTTTTTTTGGAGCCCACCACTGGGTGAACCTGCTGAATCCCACCACTGAATAGCCCTCTGAAGCTACTAGAGCCCACATTTCCCATTGAAACAGGAGGAGGGACAAGCTCAAATTTGCCTATTTCAAAATGCATGGCTGTTGATTCAGAAACACTCATCAAACAAATTTAAATTTGAGCAAGGATATTGGGAGCCACTCACTACACTTTGTGCATCCTTGCGTCATAGAATCGATTTGAGGAGTCCAATCTTTGTGAATGCTACTGTGAAGAGACCTAATCCTCCCTGAACACTCTGCAGATCAAAAAGTTAGTTAATTGTTGACTTTCATGCTTCAGAGATGATCCATTTGACACAGTTTCTTGCTTTTGGGGAAAATACCAAAATACGAAAAACACACACACATTTATTTATTTTTTTTGAGAAAATTCAGTTTAAATTATGTATTTACATCCTGGATGAAATCCTGCTGTGCAGCTTAGTATGTGCGACAGGAAGATGTAGAACCGGTTAGGCAAATAGGAGCCAAGTGGAAATGCCATTGCTGTTCAAGACGGGTAACACATGGCATATTTACTTCTTGTGAAAACAAAACATGAATATGAAGCAATTATGTAGGTGGCAATTAACTAGATCAAATAAAATAAAATTAAAATAAATATTTGGTGGAGCTGTAGGTCTGTCTTATGGGAAGAAAAGCAGCCCTGCAGCAGCACTGCTACTACTGCTGCTGTTACTAGTACTACTACTACTACTGCTGCTGCTGCTGCTGCTGCTACCACTACCACGACTACTACTACCACCACCACTACTACTACCACCACCACCACCACCACCACTACTACTACTGCTACTACTACTGCTGCTGCTGCTGCTCCTCCTCCTGCTGTTACTACTACTACTACTACTACTGCTGCTGCTGCTGCTGCTGCTGTTACTACTACTACTACTACAAGAATCAAGGTTATGCATAGTGGTAAATTAAAATTTCCCTCTGTATCCTTAAAAGATTGTGGCATTTTCAAACTGTGGAAATCCAGAACTTAGCTTTTCCTGCCCTGAGTGAACCGTGTAGGGGGGAGATATTGGGATTTCAGTACATCTTATTAAGATAACTTCCCATACTCCATCTGCATGGATATGTATATCATGCTGTCAATCGGGGTGGACTAAATATGCCACCTTTCAACTGTTCCTGTCAATCTGGAAAAGAGCCAAGATTCTGTCAATCCACAGAAAGAACATGTTGCCTCAGAAACTGAATGAAGTTCAGAGACACTATTCTGTTTGTGCGGGTTTTGAGGCACAGTGACAGTTTCACAGCGCAAGCCTCTCACCTGCCAGCTGCCTGATGGTTTTGAACCTCATAAATAGGTCCCTCACTCCTCTTTTATTAAAGTAGGGACCTAGTGTTTACAGAGTCTTTAAAAGGTTTAGTCAGAGGGGGAAGAACGGGAGAAACAGAGATACCAACTATTGAAGGAGAATTTTTTCGTAAACAGAGAACATTTTTCTGGGAACAATATACCTTAGGATGCTCCAGATATATGACAGCATTTGTAGTTACATTATTTGGATGTTCTGGCTTGGAGGTAAGGAAGGAAATCGCAGAAAAGGAAGATCTACGACGTGGGATGGAGGGCATATCACACCATCTACTTTAAGAATGTGATGAACTTCAGTTTGTAAGCAAAGCTCCTTCCTTCCTTCCTTCCTCTAGTTTGGGGATCGTGGTTAAAGAAAACCTGTGTTAGAAGTGTGGCAGAGACCATGTTATTATTCACAGTCACTAATCAGACTTGCCCTCCTGCTGTACCCACTGCACTTTTCAAAGTCTCAAAATAGACTTCCTCTCCCAAATTCATTCATGATTTAAGGAAAGAGTTGATGTAATCCCTGGTGCATCACGTTGGCCCTATCCCACTTAAAGTCTTGCTAAACCATTTTGAAATGTCAATATCAATACATTTATCCAGACCAATATTTGGAAAATAGCCAAGCTTATATTTATGGAACTTTTTGCTTGTGATTAAGATAGAAAGACCTCATGGTGTGGTCCTAAATTTGGAAATCTATGAATACTATAAAGCTGATGGCCTTATGTTTCTTTGTTATAATCTTAATTAGATTTCATGATGGGGAAGCTAGGTTGAACCTCTTCTTTCATACTCATCCATACATTTCTTTTCAAGCCTTGTATCTCCTGTTTTAATGAAAAATCTGGATTTACATGAGGATTGAGACAATATTAGATAAAGCAGAAATGTAAAGGGTAGCTGTCAGCTCATCACCGCAAGGCTCATAAAAAGCCAATAAAATACAGCTACGGTGTCTGGACAGATGCCTGCTGAATGACTCATACCAGTGGTACAAGAGATACAAAAAGGGAATTCACATCTGTGTACATCAAAAGATGAGATCAAATGCTATTACATGTCTTGCCAACAATACAATGGAGATAAAATCCTTATTTCCTTCATAAAGCTCCAGTTATTAATTTGTACTTAGGTTCAATGGCTTTTGGAATGAAAAAGTGCCAGTTGAAAATGAAAGAGGACTGCAAATGAAACTGCAAATCAAAGTCAGTAGGAGGATCACCCAACATAAAGAAGCCAAAATCAAGCCTGACCGTTCCATTCACAACTCTGAAGTCAGCTTGTATTGCCAGGTCAGCAACGTCCTATTCATGAGAAAAGAAGGATGGTCCATTTGATGTCAAAGAACCTGGCCCTTAGGATGTAACAAAAGTAGAGCTAACTGTGGGCATGAGAGTGTGAGACAGACAATGTTATGGTCCTGTCCTAACTCTTAAACAGATATCACATGCACAATTGCTTATACAATTGTATAAGCACCAGTAAGGGGGTGGGAGAAGATGGTGCCTACTTATTAAGGCTACCACACAATGAAAGTTATATTCTTCTCCTCCTCCAGCATGGCTTCCTTGAAGATTTGTCTCCTTCCCTGTTGATGCAGAGAAGTTTAAGACCTTCAAGGCCCTGAGCTCCAACAACCCAACCCCAACATCAGCCAACATTTCTCCTGTTGCTACAAACTTAGAATAAAAGAACACAGTCTTGATCAGTTTGAGATTTACTTGGCTTCATTAGGAATCAGTTTGTAAATAGAAGGGTGTGTGTGACAGGGGAGGGGTGCACATATATTTTGAACTAAAATCAGAAGCAAAAGGAGGAGAAAATCTGGCTCATCACACAAACTCAGTACCATGGGTCCTGGTGCATCAGAAATCCCTGTTATATTAGTGTAAACGGCCACAGTGTAAATGCCTTCTAGCTGGTCCTATTGAGAAATGGGTGAAGAGAAAAGAGGATTATCAGATTTTAGGATGACAGCCATTTTTTGCAATGAATGTGATTCCCTAGGTCTTAAAGGGTGGGAAATAAATATTCAATGGACAACTGCTGGTGGAGCAGTATTTTTCATTTTTGCATATGAAGTGGTTTTAAAGTCTAGACCCCATTTAGTTCCAACTAGCAGCAGAATTTGCTTGCTCGGAGGGAATGTTTTTGCACACGTGTTAAACCTCTGTGACAACAACACACCCAAAATTGTCAGAGCAGAAGGAAGGGAGCAGGGTATATCTCATCATATTTGTATAGGAGTTGGTGCAGAAAATTCATATTGCACTCCATCTCACGGTTCTCTCTTCAGATTGTTGAGTGGTTTGATTAGGACCGTGATGGCAAACCTTGGCACTCCAGATGTACTTGAACTTCAATTTCCAGAAGCCCAAGCACCCTATGAATCCACATGAATGGGTTTACTGCAATTCATCAGCCTGCGTTGCCCTCGTCACTCCTGGAAGCAGAAGTAAAACGTACCTGTGAGGTTAAGACTCTTCCGGGTTAACCCTTCCTCTGTACAGGTGCATTTTACTTCTGCTTCCAGGAGAAATGAGGGTAGTGCGGGCTGGATGAATTGCAATAAACCCATTCATGTGGATTCACAGGGTGCTTAGGCTTCTGGGAATTGAAGTCCAAGAACATCTGGAGTGCCAAGGTTCACCATCACATGATTAGGAGGTAGAGAATCTCTGTTTGTAGAAAGCAAAACAGCAGTATTTCTAGCTCCCATTAACTTGAAGTGAGGAATTTATCAACAAGTAACATTGTAATAAATGGTCACAGTGGCTTATTGGTTAAGATGCTGATGTCTGGAACATCAGCAGGACAGTAGTTCAAGACCCGAGTGCTGCATGACAGAGTGAGCTCCCGTTGTTGGTCCCAGCTCCTGACAACCTAGTAGTTTGAAAGCAAGAAATTGCAAGTAGATAAATAGATACCCCTTCAGTGGAAAGGTAAAGTGTTCCATGCATTCCAATGTTTAGTCATGCCTGCCACATGACCATGGAAACATCTGCAGACACATACAGCACTGGCTCTTTGGCTATAAGTAGAGATGAGCACTGAACCCTAGAGTCAGATATGACTGGCTTTCAAGCAACAACAACCTTTACCTTTACATAGACCTAATTAGCTATTCTACAGCAAGTCCCACTGGAAGCAAACAATAGCAGAAACATGGTATTATCTAGATGCCCCTTGTGATAAAGATCTTTTAAGATCAAGAGCTTATGACATGTCACTCTGTGTCTTCACTCAGATCCAATGATATTTTGTATTGATTGTCTATTCTATTTGTAACTACAGTATATTCCTAATAAAGTTATGCATTTTTAGAGTATGACGACAGTGTGTGTCTTAAGCATCACAGAAGTTCTCCCTCTTGTATCAGAAATAGGCCAGTGCATAGAGGAACAAGAACCAGGGAAGGTTGGGTAGTGGATATCTATATTTCCCTTGTTTGGTATATGGATTATTCAGATCTTTGCTCCAAATCTCACTTATCTTGTATTCTATTGTACCTAGGAGGTTTTTAAAACTAACGCCTGCATTCAAACTTGATTGGTTTGCTACCAGGGCTGGTCTTATCAAGTATAGAAAGAAGCTGTGGCCTCAGACAGCAGTTATTGAGTGGAATGGAGAAACCAGTGACAGTGTTAGTCAGATCCTTTCCATCTGTGGATGACAGAGATGTATAAGCCAGCCAGTGGACGATGGAGTTCTATCATTAGAGTAAAAGGTGGAAACCTGGAAAGTCCATGAAAGCTCACACTGCAAGTCTTGAAGATGCCACCATTCCCTTGTTTTGCTTTTACTTTTACCATTATACAGCCTACTGTTAGCAAGCATGCGTGGGATCCTATTCAAATTCTTTTATTCATGTTTACTCAGTGTTCAGTTAATAACACAGAGGCAGGGAGGGGCAGTGCAAAAGCTGAAAGACCCAAAGATGGAGGCAGACCTCATTGAAAACTCCAGGGTTCTGTATAAAATCTGAAAATCAAAATTGCATGCCATGATTGCTTGAGACAGACAACAATACAGTACTAGCTCACCAGGAATGCCAAGATCCAAGGAGAAATCAAAGCAAGGGGGAATTTTGATATGCAGACTATTTAAAGCTATCTAAATGTCTTATTGTAAGGCAAAGATCTTTCCAAATCCTGCCCTATGAAGTTGCTGGGGGAGAAGGGGAAGATTGGAATAGAATTGGGTGCTTCTTGCAAGCCAAAGCATATGTTTTGCCACCCTGTGAAGCATCTTTTAAAAGGCACAGCTGGAGGCTATGAGAGGTTGAAACGCCAGTGCTCTTTTGCATACAGAACATTTCCTTCCCAATGAGAACAGCCTCCTCTGGTTTTTCTTCATCTATTATTTCCCCATTTCAAAGAGCTTTGCAGGGAACATGGTTGACCCTCTGCATGGGAGTCCAGCCCATTCTCTTGCATAGTGGCTTCATATTAAATACTATTTAACCATTGCAGAAATTTCACTCTGTTCGGGGACAATAAAACCATGTGTGGCATGATTTTAAAGAACCAGAATTAAAAGCCGCACACAAATCCAGGACTATTATGGAGGGTTCAAAGAGAGAAAGTGTTTGTATACATAAATCACCTAATGTATGAATTGTTGTTACTGTCATTATTTCTTCTCCAACACCTGTTTTGGGCAAGAACACCCACACTTCTATTGAAACAAGACAAAAAAGCAGTACCTTTGGAATTGACTCATTGCCACTGCAGGGCATAGTTTTACACTTTGTAATACAAAATAGCTTTCCTTGGCCTCTCTTGAGATGATGTATTAGTTTACTTAAGGCAGGGTGAGAAATATGTGGCCTATGGTTAACATAAAACCCCCCTTCCATTTTTGGCAACCTTTACTTTTAGCTAAATTAATAGCATTTTGCAAAGTTTTCTGAGGGTTTGACGTCAGAACACTTCTCTCAAGCAAACCAACCTTCTTCACCTCTCCATCTATTTTTTTTTCACATTTCAAAACAAAGTAAAACCACCTTCCCATAGAATGGTGTTGGCCCATTACATAGCATACAATTCATTCTCCTGCATTGCAGCCATGTAATAAATATTATTTAATAACTAAAGTACTTTCTTCTGGAACAACAAAAGACTGTGTGCTGCACATCCAGCTTTTGAAAAAAAGCCAACTAACATAAACACAAATGCCAAACAAATTATGTGTAGTTTGGTGTAACACAAGCTGGCTTTAACACAGTAATTGCCTACTGTATTTCTTATTTTTATTTCCTTTCCTTTCTCTCCACCTATAGTTTCAAATGATTTAAGCAGTCTTTTTAAGATTGCCATGGCAAGCAAAAGCATCAGATAGAAGTGCAGTTGCATTTAAGAAAAGCACAGGAAAAGTCTTAAGAAATCCACCCACGTCCAAGTGTTAGGACCAGTAACTTTTATAAATTAGCTCAGGCTTGGCCCCGTTGGACTTCCACATTCGGCTTTCTTTTCTTCCCTTCAATTTACTCCAACAATAATTCAGTAAACTGGTGTGATCTAATGTCCCTCCTGCACTGGTTTTCAGTTTTTATATTTTCTTTTTCTGCTCCCGTGGAATCTATAGTTTGCTCCTCCCAGCTGACCACCACGTTTCCTAACCTAAAAACATCCTAGGCTGTGCTTGGATTTTCATTCAGTAGGGATGCAAAGTTTCCTATATTGTTGTTCATTTGCACAGTCAAGTCCCCATGGACCACCACACGCCAGGCTCCTCTGTCCTCTGCCATCCTCCATAGCCCAGCCAGATCTACGCCCATTGCAACAATGATTTCATCCACTTCTTTTGTTGTTCATTCGCACAGTCAAGACTGACCATTTGTGAACCCATGGGCCACAGCACACTCATCTGACATACCCTGGAGTCAATCCAGATCCAGATCCATTCCCATCACATCATCGATACTATCTAACCATTTTATCTTCTGCCACCCCTTCTCCTTTTGCATTCAATCTTTCCTAGCATCAGGGCTTTCTCCAGTGAATCATCTCTTCTCATTTGGTGGCTAAAGTATTTGAGCTTCAGTATCTGTCCTTCTAAGGAGGAAACAGTGTTGATTTCCTTCAAGATTGACTGATTTGATATCCCTGCAGTCCAGTGGACTCTCAAGATTCTCCTCCAGCACCACAGTTCAAAGGTATCTATTCTGCACTCAGCCTTCCTTATGGTCCAGCTTTCACAGCCATACGTTACTACTGGGAAGACCATTGCTTTAACTATGTGGACTTTTGTTGGCAGGGTGATGTCTCTACTTTTTATTATGCTGCCTAGGTTTCCCATAGCTAGTATCCCAAGAAGTAAGTGTCTTTTTACGTCATGGCTGCAGTCACCATCTGCAGTGATTTTAGATCCCAAGAAGTAAAGTCTGTCACTGCTTCCATTTCCTCCCTTTTATTTGCCAGGGAGGTTCCTCTATTAAAGTATAAATCCTTAAACAGTGTAGTTCATTGGTACCTGTTGGAGCACCTCTTTTGGATGAACTGAATCCAGATCCTCTAAGCCTGTTGACTGCAGCTTCTGACCTTGAAGGAGGGAAGGGAGGTATCAACCAGAAATGGGGCCTTCTTGGTGGTGGTGCCATCACTTTGGAATTCTCTGCCAACAACAGCCTGAGGGAGAAGATTACATGGCCTGGCAGGTGGCTGAGAACATCGCCCCCTCCTCTGGGCCCCCATCAATGGCCAGAGGGGAGTTAGTCTGAGTTCTGCTTTGGTTGTTGTTGAGGTTGTATTTTATGATTTTTACTGTACTGTTGCTGTTTTGACTGTAAGCCGCCCTGAGTTGCCTCGGCGAATGAGCGGCAATATAAATCTGAACAAATAAATCTCATGGTAGGTCTCCTCCCTCTCGTTGTTTCGCAAACTTCTTAAGGCAGAGCTTTAAAAGGAGCCATTTGGCAACATCTTGCCCCTATGTTAGTTGTTTTCTTCTGTTCTTCTTGTTTGATTTGGCTGCTGCCATCATTGTTGAGCTTATTCCCATGACTTGATTTCACTTTTGTGATATTATTTATTTATTTATTTATTCAGATTTATATTGCCGCCCACTCGCCGAGGCGACTCAGGGCGGCTTACAGTCAAAACAGCTACAATAAAAATTATAAATTATAACCTCACAAAATACAAAATACAACCAAAGCAGAACACAGACTAACTCCCCTTAGGCTGTTGTTGTGGGCCCAGAGGAGTGGGTGATGTTCTTAGCCACTGCTCGGCCATGGAGTCTTCTCCATAGGCCGTTGTTGTGGGCCCAGAGGAGGGGGTGATGTGCTCAGCCACTGCTGGGGCATGGAGTTATGTTATGCGTTTGGAGTTTTGGGGTCTCTATGTATTTCTGTATTATTACTTGCATACAAGGACCAAGAGTGATGGCCTGTATGTCATATGGGTGACAAACAGGAAGATGGGGTGGGGGCAGTTAGTGGCAAAGCACAATCACAGAGAGAGCTATGTACACAAGGTTGTTATTTTTCCACACATTTCTCCATGGGGCACATCTCATTTAAAACTTGGTATGGGTCCCCCCAACCTTAATTTAGCTAATGCCCCTGTATCAGTGGTGGGATTCAACAGGTTCGCCCCAGTTCACCAGAACTGGTAGCAGAAATTCTGGCTGGCCCAACCCATCCAAGTTTTGAAATAAAGTAGTCCTAATTCAAGTGCAACACAGGACTTTCCCCCTGGCAATGCCCACCATACCACACCCACAGAGTTGGTAGTAAAAAAAAATGAATCCCACCACTGCCCTGTATTGATACAAGTATAGTGCCTAAATGTGGAGATCTGACATGTGCGAGAGCATCCTACTAAGAGTGTACACTGTCTTCCAACACATGTGAAAGCACAAAATAGATCGTGATATTTACCCATTTCTAAAGGCGGCCATGACATGGAGGGAGTAGGCAGTGGTCTCATATAGAGAGCTCATGTACATTAAGGATGTAGGGGAAATTTTGTGTGAGATTAAAGAAAGAAATAGAACTGAGGACATAGAAATAAACTACACATTTTATTTATTTATTGCTCTTGAAGAAACATATTTACTATGCTGATGGAAGCAGGAAGAAGAAACTGAGAAAAGGAAGCAGATTTGGTGATACTCCAGGCAATGTGATGAAAGAGCATGGTCACCGACTGTCTTTTAAAGAAAATATCACTCCTTTCTTGGTGGCTATTTTAGTAGGCTTCTCCATTCACCTGTGAGATTAGGCCTTTCTCTTGGGAGCTGGATGGAGAAAAATGGGAAGATATAAAAACACAGTACCCAACTCTGAAATACTGCCCTGCCCAGAACCCTTTCTGTCCTACCTGCCTACCCCTAGGGCAGTGGATCCCGATATGGGACCCATTTCATACAGGGGGATTTCAGTACAACTTAAGTCAGTACACTGGCTGATCAGTGCTTTGGGGAATTGACTTAGGCTTCTGGGATTTGAAGTTCAAAACCCAAAGGTTGGGAAACACTACTCTAGATAGTCACCTTAGCTCATTGATGGCAAACCTTGGCACTCCGGATGTTCTTGAACTTCAATTACCAGAAGCCCTGATCAGCAGGAGTGCTGAATTGGGCTTCTGGGAATTGAAGTCCAAGAACACCTGGAGTGCCAAGATTCACCATCACTGCTCTAGGATCTGGCACACTTTCACCATTGACCTTTCTGTTTCTGTCATTTACTGGAATTGACTTCCTCGCAGAGATTCAAAAACCCACAAGTACCACACAGGCTTGGACACTGATCACATAGAACTTTTCCCAAACAGCAAGTCACACATCAATCTGTGAGCCCTTATTTGGGCATGGGCTGCATTGTGGGGTGTGGGAAAACCAGCACTGCTTTATAGCTTAGCCTTGACAAACTGTTCTGCAAAATTGAACTGAAGCCACTCAGGCAGAGCTCCACACAAGTCATCCTTCCTTTGAATCATTGTGTGTCTTTCTCTTCTTGTCCACTCATTGTTCATTGGAGAATTAATATAAGATGACTTGAAGTTTTTCGAAGGAAGATTGAAGTGAAGAGACATTTATCATGTTAAACATTACATTTTCCGACAACTATCATCAAGGAAACAAATGGATCTAGTCATGGAAGATGTTGCCATTTCTCCTCTCCTCTTAGGCATTCTTATATAGGCAGCAGCAGAAGGAAACCTTTCTCTCTCTCTTTTAAGTAGATATTTTGTTTGATGCATTTGTTGAATATTCTTTATGTTTCACTTTATAACTCTCATTCTGTGAGGGTATTACTTTCCTCCTTGCTCTTCATCATATTATGTTATTCATTTCCCTCAAGGTTATGAGCTTATATCAATTTTTGAGCAACGTTTATGTGATATTGTCTTTCTCTTTCAACCAATTCATGTCAGATGTGTTTGGAGTGAAGGAAAAACTCATTTGACACCATCTTTGCAAAAGGACCTAGGATGCAGGAAGATAAGAACATCTTAGCAGAGTTTGGTGCAAGACTATAATTCTCTGAAAATTTGCTGTTAAATTCTGGAGCTTTGACAAAATATATTAAGATATTCCAAAAAGAATTAGTTATAGTTGGCTTTGTTGTTTGCAGTACATTTTAGGCCCTTTCTGACTTCACTCTCTAGGATGTCTGGCTCAAGTTCAATTTCCTCATCATTGTTATTCTCAGGAGCATTGAGGTCCTTTTTGTAGAGTTCCTCTGTGTACTCTTTCCATCTTTTCTTAATCTCTTCTGCATCAGCTAACTCCTTGCTGTCTTTGTCCCTTATCATGGTCATTTTTGCTTTAAACGTTCCCTTGATTTCCCCAATTTTTTTTGAAAAGTTCTGTAGTCCTGCCTCATGTGGTTTTTTTTTCCCTTCTATTTCTTTGTACTGTTTTTAATCATTATCAGCTTCCTTTCCACCACTTACAGAGGTCACATTCTCTAATACAAAAAGTAACAAAGAAGGGACCATTACACTGCAGAAGAAATGCTGTTCCACCCCCTCAATAAGTTGCAGATATAAAAAAATGTCAAAATTCTATTATCCGATTATGCAAGAGATGTAACTTTTAGTAGTGAATCTTTATCATTGTATCTCTGCTAAGAAATCGCTGATGCATATCAGGTCACATAACGAATTTTAACTTGAGGCAATTTGCTGCTAAAAGACGTTCCTTTTGAATAATTGCACAATAGAATTTTGCCCACTGTATTTATTTCTATGTGACTGAGGAAGGAGATTAACTCATCACGGGTAACTAGTTACTACCAAATTCTGCCTTGTAGATGTAAAAAGTCATTTTGATGTGTGGACCAAAGTAATTGAGATAGCATGTGTACATTCAGAAAGAATTACCTGTGGAATCAAGAGAAAGGCACAGTCAAGAATGATCCAATGGTCTCCCTTTGGATGGTTAGAGCAAATAATGTTTAATAAATTAGAGATATGCAGCAACTATGTCTCTTAAGGAGCTGCAGTACTTTGGCCATCTGATATCATATCCATCTCTCTATCTCTTAATTGTATTTTTTAACCTTTCTCTGAACCTGGTTTAATTCTCAGAATTAATCTCGGCACCTTGAGGACATTGGAGGGAATTGGAAATAAGTGGTTACATTTGCTGCTGGCCTATCATTCTAGGTAGTTGTGGATATTAATGAAAGATTCCACTGGATAGCATATAACCTCTTAAATCCCTCCTAGACGCCTTGATACATAGTATACCATCCGTTCCAAATGACTTAGTACTCTGTTCTTTATCAGTCAATTCCAGCCTTTCCTCTTTTGACACCTTAATCTTTGAAAGGGCCCCATATCTATTAAATGAAAAGACTGAATGGTTGTGCATGTACACACAAAGATGGCAAGGCATCCCGCTTTTCACTGTGGTGACAAAACAAGGCTGACTTTTCTGTACTACACTCCAACTGTTAATATATGCAAAGAGCTTCTAATTTATGTTGCAACTCCAAGAACTGGGGGAAAGCATAGACAGCAGCCAGTCTGTGGCAACCTGGGCTTACCAGTTGAGTAAGCAGCAACATGTTACTTGAGATCTCCTGGAGAAAGCCTGAAACCAAAAGGTGGGTCCTTGTGACCCTGTAGAGATGGAGTAATCAGAATTATATCTGAGAACTATGGTTGGGGAAACCAGCCACTCTCACTCCAGTCCTCTCCTCTAGTTTCTCACTTTTTGGTCTCCCAAGTCCAACATGGGACTGGGGTGGTTTAGTGGTTAAGATACTGAGCTTGAAGACTGAAAGGTCAGCAGGTCAGCAGTTCAAGGTGCAAGTGCTGCACGATGGAGTGAAACCTTGTCTCTGTCCCAGCTCCTGCCAATCTAGCAGTTCAAAAGCAAGAAATTGCAAGTAGATAAATAGGTACCACTTTGGTGGGAAGGTAAACAGCATCCCATGCACTATGGTGTCTAGTCATGGCTGCCACATGTCCACAGAAATGTCTACAGACACATATAGTGCTGCTTCTTTGGCTATAAACGGAGATGAACAACAAACCCTAGAGTCAGATACGATTGGCTTTCGAGCAAAGGAGACCTTTACCTTTACCAGGTCCAACATACTCACCTGAAGACCTAGGTAGGTATAAGAGTTTCTTGAACCTTCAGCTTGTGATCCTAACCCAGGACTTTTCTGGACTGCATCTTTTATAATCCAACAGCCAGGATGACTGAGGCTAAAATAAATGTTGACTGGATTGGAGTTTTCCAGTGGGGCATTTAGTTGGCCATTGGGAGAACACAATGCTGGACCATACAAAATGCTGGATTTTGGTCTCATTCAGCACAGCTTTCTTACAAATCCTTTGATCTGTTAAACTTACTGGTTCTCAAAACAAAGTTGGAAAAGATATAAATTGCTTCCTATGGAAGCCAGAGAGATGTCACCTATTTAAGTTAATTTTTCTCTTCTTTTGTCTGTCTAGTTGCATGTCAGAATGTGAAAACTTCAGAATAATAATTGAGATTCTCATTGTAAAGAAATGTTCAGGGAAGAACTGTGCGTCTCCTTCACATATCATGTGCCAGTTCTGTTCATTGTGTAGGCGGGCTGCAAGATTTAATGGTAGGGATCTTTGTTAGCAGTTTGTCTTCTGGAATACCTACCGCTTCTTTCAAATTCACCAACCATTAATTTTCGTATATCTTCCAAAGGTGCTAATCAAATGTCTTTCATACATCTGTAGAAAGGAAGTACCTTTCAATGAAGATGCTTGAAATCTAAGCCACCAACTTGCTTCTTTGGGACAAAAAAAAAAAAAGTAGATTTGCAATTTGAGATCACCAGAATTGGGAGTACTACTCACAAAAGCCAGAATACCACCAGCATTGTCATCATTTCTGTGCTGAGTGAAAGTATGGAGCTTTCCAAACTTTTTTGCAAGGCAAAGCAATTATATAGCAAGAGAATTTACATTTATATGCCACCCCATAGCACTTAGTACATTCTCTGAGAGGTTCACAAGTTAATTAGTATTTTGCCCCCAACATGCTGGGTACTCATTTTACTGACCTCAGAAGGATGGAAGGCTAAGACAGTGTTGAGCCCTGGTCAGGATTGAACTCACAACCTTTTTTGGTTTAAGGACAGTAGCTTAACTACTGGATCACCAGGATTCAGCCTAGGGATCATAGTCAGCCCAGTTTATGGAGTTCTTGGATGAACACAGTGCACTATTTTAGTAATTTTAAATAGCCTTGCTGTTTTTATTCCACTTTAAGTGCTTTCAATATGGGTTTCCAAAGGTCATTTTCTTGGGTAGTGAACAAAGGTCTACAAAGTGTGTCCGGTCTGAATAAACATCTATTCTGCAAATTGGGACTGATATGCCCTACACTGAGAAAAAACTGGTAGTCTGAACCAGTTTGTTCTCAGGGTCCTGAAAGCATTTGTAAATGTTGATGTGATTGGCAGGAGAAATCAACCCTGAAAATCTGGAACACCAACTGCTCCAGCTTGGAAAGATGGATGCTACACAGAAGTTTCAACTGTGAGAAGATGGTGGATAGAGCTGAACCTCTCATGAATCTCTAAGAGTTGCACAACCAGAATTTTGCTAGTCACAGCTCACATGCACACATTTTCAGGCCTCAAAGACCTGACAATGCACAAGGGCAAGCCTCGGAAAGGTGTTGGAAAATCAGAAATGCTGTCCCACAGATCACCAGGCCAGATTGCTGACAAACTGTAACAAGTTCAGGGGAGGAACAAGAAATCAAGCTATATGAGGAAAAACTGAAAAATCTGGGCATGCTTAGCCTTGAGAAAAGAAGACTTTAGGGGAGATATGAGAGCACTTTTCAAATACAGTACTTGAAAGATTGGCGAGGGAAAGGATCTGTTTTTGATCATGCCAAAGTGCAGGGTACGTCATAATGGGTTCAAGTTACAGGAAGGCAGATTTCCATTGGATGCCAGGAAAAACCTTCTAACTTGTAGAGAAGTACAACAATGGAACCATTTATTTATTTATTTATTTATTTATTTATTTATTTAAATTTGTTTATCGCCCTCCTCCCCGAAGGGACCCAGGGCGATTCCCAACACAATCAGCAAGACAACAATTTAAAACCAATTTAGAAATTAAAAGTTTTAAAAGAAGCTTAAAAACTTAGCATAAAAAACCAGGCATTATAGCTAGGCATTGTAGCTAGGAGGCACTGGGGAAATTGATCCATCCATTCCCCAGACCTGACCTGCCAGCCAGCTTTTCAATCCTTTCCTGAAGGACAGCAGTTCCGTTTGCAGGCGTAGTTCTATTGGGAGGAGGTTCCATAGGGCCGGAGCGGACACAGAGAAGGCCCTTCTAGTGCCAGAGAGATGTGCCTCCCTGGCCGATGGCACAACCAGAGAGCCTCTCCGGTCCGCTCTGGTGGGACGGACAGATGTCCTTGGGACGATGCGGTCTCTTAAATATCCTGGTACACTACCATGTAGGGCTTTCAAAGTAATTTCAGGAAGTAGAGAGCCCTTCAGTGCTGGTGGCATTCAATAGGGAGGAAAATAGGCCACCATCTTTCAGGGATACTTTGTTTTAGATTTCTCCATTGAGTGGGAGTTAGGTCTGATGGTCTTTATAGGGCCCTTCCAATTCTATGATTCTGTGATTATCAGCTTCACAGTGGCATGGTACTATCTAATATCTTTCTTGGTTGGCTGTAAGGCACGATGTGAATCCAAGAAAAAGCAAACATGACACAAAATAGCTTCAGTTGTTCCCATCTGATGTACTGAGATTGTTGCCTTCCTCTGCTGGGCCCTCATTCATCTTCCTTCACCAATCCTTCAATTAGTTCTTAGGAATGCTGTGCTTCAGGGATGCCCAAACTATGGCACATGGACCAGATCCAGCCCTGATGCCAATTTATCCTGCCTATGCTGACCTCAATGCTCCCAGAAATGAAAGTAAAATGCGCTATGGGTGCACTTTACTTCCACTTCTGGGAGTGACAAAGGTGGCCCGGCCAGATGAATTGACATAAAGGTCAGATCTGGCCCATGGGTCATAATTTGGGCAGAGAAAATGGCAACTTAAAATCTATCTCATCCTGTTGAAAAACAGATTGCAAGGAGAATGTTACTTCCCCTTCCAGTGGGAGGAACCACGTGACCGGCCCATGGCCTGAAAAGTTTGAGCACCCCTACTGTACTTGGTCTCACCACTAGCCTGAGAAGCTCTGTTTACATTATTCTTCACTTCCAACAAACTGCAAACTAGCCCATTTAAGGACATAATTTTGTTTATATTTTTTGTTTTGTTTTCTGATATGCCTGAACCACAGACTAACACGGCTACTATTCCAAATAATTCAAAGGGACTCTCCTCCGTGTTCTCCTACAGCCAATTTTGAAAGTGTAGGTTTTACTATTTCAAATTGTAAGACATTATGAACAGACAACATGCAGTAAAGTCAAGGTCAAGGTTGCTCTTGCTCTCAAACCAGTCATATCCTAATTTAGGGTTCAGTGCTCATCTCTGTTTATAGCCAAAGAGCCAGGGATGTCTGTGTCTGCAGACATTTCCATGGTACACGGAACACTGTTTATCTTCCAACAAAGTGGTACCTATTTATCTACTTGCAATTTTTTGCTTCCAAACTGCTGGGCTGGCAGGAGCTGGGACAGAGACAGGAGCTCCATTATGTAGCACTCAGGGCTTGAACTGCTAACTTGCTGACCTTCCAGGAATCAAGTTCAGTGTCTTAACCACTAAGCCACCACAGTCCAGTACAATTTAAAAAATGTCATGTAACGTCTTGCAAACAGTTTTGCTTTAGTGAACTGAATGTTTGATAGGGTGGGATCCTAGGAATCGAAGCATGTAAAGTGAATAAACTATATCTAATTGAAAGATTCTCTCTCTCTCTCTCTCTTTCTTTCTCTCTCTCTCACTTTCTCTGTATGTGTGTGAGCTTTTTACTTTTTAATTTTATTACAATTTTCACATGTAAAAATCAAACTGCTTAACAGATCTGGAGATGTTACAGTAGAAATAGTTGTAGAATATAAAGTAGAAGACACGAAGGAATATCTTGACATCCTACAAAGTTATTCCAACCACAAAGGACACATTTTTCAAATATCCCTTTGTACAACATATGTTTTACATGCACAATTGTTAATTCCTTGGAACTTTTTAAAATATCCTGTTCCCCTCGGTAGACAAGACACCTCTTGAGAAACCACAAGGAATACACTGAAATCGGAATTGATGAATCTCTTCACTTCAATTTCTCTGATAATCAATCAGTATATATATATAAATATGAATCTCAGGTTCTTTATTTCTTGTTTCACTGTCATCTGGAGATAAGGAAACTTTGTAGGGCTTGAAAACTCCAACTTGCAATGACTCCTTGACTCAAGACAGCTTCAATTTAGGAGAATGCAGTGAGCATCTTTTATATCCCTATGTGTCTCATTCCTGCTGCAAATTTTCTCCCTTCAGCTTGTATGACAGGGTTGGAGAAAAAGATGTGGAAGGTGATATAAAAGAAGGAAGAATGAACTGATGCCCATTCTCCATCACATGCCTCTATTTACATGATGAATTAAAATGCTCATGAAGAGTTTTTATCCATCATTTATTTATTTTTCTGTCTCCCAACTGTAATTTAACTCTGTGACCTATTACTCCACAGCATAGTAACTCCTAAGAAAAATAGCATATTCACTCCTTGGCATCCATCAATAAATCAAATCATAAATGACACCGACTTAATCAGAACAGAGCATCTAACTGGAGACATTGTTTGTTAAAACACTAATGTGATGCTCGAGATTGTTCACACAGATACAGGATGGTGCAGTTGATCTTTCAGTATTATCCATTTGCCCATTTTCTGTATAGCAGAAAGGTCACTTGGCCTTCATTTGAGACCACTGGATGCTTCCTCAATTACTTGATTCAGGGAAGTAGCAAAATCACAGTCTACTCCTGCAGAAAAAGAAAACAGAGAAAAAGGGAGATAGGAAAAACCAAGATTGGTATTTGGAAGAAAGGAAGGAGCAGCTGTAGTTTTTCAGATGATTTTTGGAGAGTGGCCCCATAATCACTCACTACTGGCTATGCTGGCTTGAGCTTTAGGCCAAAAATAGTATGAATGCCACAGTTGCTCATTTTGATTTATATTAGCAGCAGTAGCTTTTATCAATAGAAATGATCCTTCAGAAATTATGCCGAGCACCGTGGTAAAGTGGTCAAGCTGCAGAACTGCAGTCAAAACTCTGCTCATGATCTGAATTCAATCCCAAGAGGATCAAAGTTGACTCAGCCTTACATCTTTCTGAAGTTGGTAAAATGAGCACCTAGTTTGCATAATTCCCTTGCAAATCTGCCAAGAGTGCAGTATATAAGCAGCCACATCTATCTATCTATCTATCTATCTATCTATCTATCTATCTATCTATCTATCTATGAGATGTTAAGAAAGGAAGAATGGCCTCAATAGATCATTACTATTATTGCTAAAATGCATGCTCCCTGCCTCAGATATTTTCTTTAAAAAATAATCAAAGTTTGTTAGGTTCACCCTAGCCAGTTATGAACATGTGGATTTAATTGTTCCAGACAGATCCACCACACTAAGTGCAATTATGGACAGCTAAGAGCCGAGTTCCTTGTTATGTTTTATCTACAAAATCCAGCTTTGCCTTCTGGTTTTGTTTACAAAATTATATGCCTCAGAGAAAACAGCGAAGTCCTTTCCCATGCATTTGAAAAGGTTACAATGCTTGAACTTTAGTTGATTAAAAACACAGGTGGTGGGGACAAGATAGAGATGAATAAACTAAGGCAGAATATAGCTAAAGTGGATAGGCCACAGTGGGGATAGATAATGCATACAATTTCTGGCCAGGTGCACCCATGAGTTCATCTCTATCATGTTTGCACAAACCCAAAGTTTTTTTAAAATACTTCCCAAAATTGAGCATGATGGCAGAAATCTAACAGATCTCCAAGGTTGAATTTTTCTCATTTCCCTGAAGACCCTGCAATAAGTGATATGCCTTCTTTCCCTCCCCTTATAGCAGTGACAACCTACCTTGGCACTCCAGGTGTTCTTGGACTTCAATTCCCAGATGCCCAAGTCAACACTCCTGCTGATCAAGTTTTCTGCAGATTGAAGTTCAAGAACACCTGGAGTCACAAGGTTGGCCATCACTGCCTTATAGCCTTCTATGGTAGGCAAGGTCTGTTCTGGAGAGTTTCTTAGACCTTGAGAGAAGACATTGCAGTCCTGAATGGCCAAGGAGGAGGAGAGATCCATCACATCTGAGATGCTGTAATTGTGTTTTTTAATAGAGACTTCACTGGATCATGCCCATTTTGCCTTAAAATTGCACTTTTTACATAATATGCATACTGAAACTTATTTTGATACATTAAAGTTGTATGATACTTTTCAATTACTGCACCTCATTTTTCAGAAAGTATGAAAATCTTTTCTTGGTGTTAGAAAGGGAGGTGAAGACCAGGTTCATTGCCAATTAGTCAGCCAAATTTCTCACATTTTGAGACATTGAAAGGGACAGCACACCTGCAGTGGATGAGTAACCATGCAGAAAAAAACAGCATCATGCTCATGGTCTCTACCTTGCCTGGTAAATATACACACAATTATTATTTGCATTTATGCACCATTCAAAGCAGCTTACAATCATATAAAACATCCAATTCAGAAAAATAAATTACAGCAACAAAGCAATATCATAAAAACAATTTATATAGAAAAGGTCAAGATCTCCCTTGCTTGAAACCTAGGGGGTGGTCCTCATTGTTTACAGCACAAGAGTCAATGTTGTATGTGTCTGCAGATGTTTCCATGGTCATGTGGCAGGCAGGCATGACTAGATGTCAGAGCACATGGAAGACTGTTACCTTTCCTGCCAAAGTGGTACCTATTTATCTACTTGCATTTATTTGCTTTCGAACTGTTGATCTTCCAACCTTCTGGTCATCAAGCTCAGCATCTTAATTGCTAAACCACTGGACCCGAAAAATGACATTTTAAAAAAAATCTTGCCTGCCTTTTCTCACATCTACATGTAGTTTGCTATGGTCCAATTTTGGTTGTGTTTTATTTTCTCTTGATTCATCTTTTACATTTTGTTTGGACTCATGGAAAGATGATTGCATATTTCCACTTCATGAGACTATTTTTAAGTTTCTTATTCCAAATGGTAAACATTCCAAGAGATATGCAGATGAACATCTATACTAATTAAACATAAGGTCTCATAACTTTAATATGAAACACTCCCACCCACACAGAAACTAAACAGAAATAATATTCCCTCGTCTGTCTGTCAACTAGCTTTATTATTATTATTATTATTATTATTATTATTATTATTATTATTATTATTATTATTATTATTATTATTATTATTATTATTATTATTATTAGGGGGAATTGACCAGCACATTTTAGAAAATTAAACTCATGAAACTAATTTTCACATTCAATTTCTGGTTGAGAAATGTTACCGTATACAAAGGACCCAATAAAATTATATTCTGGCCACATAAGTTTTTATTACACTGCCTTTGATTTTACTTTTACACCTTGCAGAATCGGTTTGTTCCAATAACAACAGCTATTCAATCACACACATTATAGTGCGATAGCCTCAGAATACTGATTTCAACCACCAGTATCCAAGTGTCAACCTTCAGGTGATTTCTTCTCCAATATTTATATTTATGGGACCCTTCCCCACCCTCACACTGATGTGCATAAACATAGATATGTCAACAATTCTAATAAACGATGTCACAAGAACATTTTATCTCTATTTGTTGACATATTTTGGCCTGATAACAAAAACCTGTGCTTGCTTTTTTCCTTCTCCTTCAGTACAATGCAGCATTTTCAGATGCAGACAATAAAGGATGTCCTTTAAGGAACAATTTTGCAAACTCCCTAACCCTGCAGTCTATTTAAAATGGATTGTAGCAAAAAAAATTGGTTGCTGCTGTGTCATGTGGAAAGAAAGGTCATTCGCATCGCTCACAGGAAAGCTGGGCGCAAATGAAATCTGTTCCTGTCAGCACAATTGTCCTGGTGTAAAACCTTGCTATTAGTATCAGTGGATATTGATTGGATATGCAAATTTCAAAAGCCCCAGTTGAGTTTTCTTCCTCAATTGCCAGGGATTGGGTGCTTTCTAGAGATGAGCAGAGATGAGTCAGGGAAGGCTAAATAAATATCAGAACCAGGACAATAAAATGAGTGGCAACATTCATGTCTAGTCATTTAATACCTTTGTACCCAGGCAACTGGAGAAAGTGGAATTTGCTATCCTGCTGCATGAAATAATCCCACTCCCCCATAGGAAACTCTCTCTCTCTCTGTGTGTGTGTGTGTGTGTGTCTGAGTGTCTGTGTAATATTCCTAAGCATGGAGCAGAAAAGTTAAACATCACCTATTTCATTCCATTTCATGCTTAGAACTTGGGAGCATTGTTTTTTGAGCATATCTCTTAAAATCTCCTGACTAGAGGACACATCAGATCTGGCCTCTGTGAGCTATCATTCCCCCAAAGTAACTTCCCTAGATTTGATCCATCCGTTTTGTTCAAGTAGGTCTCTGGGTGAATTTAGAAACAGAACAGGTTGCCTTTTATCAAGTCATGCCGTGAGTCAATCTTTTTTTTTTTTTTTAAAGATTTTATTAGGTATAAAACGAAAAAATACAAAAGTTACAAAAATATAAAAGCTTGTACAGATCATGTAGC
The DNA here is from genome assembly GCA_030440675.1 of Furcifer pardalis. Taxonomy (NCBI): domain Eukaryota; kingdom Metazoa; phylum Chordata; class Lepidosauria; order Squamata; family Chamaeleonidae; genus Furcifer; species Furcifer pardalis. The sequence continues at coordinate 97,074,395 of CP126892.1, forward strand.
ATACTTTATACACATTACGGTTATATTCTCGTTTTTTTTTTTTAAAAAAAAATACATAATCTTCTTCCCATTCATTTCTATTACAACATTAAAAATCACCCTTGTGCTATATACAACGTCCGGGGGGATCTATAACTTCACACTTTCCAAAAGTCATTGTAATCTTTTGCAGGGGGTATGCCCTTTTTTTCCTTTAAAGTATAATTTATAAAAGGTTCCCAGATCCTCCAGAATTTATTATTATTAACTTTCCCTTTCCTACAGTTAATTTCCCAGGTAAGTTTTTCATTTAATGCTAAATTCCACATTTGTGTGTACCAATCCTGTAAAGTCATTTGTTCATTACTTTTCCACTTTTTGGCAATGTCTAATCTTGCAGCCGTCAACATTATAGCTAATAAATCTTTATTGTCTTCATTCATTTCCCAGTCTTCTATGTCTGTTAACAAGATTATTTCTGACCCCAGTCCGATCTGTATACCTAATATATTCTCTATTTCCTTTTTTATTCCTTTCCAAAAAAATTTTAGTGTCTCGCAACTACACCACATATGTTCATATGTACCTTTTGTTTTTTTGCACCTCCAACATGTATCACTCGTGTTGCTGTACATTCTGTTCAGGCCGACTGGGGTCCTATACATCTCCATATCAGCTTGTAGTTATGCTCTTTAACTCTCACAGACATAATTCTCATTATCCTTCTTTTCCACATCTTCTGCCATTTTATTGCTGTTATCCTTATGTCTAATTCTTGTTCCCAGCTTTCTCTCATCACCTCTTGTATATTTTGACTTTTATTCAAGATTTTATAAACTTTACTAACTATCCCTTTAATTCCCATTTCTCCATTTCTAAATTTAGCCAAAAGTATTTCAAACTCCGTACATTCTCTGTCTAAATCATTTTCCCGTAAAAATTTCTTATTCCAATTATTTATCTGGAGGATCTTGAACCAATCCAATTGAAGTTGCAAATACAGCATATGTCTTTTCTCTTGATCTTTGCAAGCCATGACCCAATCTTTTAGTAACACTACTTTATTTTCGACCAATATATCTCTGATCCTTGTATCTATTTTTATCGGAAAGTCTTGAAAATCTTCCACCTCTAAAATTGGCGAAGTCCCTAAAGTAATTTCTTTTCTCACTTTATTCCATGTCTCTATTGTTGATTTTAGCATCAATGCCTGAGCACTCTTTTTTCCTTTTTCTTTTCCCTCACATAAGAATTGTGCCTTGCCCACCTTAGATAAGTCCTTCATTTCAAATTTTTCCCAAATTGTTTCTTCCCTATTTAAAATTTTTATAACATTTCTAATTTGAAAGGCTCTATAATATTTTATAACGTTTGGAATTCCTAATCCTCCCTCTTTTTGCGTGACGTACCATAATGATTTGGCTATTCTGGCCCCTTTGTTCCCATTGCAATATCGATTAATCATGTTTTGGTACTCATTCAATTCTTTATCAGTAAGTTTTAATGGCAAGGCATCAAACAGAAAGTTCAATTTAGGTAATAACATCATCTTACATATGGCAACTCTTCCGAACCATGACAACTTTAATTTACTATACTGTGCTATTTTGTCCTTTATTTCCTTCTTTTGTTTGTCATAGTTCAATCCTTTAAGTTCCCCTATTTTACCTGATAACATTACTCCCAGGTATCTCATTTTCTGTGTAATTTGTATATTATAATTCCTCTTTATTAACTCTTCATCTTCTTTCTTCCCATTAATTAAAATCATTTCTGTTTTGTCCCAATTAACTTTCAAACCCGTTGCTTCCTCAAACTCTTTCAGGTGTTTGTTTATCTTAGCCAAACTTTCCACCGGATGCCTTACCGTCAACAATGTATCGTCCGCATAAAGACTTACTTTAGTTCCTTCTATCCCTACTATTTCCTTGTCTTGTCGAAATGCATTTGCTAAGAATTCCATAGCCAATATAAACAACGATGGTGACAAAGGGCAGCCCTGCCTCGTGCCTGCCTCTAGCTTTATGTCACTTGTAAAACTTTCATTAAATTTGACTCTTGCTGTACCTTTTTTATACAGTTCTCCAATGACCCTTTGAATTTTTTCCCCGAATCCATATAATTTGATCAACTCATGGATCGTTGTCCATTGTAATGAGTCAAATGCTTTAAATATGTCTAGTGCTAGAAACCCCACTTTTTCCTTTCTTTTTTCCGTTATATCTAATATGTCTACGACTCTTCTTATAAGATCTGCCATATGTCTATTTTTAACAAACCCAGCTTGATCCTCGTTGATGTAATTGGCCATGAAACCATTTAGTCTATTTGCTAAAATAGTAGTAAAGATTTTTGCGTCCTGATTAATCAGAGATATAGGTCTATAGGATTCAATTTTTTCTAAATTTTTGCCCGGCTTGGGAATCAATGCAATTATAGATCTATTCCAGGAATCTGGAGTCGCGTCCCCCTCTAAAATCCCGTTATATAATTTGTGCAGTCTTGGGACAATCCATGGCATAAAATCTTTGTAAAACTCTGCAGATAACCCATCTTCCCCGGGTGCTTTCTCCTTTTTCAATTTTCTTATGACCTTTTCAATTTCCCCGTTCGATATTGTTTCCTCCATTTTATTCCTATGTTCCTCTGTAATCTTCTTAATTTGTTGCTGATCAAAATATTCTCGCAGTTTACTTAATTTTACCTCCTTTTTTGAATACAGCTTTTTATAAAATGTTTCAATCAACTCTGCCTTCTCTCTCCTTTTATTGCATCTTTTCCCGTTTTTATCTACCAATATACCTACTTGCCCTTTATTTTTTTTGTCCCTTGCTGCTTTGGCCAATAACCTAGAGTTTTTATTACCATACTCAAAGTATTCCCTTTTAAGAAATATCAAATCTTTCTTTACTTTTTCAATATCTTTCCCATCCAATTCTTTCTTAATTTTTTTTATCTCTTGAAATAGAGTTTGATCCTTCTTTTTAGCATATTCGGTGTGAAGATGTTTTAGCTGTCCTTCCAATTCCTGATTCCTAATTCTAATTTGCCTATTCCTAATACTTTTTAATTTTATCGATTCCCCTCTAAAAATTGCCTTCATCATGTCCCAAACTCCTCCCTCGCTGACCTCATTATTTTCATTAAATTTCCAACATTCCTCCCATTTCTCCATGATTTGTTTCCTTATTGATTCCTTCTCATATAGCTTCCCATCATATCTCCAAATGTATCCACTTCTTTCATCCTCTTTAAAATTTATATCTACAATTGTTTTTGCATGGTCAGATTCTCTAAATGTTCCAATCTTAATATCCTCGATTTTATTTACTAACTCTTCTGTTACAAAGATGTAATCAATTCTTGAGTACATATCATGCACATGTGAGTAATATGTATATTCTTTTTCTCGGGCCTTTAACTCTCTCCACACATCCTTTAACCCCATTATTTTCCTCCATTCCTCTAGTATGTACTTTTTGCCTCTCTTTTTTACACTTGTGCTATCTATGTCCGAACACATCATATTAAAATCTCCGCCTATGACCATGTTCTTATTCCCTTCCTCTTTCAATATTTTTCCCACTTTATCTAAAAAATCCTGTTGTTTATCATTTGGAGCATAAATGTTAGCCAACGTTATCTCTTCTTCATCAATTTTCCCTTTAATTATTAAGTATCTTCCTTCTGGGTCAGCTATAATCTTATTCACTGTAAACCCCAATTTTTCCGAGATCAGAGTTGCGACTCCCCTGGCCTTAGAAGTCCCATATGCCTTTTCATATATTTCAATTCCCCTCACCGCCAAATTATTAACTTCTGCCGATTTTTGGTGGGTCTCTTGCAAAAAAATTACGTCTGCCCTATCTTTATTAAGCGATATTTGCAACCTCTTTCTTTTCAGGGCGTTCCCTGCCCCCTTCACATTCCACGTTACTACCTTTAATGACTTAACCATTTATTCTTAAATCCACTTCCCATCGTCTTTTTCCCTCCCCGGACGTGTTCCCTAACAAATCCCCAACTTCCCCACAACTAAAAAAATTAAACAAAGCAGAATACAGAAAAACAAAAAAACTAAACAATCTAAAAAAGAAATAATAATAATAACAAAAGAAAAACTTACCTATCTTACTCTCTTCTTTTACCCTCCCCACATCTTTCCTTTTAATGCCACCTTTGTTCTCCAAAGAGGGGAGGGGGGGACCGGAGAAAAAAGGATGTTAGGAAAATACCCAGACGACTTCAAGTGACGTGAGTCAATCTTTAAACCCAAATTGTCAGCTTTTGCAGCAATCACTCTTCAAGTTTTGCGGCAGGACTTTTCTCTAGCCCTACTGTTGGTGTAGCCTGGTAGTCACCTATCCACCACAGACGGGTGCTCAGTTTGTCCCATCCCATTCCAACCTGATCTTTGTCCCAGTTCAGGGAGTTAAGTGAGGGCAGGGAGAAGAAAAAATGGCATCCTGAAATAACTTACTTTAGTATTCCCATGATCTGTAAGTAAACATCAGATGATGCTTTCTTGTAACAGTACACATTGCCTTCTTTTCAAGGACTCAGTGTCTACTGTATATTTACCTGGAATTATTCTTCAATGTAATTGTTGGAATATTAACAAACTTGCATGCTTACTAACAGTGGGTATAATGGGAAAGACTTCCATGAGCTAAGGTGATTATCTTTTCTGTACTAACCAATCAGCAGAGTTCTTCTTCCCTGTCTTCCTGTCTCTGCTCCACATGTTTCCTGCCTCTGTTTGCCCCCTTCTCTTTCTGAATGTGCAGATACATTGGTGAGTTTCTTTTTTATTTTTTTTAAATTTTATTTATAAATTTTCAAAAAAAGAGAAAAAAGAAACATACAATACAAGAATTCCACAAGAGAATACACTTAATATATAAAAAAGAACAATAATACAACATACATCTTTTATATCAAAACTCTTCACACAATACTTCTAGCACAACTGTTACCTCTTCTACATATATTTTTCTTTGCTTCATTCATCTCTGTGTTATATACAATGTCCAGGAGGTTATAACAATTTATATTTTCCAGAAGTTAATTTGTTCTGGTACAGGGTTAATACCTTTCTTTTTAACAATCACATATTCCACAAATTGTCGCCAGATTCTCCAGAATCTATTTACTTGAACTATGCCTTTCTTAACATTTATTTCCCATGTAAGCTTATCATTAAGAGCTAATTCCCACATTTCCTTATGCCAATCTTGAATATTTAACAATACATCATTTTTCCAATTCTTTGCAACACATTGTCTAGCTGCAGACAACATCACAGCCATCAACTCTTTATGATCATTACTCAGTTTAAATTTGTCCACTTCTGTTAGCAATACAGTATCTGGTCCCAATTCTAGCCGCACATCAAATATATTTTTAATTTCCTTTTCAACTTTTCCCCAGAATTCCCTTAACACATTGCAACTCCACCACATGTGCATATATGTCCCCGTTGATTGTTTACACCTCCAACATTTGTCACTTATTACATTATTCATTTGATGCAGCCTGATTGGAGTCAGATACCATCGCCAAAACATCTTGTAATTATGCTCTTTCACTCTTACAGACATAGTTCTCATAATTCTTCTTTTCCATTTTTCTTCTTCTTCCCTGTCTTCCTGTCTCTGCTCCACATGTTTCCTGCCTCTGTTTGCCCCCTTCTCTTTCTGAATGTGCAGATACATTGATGAGTTTCTCTGTCACTGAGATGGATTGAGACCACTGCTATTTTTCCTTGTTTTCTTCTGATGTTACTAAGCAAGTAGAATTGAAAGAAAAATGATTTTCTTTCTATTTAACTCTTCTTTGACTATTTCTTCTATTTTAAGTGCTGGTTGTTATGATTAAAAGGGTGGGTGGTGAGGCTCAATGCTGTTCTTTCCTCAAGCTCTTTATACATCTGTATTTAATTTCAAAGGAATTTACAAAAAAAATACTCAATTGTAATGAGGGAAATGTGTGACTAGAACAGCAGAATTTCTTGAGTTTGGCTTTGTCTGCCATTGCCTCTAAAACTGTGGATCCCTGCTGTTAAATCTGGCATTTCTTAAAGCAAGAGGAAGAGTTGTTCTGTGACAAATTTCCAATTGCTGATTATCTTTTGAAGCAGCTGCTTTCTCTTCACATTGATAGGCCATAAATATACAGGGACCATATTATTATTGGGCCATGGTGTCATGTGCCACTGGCTTCTTGAGATACTGGCTTCTGTGGGAGCATTGTTTTGATCAACCAGAAAGAAAATGTAGACATGATAGCAGTGGAATGGAAACAATAAAGAAATACCTGTATGGTCTTGCTATGGATGAAGGCAACCATAGAGAGTGGAAATCAAAACCATAGGCATATCAGTGAGTGGGTTACTTGCCTGTCCCAAAAAGATCCTCTTAGAGCTGTTTTACATGGTTTTTATTTTTGCTTGCATATCTTTTGTTTTATACATGGGTGCTGTCAGCAGTCTTTATGTTTCAAACATAATTTATGTTTCAAATAATTTATTTGGCCACCTCACTCTCACAGTAACAACCATTATTCAACTGAGGCATCAGTTCTTAAGATTGCCATACGTTAAGGCAGGAGTGCCCAAACTATGGCCTTTGGGCCAAATCCGGCCCCAATGCCAATGAATCGCATCATCGATTAGGCGACATATAAGTCCTAATATGATAATAATAATTCATCTGGCCCACACTGCCCTAATCACTCCCAGAAGCATAAGTACAGGCACTTTTTACTTCTGCATCCAGGAGTGATGAGGGTGCCATGGGCCGGATGAAGTGACATCGGGGGCTGGGGTTGGCCCACAGGCCATAGTTTGGACACCCCTGCTTTAAGCGATAAAATGACAGCATAAAATCTATCTCATCCTGTTGCAAAACAGATTGTAAGGTGCATTTTACTTCCACTTCCGGTGGGAGGTACCACATGACTGGCCTGCTGAACCACATGACCAGCCTGCTCAGGAGCATGAGTGGGGGGGGGGCCCTTACTGAGACGCCTGAAGTCCGACTTAGAAATATCCAACTGGAGAGGGTAAGATTAAAATAATTGGAATGTCCAGTCATGCCAGCTTGGTATTCTGGGAGCTGTATACAAAAAAATATAATAATAATTCAAAGATCTAGCTGTGAAATAGAAGTAATTAACAAAAGTTAGAAAACTGTCAGGACCTTCAGAACACATGGTCTTCTTTTGTGACTTTTCATTTCTCTATTACTGATTTGTCCTCTCTTTCATATTTTTTTAAAAAATAAATATTAAAAAAGTATTAAAATTGCTTGTAAGAGAATGAATATATGATTACAACAGGTATTTGTCTCTTTCATGACCTCTCAATTTGGAATGATGTGCATTGTACAAGGATATATCTCAAAATGTGGCTAATGCTCCTTTTTTATGCATGCAATAATTCCCACCGGAATGGACTTTTGAACTTTACAGATGAATTTATCATCCTGCTGACAGCTGGGGAAAGATTATTACGCTCTTAAAGAAGGTAGAAGTGGATTCCTGGGCATTATACAATCCTATTTACTTTTTGCATTTTTACTTTTTGTTTCATGTACTGAGGAAATGAAGAGACTGAGACTGGTGATCTCAATCCACCTCCCAACAGCTCTTACAAATCTATTACAAGGCTGATGGGCTCAGGAAAATAAGAAAAGAAAGAGAATAGTTTTAAAAAGCAGATTGTATTCTCATTCATGCATTCTCCCTTCGGAATGGATTTAACACCTGTAATTGTTTATTGGGTGACAATTTAGTTGTGCATCTCTTTAGTTCATGAGTGTTCCAGCTACTCTTTTGGGATGTGCGCTCTCCTGAAGGATTTAACTATCCTTCAGCAATTGGATGCTGCAGATTATTCAAGCACAAAAGATAAACATGGAATCAAAGGAAAAACATGCATTCTGTCAATGTAACACACAAGAACAGTTACCACGAGCATGATATTGCAGCATTTTACACTTTGAATTTTGACCTAATTGTCCCTTAAATGCTGACACTTAACACTCATCCAGTCCAATGTTCATCCTTACCAAGAAAAAATAAATTAATAATAAGTGTCACTAAGACAGTTGCCCTCCCCAAGCCTAAATGTATTCATTAGTTTGATATATTTCATTTCATTTCTTCGATTTGTATACCGCCCTACTCGGTACAACCGACTCAGGGCGGTTTACAGAAACCATACATATAAGCCAATCAAAAGTATTATAACAAAATCAAAAGTCATACAGTATAGTACAATAAATATAACAATACAGTACAGCAGTGCAACAAAAACAAAACCACACTGCAAAATAAAGTTACAGAATACAATTACAATTACATATACATGACATAGTCTCAATAATGCAATACAATATAAAAATACAGTAGCTGTTGTCACAGTGTGTAGTATGTAAATTAGCCTAGAAAATATAATTAAAAGGGAACTCATAATAAACTATTGTCACTGTCAGGGATTTCACTTAGTGGTATGTATGTCAGGGTAGCAGAGTAGCATTTTAAGCTGTTGGCAGTGAAAGGCTCAGGTGCAAAGACACACACACACATACAGTTTCAGTGGATAATGCAGTTTACTTGTGAGTGAGGGGAAGACAACATACACAGAACTATATACAAAGGTACCAGTCTCTTTCCAAGCTCCACAGATGCAACAGAGCTTGGATTCCTCTGACAGCTCCAGTCCAAAGAGCATGTACAGAGTCCTGCTAGCAAAGCACTGACTGGAGGCTGGTAAAGTCAGTGTGCTACTTCTCAGTGGTATAAGGTACCTGTCAGTTCTCAGAGAAACAGAGCTTCATGCAGCACGTCTTCTCCCTCTAGAGTCAGTGGTCAGTCTGTCAGCAGTTCTTCCTTCTCAGTAGAATACTCTCCTCCAGCAGTTCAACCTCCTTTAGCAGTTTAACCCTCCTCAGTATAACCTTCCCCAGTAGGCCATAGTTGTACTGTGGTGTTGCTATGTTATCCCATTAATCAGCCACAGCTGTGCTGTTGCTGAGACATGTACACCAGGTAGTCACAGCCGTGCAATCAGTCTGTGCCTCAATCCCAAACACCTGTGTTTAAGGTTCTTGCAGGGCCTTAAAGCTGTACTAACACACTGGGCAGAAATCTTTGTACACAAAATGCCCTAACAGTCACAAAATCCATCCTATGTGAAAATGTATAATATTTGGGACTATTTAATTTAGGAGAGTCTGGCTAGGTTATCCAGCTATGGTAAAAACTGATAAGGCAGAGGAGAAACAAATTGAATTGGACACAATTTTGAATGAACTAGTATACAACTTCCACCAGTCTGGTGAGGTTATCCTGCTATGGTAATAGCGTAGGCCATACTGCCAGTGACTCAACATTGAGTGTCAGGCAGCAGTTAACTAAACTGAGAACCCTGAGGACTAATGGCTTGGGTGCCAAAGTCCACAGGGAAGGGTGATGGCTCCCATGTGGATTAAATCCCACTTGAATCCATCTTAATGGAGGGCAGCAGCCTTGGGCTGATGAGGACTTTGCGTGCCAAAAGGGCTCAGGACCAAAAAGTGACTCGCGGAACTGGATCAGTGGTGCAGATGTCATGCTGCAGATGAAAGGCCACTGCATTATAGTCTCAGGACAGTCTTCATGGCTGATTACCATGATGATCACCAATATTTGGATTTGGATATGGCAGAAGATGAAGAAGTTTAATTTAGGGATGGAAAGGAATATGATACAGATTTGTAAAATCATGCATGATGTGGAGACACTGAGGTAGAGAAACTGTTTTCTTCTTCTGTTAAAATACTAGGAAACAGTGAAATTGAATGCTAAGAGATTCAGGGCAGTCCACTGATACTTCTAAAATATCCGTTGAACTCCAGACACAAAGCATTTGGGAGAAGGTGCATGGGAAGAGTTATATAAGCTCAAGTGTCCATTAAAATTCAAGTTAAGGAGATAGTAGGAAAAAAATATAATAAAAGTATTTGCTTTTACCAGTTGGTGGATTCTCAGAGATATAGACTAAAAAAAGTAAATTTCTGAAGTTGTGTCCTTGGCATATGGTCAGTCATGTTCTAACCTAGTTTGGATATTTGAAATACAGTATGTTGAAAGTGCTCTACTTGCCTTTTAAGTGGATGGATTCATTACCATCTGTTGAGATTTATCTTATCTGTCCATGGTAGGTAAGGTGAAATGTGAGTTGCTAAGAATTTGGAGGTCAAGCTGACAGTCCATTTTCTAGATGTACGAATATTTCCAATTTCTTCTGTTCGGCCAAAACCTTTGAATGCAAGCCATGCCTGAGATGAGTTGAGTGCTGCCTGCCATCAAACTGCCTGTGTTTATTTGCTTGCTTCACCCAGGAAACATATTTTGGCTGTGCTGATTTTTATCGATTTCTGACTTAGAGATGGGCAATTGAACTTTCTCACTTAACACTGCTGTCATGAAGAGCTGTGTATCAGAGACCAGTTGTGATAGAAACTCAAAAATGCATCTAACACAACCTCCCGCTCTGACAGAAGCTTAATCCTTTGAAATTTCCCCACATGAGAAAGAGGAACTAGAGATGCTACAGATTCCTAGACCATTTGCAGTGCAGGTATTTGAATGAATGCTGTGCATCTATTTTTGCAAGGTACCATCCTAGAAATGCAACAGCCTCAAGATTATCAGTTGGGCTTGATAAATTAATGAGAGCGAGCAAGCAGTGAACGAATTCAAGACATGGGGGAAATTGCAGTGCATTTACCCACTTCCCAGGGGCAAAACCTGCTCTGGCTTTTGGTTGAATTTTAAAGAAGTTATCCAAGTTACTGAATCTATCAGGAGAAAATAGCTCAGCTCTTGAGATAATGCCTGTAAAGTGTGGATTAAAATGAAGAGCAGATAAACTGCTCCCATGAAATCAGGAGTTATCAACCTCTACTGGGAACTGTTCTAGTCTTTCCATCTCTCCCCCCACTGCAGATTGACTTAGAAATTCAGAGTACCTTTCCTGAACCAGAAGGAAGAATGAGAAACAACATGGCTGCACGTCCTTCCATTTCAAAACTATCATTTCTTAACCCACACACCTCAGATTCCCCCCTTTAACTATTAAACTGAGATGAGACAAGCCAGTTTGGGATGGGTATTCATTGCCAAAACACTTAGCTTTTTGAGAGTTGTGGTTCCCAGAAATTAATAGAAATTATTATTGTTCTAAAATCAGAATGAGAAGTTGAGAGTTACAAATGAGGATCAATGAAAGGACAGCACCTTGCCATCTTTTTATCCCCATTCCCATTCCTTTTATCCGGTTCCTTTTAGGCTAGGGAATGAGAGGTTGTTTTTAATGGATTTTAATTTTTATTGCTCTTTTAGTGTGTTTGTGGTATACCATATGCCTGTTGTGCTAGTAGGGCGGAATATAAATTTGATTAATAAATAAAAAAAAATCCTGATATACAAGTGAATAAAAGAGGAAGGTGGGTCAAGATAGAAGACAGGTCAGAATTCTTTCATTGAACAGAATTTGATGGGAAATGGGAATCATTTGTGTAACAGTTCCCTTCTGTCATAGAAGGGGGCCCCTTTTAAAATGTGCTTTTCTGCTAGTTTGTGCCCACTTAATTGAGTTTTAGTACACTTAAAATGGTGATTCTGGATCTGGGGGAGAAAAAAGAATTCAAAACAATTGAACCTCATGGAATTGCAAAAATGAAAGTGAATATGTGATTGACATGACTTGCTGTAAGATCATGGGCTAGAATCCCTAAGGAGGAGGGCCAGAGGTATAACCCAGTGACACACACACACACACACACACACACACACACACACACACACACACACACACACACACACACACACACACAGCGTTTGCTCTCTATGGAATGCTGTGTGGCCATTCTGCAAAATGTGAGACTTGTGGAAGCAGGGGGGGCAGAGTGCTTTCCCTAAAACCTTTAATGGTTAATTTCTGCTTTGAAATGCTTGAAATGATCTTTTGATGAACTGTATCCTGTATGTTGCAATACATTCAATATATGTCTTGAAGAAACGTAGAGTGGTTATTTAGCCTAATGCTACCTTTTCTACACATATCTGAGGCCTGGGTTGTCCATCCAGAGAAGTGCAATCCAGAAGAACGTTGGGGCCTACCCAAGAGGCAGGTCCCTTCTGTTACACCATCTTTTGCCAATAAAGCAGAGTTCAAAGAAGTTATTTTGGTATTATTGCAAGAATCCCACCATTAACATAGCTCATGGGAACTCTACTCCTTCATTTCCCCATTTCTGTTACATGTATATGAGGGCGATCTCTTGACTATCATTTTTTCAGGAGTGGGCAGGATAAAATCAGAAGTAAAGGAGGAGATGAATTTTTTATAACAATTTTACCTCAGTAGTATCACTGCTCCATGCTTGGGGTTGGTGTGAGATCAGTTTTCATCTTCTCATTTTAGACAAAGGGAGATAATGATGGTGTGTATGTGAGAGAGAGGGGGGGTATGTTTCTATTAGCTCACTAGATATTCAAGGGTCTATCCTCACAGGGTCATCTTCATGGAACATCTTGTTCTTGCAGCACATCATCTTCGGTAAATAGGTTTCTGCCCATTGGACCAAAATCAGATCTCTGGGCATAATGCCATGAGGCTCTGGAACATTTGTTTGAGCTCTCCACAGACATCTAAAAAAGGGAGCCTTTGGGTAGGTTTCCATAAGTCCAGCTAATTCATTCATGCAGATAGCCTACAAAACACTAGCTCTTCTAAGGTAAACCTCCCACACACACACAGACACACAGACACACAGATTATTGATTTCCTGAGACAGGATTAAGGTGAGTCATGATGCCCCAAGAGCCAGTCACCAGAAGCATCCAGAAGAAGGTGAAAGAATGTGGAGGAGAAGGAATTTTTGTCATAACTAATTCAGCAAGAATTTATCTTTAGTTTATTTGCATTTTTATTTTCCTTAGTGACAGTCCCTATAGTAACATCTACCAACTACCCTGAAAGGCCAAGAGAGATTTTGGTCTTTGGATCAGTGCTTCATCTGAGAGAGAACAAAACAGCAGGAAATACAACATATAAAAAACATGTGGAAATTCCTCCCATAAAAAATATGTCAACTTGCACAGAGTGAGGAAGAAGTTTGTGGCCGGGGTGTGCTTGCCATCATGAGTTACAGGGTGGACATACTGTTGGCTACAGAATCATAATCTAAGAGTTCTCATGAATGGCTCCTTCTCAAGCTGGGGTGGGGTAATAAGTGGAGGACCAGAAGGCTCAGTCCTGGGCTTTCTGCTCTTCAACGTTTTCATAAATGACTTGGATAAGAGAGTGAGGGAGATGCTTAACAAATTTACAGATGACACAAAACTGGGTGAAATAGTTAATATCTTGGAAGGCAGGAGCAGAATTCAAAAAGATCTTGATAGGCTTGAACACTGAGATGAAAACAACAGAAAGAAATTTAACAGGGATAAGTGCAAAGTTTTACACCGCGGGGGGCGGGGGGCCTCATATGCAGAATTACAAGATGTGGGATACTTGCCTTAGTAATACAACTGAGAAGGATTTTGGAGTTGTTGTAGACCACAGGCTAAATATGAGTTAAAATTGTGATTTGACTGGGAAAAAGGCCACTAACAAAAGTGTAGTCTCCAAAATCCAAGAGGTACTAGTCCCCCTCTATTCAGGACTAGTTACTCTCTGATAACCAGAGTACTGTACTGTGCAAATCTGGACAGCACACTTTAAGAAAGATAAAAACAAACTAGAGCAGGTACAGAAAGGGGCAATGAGAATGATCAGGGGATTGGAAACCAAGCCATATGAGGAAAGACTAAAGGAACTGGGCATTTTTAGCCCTGAGAAAAGGACACTGAGTGGGAATACAATAGCACTCTTCAAATATGTGAAAGATAATCATAAAGAGGAAGGATTTGTTTGCAATCATCCCAGAGTGCAGGGCGCGTAATATAGGCAGAATCTCAGTAAAAAGTTCTCAACAGTTACAGCAGTATGACAATGGACCAACTGCCTCAAGAGGTGGTGACTCTCCAACACTTGAGTGATTCCAGAGAGAATTGGATAACCATCTGTCAGATCTGCTTTGATTTGGGTTCCTGCATTAAACAGGGGGTTGGACTCGCTTGCCTAAAAGGCCCCTTTCCAAATCAGTGATTCTATGACTCTATGATTCTAAGTGCTGCACTTTGTTTGTGAAATTTGCTGGTGTTTCAGATATCTCTGTGATAGAGACCATACTTTGAATGAACAAGGTCTGTGTCAACATGGGGGACACACAAGGAGAATCTTCTTCTATTTATTATTTATTTATTTATTTACTCATATTTATTATCCCGCCCCAATCAGGTAAACCCGACTCTGGGCGGCTTACACATAAATTAAAATCAAAAGTTAAGCCTATAATAATATTAATACTAGTACTAATTTAAAACTTTAAAAGTTCACAGAAAGAACATTAAAACAAAACAGAAAGGGTGGCTGTCCCTTAGATCAGCCACCCTACATGGGATCCCACATTCCCGGGTCCCCACACTTGCCCTGCCAGCCAGGTTTTTAGGCCCTTTCGGAAGGGCAGGAGCTCTGTCTGTAGGCGCAGCTCAGTTGGCAGGAGGTTCCAAAGGACCGGGGTGAACACAGAGAAGGCCCTCCTCCTGATGCCAGTGAGGTGTGCCTCTCTGGACGATGGTATGATAAGAGAGCCTCTCCGATCCGCCCTGGTGGGACGGGCCGATGTTCTTGGTGTGACACGGTCTCTTAGGTATCCTGGCCCACTACCATGTAGGGCTTTAAAGGTAATGACCAGCACCTTGAATTGCACCCAGAGACCTACTCCCGAAGCAGCGGTGCGGCACGAGTATAACGCCCGCACCCCGTCACTACCCAGACTGCCACATTCTGGACCAGCTGCAGCCTCCGAATGGTCACCAAGGGCAGCCCCATGTAGAGCGCATTACAGTAATCAAGTCTGTAGGTGACCAAAGCATGTGTGACCATGAGCAAGGCGTCCCGGTCTAGGATTGGGTGTAACTGGTGTATTACACGAAGTTGTGCAAAAGCCCTCCTGGCCACGGCTGCCACCTGCTCTCCGAACAATAGTCGTGAGTCCAGGAGGACCCCCAGATTACGCACTGGGTCTGTTTGGGGCAGAACTGCCCCATCCAGAACCAAAGCTGGCAGCTCCCGTGATAACACAGGGCCCCTTACCCACAGCCACTCAGTCTTGCCGGGATTCAGCTGTAGCCCGTTCTCCCCCATCCAGACCTTAACAGCCTCCGGGCTGAGATGTACAGCTGGGTATCATCTGCATATTGATGATACCTTACCCCATGGGAACGGATGATCTCACCCAGTGGCTTCATGTAGATGTTAAATAGGAGAGGAGAGAGTACCGAGCCCTGAGACACCCCATAATAAAGGGGCCTAGGGCTGGACTTCTCATTCTCCAGCCACACCGACTGGGTCCTGCCCCTCAGAAATGAGGAAAACCAGGCCAACACAGTGCCCTGGATCCCCAATCCTTGGAGCCTTCCCAGAAGGATACCATGATTGACAGTATCGAAGGCCGCTGAGAGATCGAGAAGAGCCAGGACAGACGGATGACCTCCATCCTGCTCTCTCCAGAGATCATCCACCAATGTGACTAGTGCAGTTTCTGTCCCATGTCCGGGCCTGAATCCTGACTGAAAAGGGTCCAGATAATCCGCTTCATCCAGGACTTCCTGTAGCTGCTGCGCCACTGCTTTTTCCAAAACCTTACCCAAAAATGGTTGGTTGGATAGTTGGTAAGTGCCGTAGGGTCGAGGGATGGTTTTTTTAGGAGGGGGCGCACCAGAGCATGTTTAAAAGGTGCTGGAAAAGACCCCTCCTTCAGTGATGAATTTATAATCGCCTCAACCCAACCGCCTGACACAGCCTTAGATGCTTTGACTAGCCAGGCAGGACATGGGTCCAATGCACAGCTCGTGGCACGAACAGATCCAAGAAGCCTGTCCACTTCCTCAGGGCCAACTGGATCGAACTGATCCCAGATAACATGGCCAGACTGTGCTCTGGTCAACCCCAGCTCTGCGCGTTCCATGCCAGGATTAAACTTTGAGCGGATCTGAGTGATTTTCCCCGCCAGATAATCAGCAATAGCCTCAGCTGATCCCTGCCAACCAGGGCCCGATTCCCCTCTACCAAGGAGGGACCTGGTCACCTGGAACAAGGCCGCTGGGTGGTGAAATATTGGGCGGTGAAATATTGTCGTTTCACCGCCCCCATCGCCACTAGGTAGTCTTTAATAGCCGCTCTAGCCAGTGTTCAATCAGACTCACTCCGGGTCTTCACCCAGTGGCGCTCTTGGCGTCTCTTGTATTTCTAGTATTGTATTTCTAGTATTTTAACTGCAGGTAGAGATGAGCAGAATTCACCAATTCAGTACCAGGCATAAACGTACAATAGACAAATTGGCCAGTGGTTGACTCCTTCCTGCCCCATTGAGTCAAACCAGAGCAATCTAGCAAACAACCATTTCAGCTAATTGCAGTGCACCCCATTCTGTGTCTTGTGGGGAATTATTCCACATGCCACATATTACCTGGATGCTCTCAGCCCTGTCTGCTTTTCCTAGTTTAACTAAGGACAAAAATGTGTATCCTTTGTGAAATGTGTTAGCATTGAAGAGGCGTGATTGTGGCAGAACTTTGCAACTTAACAATCATATTTTTCAATGATGCCTGGGCTTACCTCCTGATGGCCGAGCATAAAACAGGGCAAGTTAATTTCTGAAATATAGGAGACATGGGAATCTCCTGTTATGATAATCAGATGTTCATAGCACATAAGGAATTATGTCTCCTCATGATGGATTATTCCTCACATATAGTTGGGCCTCAAGAGAACTGGGAAATAACTGAAACCAGCAGCCAGAAACTGCAACCTGTGCAAGTTGCTCCCTCTCTTTCCATTCAGTTGTGCTTGTTTTTCTCTCTTCATTGCCAATGCTTGTGTGGTTTATTAATACTCATAAAACAACGTGGAAAGCTCCACAGTAGTAGGCTTGAGTATGTAACTCCTCCCGGGCTCTACTTGTGTCACCACCACCCCATGATGGCACATACACATTAGTAAACATCACCAGGGTGTGGGGAGCACCTTCAATGCACAGGGGCCACACACACAAGAACAAAATGGTGGATGGGGCCCAAGAGAATGTGGGTTGTTTTTCCCCACTTTTACCAACAATCAAAACAGTCTCACACGACTACTTCTTCTTCTTCTTCTTCTTCTCCTTCTCCTCCTCCTCCTCCTCCTCCTCCTTCTTCTTCTTCTGTGTCTAAGTTTGATTTTAAGCTGCCAAAAGGAAGCCCCTTTGGATGAATTCATTCTGCAGTTCCTTTTGCCTGACCTCATGTGAGGAAGATTAGCCAGCACAATAAAGTTGCTGTTGCCCCAGGTACACCCAATTGTGGTTCAAAAATACCACAATTTTTAAGGAGGCTCTTTTTGTGTACCCCACTCTCCTAACTGATGAAGTGTTACAACAATCAATGAGGAGAGGAGGAAAATAATTGTGCATTTCCTGCCCCTCTGCAGAGAAACAGGAGAACTGTTTAATTTAAACATCCAATACTTGATGTTTACCCCAGAAGCAGCCTTTTTGACTGTAAGCCTCCCTTGTATCTTGTTCTGAGCATTTGGAGGTACTAGGAACAGAATATAAGGGACTGGCAAAAGAAAAAAAAATAGATCCCCCTGACAGAGGGTTCAAAAAGAAGCTCTCAGGGGGAGTTTGCAGTGTTTAAGTTTCTGTCAATCTGGATGCATGGAGTCTTGTGTGACCTCTGAGAGCTAAAAAGAGTGGTCTAAATCAGGGGTGCCCAAATTATGGCCCATAGACCAGATCCAGCCCACGGTGTCAATTAAACTGGCCCACACTGCCCTTGCCCACTCCTGGAAGCAGAAGGAAAACATGCATGTGTGTGCGTGTTTTACTTCTGCTTCTGGGTGGGAGGAACCATGTGACTGGCACACCCAAACATGTGACCAGCCTACAGCTCAAAAAGTATGGGCACCCCTGAACTAAAATGCTCATCTGGACATTCTCTTTGTTACATCATTTTAGCTTCTAGCTAGAGCTCATGCTTGATTTGATCTGGAACTTATATAGTTATCTTTCTGGTGAATCATAAAATCTGAAAAGTTATCCACCGATACCATGCCATGGTCCCTATAATTTATCCATATACACTAGACCATGAAATATCTTTCTCTCCTTCTCTCCCTGTGTGTGCGTGTGTGTGCGCGTGCGTGTGTGCATGCATAGGCGAATGTGTGAATTCACCTTAGCTGCTGTGAGTTCTCGGTTTGTAACAGAATGAAAAACATTAACATTTATGTGGAAAATTCTTCTTATTGTAACTGCTTTCCCCTCACACAAATCTATTTTCATGAAAAGCTATCAAATATTTAACAGCAGACCTTTATATAAAAAGCAATTTTATTAAACATCATGTAAGAAGCACAGCTGTTTCAATTACTGTCATCACATCCTAGAAGATTTTTTTTAGGGACAAATGAAATTATTGCTCACTATGAAGAATTAGGAATTAGTTTTAGGGAACAACATCATATATTGAGATATCATTAAACCTATCAGTTTGTGTCATCCATATCTTACATTTTTAAGTTTATATCTCAAGTTGCAATTGGCTAAATACATCTACCATCCAGGTTATGTTCAGATTTCCCCAGTGCTCCACTGCCTACATTGTCTCTAATTTATTGCAAGTTCCACTTCAATAGTGATATAACAAAACTGGATGGTACAACTAATACATACAGAGTTCTTTTTATTAGCATCAGAATGAGATTTGCTTGAAGAATTAAAGAAGAATGCAAATGTCTCTTTGAAACCAAATGAGAATAAACACATTAATCGACCAAAATAGTCCATCTGCAACACAGATAAAGTCTATAAAACCCATCTTCCTTGGGAACAGAAGCTTCTGCTTTGTCAGCAATCCACCTCTTTCTAACTCAAATTCTGAATTACAGCCTCTTCCTAAGATGTACCCATCCTTTAAGATGAACTAAAAGTCCATAGGGGTTAACATTAACAGTTCAGAAGATATTGTTATTTTCTTCAATATCTGAACACAAAGTTTCCTAATCTGGATTCAGTCCTGAGCCTGCCAATGTGACTTTTCTGAAGTCTCAGTGTTGTCCTTTAAATAAGTAACTTTTTCATGTTCTGGCTCAGAGGAGGAACTTTCCCAGACTTTTTTTCCTTCCTGCACTTTCACACTTCACTGTCTTTTGAGAACTATGCCTTGGAGAGCAATGGCTTCTACTATTACTGCCAGGGTTTAGGGGAACAGCTGACATCTCAGTAGATTCTTATTCTTGTCCAGGTCTCTAGGGGAAAAGTTTCATTTTCTTGTGTGCGGTGGCATTGGATCCATCTGCTTCTTTTCTTCCAACCAATGCCAACACTCAAATATCTGATGTGCAGCTCTTCAAGCACGTTAAAATTAGCATGCAAGTATTGAACTAATGACTCTGGCCCTCCATATTGCCAAGAGGTACTGCAGGAAAATCACATTTTCTTTTTCTCTTCCCCTTCCCCATATCTACATTTTGTATTATTTTGCAGTAACACCTTATATGCCACATGAGAAATCTGTACATGAATCAAGAAGCAACAGTTAGGACTGAATATGGAATGACTGAGTGGTTTGGAATAGGAAAAGGAATAAGACAAGGCTGCATTTTATCACCCTGCTTATCCAACTTATACACAGAGCACATAATGCACAATGCAGGGATGGAGGAATCACAATTTGGGATCAAAATTGCTGGGAGAAACATCAATAATTTGAGATATGCAGATGATACCACCCTAATGGCAGAAAGTGAGGAGGACTTAAAGAAGCTCCTGATTAGGTTGAAAGAAGAAAGTGCAAAAGCTGGCTTGAGACTCAATATAAAGAAAACCAAGATAATGGCAACAAGCCCTATCAGTCCATGGAAAATAGATGGGGAAGAAGTAGAAGCAGTGACAGATTTTACTTTCCTAGGATCCAAGCTCACTGCAGATGGTGATTGCAGCCATGAAATAAAAAGGCAACTGATTCTTGGGAGGCAAGCGATGAGAAACCTGGGGAACATAGTGAAAGGTAGAGACATCACATTGCAAAAAAAAAAAAAAAAAGTCTAGTCAAAGCAATGGTATTCCCGGTGGCAATATATGGTTGTGAGAGCTGGACCATTAGGAAAACTCAGAGCAGAAGAATAGATGCCTTTGAGATGTGGTGCTGGAGGAGAGTTTTGAGAGTCCCCTGGACAGTGAGGAGAACAAATAGATCAATCTTAGAAGAAATCAACCCTGACTGCTTCTTAGAAGGTCAAATAGTAAACATGAAGCTAAAGTACTTTGGACATCAAATGAGAAGAGAAGATTCACTTGAGAAGGCCTTGATGCTGGGAAGGGCAGAGGGCAAAAGAAGAAGGGGGCGGCCAAAAATGAGATGGCTAGATGGTATTGTGGATGCAATGGGCACAGAGCTGAGTGAGTTGAGGAGAATGGTGGAGGACAGAAGTGCCTGGAGGACAGTGGTCTATGGGGTCGCAGAGGGTCCGAATCAACTGTGCGACTGAACAACAACAAAAGTGCATAAGAGCCTCTACCTGTGATAACACAAGGGCTATTCTATGAGACTTCGTGAAGACCCCCTCATGTCTGGCTTTGGTCCTAAAATCTCTGGAAATGGGAAGATGCTGACTTGGAAGCTCTAGACCAAGGGTTCCCAAACTATGGCCTGTGGGCTGGATCCAGCCCACGATGCCTAATAAGCTGGCCTGTGCCACCCTTACCATTTTTGGAAGTGAAAGTAAAATGCACCCATGCATGCAAAAAAGGCTGCTGCAGCTTTTGCATGTTTATGACAGCCACATGTGCATTTACAGCAGCATTTTACACATTCATGGACATGTTATACTTCCACTTCCAGTGGGAGAAACCATGTGACCAGCCTACTCAAACATGTGACTGGCCCACGGTCCAAAGATATTGGCCACCCCTGCTCTAGACACTACAGTGTGGGCCTCCAAGACCAGTCAGAGATGCCCAATGTCTCATTGTTCAGTGAATCAGAGATACTAATTCTCCTAAATAAAATAAAAATAAAATAAACAAACAATAACACTATAGCACTTTAAAGACTAACTGCTATATATTTATTGTCAACTTTCGTTGGTCAAGTCCACTTCTAGCTAACAATAAAAATATAGCAATTAGTCTTTAAAGTGCTACAGTGTTATTGTTTTTTATTTTATTTTATTTTTAGTTTGTTTTCTGATATGCCTGAGCCACAGACTAACAAGGCTATAATTCCAACTAATTCTCCAGGAAGACATTTGAATTCCATCAAATTTCCACAGTTTGATTCTATTCCTCCAGCACTTCTGCCAAAGCTGGTGTGCGTTTGCAATTTTTAATAAGTCTGTGAACGCTAGGCAGCTATGAGGCACAGTTGAGGTCAAAGAGAGGTCTCTGCAATGGCTCCCTGTCACCTGTGGGTCTTTTAATGGGAAGCTATAATTACCTGGGCCTCTCACCTCTGAACAAAAAGGCCGAAAGACATAAACCTCCCTTTCTGCTGGAAACAAAAACCGCAACCGAAACTAAAATGAAAAGTGAGTACAAGGTTGTCCAGACCATGGTGAAGCATTGAAACAGCTGCCTCAGTTTGCAAGCAGCACAAAGGATGGCAAATTTTGTCCACAATGATGCTCCAGTGAACTTTCCATCCTTTCCCCCCTCTATGACAAATGCTACAGATAGCCAAGGAAGCATTCTTACTGAGCCTTGCTGCCCTGCCAGAAAGCCTCCATAGGCCATCTCTTGGCTGTTGCAAAGGTTGTAGCTGGAAAATTTCTGTCCTGGTTCTTGCAAATGGCTTTGACAATGCTGGACAGGAAGTTAATAACTCAAGATCAAGCAGTCAGATCTAAATAGCAAGCACCTCTCACCTCAGCATATCTTACCTGTGTTGGGAGATGAAAATGTGGCAGGCCATGTAAGTTGATGGGTACTCCCATGAAAATCTTGGCAAGCCACGTACTGCCCTCTTCTAACCTTGAGAAGTACTTTGGCCTAACCACACAGGGCAATTTCAAATCCAGCATTTTCCTACTGGATCCTGATATTCCCATTCATTCCAATGCAGACAAGGAAAATTCTGTTCTTCATTTGACCCTTACTAATAACCCCACACTAGTTCATTTTTTTACTCTTTCTTTCAGTAGTTTAGAGTGACTGCACCATTTATGCAGCAAATATAGGACAATGCTATATCTTTCTTTAACACATGGAAGAAAGAAAACAGTGAGAAAGTAAATCAATGCAGTGCAATCTTTAGCCCAACAATGAATTCTGTACCCCCGCCCCCATTTCTCCCTATCAGTAGTGAGAACACAGATAGCAATGTCATTCTACAGGTCACTGCACACAAGCTTTAAACATCACTCTTAGCACCCGAGAAGTGAAAAAGAGCTTTTATTGATTGCAGGAGAGTTGCATGCAGTTCGCTTCATATTATATTTGTACTTTTCAGAGGGTGCATGCACACGTCTCTTCCATAGGGCAGTATAGCATTCCAACCAATTAAATTGTGATTCAATGAATAGTTACATCATTGTACCTTAGAGGTTCCCTAGGTAAATCAGTCCTAGTTGGCCCCGTTCACCTGAAAGAGGAAAATATAAAATGAGACATTATTCACACATTCATTCATCATTCACATTTGAGCAGAGCATCATGTGGGATGCTCTGCACAATAGGAAGAATGGAAACCTGATCACTTTGGCATTTCAGAAACTGTTGTTGGGTTGAAACCCTGTGTTCAGAGAGAAGTGTGATGTGTGAGCACATGGGGGACATGAATCAGTCCTTGCCCATTACCCTGCAGTTTTTGCTTGCCACCAAATTCATCTTGCCTTCAAGAATTGATCATAGGGCTCTTTCCACCATTCTGGGTAACCATCTTTAGATTTTTTTGGGGGGGATAAAGGTTCCTCCAGGAGTGTCCTTCACTCTAGCCTTCCTTATAAAAACAAGAATTATTTGCAAACATTCCTTTTTTTTTTTTTTTAGACTACAATTCCCAGACTGCCCAGTTGGCATGGCGATTAGCTATGCTGCCTGGAGAACATCAAGAAATTTAGTCCACCAAAGGTACAGCCAACCCCTGGTTTTTAACTTCAATGGTCCAGTAGTGCATTAAATGCCTATGGGTACAAACTTCAAGAATCATTGTCACTTTATACTAGGGTTCTCAACCTTTTCAAGCTGGGAGCCAGGTCATGCTTTCTCAGTCAGCTTTGAGGGCTGGATGACCATTTTGCCCTGCCTGCATGATGGGGGTGCCTATTTTGTCCCAACAACTTCAAAGGGGTGGCCATTTTGTTTCTCAAATGTCCACATGAAATGGCACTGTAGGCAAGACTTAGCGCATGGGCCTTAGGTTGGGAACCCCTGTTTTTATACCTACATCCCTACATTCCTCAAGTCCCTAATGGACAACAAGGTTACATGTCTATCCTTGGTGCTCCCATTAGACCAGCGGTTCTCAACCTTTTAAAGCCATGGGCAGGGCCACGCCCTTTTAGACAAATTTGTTTACAACAGCCACAGACACATTTATGGCTGTTGCAAATACATCCACTTCTGGTGGGAATGAAGCAGGCCACATAAAATGGTCCTATGGGCCAGGGCTGGCCTGCAGGCCATAAGTTGAGAATCCCTGCATTAGACCTCCTCTTTAAACTTCTACTTTTGACTGCATCTCCCAGAATTCTGCCTGGGGAAACCCCAGTGTCTATCATCTACTGTGGGTGCTTCAGAGGACATACTGTTTTGTCAGATTTGAGCAACAGTTCATGTTTCTTCTGAATTGGGTAGCTTTGTTGCTGCTGCTGTTGTTGCTACATCTTTTGCAATTTTCTTCTGCCCCTTCTCCTCAGGAAACATTGATCTTTAATCACCACATACAGGAGCAATTTAATGGGGCATTCTGGGCAAGCATCCAAGGGCACTGAAAATAATGGAATGCTTCAGCCAACTCTGTGTGGAGTTAAGGACCAGATACTTTTATAGCAACTCAGTAGTGGTCAGCATATTAAGAGAAAAGTTTGATTTCTATCCTAGCCCTGAGCAGATTTTTTTAGCCTTCCTTTAAAATACTGTAATATTGTATTTGTTTGCCCAATGGGCAATACATTTTAAGCAATATAATAAGATGAAGAGGCTTATTTTCCCAGCCTATGATTACAATACATTACCTGTTGGTTAAACCAGGAGTTCTCAACCTTTTCAAGCTCTTCCTCCACCACATGGCACTTCCTAGTGTGGTGGAGGTAGTGGGGAGCCACATGAAATAGTGTCATTAACCTACTGGTAACTGTTCATTCTTCTTGTTCTTCTTGTTCTTGTTCTTGTCCTTCTTCTTCTTTTTCTTCTCCTCCTCCTTCCACTCCTCCTTCTTCTTCATCTGAATAATGGTGATCCTCATGGCAATTAGCCATGAAGACTGTCCTGAGGATATAATGTAGTCACCTTTTATCTGCCTTCCACATTACAGCATGACACCCATAGTACCCCTGATCCAGTTCTGCAAGTCACTTTCTGATCCTGAGCCCTTTTGGCACATAAAGTCCTCATCAGCCCCAAGCCAATATTGATAAAGCTGCTGCCCTCCATCAAGATGGATTCATGTGGGATTTAATCCACTTGCAAACAATCACCCTTCCCTGTGGACTTCACCACCCAAGGCTGTTAGTCCTCAGGTTTGTCAGATTAGTTAACCACCACCTAAAAAATCAGTGTTGAGTCACTAGCAGTATGGTTTGCTCTATTACCATAGCAGGATAACCTGGCCATACTCTCAGTAATTGCAGGTCAGAAATCCCTCTTTCCAAGGACTTATTTATCATTATCATTACAAAAAGTAATTACTATAATCTATTTTTCAAAGGTAACCAATTACTTTTCAGTACATTAACTTAAAAACTATGCATGTCATGAACCTCATATTTTATTCAGAACAATGAATTATCCATTCCATCTTTTTGTTGCTCCAACACCCAGAACAAAGCAGAAGGTAAAAACTGAGCCAGTTTTCAGAACCAGGAGATCATTTTCCTCCTTTTTTAAATAAGACCAATTTTCTTGTAACTATATAATGTTGCAGTTATAGCATGAAATGAGTGAAGGTCTCCTCAGTTGCAGTACAATACAATTACAAAGTAATATAGCAATGTCTCAGTTACAGCAAAGATTGCCAAAACTGCAACCCTCTGATAAAAAAGGGACTTTCTTATGAAGCACTATGAGTAATTCGTATCTCATAAATGTGCCTTATTTGATCACAAATTCCTTTATGTACTCTTTTCTCCTAGTTTAGGAAGGTTGCACTTCTCTTATTATAAAAGTCCCAATGACAAGAATGTTACAGTTATCTTCCATAAAAGAACTGCTATCTTTTCTTTGAGTTGTTTTTCAGGTATTTACATATTGTTTGGAAAAAAATGTGCAAAAATGTTCTGGATCAGATGTATGTATCTGCTTCCAGGGGCAGAGCAAGGAGCTATTATTCATCCCTAGAGAAGATCCAAACCATGATGTATCCCAATGGATATTTGAAAGGTAAAAATATGGTCTCTGACTTAAACTGGGGGGAAAGGAACATCAAAAATAATACAGTAGATCAGGGTTTCTCAACCTTGGGCCTCCAGGTGTTCTTAGACTTCAATTACCAGAAGCCCAAGTCAGCACAAAACTGAGCTGTTTGTACCAAAGTAGGAGAATGACAGCTGAACTCCCACCAAAAACCAAGATCTACTGTAGACAGACACCCAAGCCACTGAGATGCTATGAAGGTCTCAAACTAAGCTGGTGATCTTAAATTTCAGATTATATCATAGATCTAGGAATGGAGGAGAACATGAGGTCTCCTAAGCTATACAACACGATGAACCTCAAACCTTTTGGTTACAGAGGGATCCAGGAGACATCTTCACACCCCTAATTATAAGGTAATGTATTTACCACTTTAGGCACCAAGGAATATAATTACTTATAAATAACCAGTTAGTTGTTACTTGATATCATCACCAATAGCACATCTTAGATATTTCTCACTCAACAAAGAATTATGCCAGTTTTTATTATTTCTTGGGGATTTTTTTCCATGAAAAGATGGAGAAGAACATCTCAGAAGGTGGTGAACACTCTTCTGTTGGAGGTTTTTAAATGTAGATTAGGTGACCAAGTATCCTGGGTACATTGCTTGCGAGTTTCCTTCACTGACAAGGGATTTGAATAGATGGCTATAGAGCTTTCAATTTTTACAATTCAATTCTATTCTTGTATCATGTGCAGCCTGTTAGTGGTGGTTTGGATTTTTTGTTTTGCAATGTTCTTGGAAGGTCAAGTCAGCAAGTGATTGGGTTTAGTGTTGACCTGAGTTGTGTCTCCCAGATCCTTGAATTTAATTATTTTGGCATCTGTTGATAAGCCAAAACCCCTTCCTACTCTGATATTCTTGTGATGAAGGAATACAGCATGTGGATGTAGAGGAACATCTTCGATAACATTAGCTATATTTTGATGCTTTTTAAAAAAAATATTACAGAATGTAATTATAGAAGTGGAAAGCTATTTGGGAAAATCAGGGTGAGTGGAGGGAACCAGAGATACATTTCCTAAGGGAAGCATGAAAAACTTATGGCCCTATTAAGATGAAGTCTGGAATTAAGCTCCAATGTGTCCACTACACTAAAGCTATTTTGTAATGAAGCTATAAACTCTGAAATGCAGATCATGCTAGGAGAAGTATATTGCAAGAAACCACTAGGTTATGTTCCTAGATATGGAACGTCATTATCTAGAGTTGCATCGCTACACACCTGTAGTCTGCTCAGTCCTATGGCTTAATTTAATTACCCTGTATTTAGATTGTTGATCTGGCTGGCTGAACAACTCTGGCTGGCTAACAACATGTATAGTCTGGGGCACTACATTCTAAATTTAGAAGGAAAGATGAGAGAGGATAAGGTACCAGATTTCAGCTCTCTTTCAACACAGCCTTTATTACACCACCACAACTTCCCACTAGAGTTATTTTTGGGATGTTATAGTCCATTCTGCATTTGTTGGAGATCATTTATTCTTGAAGACATTAGAGGTGTTTTAAGAAGGGCTATGCACGATTTCCTCCACTGGCAAGAAGTTTGAATAGATGACCCTTAGTGTTTCCTAAGTGAGGGTTTTGCAGATACCCTGAACTGCCAGAAGGATGAACCAGTGGGTCCTAAAGCGAATTCATCTTGAACTGTCTCTGAAGGCAAAAATGATGAAGATGAAGCTGTCCTACTTTGGGCACATAATGAGAAGGCCAAACTCTCTGGAAAAGGCAATAATGCTGGGAAAGGTGGAAGGCAGCAGAAAAAGAGGAAACTTAAATAAGAGATGAATTTATTCTTTAAATGAAGTACATGGTTGGGTTTACAACATCAGTGGTAGGGACTTTTGAAGATCACTCATTCAGAATCTTCATACATTAGAGGAGACTTGACAGCACATAAGCACAACAAATGGTTCTATCATTAATACTCCTGCTCAGATTTTACAAACTCAAATCTGGGACTTCCTTTATGTACCGGTAGTTTATCCATTTTATACTGGGAAACCAATGTTTCCTAATAGTATTGCTTTTTTCCCTTCCAGTATGTCTGATCTTCCTCAGGATAGATCCAAAATACAATAACATGTCTACTCATTCAGCTTCTAAGGAGAGTTTTGTTTTGAGCTAGAATCCACTTATTTGCCCATCAATGTCCATGATATCTGCAAGCCTTCATCCAACATTACTTTTTGAAGAAATCATATACTTTCTCCCTGTTAGATTTCTTCATTGTCCAGTTTTCATGTGCTTATACATTGTTCTGGCCTATTATAGTCCCTGATATGTTAGATTTCCACTTTGTTTCTTCCTATACAGCTAGCCATTCAGCCACAGAAGGCTCAATTTAATAATCTGAAGTAGTGTAGCTCAGATATTGGGTTTATTTTATGGCTGAAGGCTGAATATTCATTTCCACTAGTTCACTTACACAAATTCTAGCTCCAAACAGAATTCTTACTGATGGAACAACATTTTTTTAAAAAAAGTAATTAAAATCCAGATTAATGTTGTCAGCAAGTATTTAAAATCTTGTTCAGTGAACAAAGTTGTTTGTCAGCAGCATCAATTTGAAACAAAATATACGCAAAGCAATATGTTGCAATTCTATTAACCTCTCAGACATTATAACAACGTTCAGGCATTGAAGAGAAAAAAGAGGGGGAATCGATAGATCTTCCTTCTACCGTAATCTGTACTAATTGACATTTTATAAATGGATGAAAAACTTACTAGTAGCTGATATGTAATCCCTCAAAGACCAAGTGTCTCCTTCGAGTAGCATCACTACTTAATATATTGATTGCAAGCACAGTTAAAGAAATAATAGGTTATCTGCTTTCTCATGATCAGCTTGGCAAGGAGATATAGATCTATTGACTCAATTACAATTCAGGCCTTTTGGAAATCAGTTTTCATTGCCCTAATAGCATGGTTACTATCTATTCCTGCTTTAAAATATGTCGAGTGAATTTAGTGTTCCTATTGCTTCTGTCTACTTATTTATTTTAAACGTGCCATCCAGCCTAAGGCAGGGAATAACATTTTGCAAGAAAATGAAAATGGAAAATGGAACTGGGGGACTGTCAGACTGAATGGAAGTGTTTGTATCTGAGGCAAGGGACTTTGGAAGCTGAGATGTTCATCTTCTGGGTGTTGGAGAACTTGATTGAAGTCCTGGCATGTGAGAAGCTGAAACCAGCAGTGTTTTACATCAGACCCTTTCTTTCATATCAAAAACCATGAGCTCATAGTAAAAAGCCATCAATGCCTCATATCCAAACTAGGAGAGGCATTAGGTGGAATTAGGATGGAAATGACGCCTACTTCTAGGAATGATAGCTGTCAGTTTGAATTCTCCTAATGTCAGAGAAATATGTGATCAATTATAGGCAGCCTTACCTAGGAGGGTGGGTCCATTTCTGGCCTTTGGGCTCACAGGGCTCAATCCAGCCATCTCTTCTGTCACATTTTCTGCCATATTTTAAATAAAATGATATGATAATAGAAAGATAACACATTTTGCCCATCCATTGAAATTCAGACAGATAAAGTGACCTATGGCTTAAATGGATATTCAAGAGATAGCATATACAGTACAGTATTCTGTTTTTACACCATTTTACCTCCAGGAATAAATTTCTATTTTTATGTGTGTATCTGCAAACAAACCTATAAAGGAAGCTGTTCTTTACATCCCAAATATCACTTTTGTTTAAAAAAGACCTCTGGTTTTCACCTGCATTTACCTGAACTCTTCTGAGCTGCCTGTTCTGCTTCAGGCAATCTATAGTCTGCCCAGCCTCTGAAACCTAGACCTGTTCACATTAATGTCTCCCCAACAAGAGAAATGAGTATCAGCTAGACATACTGGTAGTTTATAAATACTGCAAAGAGGAAATCATGTATCCATACCACTACCTTTGGCAAGCATAGATGGCCATTTGACTTATGGAATAAGAGTTGATTTATTAATGTGGTGAGGGGCACTATTCCAAGGGAGAGGTGTATTGACTAATATAGGAGGAAGACAGGGTGTGGATGAAGGATCGTCTACTCAGAAGCTGCTGAGTATAAAAGAGTAGAGATGATACCCAACTTCTGGGAGGTAGAAACAGATCTAGGGAAGTTAATCTGAAGATCAATAAATATAATAGCAATTGAGCAGTACAGAGGATTCTCTAGGGCCAAGAGGATTATTCTGAAACTGCTCAGTTGAGGATGGATTTAGAATGTCATCGTATTTGTTTCTCTTCAAACCAAATGTCCAGGTTCTGAAAAGAGGAGGTTTAAGGTTGTCACTGTCTGGTTACCCTTCTGAGAGAACCTCTCCATGACCATCTTATGGAAGTCTTCAGCTTCCCTAGGGGATGTGTGGTCAGCCTCGTTCTTTGATGTTGGCACAAATTCATCATCCTTAGAGTACTGATACTTTTTATTCCACTTTCTCACTTTTAAGTCTTTTTAATACAGTGGCAATTCAATTTCTATAAATAATAGATTGACCATGAGAGGACTGTTCAGGGTGCCGCTTGATCTGACAGCATAAATCACCTTGTCTGCCTGCCTGGTGACAGTGCCCACTCCTCATGGTAATCTTGATACTTCAAGCTATTTAAATTGAAGGAATAGAAGGAGCACTTTGTCCCAAGACCATAATAAGGTAATGTAAGGGTAAAGGTCACCCTTGCTCAAAAGCCAATCATATCTTACTCTAGGATTCAGTGCTCATCTCTGTTTATAGCAAAGAGCCAGCACTGTCTACATCTGCAGACATTTCTGTGGACATGTGGCAGGCATGACTAGACACTGGAGTGCACTGAATGCTGTTTACCTTCCCACTGAAGTGGCCCCTAGTTATCTACTTGCAATTTCTTGCTTTCAGACTGCTAGGTTGGCAGGAGTTGGGACAGAGATTGGCGCTCATTCCATCATGCAGCATTTGGGTCTCAAACTGCTGACCTTCCAGACATCAAGTTCAGCGTCTTAACCACTAAGCCACCGCAGTCTCATAATAAAGTACAGGGGTGCAAGTGTTGGAGAAGGATGAAAGCACTGTGAATTCAAAGTTTTTCTCTGCTATGAAGTTCATTGGGTGATCTTGAAACATCACACTTTCCCATCCTAACACATACAGCCTCTAGGTTTCAGCCAACCCCACCTCCCCCAGTTAAATCATGTCTGGTTTTACATGGTGGCCTGAGAATTGTCAAACAAAGGGGGCAGAGTAGGGGGCAAGCAATTTCCCTGCTTATATATAATAAAGTATGATTAAAGGGCAATAACCATTTCACTGTGCAGCACATTATTTTCTACATGTATAGCTGGAAGATAAAAATAGGAAACACTGAAAGTGCAAACAAGAATTTATATGGGCTGTAAATCATAGGTTTGTGAGAGTTAATGCTACAGCCATGAATCAACCCCTATTTACAGGGCTATAACACATGGGGTAGCACACAATTCAGCTTTACATATGTAAAATAAACATTTAAATGTACACATTTATCCTTATTAGTTTGTTAAATGTTCTGACTTCAAAGGCACCAAATACATATTTCAGACCTAATGGTGGCCATTCATACCTCCTAAGACGCTATAGGATCTGAGCACCAATGGAGATAACATACATCAGTAATGTGAAGGCAAGTAAAATGGGCATTGTAACAGATGAGTATGGTGATAACAGATTGTACTGATTTATTCCGCATTGCCTTGGAAAAAGACACAAACAAGTCAGAATAAAAGAATGGCCATTGTCAGGAGACACTGAAAGCATGACACAGTGAGTCCAGGGGTTGGGGTGTGAACTGGGGCCAGTGGTGGGATGTCAAAAAATTTACTACCCCACTGTGATGTCATCACAGTGTCGGCGGAGCTAACATTATGACAGCATGACACAATGGGCGGAGCCAACATCATGATATTGTGATTTTGTGGGTGGGGGCCAAAGAAAAATAAAATATAAAATAAAATAAAAATAAGTGCACGCATGCACACACCCCTCAACCCACCCACCCACCCACAACACAAACCTGTAAATAAAATAAAATAAAATAAAATAAAATAAAATAAAATAAATAAATAAATAAATAAATAAAAATTACATTAAAATACACCCACCCACCCACCCCAAACACAAATCAACCAGAGCTTTTCAACCAAAGCTTAAAGCTTATTCTGGCTAATCTTTCTCACACTAGGTCAGATGGAAAGAACTACAGAATGAACTCACCACAAGATGGCTTCATTTCGGAACTTTTCAACTTTTCAACAGTTAAAGAAGTTAGGTACTAAGTCTTTGCCTAACCAGTTCTCTAGGATAATATGCCTTAATGTAAATGTAAAACAGCTGTACCTCCTTAAGGGTTCTCCAATTGGAACAGCAATTGGAACTGCACAGCTGTAGCTTATTGATGAGGTAACTCCAACACTTGGCTTAAAAACCCCAAGCCAGGCTGCCAGGCCTTTTTAGGAACTGTGGTAGTACGTCAATATAGGTAAAGGTATTAAATACACATTAAAATACACACAGACACACCACATCCAAAGGTGAGTCACTTACCCTGGGGAGCAGGTGATAGGGAGCTTCAGGCTAACAGCTTCTCTTCCTCCTCCCCACTTGGAAGGACAACAAGGAGGCCGTGCATATGTGCTAAGCACTGTAAGCATGCATGCACACCAAGTGGGGGAACCAGTGAAAAGGTAAGCCCCAAAGGTGGTTTCTCCCAAAAGCTGCTACAGGTTCTCCGGGACAATGGGAAAAGTTATTACCGGTTCTGGTGAACTGGTGTGAACCTGTTACATCCCATCACTGACTGGGGCCCTCATCTCATTGACCCAAAGGATGAGCAGGGCAGGGGGCAGAGGGAAGCCCGTGTCTTCTGACTTAGACACCCAAAATACATTAGGCCTGCTGCAGCTCTAGGAGGAGAGGTTGAGAGTTAACATTTTGATAAAGTTGTAGCCCTAGTTTTCTCTAATACTGTGACCAGCTCATTAATTCGGGAGGGGGAGGGAAGCAAAGACAAACCTGGCTTTGAACAGTACTTTTTTAAAAAAAAAAAAAAAGAAAGAAAACAGAGCACATGTTTTTTTAAGGTGCTGTCAAGTTGCCTCTGACTTACAGTAACCCTATGAGTAAAATATCTCCAAAATGTCATCCATAGCCCTGCTCAGCTTTTGCAAACTGAAGCTTGTGGTTTCCTTTAGGGAAAAATAGCAATTTGACTTATATCCTGCCCCATAGCGCTTTAGTGCGTTCTCTGGGCAGTTTTCAAGTTAAGCACACTATGTGTCCCTGCTCTTTATCACTATCTTTCAAGTATTTGAAAGGTGCTATAATATAGCAAGAGAAATTACACTTATGCCGCCCCATGGCACTTAGTGCATTCTCTGGGCAGTCCACAAGGTAATCAACATTTTGCCCCCAACATGCTGGGTACTCAGTTTACTGACCTAAGAAGGATGGAAGGCTGAATCAACCTTGGTCCAGTCAGGATTGAATTTACAACCTTCTGGCTGCAGTCCAGCAGTTCAACCACTGCACCACCAGGGTTCTTAGGGTGTCAATCTATCCCAGGGAACCTTGCTTTCTCATGATGTGCCAAGAGCAAGGCACCCTCAGATTCATCCCTTTTGCCTCCAGAGACACTTCAGGTTTGATTTGCTCTGGGACGCACTTGTTTGTCTTTCTAGTAGTCCTGTGTATCCACAGTGCTCTCCTCCAGCTCCACATTTGAAGTGAATCAATTTTCCCCTGTCTCATATTATTTTGCGTGAAAACACCTAAGGGTCCTTGTAGGAAAGCATGAATTATATGCTCAGCTCCCACAACCAGAAGACATATGAAGGTGACTAATTGGAATTAGATCATCCAATATACCTGGTGTTAGGCAGCTGTGTTACACAGTGTTGATTAAAGGTCAGTGTGAGCTGCAACATTAAGGCAAAGGACAAATGTGAAGAAAGAACATATTAAGAGCAGCCATGAGGGATGGGTTATTTGCTAGTACAGTCATAAATGTTTAGTGCATTCAAATAGCCTCCTTGATGGAAATTTGGAGACAAATGTGTTGGGATTCACTCATAAAACTGGACAGATTGACTGCATGAAAACTACCTACTACACCCGAGATGAATTGCTAAACTCCTGAAAAGTCTTTAGTCACACTCTTGGATTTCACTGTTTTCTTACCTAGGTTGCTAACGTACCCGTCCCACAACTAACAGTTCTTTTATAACATTGAAATGATAGGTTTATATATTGTTCCTATGGGAGGTTTCCCCCCTCTTTTTTTCTTTTTGCTATAAAGGAGGAAGAAAAAACAAGCAATAAGGAAAACAAAACAGAAACCATAAATCTAATTATCCCCAATTTAGAACTGAGATAAAGTAGAATTGATCTAAACAATCTCGCAAATTCCCTGTGTTTGTAAAATTTGAATCTCAACAACTAATTAACTGTGTATCTTTCACTTTTAGCATTCAAAGTAAGCATTTGTTTTACTGACGTTCATGTTTTCACTCTGTCCGAATTATGGACTTTTAATAGGCTGAATAGCTTGGGTATGAGTGAAACCCAGTGGATGAATCCCATTTGCAATTCATTTTGTAAATAGAGTTGGAAGTGGAATACTCAATTAGTATGTTTAAATTTGGATTTGTTTTCTTTTTGTGAGTTTTTCTCCCTGTTAAACAGAAAACTTCATTGCTTTTGCCTTGGAACAAGGTGGAAACCCTTTATCTGATTATCTCCAGTTTAGAGCTGAGATAAATTAGCCAAAAGATAAAGGTCACTCCTGCTCAAAAGCCAGTTGTATCTGACTTTAGGGTTCAGTGTTCATCTCTGTTTCATAGCCAAAGAGCCAGCTCTGTCTGCTTCTGCAGACGTTTTTGTGGTCATGTGGCAGGCATGACTAGACACCAGAACACATTGAAAGCTGCTTACTTTCCCACTGAAATGGTCCCTATTTGTCTACTTGCAATTTCTTGCTTTCAAAGTGCTAGGTTGGCAGGAGCTGGGACAAAGACAGGAGCTCATTCCGTCCTGCAATACTCGGGTATCAAACTGCTGACCTACCGCCTTCCTGTCAGTGTCTTAGCCACTTGAGCCACTGCAGTCCCAAATTACAACTGAACTAAATAATCTGGCAAATTCTATCGATTTAATGAAAGGAAACCAAAGATAACTTTTTCGATTGTACTTATTTTTATTTTTTTGGGATACTACTGATTTTCAAGTGTTGCTTTGCTAAATTACAAAATGCAATCAGGTTGGCAGTCAATTCTGAACCAAGTGACTGTAAAGGCCATTTAGAGGTCATTGTATCTCTGTCAGCAAAAATGTAGCAAACAGAAAGTGCAATAGGTAACTTTCCATGTAGAGAAGATAAACATAGAAAAACATCACCCCTGAGGCACAGAGTTGTTTTATTTGAATCTGATTTCTTTACTCTAACCAAGGTTGACACTATAATTTACATATCTTCAGTCCAATCAAGAATAAGAAGTGGAACAACTATGAAAAGAAGTTGAATGTACAAGCGTCTTTTCCCCATGTCCTGAGCAGCAAATGTTCAAAGAAACCAAGTCTCATCCAGGTTTTTCTTGTTTTGTTTGGGGTGTGTGTGACTTTTTGGGGGGTTGGGGACCATACCTGAAAAATCTAAATTCCATTGTTCGTTATAAGTTAAGGGTTTATTTTTCTGACAGATGCTTCATAGAAGGATTATAGCCAAAAGCTGGTTGGTCAGTCAGTTGGCCTGTCTTTTTAATGCACACAAAAGACAACCACAGAGGTTGTAGTGGCTAACTGAAGCTAAATAATGAGATGTCAGTCTCATATCTGGTTGTTTAGAGGTCATATGGTCAAGCATACAACACCAACTCTGAATGCTGATCTAAATTAACATAGGTTAATAATTTTGTTACATTTGGATTTCTGACGTGGCCTTTTTTAACCATTAGGCACTCTGTGTCTCTTATGTCCCAGAAGGTTGGAGAGTACTGCAGTACATGCATAATAAATGTTAAGATATGTTCACAGATTACAATCAACCAGTCACAAAACAAAAGAAAAAAGGAACGAGCAGGAAAGGAGAAGGTAAACTTTGGAGTCTATACACATTCATTGGCAGATGGATGGGACCATCATTTATGGTTTCCTCAAACATGATAGTCTATCTAGAAAGCAACATGGCCATTTTACCAGTAACCCTGGAAGAACTGAGATTATGCTTGCCCTAGCTCTGTAGTCCTAATTTAATTGACAATTGGAACCAGAAAGGCAAAAATCCAATTCTGGTCCCTGCATTTCTGGCTCTTTTTTCCCTACCTATCCTCCCCAGATAAGCACAAGGCAGATAGCTTTGCTAATCATTTGTTATTTTATTTATCTTACTCAAGTGAAACTAAAAGGAATCCTGGAAGATTAAAGCTGGAATTTTAATCACTAAAACACACAATTTATGTCCAGGTGCCCATGAAAAACACTCCAAATGATAGGTCTGGTGGATGATTTACGAGGTATCTCTGCCTGGAATCTACCAATGCAATTTGTATGGATGGGTGAGAATTATGGCAGCATGTAGCATTGGCTTTAATTGGCTGGGTGCTAAATACATTACCTTAATGAACAATCAGCAGAAGACAGAATGCTATAGTGGGAAAAGATGCTAAATACAGAAAGAAAATGGCAGAAACTGGAATAAAGGAGAATGTATGTCTATAATTATATTGTTGTTTATGTGCTGGACCACAAGGTTAAATCAAATAAAGATGCAGTGATCTTCTTAATTTGAGACATTTACTTTGCCTCGGGGGAGTCTTTGCTCACACACATAACAGTTGAGTATCCTTTCTGAATACAGCAGAAACAAGCATTTGGGAATGTTACTTTTGAGTAATATAACTAAGAAATGTCCCAGCCAGGTAAAGGATCATGGAAGATGTAGTTTGGCTGCCTCTAGGGGTCCCAGACTGCCAAATAGTGTCCTAGAGGGAAATATGACAGACTGAACAGGCCAGGTGAGGAAAAGCTTTAAAAAGATTTGCTTATGTGCTAAAAAGTCACCTCTACTTATAGTGACCTTATGAATGTGCAATCTCCAAAAACCCTGCCCAGCTTTCATAAACTGTGACTTCCTTTAGAATTTTAAAAAATACTTTAAAAAGAATTAACTGTAAAATCAAGAATAAAGGACCCAAGGGTCAGAGGAGACCAAAGAAGGTAGGCCAAAGAAAGACGTAAGATAGTTATAGCTAACCTTGGCACTTCAAGTGTTCTTGGACTTCAGTTCCCAGAAGCCTTGATCAACAGGAGTGCTGACTTGGGCTTCTGGGAATTGAAGTCCAAAAACACCTGGATTGTCAAGGTTAGCCATCACTGACATAAGAGATTAGTCTAGGAGGAAGGGTGATCTAGAAAAACAAAACAAAAAATTCTCACTGAGAAATGAAGATAAAATTGAAAAAAGAATAATCAGAATGTGAAGATGATTATGGCCAGAATCTAAATGAATATTTCCTTCTACATAATCACATTAGCATATCACAGAAAGATAGTCAGCTGATAGAAATCATAACAGTTCACCAGTTGTGTGACTTGGCACACATTTAGGAATATAACTAGGGACTTATAAATTGGTGGAAATTTGATTATTTAAGTTCTATCAATGCATTTATGCAAGAGTAATGGTTTGGATTCTGGTGATTCGCAGATACCAAAGCAGTGAATAGAAGAAAGTTGTAAAATTTCTATCCATATACTTTAGTTGGTATACATATGACTGTACTATCATTATAAAGGATGTGTTTCAGTTTTGGAAATTATTCAGAATCCAAAATGAATCCAAAATGAAGTGAGGATATTCATCAGCTTCCAAATTGATTTGAAGTGAAGCAAAGAAGTAATGTATGGTTATGGGAGCTTGACCATAAGGAAGGCTGAGTGCAGAAGAATAGATGCCTTTAAACATGCTGCTGAAGAAGACTCTTCAGAGGCCCCTGGAAAGCAAGGAGATCAAATCAGTAAATCCTGAAGGAAATCAGCACTGGCTGCTCCTTAGAAGGACAGATACTGAAGCTCAAATACTTTGGCTACCAAATGAGAAGAAAGGACTCACTGGAGAAGACCCTGATGCTGGGAAAGATTGAATGCAAAAGGAGAAGGGGCTACAGAGGATGAGATGGTTAGACAGTATCGTTGAGGTGACAGGAATGGATCTGGGTTGGCTCCAGAGGATGGCAGAGGACAGAGGAGCCTAGTGTGCTGTGGCCCATTGGGTCACAAATGGTCAGACTTGACTGTGCAGCTGAACAAGAACAAGCCTAAAGTGGTGCTTGAATCAAATTGGGGCTGTTGAATGCAATGAATATTCCATTAGCTTTTCCTTCTAAAGCTGAATTTATAACAACGTAACGTCTTCTTTCCTATCCCCTTTCTTCTCTCAAACGGTTCCCAGGCTGCCTTATTAATTGGGGACAGCATAGCGAGGGGGGCATTCTTAAATCTCTGGAAATCACCACTAATAATAATAATTTCATATCAGAAATTATTCTGGGTTGAAATGATTTTTGGAGCAGAAACTCTGCTCAGGAAACGCCCAAATGAGGCTCTTTTCATGTCCCCAAGAGTTGGGACAGAGACAGGTGATCAATCCATCATGCAATACCCAGATCTTGAGCTGCTGACTTGCCAGCCTTCCAGCTAACAAGGTTAGCTTCTTAACCACTGAGCCATCACAGCCCCACTGCCAGTCCCTTTTGTTTGTGATACTGGATTGCAGTGAACCTGAATCTATTAAGATAATAGTTTTGAAGTGATATCTGTGACATCTCTGCAGCTTGAAAAAGTAACTTCCTTGGAACAGAATTCTCAGGATCCCTGTCCACACTACTCAATGCCCTGCACATGTATGAGCAAATCTGTATTTCTCAGTAAATTTAGAAGTAGCATGCTAAAAGTAACATTGTTACTTGCAAATGTTTAAATTGACAATCCCAGTGGTATTTCTTCTGAGCATTGTAATGTCAGTTATGTCAGTGCTGACTTGTGTATGTCTGTGTGTGTCTGTGTGACAAGCAATATTTGCTTGTTACTACATTATTTGGCCATGTACCAAGCTGCATGCTGCTTGTGGAACTTGGTGCGTGACTAAGAATTCAACTGGAAACATATTAATTAGCAGCAATTCAGCACCTTCTAAGATATTCTGTCCTACTTTTGAACATTTTTTACTGACAAGACGTCTTTTGTTGTGTATATTTGGAATCACCTTTCTTATGATCTGAGTTTAACCAGATCTTGCGTGAAATTTGCATGAGGTCAAAGACGCCCTGAGGGCCATTCGGTCTGAAGAACAATTCCATCAAAACATACTGCTCCAGCCATCATAGACAGCAATGAACATTTATGGTGTTTTATCTACCTTGACTTGTGGAAGGCAGCCTGCCAGCAACATCCTTCCCTTGACACGGAGGCTGTTTTCAGGCAGCCGCTAACATTAGGCTCTGGCATCTGGCTCAGAGAGAAAGAGAATGCCTCTGGCCAAATCGAGATAAAACTGTGTGTATAACAAATGAAGTGTGCTTGCTGGAGTGCTCAGACAGAACTGGTAACAATTTGATAACAATGAGGATGCACCCTTCTCTCAAATGTTGGAGCAAAACAAAGAATGTGTCAGATAACATCAGGCAAGCGGAAGGCAGCCCGAAACTTACTTTGCCTTTAAAACACTTGCAGAAACTTCTCAAATACAAATTGATCTTTGCATTCCACTGCAGTGACCAGTCTTTGGGGTAGGCATGTAGTTGCATAAGAGAAAGAATGGGTCTCTGGTACACCTTCCAGTACATGAACAACACCTCATGTTGGGAGTAGTAACAACAGGTTGTTTGTTGTTTGTTGTTGTTGTTGTTCAGTTGAGTCTGACCGTTTGTGATCCCATGGACCACTGGATGCCAGGGTCCTCTGTCATCTTGCATCCTCCGTAGTCCACTCAGATTTATGCCCACCACGTCAATGATGCCATCTAGCCATCTCATCCTCTATTGCCTCTTCTCCTTTTGCCTTCAAACTTTCTTAGCTTCAGTGAGTCCTCTCTTCTCATTTGATGTCCAAAGTACTTTAGCTTCATCTTCACTATTTGACCTTCTAAGGAACAGTCAGGGTTGATTTCTTCTAAGACTGACCTATTTGTTCTCCTCGCTGTCCAGGGGACTCTCAAGAGACTTCTCCAGCACCACAGTTCAAAGACGTCTATTCTTCTGCACTCAGCCTTCCTTAGGGTCCAGCTCTCACAGCCATATATTATTACTGGGAAGACCATTGCTTTGACTATGTGGACTTTTGTTGGTAGAAAGTTTGCTCTGCGGATAGACAATGGATTGTACTTAATGACTAATGTTAGCGCCCTCCTCCATAAACTGATATTCCCCCTTTTAAAAAGCTATTTAAGCTACTTGCTGCTCATGTCACTGTATCACACCAGAGTGCAGGTCTGATCTTGTGCAACAGAACAAATCAATATTCTACATTCAAAAAAATGGGAACAGCCCAAACAAGAATCAATAACTCTGAAATGCAAATCAGCATCAAATTTGGCACAGATGCATCAGACAAGCTGCTCTTCCTCTGTAACAATTTTGGGGAAGTTGGGGCAAAAGTTTTTAAGTTATGAGTTTTAAAATTTAAATCTGTCCGCTATTCAGAAATAGGCAACCCTAAATGCCCCCAGAATAACATTATTTATCTTAAAAGAGAATGGTTGGTCCCACCCATTTTTTGAATTTATAAAGAATCTAGGTGAGGGCCTTGTTGGGGTGCGGGGGCTTGAGAGGCCTAACTAGACAGTGTTGCCCATCTCTTGTCAATGATGTTAGGCTGGGACTAAAACTCACCAAAGCGTCCTCCATCAGATCCCTTGGACAAGGTGAAAGCGGAGGGCACACATCATGGTCCGCCTAGCCAGTGGGTGACTTGATATCCAAATGGCTAAAAAAAAACCACATGCAAATGGGCTTGATTTCTCAGATCCATTTGCATGTGAGGAATGTAATCACAGAGATGTCTACCAATGTGT
Source organism: Furcifer pardalis (assembly GCA_030440675.1). Taxonomy (NCBI): domain Eukaryota; kingdom Metazoa; phylum Chordata; class Lepidosauria; order Squamata; family Chamaeleonidae; genus Furcifer; species Furcifer pardalis. The sequence continues at coordinate 97,115,227 of CP126892.1, forward strand.
GGACTCCTCACTGAATAATGACTTTAAGGTATCGAAGGTAAACAATCTAAGCTTTAGGGGCTGAAATAGTGATCTTAAACATGACCTTTCAAAAGGGATAAACAGTGACTTTGTTTTAAACAGAACACAGGTGAGACAAGCTTACCAGATAGATCTTTGCATTGTTCAAATTGTAGGTCAATAAAAGGATAGGAAGGTCATAGGTCAATAAAAGGTCACAGAAACAGAGTATAAAACCTGGTTTTCTTTAAAGAGTTTTTTTTTTTAAAAGAGCTTGCTTTAACAAAATAAATGAAGTGAAAATCCTCCAGAAAGGGGAATTAACCTATAATTTGTAAGAGACATTCATAGCATTTTTGAACTATAAAAGCATAGAACAGCTGCATTCCTCCCAGCCCTGACTGCTTTAGTACACTTTTTTTCTACAATTTCTGAGACCAAGTACATACCATCTCTGAATTCATATATACAGGTATAAGAAAAAATGTAATGACAGGATGGGTGGAATGATTAAGACTATGACAGGATTTAATTTATAAAAGGGGAAATCATCTCTAGATCTGTGTCAATCTAAAAATTTGACAAAAAAAAAAGGAGTCAGCTTCAGGGATTTTTACTTGTTTGGTATCTCTTTGTAAATATTAGCATGCACAAGTTGGTGTCCTATAGACCAGATGTTCTCAACCATTTTAGCCGGGGGCCAGGTCATGCTCCCTCAGATAGCTTCAGGGGCCAGACGGCCATTTTGCCCTTCCTCCACCACATGGTACTTCCTGATGTGGTCGAGGTGGTGGCGGCCCATATGAAATGGTGCCACAGCCAACATCCGGCCCATGAGCCACAGGTTGAGAATCCCTGCTATAGACCTATGGTTCACAATGTGCGGCACATGCCCAGCAGGGAGGTATTTGATTTTTTTTAAAAAAAATTATTAGGTATATAAGACATTACAAACCAAAAAAAAGATACATAGGACAAAAACATTACATAGCTTTTTAAAATATATATAAAGAAAAATAAAAGAGAAAAAAAGAAATAGATGTTCACATAAACAATAATTCTACATTAATATCATCAATCGAATATTATTATCTCGTTATAAACCAAAATTTGAAACTACAAGTTATAAGTTATATCTCCACATATCTCCTCTTAACCAATATATATTATTCACTAACTCTACTATCCTTTTAAACTTTAAAACCACCCTTGTGTTATATACATTGTCCGGGGATTTATGTTTCCTTATGTTTTCCAAAAGTCATTTTGCTCAGATACAGGGGGTATGCCTTTATTCTTAACCATTGCGTGATCAATAAAAGGTTTCCAAATCCTCCAAAAATTATTGCCAGATACTTTACCCTTTTTAGAATTTATCTCCCATGTGAGCTTTTCATTAAGTGCCAAATCCCACAATTCCTTATACCAATCCCTTCTTTTTAACTTTTCGTTGTTTTTCCAATTTCTCACTATACATTGTCTGGCCGCCGATAACATTATTGCCATCAGTTCCTTGTTTTCATTACTCATTTTGTATTTATCCACCTCAGTTAACAAGATTGTATTTGGCCCCAGTTCAAACTGCATATGTTCAATTCCTGTTCCCAGCTTTCTTTCAATACTTGTTGAGTCTTCCCCCCTTTATTCAAAATCTTGTATATTTGACTAACTATCCCTTTTAACCCTATGTCTCCTTTTCTTAGTTTGGCCAACAATGTTTCAAATTCTGTAAGCTCCCTGTCTGATCCCATTTCCAAAAGAAATTCCTTATTCCAATTATTCATCTGGAGGACTTTGAACCAATCCAACTCAAATTGCCGATATAGCTCCTTTCTCCTCTCCAAGTCCCTACAAATTTTGAGCCAATCTTTCAACAAAGAGACCCCATTTTCTAATAAGACATCCTTAATCCTACCATCTATTTTCATTGGTAAATTATTAAAATCTTCTAATTCTGTTACCATTGAGATCCCTGGAATAAGATCCTTTCTTGCTTTATTCCATTCCTCTATTGTTGCTCTTATCATCTTACCCTGTATTCTCATTTTTTTATCCTTATCTCCACAAAGAAAAAACGCCTTTCCTTTCCTAGAAAACTCTTTTGACTCTAATTTCCCCATATTGGTTATTCTCTAATTAAAAGTTTAATGACATTTCGTAATTGAAAGGCTCTATAATACTTGCTAACATTCGGAATACCCAGTCCCCCTTCTTTTTGCGATACATACCACAACATTCTAGGTACTCTAGCTCTTCGTTTCCCATTACAGAAACTATTTATAGTATTCTGATATTTTTTCAATTCTCTATCTGTATGTTTTATTGGCAGGGCATCAAATAAGAAGTTTAATTTAGGTAACAACATCATTTTACACATTGCAACCCTGCCAAACCACGATAGATTCAACTTGTTATATTGTAATATTTTTTTATCTATCTCTTTCATTTGCTTACCATAATTCAATTCTTTAAGCTCTCCAGTTTTTCTAGCAAGTATTACCCCTAAATATCTTAATTTATTCGGAATTTGAATATTAAATTTTTGCCTTATTTCTTCTTCATCCTTCTTAGTCCCGTTAACTAAAATCAGCTCGGATTTATCCCAGTTCACCCTTAATCCTGTTATTTCCTCAAAAGTTTTCAAATGTTTATTAATCTTTGGAATTGTTTGTATTGGTTGTTTTATCGTAATTAATGTGTCGTCGGCATATAAGCTTATTTTATTCCCTTCAATTCCAAATATATCTTTATCTTGCCGAATTATATTCGCCAATAGTTCCATAGCCAATACAAATAATGATGGTGACAAAGGATATCCCTGCCAAGTTCCAGCTTCCAATTTTATTTCCCCTGTGTAACTATCATTAAATTTCACTGTCGCTGTCCCCTGTTTATATAAGTTCTTAATAACCCTTTGAAATTTTTTTTTTATATGCCGCCCTACTCGGTGAAAACCGACTCAGGGCAGCTCACAACATACAATCAAATACAATGTAACAATTCAATAGAACAACACAATGTCACAATATAGTGAAATATACATCAATAATTCAAACAATAGAATATCATAAAATACAATACAGTAAGATAAAACCCCAATATATGTCATAAAGTTACAAAAATATTACAAAAAACATAGGAACATTACACAATCTTACAAAGAAAAAAAAATGTTACAAAAAGGCATCCCCACCCTACTCACCCCGGATCCTACCCATTAAGGTGGTGGCCACCAACCGACTACTCCCCTTCCTTCTGTCCAAGGGAAAGGAGAAGGGCAATGTGTCCATCTGACATGTAGGTGCCAATAATCTAATAACCTCATGTATTGTATCCCATTGCAGAGAGTCAAATGCTTTAAATATATCCAGGGCTAAAAAACCTGCTTTATCCTTTTGCTTTTCAGCTATATCCAATAAGTCCACTACCCTCCTTTTAAGGTCTGACAAATACCTACCTTTTACAAACCCTGCTTGATCATCTCTTATATATTTGGCTATGAAACTATTTAGCCTAGTCACCATTATTGTAGAATTTTTTTTAGCATCTTGGTTAATTAAGGATATCGGTCTATATGATTCTATTTTCTGTAAGTCCTTTCCCGGCTTAGGGATTAATGCAATGATAGATCTATTCCAAGATTTCGGTGTTGCTTCTCCCTCTAATATCCCATTAAATAACTTATATAGTCTCGGAACAATCCAAGGCTTAAAATCCTTATAGAATTCCGCAGGAAGCCCATCTTCTCCTGGTGCTTTATCCAATTTTAATTTCCTAATTACATCCTCAATTTCTTTTACCGATATTTGTTCCTCCATCCTATTTCTATGTTCTTCTGTTAATAGTGTTATATTGTACTTTTGAAAATATTCCTCCAATTTACTCAAATTTACCTGCTTCTTTGAATATAAATCTTTGTAAAAACCCTCTATTATTTCTGCTTTCTCTTTCCTTTTATTACACCTCTTTCCCTTCCCATCTATCAGAACTACCTGGCCTTTATTTTTTTTATCCCTCGCTGCTTTTGCCAATAACTTGGAATTTTTATTACTATACTCAAAATATTCTCTTTTTAAAAATATCAAATCTTTTTTTACCTTTTCCATATCATGGGCTTCTAGTTCTTTCTTTATTTTCTGTATCTGTTGTAATACCTTCTTATCTTTATCCCTTATATACTTCCGATGAAGTTGTTTCAATTGTATTTCCAATTCCTGGGTTCTATTAGTGTTCCATTTCTTTTTCCAACTACTTAATTTTATGGATTCTCCTCTAAAAATCGCTTTCATTGTGTCCCATACCACTCCAGAGCTGACGTCTTTATTATCATTCCATATCCAATATTCATCCCATTTCTCCATTATTTGTTTTTTCGTATTCTCCTCTTTATATAATTTTGAATCATATCTCCAAATATATTTTTTCCTGTCGCTTTCATCCAATTTTATGTCCATACTTATTTTAGCATGATCTGATTCTCTAAATGTACCTATTTTAATATCCTCTATTGTTTTCATTAACCCTTGTGTAACAAATATATAATCAATCCTTGAATACATATCATAAACCTGAGAGTAGTAAGTATAATCCCTTTCCTGTCCTTTAAGTTCCCTCCATACATCTTTCACATTCATTGATTTTACCCAATCGCTCAGAATGCATTTTTTACTTCTCTTTTTAGTACTTGTAGTATCAATCTCGGAACTTAATAAGTTAAAATCCCCCCCAATAATCATATTCCTCGTTCCTTCCTTGTTTAAGATTGTTCTTAATTTTTCTAAAAATTCTTCCTGATTGGTATTTGGTGCATATATATTAGCCAAGATTATCTCTTCCTCTTCAATCTTTCCCTTAATTATTAGATATCTCCCCTCTGGATCAGCTATAGACTTTATCACACTAAAACCCAATTTTTCCGAAATAAGGGTTGCAACCCCTCTTGCTTTTGATGTCCCATAAGCCATTTCATAAATATCAATTCCTCTCACTACTAATTTATTAGTATCGGCTGACTTTTGGTGGGTCTCCTGTAGAAAGATGACATCAGGTCTAGCTTTATTGAGCGCTATCTGCAATCTCCTCCTCTTCACGGCATTCCCTGTTCCTTTCACATTCCAGGTTAACAGTCTTAGATTCTTAACCATCTATATTTGCTAAGGTCTCCCCTCCTTTACATTTCTCCCCGGACGTGCTATCTCCATCCCCTAATAAAAACCCAGAAAAAAAAAAAAACAGATAAATGAAAATAATGTGGAACCAAAAAAAAAATTGTGAGTCCTTACTGCTAAAAGGCTCAAAAAAGTAAAATACTTGAAAAAAATTACATAATACTACAACTACAAAAAAGAAAAAGAAAAAAAACTTACCTACTCTTCCATTTTCTGTTACCCTCCCCACACCTTGTTCCAAGATGTCGCCTCTATCATTCAAAGAGGGGAGGGGGGACCGGGGAAAAAAAGCATTATGTTCTTCTAAGGGCCCCCCTCCCTCCACCATTATAATTTTATTTCTGCAAGTTACTTATTCAAAAAGCTCAGCACTCGATGTTCCTGACACTTCCGCTCCTCCCACTGCACCCTCCACCTCCACCTCTTTATTCAGAACCGGACCCATCACCACAACTGCATACAAGTCAGTTCTCATAGCAACCCATTCTGGACTAGCCACCTTCATGAACCCAAGTTGAGTCAAGTCCTCCAGGACATCTGTTCTATCATCCAAAATATGCCATCTTTTTTCATAAAAAAATCTCAACTGTTGTGGAAATCTCCAATTATACTTAATATCTTTTGAAGCCAAAAATTTCATCACAGGTTTCATCATGTATTTCCATTTTCTTTCCTCCGGCGCTATGTCATTGTAGATTTCCACATCAGCCCCCTCAATCTTTAGAACGCCAGACCCCGCTTGTTTGATGTAAGCCATCACTTTTAACTTATCCGCCCAATTTGCAAATTTAACCAAAACATTCCTTGGTGATCTCCTGTCTCGTCTTCCCCCCCCCACTCTATATACAGCTCCGATGTCTTCTGCCACAAAATCTTTTCCCATTTTCAAAGAATTCAGCCAATCCACTATTCTATCTCTAAGCTTGTCTGGCGTTCGTTCGTCCATTTTACGTATCACAATGTTCTGCTTTCTCTGCCCCTCCTCCACCATCATCATCCTTTTTTCTTGAACAGAAACTCTTGAGGCAATCACATGTTCTTGAATCAACAACTCATTCATAGAAATCTTTGCCTGTTCTAAATCCTTTTGCATTGTGTCAGTAATCACATTATTTTTTTTTGTATTCTCTGTAACCTCTTTCTGCATATCAGTCAGAGTCCTGGCCAGGCTCTCATGTTGTAGCCTGGCAAGTTCTCTATCTTTTTTCATTTCTTCACAATTATTTTCCACCATTTTATTCAATTTTTGCATTGCAACATGATTATCATTCCCATTTTTAACCAATTGTTGTAAAATAGCACACATATTGTCCATCCTTTCAGGTAAGTCCGCTAATCGTCCTCCAGTACCTGCTTGAGAATCCGTTGCTGCTGATGTAGTCTCCATTGTTGGTGACGGTGTATGCCTTTCCTTGTCTTTTTGATCTTGTTTCTCTCTCCTCCCTTTTGGCTTAACTGTCTCCTCCCCTCCCTGCATACCCTATCTATTTAACTTTGCCTTTCAAATTTATAAATTTATAAATTTACCTCCCCAGTTAGATTAACTCAAACCCAATTATATCAACATTCAGTTATTCTAATAATTATGATCTAAATGATTAGATCGATATATACATAAATCAGTAACTTAATCTCAAAATATCAAAATTACCAGTAATGCAATAGCTCAATAACATAACCTGTAAAATTAGAATCAAAGTAGGCACTTATTGTCTTCTGCGTATGAAACAAACAAAAAAAAAACAGGGAGGGGGGGAAGTGGGTGGAATAGGGGAGGAAAACCAAGTTATAATACTGCTGAGACTGCTGCAATTTCTCTTCTCCAATAAGGCGAGAATAAAGAGTCAAAAGTCAAAAGTCAAAAATCAGCTGTCAAGGATCCACGAAAGGGAAAGTTCTTATAAAGTTCTTCTTCTCTTCTTCTTCTCTTCCTCACTACAGTTCTAAGTTTCGTTTCCGCTCTCTAAGTTAAGTTTCGATTGTCTCCGCCATTGTTGTTGCCTCCTCTTAGCACGCTCCTCTATCCAATATCCAGCTACAGTTCTCCACTCACTCCCCTCAGCGCCTCAATTAAACCCCCTTTTTTTTGTAAGAGTTATTTCCAAATCTTTTCCTTTCAAATCTTCTCTTTAGACGTCACAACAATCGGCACTATTTGCAAACCAATCCTTTCCCTTTACTCTTTTTTCTTCTCCAACGCTCTCCTTTCCCCCGTCTCCTCGACCCCCCCCCCAAAGTCACAGATCAAAGGTCTTTTATTAAAGATGTTGTTAACGAGCCATCACCACAGTAATGAGTTCTTTAGACAGAGTCAATTACTTTCAATTACTCTCCAAGCAAAACAACTGACCGCTCTATCCACCCTCCGATCTTTTCCCTTTGTCCTTTCTCTCCTCTTTTCCAAGGCCCCCACCTTCTCCAAGCTCCCGACCAGCACTCTATAATCCGTCTTCTTCTGGTCTTCTTCGCGTTCCCCCCGTCTCCCCCTCTCAATTAATTTCTGCTGCCAAAGCTCCAACTCACAGTATTCAGATTCACGGGGCAAACTCCGGGGACGCGCTCTTCAAACAGACACCCGCAAAACTCCCCTCTTTACTTCACAATCTCCGCTGTAAATCTTCTCTTGCGGCTCCTTTGTTTCTCCTCCACGGCACCACTTGGGGTTCCCCTCCGGCACTGGAGGCGGCTCAACGGGCGACACCAGGAGCCCCAACGCTCTTTCGAGCCTCTAGGCCCCCCGTCGTCCGGAGCGCAAACTCTCCAGGCCCCGATCGCCCACTTTCGCCGATCTGCCACTTTATTTCTTTTTTCTTTTAGGTCGGGGTCCACCCCTGCCGTCAACAGCAGTCTCTTTTCCACTGATTTCGTCTTTATTTAGTAGAAAAATCACATTGATAATCCCATTTAATGGCGGAGGAAGGACAAGCCGCTGCTTCTCCTACTCCATCCAAACCACGCCCCCAGGTATTTGATTTTTAAGGGGGCAATTCAAGAATGAGTATTTAACAGTAGATTGCCTTTAATGCTTCCTCCATGTGAATAGACATTCACTTTTTGAATAATAAGAATTATATTTTGGTGGGGTGGGGGGGTGTCATCAGGATTTTAGAGATGCTAAGATGGTCGGAATCGACTGTGCAGCTGAACAACAACAACAACATTCCCAAAAAATGGTTGGGAACCACTGCTATAGATTATCTTCACTGTTGACATTGGTATTATCCACATGTAGGCAGTTCTTTGCGAAGTAAAACTTGACAACACAGGCACAATATTCTGAGGTAATATGCGATCACTTCCTAGCATTTTGAATTATGATACAGAAGCACAACATCCCACATTCGTTCAAGAGCAGATTCTTTAGACTAATTATTAACTATATATTTACTGCCAATCTACATCATCCTCCAGCAGATTTTCTTCTAGACAGAGACAGAGACAAAGAAGAATCCTCTTGTGCATAATATAATTAATTTCATCAAACTGAATTTTTATCTATTGAATTCCAGACCATCTAGCCTGTATGTTTTTGTGGGTTTTATTATTTTAATGCTACATTGTTTTGCTGTAAAATAATATTGTTCCCTTCAACTCAGTTACAAATTACAACCCTTCAGGGGGATTAGTCAAGAGCATTCTCTAATAAAACCTAAAAAGAATTTGCAAATCGGTGCTTTGCAGTGTGGGAAGGTGGATCAGCATATGATGAATGACTCTGAGCTTTCAAAGTCCCCAAGCCTTTCCTGGCTGGTTTCACCCTGCCCTCATTTCATGCACATACTTTCCCCCCTCCTGAGACCACACTCATACTTATCAGGAGCTTGGCAATAACAATGTACATAGTGGAGGGAAAATAGTGAGATAAAACCAAGCCTCTTTATTAAAGCACTGTAGGTAAAGCCAGTCACCCAAAGGACAAAACTCACTTGCTAGATAATAGCCTGCTTTGTTCTGCTGAGCTAAACAGTGTTCAAATGATAATTAAAAAATAGCAAACATCAACTCTCAGAATTCCCAAGCCCCACCCCATGTGTTTGGCTTTCTATGCTTTGCTTCTCTAAAAATAAAATAAAAAGAAATGTTAGAGCAAGCAGGTGTTCTGGCATTGCTGTATACCCTTCCAAAGCATTTTGGCAATGCACAAGGACTGACAGCAAGGCAGAGGTTGTTTGGGACAGATTTTCCAACTCTACAAATACCACCTCAAACCAAAGTGGAGAGTGATAAAGGCAAAGATGAGGAGGATCTAAAAAAAGAAAAAACTTCTTTTAACACGGTTTGAGCAGTTTGCATTAAATAAGGAAATTGAGCACTTTATAACCCCTATGCAAACTGTAATGCATGATGCTGCTAGTTCTTTTAAGTTCTTAATAAACAGATAAACTTAACCTGTCCATTTCTAAAACTATTTCTCCAGCTGCACAACTATTAATTCTTAAATGCACATCCCACATCCCAATTTCATATTTTGTGTTTGGCTACATTCTTTTTTTTAAAAAAAATGCAATAAGACAGTGCTCAATGTCCTGTTCCTTAGTGTAATAAATCAAACTGGAGTTGATCCAAGGAATTCCTGGTGAGTCAACACATCTGCTTCACACAGGCCTGTTAACAGCAACTAACATTATCAAGAAGGAATTGTTGAAGATCACAACCTCAATATGAGTCAATATGACCTATTTGTTCTCCTTGCTGTCCAGGGGACTCTCAAAACTCTCCTCCAATACCACATTTCAAAGGCATCTATTCTTCTGCACTCAGCTTTCCTAATGGTCCAGCTCTCACAACCATACATTGCCACCGGGAATACCATTGTTTTGACTCTAGATGAATTTTTGTTTGCAAATTGATGTCTCTACTTTTCACTATGATCCCCAAGTTTCTCATAGCTTGCCTCCCAATCAGTTGCCTTTCTATTTCATGGCTGCAATCACCATCTGTGGTGAGCTTTGATCCTAAGAAAGTAAAATCTGTCACTACTTCTACTTCTTCCCCATCTATTTTCCAGGTACTGACAGGGCCTGTTGCCATAATCTTTGTTTTCTTTATATTGAGTCTCAAGCCAGGTTTTTCACTCTCTTCTTTCAACCTAATCAGGAGCTTCTTTAGGTCCTCCTCACTTTCTGCCATGAGGGTGATATCATCTGCATATCTCAAGTTGTTAATGTTTCTCCCAGCAATTTTGATCCCAAATTGTGATTCCTCCATCCCTGCATTGTGCATTATGTGCTCTGTGTATAAGTTGAATAAGCAGGGTGACAAAATGCAGCCTTGTCTTACTCCTTTTCCTATTCCAAACCACTCTGTCATTCCATATTCTGTCCTAACTGTTGCTTCTTGATTCATGTACAGATTTCTCATGGCGCATATAAGGTGTTCTGGTATTCCCATATCTTTAATTACTTGCCACATGTTGTTGTGGTCCCCACAGTCAAAGGCCTTAGTGTAATCAATGAAACAGAAGTATACTTGTTTCTGCTATTCCTTTGTTTTTTCCATGATCCATCTTATGTTGGCGATGTGGTCTCTAGTCCCCCTGAACCACTATGAATCATCAAATAGACCTGTATCTTTACTTCTTGTCATTGTTCTCTTTTGACATCTTGATCTTTCATCTGGACCTTTTTTTTTACTTCTGAGAAATTGTAAAGGAAAAAAAATAAACACCTAATAACTGCAGCAACCTCATGATTTGTTTTGAGATGTGTGAGAGAGATGGAATGAGAGATACAGAGAAAGAAAGCTGGCAATTAATGAGCCTGTTTATTTGAGGAATGGACAAAAGTTGTACAAAGTCGTTTGTAGAAACTGAAGCTTGAAAATAATGTTTCCCAAATAAATATAATGGAAGAGGTGACCCATGACCAAAGGACAACATTGGACAAAGCTGTGTGTTATTCTGAGTATTTTATTAACACAATAATTTTGCTAGATTTTATATTTCTTACAATTTTAGATACTTCTTGTTCTTCAGGTGCTGTATCCATTCCAGATATTGGCTACCATTTATAAATTTGACTTGTGCTTACTGGTGGTCCAGGAAGGAAATGAGATCCCAAGTTTTAGTATGCTAAGGAAATTCCAAGTTTTAGTATGCTAAGGTCTTTTGAAAAGACTTATCCCATCAGTAGCCAGATTTCCCAGCTTCCTGAAAAACACAAACTCCTGACCTGGTTTTTCCTATCACTCTCACACACAGAGAGATAGGTATCAAGAACTACTGTGCTATCATCTCCTTGGATGTGAGGAATGTTTTCAATTCAGCAAACTGGGATTGTATCCTGGATGCGCTTAGCATGATGGAGGTTCCAGAGTACATCAAATGCATAATCGTGAGTTATATCATAGGTCAAACCTTGATGTATAACATTGATGCCAGACTTCGAACCTATAACATCACAGGAGGTGTTCCACAGGATTCAGTGCTTGGTCCCTTATTGTGGAATATTATGTACAATGGGGTGCTTTGGTTGCCTATGCCACCAGGGACAAGGACAGTTCGGTTTGCAGACAATGTGATGTGAAGGTAGTGGTAGTTGCCAAAAATCTGGAGGAAGTTGTCCAAACCCCAAACAAGAGTGTTGCCAAAATTCATCAGTGGCTCTAGTTAGCTGGCTTTCCACCTAGCAGATCAAAAGACTGAGGCAGTTCTCTTGACGGAATGACGCACAATTGTCATGGAAGCCAGGACGGAGAGGACAGCGCATTGGCAGCAGATCTGGGATACATCAACCAAGGGATGGTGGATTCATAGTCTCATCCTGGACATTAACGCATGATCAACAAGACAGCATGGAGAGATGGATTATTACCTCACACAGTTGTTGATGGGGCATGGCTGGTTCAGAGCCTACCAACACCGATTTAGGCTGGATGATGATGCTTCGTGCCCCATCTAGCAGCCCATGCAGGAAAACATGAAGCACATGTTTTTTCACTGTCCACGTTTTGATGTAGAACGGGGAAGTCTACAAAGGCATTTTTGATGACAGCTGTCTCTGGAAGACATCAGCAGGGAGATGTTGAGCAGGGAGACTACCCGAGTCGTGATGTCTAATTACATGGCTTGGGTCATACTGGAACTTAGATGTGTGGAGAATTTGAGAAGAGGGCAACCGGAGGCATAGAGGAGGAAGGCAAGTAGCCAAATTGGAGAGGGTTTTTTAACAGCCAGTCTGCTCCCTGCAAAGTAATGCCTGACGGTGGTTCCTCAGGAAGGTGAGCCGTAAGGGGAGATAGTTTAGTGGGTTTAACATCCCGCACACTGTGAAGCAAGGGTTCCACAGTGTCTTTTGAAGATTTTCACCTGCCCTAATTAAACTACAACAACAACAACAACAACAACAACAACAACAACACACACCAGAAGAAATGCTTAAATTAAATGTAGCTCAATGTCATTTCTGAGGAATGTTGTTCTAGAAAGATGCCATCTTGTGCAAGAATTTGGACAATTCTGTGCATGCTGGTGCTTGTTGTGAAGGACAAATGGAGTATGAAAAATTCAAGAAATTCCACAAGATTTCTTTTTTTAAAAAAATTCTGCAAATACACTTTTTCTGAAGGAGAAAAGAGGATTTCACCACCAACACCTTCTTTAGCTTCTGTGAGGTTTCATATCTTTAATTCTCCCTGTAATATATTTTCCTTGAGGGAGAACACTTCTCTACTGGAAGGCCCACCACTGGATAATCCTCCTTTATGAAGGTATCCTCAGCCCAAGAGAGGAACAGTCCATTTCTACAAAAATTAAAAACCATAAACTGGGAGAACAAGAATACTAAATTAGTCTGTCTGCTGTGAACTTCTTGACAGATAACCAAGAACTAACATAGCTAACCTGTTCTTCTAACTTCATTTGAAGGTTTTGAGGCACCTTCAGGGCTCATTCTACTAGTTGAGGCATTTGGTTAATTTAAAAGTTTTATAGGAGAAAGCAAAAAAGCAAAACAGACAAACACACACACACACCACTCCTAAGTGACATATAAGATTAAGTTTTGTACATTCTTTAATGTGCTCCATTCTATTATGTGGCAACATAATAATTTATATGTAAGGTGTTTCTGACTTATACGACATGACTTTTTGCGTCAATTCTCTTATTTTCCTTCTCTGGTCTTTGATATTTAATCAGTTAATGAATAGTACTGTCAAGCACTCCACTTTTTTGGAGTGAATTGATATAATGCTCTAAAGATTGTTTGCATCGGTAGAAATTTCAGTACATCATTTCTTCTTTCTATATAAATATCCTAGAGTCTGGCCAGGTTATCCTGCTATGGTAATAGAATAGACCATACTGCCAGCAACTCAATGCCGAGTGGTGGGTGGCAGTTAACTAACCTGACAACCTTGAGGACTAGTGGCCATGGTGAAGTCCACAGGGAAGGATGATCATCTCCAAGTGGATTAAAACCCACTAGAATCCATCTTGATGGAGGGCAGGAGTTTCTATCCTAACCTGGGGCTGAGGAGGACTTTGGTGCCAAAAGGACTCAGGACCAGAAAGTGACTCATGAAGCTGGATCAGTGGTACGGGGGTCATGCTACAATGCGGAAGGCAGATGAAAGGCCATGACATTATAGTCACAGTACACTCTTCATGGTAAATCACCATGAGGACCACCAATATTCAGAATTGGATATGGCACAAAAAGAAGAATATAGATATCCATGTAATAGAAACTCCATGGTTCACCCTGCTTCTGGGATTCTGTACAGCCCATTTTCTGCAGAAATACGAGACTAGAGACAAAGTTTGCCTTTAGAGCAGAAGACGACAAACTTCCAAACAGTTTGGCCTTAAATCTACACCTTCCAGTGAGCCTTGAGCCTGATACAGTGAAACCCACTTTACTAACGCCTCACGCAACCAAAAGCTTACCACACAGAGGGAAATTCCAAGAAAATGATGCTTTGGCTCTTTTTTTTTTTTTTTTTTTTTTTTTGATCACATGAACAGATTTTGGGAGTTTTCAGACAGTGCACTCGGCTCCACCATGGCTGGCAGGGCTGCTTGAGACTTCTTGGTTCTGCTTTCATAATTTTTAGCCACTTCTTAGATGAGTTTCAGCAGCTTAAAAGTGATGTTCAGGTGGGGAAAACTAACAGCTGACTGTCAGGCCATTACCAGACCTGGCCACTAGAGGGTGCAAAGCATGATTTCCCATAGGAATGCATTGAAAAATAATTTTCATTTGTTCCGAAGGTCAAAAAAGAAAAAAAAAACTTTTTTTTTCTGTTCAAAAATGTTCATAAAGTGCACTTTGGAATTTTTCACCACTTTATAAAGAGTTTTAAACAGAAAAATTAGGGTTTTTTGGCTCTTTTCTGGCTTTCAGAGCGGATTAATTATTTTTCAGTGCATTCCTATGGGAACCATGTTTTGCTACAAGGGAAACTCCATGGAATGGATTAATTCCATAAAGAGGGGTTCCATTGTATTTTCAAAGCATAGTTAGATGCTACCCGTTTCACATGCAAGAAAGCTATGAAACCATTTACGCTCTTGCATTTTCCTGCTATCATGGGTTGGCAGGCAAACCTTCAACATTTCTTATAGTATTTTCTGAAAATACTTGTAATCCAGAGGATTTAAAAGTATGAAAAGAACCTTGAGGACACCATGGGCTTTGATTTCATTTGATCAAGAACAAAAAAAAAAAAAAAGGATCGGCAGCCACTTCTTCCAAACAAGTAGAAAAGGGAACCAATCAGACAACACTGGGGAAACATATTTCTCCCCCTCTGGCCATATTTCTTCATCGGCATTAAAGTCATGTTTCTCAAAGACTAGACAGTCTTAGATGTTCTGTCAGATAAAACAGATGTGTTTTACTGGGCTTATCTTAAAGCTGGCTTAAGCTGATGAGGCTGGCCCTTTCTTTGTGGCTGCACAAAATGGAAACTCTGTGAAACCACAATATATTCTTTTAAAAAAACTTTTTTTATTATTCTGATTCATTACCAGTGGTTCCCAACATGGGGAGAACAATGGGAGGATATAAAAGCACAGTAGCAAACTTTACAATACTGGCCTGCCTAGTGTGGGGCCCACACCCCACAGGGGGGCTTCAATTCCCAGAAGCCTAAGTCAGTACATTGGCTGATCAGTGCTTTGGTGAATTTATTTAGTCTTCTGGGAACTGAAGTCCAAAAACTAAAGGTTGGGAAACACTGGTCTACAGGAAGAAAAGCAGGAGACAGGTTAGAGAGTCTCAAGGTGGATTGCTCAAATCATCTTAGAAATTGCAAACAATTAAGGTAAAAGTTTCCCTTGCTTGAAAGCCAGTTGTATCAGATTCTAAGGTTCAGTGCTCATCTTTGTTTCAAAGCCAAAGAGCCAGCGCTGTCTGCTTCTGCAGATGTTTCCATGGTCATGTGGCAGGCATGCCTAGACACCGGAGTGCTCAGAACACTGTTTACCTTCCCACCAAAGTAGTCTCTATTTATCTGCTTGAAATTTCTTTAAAAACTAATTTTTAGACATCTCTCAATATAACCCACCAGTGATCATCCTGGCTAAGAGATTTGGGGACTGTAGACCCAAGAATTAACTTTGCCTACACCTTTCCATGCTTTATCCAAAATCAAAAAGCTCAAATATACTTCCAAATAAACCATTTAACAGTTGCATGTTGACTTTCTGCTACTTATGATAGCTATAACAAATCCTCAGACATTTCTGAATGTTTTGTGATGCAGCTAATTTAGGACACTACTTTAAATTTCCCAAAGCATTAATAACCCCAGGAGGTGATGTGATCAAGTAAGAAGAGAAAGGAATGGTGATGCCAGTTCCATGGAGGAACAGTTAAGGAAGTGTAACATCTTTCCTGATAATAAATAAAGATGTTGAGGAACTGGGACCACTCCAACCCAGGTGGATATGTTGGCTGAAATCCTGTAGTGCAGTTATACAAACAGTGTAACATTGGGAAGCAAATTGTCATAAGTTAAGAAATCTCCTTACACATTTGTTGCACTGATCAGTGCACAAGAGACAAACATCAATCTCCCAGCCATCAAGCCCAGCATCTTATTTATTTATTTATTAGTCATATTTATTATCCCGCCCCAATCGGGTAAACCCGACTCTGGGCGGCTTACAGCATGGATTAAAATCACAGGTTAAAACTAGTATAATAGTTATGTTTAAAACCATAAAAAATTCATAAGAAAAATTAAAATTAAAATAGCGCACCGCTAAAAACCAGAGCAGGAAGAGGTGGCAGTCCCCTAAACCAACCAGCCTACATGGGATCCCACGTTACTGGGTCCCCATACATGTTCTGCGAGCCAGGTCTTTAAGCCTCGATGGAAAGACAGGAGATCTACCATTAAGCCATAATTTACTATCATCTTATATCTTCTCTGCTGTGGTGTCCTGGCTGTGAAACAACCTCCCCACAGAGGCCTTATTGACACTTGAGGGGGTCTGGTTTCAGTTTTTAGGGGCTGGGGATCTCTGTTTCCCCAGATTGTGGAATTTTGGAATAAGAATATAATAATGGGAATACAAATATTGTAATTAACAAACGGTAAAAAATATCCTGCTGTTGGAAGCATGAGTGCCAGATTTTCCTACCATTACTTGTCATTTTTGTCCTACTGGGATTCTATTTTCCTGCAGTTAGCATAGAGGACATAGAGAATGTAGCATACTCTACCCAGAAACTGACCCTTGTGTGCATATGTGTGTTGACCTCTTAAACTCCATAGTCTAGATTTGTAAGGCTGACTTTAGCTATGTTATCTTAGTGACAGAGAACTGGCAAAGAAATAAATTATTTCATGAAACTGGTTGGTTTGTCATAAGAATAACATGGGAAAGGCAGACTTTGCCCAAAGTCCTCAGCTGAATTTTTTTTTTCAGCTCTGTAGATAGGTGTGCCCCTCCTTTGGATATGGCCAGAGGAACGTACACCCATGTGGATATTTCAAGCTCAGGTACTAAACTGTCTTGACAATAAAGCTCTGTTTAAAGAGGAACTGCTGGATAGCTCAGTGTGGAGCCAGAGGTTGGGAGATTGATTTCCCACTGTCCCACCTCATCAAGGACTAGGCGTGATGAGCCATAGGGTGCCTTCCAGCAATGTAGTTCTAAGGTTATAATAATAATAATAATAATAAAAATTGTTACACATGTAAGAAAGAATGGTAATGTCACTGAAAGGGCACACAGTCATAAATCACATGTACACTCATAAAGATAAATGAGGGGATTCAATGAAAGGCTACAACCACAACACAATGACAAATAGTAACAAAAATTGCATGGGAACTAGCAACAGTTACTATGGATTGTGATCTGTCCTGAGACACTCTATATTGTATTTCAGGAAAGAAATGACTGGGAAGGGGATCGGAAGACAATGTAGCAAAAATCTCTTATATTTATTGGGGTCAGGTCATTGTTTTATTCCATTTCAGCAAAACCAACAGAAGTTGCAATCGCTGCCTCCACTGCAGGAGAAGCCACTGACTGCCTATGGAGCTCCTGCAAGCTCTAATTGCCAAAGCTCTCTCTTCGTTGATTCCTTCTAGCCATTCAAGAAAGCCCTCAATGCTTCATTACAGACATCGTAGGAAATCCCTACTGCACCAATGATGGGAAATGACACAGAACAGAGGGTTCTACTTGAAGAAATTTGTGATACCATTTAATATTTTCATGAGCTCTGCCATCTTACAGCTGAAGAAGTGGATGTATGATGAGAAGGCAAAGTTTGCTGGACAGTAATGCTAGGAAAAGTTGAAGGCAGCACGAAAAGAGGGAGACCTAATATGAGATGGATTCACTCCATAAAGCAGAAGTTTTCAACCTTTTCAAGCTGAGAGCCAGGTCACGCTTCCGCAGACAGCTTTGGGCCCCGGAATGCCATTTTGCCTTGCCTGCATGATAGGGAAGGCCTGTACATTAAATAGGAACCACACATGGCATTTCCGGGTGTGGTGGAGGCAGTGGGGGGCCACATGAAATGGTGCTGTGGGCCACATTCAGCCCAACAGGTCTTAGGTTGGCAACCCCTGCCATAAAGGAAATCACAGTTTTGAGTTTACAAGGGCTGAACAAGACTGAAGATAGGGAATTTTAGAAGTCATCTATCCATGGGTTGCCTTAGACTGATGGTGACTTGAGGGCATATAATAACAACATAGTCCACAACTGCTGATGACAAGTACAATAAAACACCGGATAACGATTGGATCGGATAACGCTAAAATCGCATAACATTAAGTAATCTGGGGAGTAGAATTGGATCGAATAATGTTAAGGTCCTATGGGATGGATCGGATAACAACCGCTAAAGCTTGTGTGGTTACAATGTATCTCTATGGAGCTTTAACATTATCCGATCCATCCCATAGGATTTTAACATGGATCAGATAACAATAAAAATCGGATAACACCAAGACTTATGGAACCAAGTTTTCGTGTTATCTGGTGTTTTACTGTACAATGTATTAATCTTTACAATACCACAAGATTCTGCATTTTTTCCAACCCATGTTCTATCATCTTCCTCTGGGTCTGCCTCATGGTCTTTGTCCTTCTCCTCTTTCCACATATGCCTTGTATGGTGTGGAATTCCAAGACATTCTCTCCAAGTGAGGAAACCATTTGTTGACTCTGAATATGGTTTAAGATTGATTCTATTCCAATTGTTTCTGTTATAATCCCATTCCAGATTTTATCCCTTCAGCAGCTCTCCTCAGACATCTCATTCCCATGGTGACCAACTTTCATTTATGTTTTGTTCTAAGTCTTTGGCACTGGTTACATAAGGTGGGAATTAATATACATTGTATGAGATGTTTCTTTGTGTTGGTCAGTATTGCCTTATTTTATAAGCAATTGGTAATATAATTTTGCTATATATTTGAGTATAAGCCTAGTTTTTTAGTCCCAAAAATGAGCTCCCAAAAGGGGAAACAGCTTATACTTGGGTCAATGACCACAAGGATCCCAAGACTGTGTCAGATTGAGATGCACCAACAATTTAATTAATTATACTATATTTTCATGTATTTTGATTATTGAAACTCACTAGCAGCAGCTGCATTTCCCACTCTCAGTTTATATTCGGGTCAATCTATTTTCCTGGGTTTTCAGGTCAAAATTAGGTATCTCGGCTCATATTTGGGTTGGCTTATATTCGAATATATACGCCGCTGCCACGCGAGATGCTGCTGCCGCCGCTGCACCCTCCCAGCCCCTGTCACCGACCGGGAGGATAAAAGGAGCCTCCCTGGCCGAGGGAGGCTCAAAGACGACGACGCCACGCGAGATGTTGCCAACACCGCTGCGCCCTCCCATCCCTCGTCACCGGTCGGGAGGATAAAAGGAGCCTCCCTGGCCGAGGGAGGCTAGAAGACGCCACCAATGCTTTGTTGGACTCTCCCTCGGCCAGCCGGCCTCGAAGGGAGAGAAACCTGGGGGTCTTGGGCGGCGATAGAGGACCTTGTATTGTGGGAGTCTTTTTGTGGGAGTTGGTAGTAATTTGTGATGTTGTTTTTGTATACTATGGAAGCTGCCTAGAGTCAGGTTTGCCTGAGCAAGGCGGGGTATAAATTTGAAGAATAAATAAATAAATAAATAAATTTTCATGTTGTAGATTTTTTTCCTGGCAGGAAAAGCAATCTGGTAAAAAAGTGACTTGTTTTTACACAACTTCTTCAGCTCTTGCCATGTGTCTGAACAGTCTGAAACACATTTTTCTTTCATGGTTGATTGTGCAGGGAATGAAATGTCTGAGGAAGGCTGCTGAAGGGATAAAATCAGGAATGAGATTATAAGGAAAAGAATTGGAATAGAATCAATAGCTGAAATTAGAGAATGAGGTTTTCAAAGCAAGGGATGTAACTCAAAAGAAAATAGATGCCTCTCAACCCTCCATTTGCTAGCATGTTTAAACAAAAACAACAGTGATAACAACAACCAATTAGTACTGCATGATTTCTTAGACCTTTACATCCAGGCCATAATACGCTTATAACCTTACAAACTAAATGGCTATTAGTGATCCTCTAAGTTAGGAAGGCAATGGTGCTGGAGTGAGCAGCTCAAAGGTTAAGAGGTGGCAAAGACTTTTGAAATGAGAAGTGGGGGACGACAGAAAGAACATTTGGAGCAGGAAAGAGCTGATCCTGGGGAAAATAGCAGGCAGTGAACAGACTGCTAATAAAATGGGCAGTGAAACAAGCTCAGCATGCTCAAGGGTTCTTTCCGGTTCTTTGCACATTGGGATGAGATTCCCCTCTGGCATTTGGGCCATTTCAAGTCATTTGAATTCCTCAATGTGACAGAAAAAGGCACCCAAAGAGCTGCCCACTGTGAAGGTCTCCAAGACAGGACATAAACGATCGAGTTCATGGATCATTCGATTTATGACTGTTAAGTTTTCTCATAAGTACATAGGAAGAATGTGGCTGATTCAAGACAAGGTGCCAGACAATTCTGTCTTCTAGGAGGGTAAGGGTAAAAGCCACCCTTGCTTGAAAGGCTGTCATATCCAACTCTAGGGTTCAGTGCTCATTTCCATTTATAGCCAAAGAGCCAGCATTGTCTATGTCTGCAGATGCTTCCATGGTCTTAGGGCAGGCATGACTAGATGCCAAAGCACACAGAATGCTGCTTACATTCTCACTGAAGTGGTACCTATTTATTTACTTGTTATTCTGGCAGGAGCTGGGACAAAGATGGGAACTTACTTCTTCATGTAGCACTCGACTCTCAAACTGCTGACCTGCTGACTTTTCAGTCTTCAAGTTCAGCATCTTAACCACTAAGTCACCGCAGTCCCCAGAGGTGGGTAATGAAGCTATTAAAACCCCTAATGTGTTAGTTGTCTTCAGCACCTGTTATTTAGAGGTTAACTGCCCAAGGAGCAAACTGTGGCCACTACCCTCTTGTGTAGCTTATGTCAATATAGGTGGGATGACATCACTAGCAGAGACAAATTGCCCCAAATTAAATAGCATCTGCTCCAGTTTTGGATAGTGAAAGACTTATGTGCAATGGGATGCAGTTGTGCAGAAGCCAATACCATAGCATGCACTTTTTGATTTGTAGTAATCTGCCACTGTAGGGCATATGTTACCTCTCGTGCCAGTACAACTATTCAATGGGATACTGGCCTTTGTCTTACATGTATCCACGTCTCTGGGACACTAATAGATTTTAATTTCTGATAATTGACTATCTGTAAGACCTTCCTCTTTTCATGCTGAGAAAGTGGCATCTTTTGAATCTGACTGATGCAAAGGTGTGTGTGTGGGGAGTTAATGTCAGTTCTAACAAGAATGTAGCTTCCACACAAATATTCCATTTTTATAATGGAAAGAACAAAATGTTTTACATAATCGTAGGTGGCGGAAGTAGTTAAGATGCTGAACTTGATGACTGGAAGCTCAGAGTTCGATTCCTGAGTGCTGCATGATAGAGTGAGCTCCCGTCTCTGACCCAGCTCCTGTCAACCTAGCAGTTTGAAAGCAAGAAGTTGCAAGTAGATAAATAGGCACCACTTCAGTGGGAAGGTAAACAGCATTCTGTACACCCAGGTGTTGAGGCATGTCTGTCACATGTCCATGGAAATGTCTGCAAATGCAGACAGCACTGGCTCTTTGCCTATAAACAGAGATGAGCATTGAACCCTAGAGTTGGATACGACTGACTTTTGAGCAAGGGCGACCTTTACCTTTATAGTGTAAAACAAAACAAAACTGATGAATGTACTCACTGGTGAATAGTTTATTAAACACCCAAAGAGTGCACTAAGTGCAATAGGGCAGTATAGAAGTGTGATTGCTTTGCTTTAGTGGTTTAGGTGGAGTCAGAAGTTGGGACTTCAATTCCCCATTGTGTCTTCTGAGAGAAGAACCAACCAGTGTGACTTTGGACAGCTGAATAGTCCCAGGATGACCCCAGCAGAAGAGAATGGAAAAACACTTCTGTGTGTTCTCAACCTAGGAAATCCTGGAAAGGTTCACCATTAGTCAGAGCTGACTTGATGGCACATAATTAGGCAGATGAACTGGTCCCCTTCCTCCATGTGTGTAAAATAACTATACAATATAGTTCAGCCATTCTAATATTCTCCACACATTTCTCTTTTTTAAAAATATTTCCTCACATCTGTTACATACATGGATGATTTCATGCTCTTCCCCACATAGAGCCACCCCAGAATGAGCCCATACAGTCTACTGAGGAAATTGCATTTTTGACAAATGGATGAATCAATCTTCTTTAAACAGAGAACAACTCTACCTTGAGGAGGTCTCTGTAAAAAGTGTTGTGGATCATAAATAAATGGACAAACCACATGCATTATTAACAGCAATAAGTACTTGTTTCCCTGGAGACAAAAGCCATATACAGTTTAGACACAGACAAGCCCAAATTGTCTTTGCTAAAGTGCATCTTTCTGGGACAACATCAATGTTTCTTTCTTTGGAAGAGCAAAATCTTAACGCAAGAGACTTCTACTTGTTTGTGTGAAGTCACAAGTTCACCAGTGACTGTATTCTCATTCTGGTGTTTAGATTACCATGCAGTTTAAGCCACATGAAAATGAGACAGACACTGGTATCATGAAGTCAGTCCCATCTCTTTCTCTTTACAGTTGCCTCCTGTGTATCACATAGACCAGTGGTTCCCAACAAGGGGTACACAGCCCACAGGGGGACTTTAATTCCCAGAAGCCTAAGTCAGTACATTGGCTGATCAGTGCTTTGGGGAAATGACTTAGGCTTCTGGGAATTGAAGTCCAAGAACCAGCATTTGGGAAACACTGACATAGACCCTACAACCTATTTGGGCTGTTTTTTCTCCTGGGAGGCACAGTGGTGAATCAAACTCCCAACCGCTGGCTCTGCAGCCAGATACCTAACATATTGAGCTATCCCACCAGCTCCTGAAACTCTAGTAGGCCTTTCTAGAGAAGAGTCAGCCTGTGCAGCCTTGAGCAAGTGCACAGCCCCAGAGTATCCCCAGAAGAAGGGAATGGTAAACCACTGTTGAGCATTTACATTGAATACCTTGGATCGTTATTCAGCGAGGAGTCTTCAGATTGGTCGACATCTCCACAATGACATTCCACTCATGCAAATTGACTTGAGAAATCAAGTCCACTTGCATGCAGTTTTTTAGCCATTTGGATATCACACCACCCACTGGCTAGATGGACCATGAAGTGTGCCCTCCACTTTCACTTGGCCCAAGGGATCTGATAGAGGATGCTTTGGTGAGTTTTGTCAATGATCTATCATCATTGACAAGAGATGGGCAACATTGCCTAGTTAGACTGCTCAAGACCCTGCACCCCAACAAGTCTCTCATCCCTCACCATAGAAAGAGTCACCATAAGTCAGAATTGACAAAAAGTAACTATTATCATCTTTTACAATCTATGTCACCTGTATGTGCATTCACATCTGTACTATCTCCATTATCTCCTGTGAAAATTTGGTCAGTTTAAGTGATCAATGTAGGGAGGTGGTCAACTATGGAAAAACTGAAAAGCTTGGTGGGTGTATTTTAATGTATTATTTTATTTTATTTATTTATTTAACTTATTTATGGGTTTGTGTTGTTGGTGTGTGGGTGGGTTGAGGTGTGTGTGTGTGTGTGTTTATTTTTATTTTATTTTTAATTAATTTTTATTTTTTTCTTTGGCCCCACCCACAACGTCATGACGTTGGCTCCACCCATTACATCATGATGTCATGATGTTAGCTCCATCCACACTGTGAAGACATCACGGTGGGGTAGTAAAATTTTTGACATCCCACCACTCGTCAGCTATATTATCATGTGATACCTTTTAGATCCAGGGCTAGGACTGGAATGGTGGAGTTCCAAAATTCTTCTCCAAACATCTGATGGACCATGTACACATTGAATAATAATAATAATATCTAACTGGTGGCACCTGGAATAATAAATATATACAGTTTGAAAACCAAACACCCACAGAAAGGCCTAGAACAGAACTTTCTCCAAACTCGCCCAAAGACCCTCCCCCCAACCAATTAGCCAATAGGAGGGATCCACACCAGAGCCCCAAGAACAAGGAGAAGGTGGAGGCAATGGACCCTTAGTGAAATCAATCCAGAAACTGCACAAGGGTCCTTTCGCACCCATGACTATGGAGGGCGAGGGGGCTTTGCCACACCCCAACCCCTCCTTTCTGTTTAGGGCTCCAGCGTGGACATCCCCCATTGGGTAAATTTGTTATAGGAGATGGGGTCTTATCTACAAGTTAGGGAGCTGTGTTTGAGAATTATCTGTGGGTTGTTAGGAGGCAAATGACCCGCCCGCCCACCCTTTTTCGGTTTGGGTATATCCGGTCGCAATATTTTGGGCCAGGCAGGAATTTTGGGCCCCGGCAGATTGGCCGAGCTTGGGGCTGTTTTCACCTGCTTCTCACTGAAATGGGTTTTTGTTGCTTTGTTAAATTGTTGGTCTGTGGGAAGTTTGGAGGGGCGGGGTTCCCCTTTTTGGTTGCATCAATAATTAGGAAGTTGGGAGGAGTTAGGTGACCCCGGCTGGGGTCACAGGTCATGGTCAACTTCCGGTTGGGGTTCCCCTTCTGTTGCCGTCCAAACTCCGGGCCCCTTTCAGGGACAGTTTTGTTGTCAATAAAGCGGCCCTGTTTTTCTTCCATGTTGGAGTCCTGGTGTTTTCCTTGGGCGGCGGGGGGTGATGGGGTGGCAAATACCTGTGATGCCTGAGTTTTCCACATTTGTCCATAAACAAAAGCCATTGCCTTTGGAGGGAAATGTTGTCATTTGTATTTTATGACCTTCTGTTTGTTCCTCCCACATGGAAGGTAGAGAAGTGTACTTAATAAAGAAAGAATAACTTGTCATTATTTTATGTATTTTTGGTCTACAAATCCAAGACTTCTCCATTCACAGGGGGCTCACATGACATGGCTTACTTGGGAGAGTGGTCTAAGCTTGAAGGCTTCATGACCCAGTATAGAATGGTCTCATCTTCAGTGAAGAAGTTTTGTATCTGTGAAATGTTCCCCCCATTCCCCCACCGAAAAAAATTGAAAATAGTATACTTGCTGTCTTTTGTTATGCATAACATTGTCATAATCCCTTTATATAATGTCTTTTTCCCAGGGATTTTTTCTGGAGATGGTGGTGAGAATTATTCTTAGAAAAGAAAGATTAGCCTAAGTAACTTATTCTCCTGTCTGTATGTCGCCCAATGAAGGATGACATTAATCTTCCAGTATGATATCTCTATTTTCCTTTTATTGGCCAATTTCAGGAGAAATTGCAATGAAGGGAATTTGCAAGCCTTGCTGTTTTCTCTTGAAATCCATTCCAACATTATAGATTTTTCTCCCTTTCTCTGATTTCATCAAGAGGGAAAGAAAAAAATGGCAGAGATGGTGACGGGGAACAATTGCAACATGATATTAGCTGAAGTTGAGACTTGATGTTTTTGTACCTTTAGAGGTTTCAAAGGTCAACCATGAATGCTTGTTTCATGAAAGCAAAATACCTTTGATATTCTATGGCATACACATAGTTTTTTCCCCTCAAAGGTAAAAAAGGACGAGATATTCACTTTTTTTTTTGTTATTCTTTGCTTGTGTCCTGATAAGCATTTTTATTTTTAGCTAGCATGTGAGAAGAAAACACATTGAGAGACTGGATAGGGCAGAGAAATGCAGAGAGTGCTCTTAGATATTCACACCATGAAATATGTGTAAATCTGGATGTAATGGTAAGAAATAAACCTTGCATGTGGTTTAACATTTTGGCAATACCTATAGCCCTGGAACTGAAAGTATGTGTGTAAAGGGTGCAAACACTGACTGTCCTAGGACCTAGCCCCAATCACCAGTACAACCAAGAAGATCAGGAGAAAGATCTTCTTTAAACAACCATGCATCTCCCATGACACCCGATTGAGAAGGGGGGAGGAAGAGGAGGAGGAGGAGGGGGAGGAAGAGGAGGAGGAGGAGGAGAAGAAGAAGAAGGCAGTGGTGGCGACGATGACGATCTGAGAACTCTTTTATCCTTCAACAATTTTAACCTTCCTTGCTGGGGTGGGGTGAGTACTTATTCCCAATAAGTATAACTCTCAAAATGATTTCAGTCTTTCTAAGAAAACTCTTACTGTTAAAGAAATAGGCATTTACCAGATCTGCATTAAAGCACAACTTCCTCCCCCCAGGCCAAATCTGCCAAAGAGATTTTCCTTTCCCCCAAAGCTGGGAACTTACTTCAAAACAATTCCTAAGTGCACATCAAAATTGCCACTCTTTAAACAACAGCCAATGTGATCCTGCCATTGTGTGCATCAGCAAATTACCCCAGTGTCCTGTGTTGCAATGCAAAAACGCCACTAGCAAACCATAAGGATCCATTCTCAGCTGAGCAACTTCTGATGGATCTGAAGTGACAGTAAATTGCTGCCTTGTGGGTTAACTAGTAAGGGCAGGAATTACACGCCACCTTATTTCAGCAGTGAGAAAGGGCATTACGGCCTGCACACAGAGAGCAATTCACCCCATGGGTCCTGTATACATGTGAAGGATGCTTTCTGAATGCCCAGCGATCTGCATGCCATTAATATCTGGTGGGAGAGCTACAGAAGCACAGGACCTCCTAGCAGCACCTGCGGGTGGAAAGGATCAGACTCTGCTCAGAGTGATAGCCGGTTGTCAGTGATGTTGCTAAGCTCTCTGTGTGTCTGTGTGTGTTGGAGCAGGAAAAGAAAGAGAGACGCAGATCAGCTCATTTGCATAGATAGCCTCTTTGTCAACCTTGCCTTGAACCTGCTTTTTATACAAGAGTGGACACTGAAATGGCACCTAGAAAACATCCTGCAGAAATTTGCACACATTTATACACCTATCCCATCACAATCATGGCTTGTGAAAATCAGACTTAAACATCCAAAATGGTTGCATAATAATCAGAAATCTAGGATTTGGCATAGACATCATCATCAAACAACCAGAAATGCTCAAAGAAAATGATAGCTTCTCCTGATAACACAAGTCATAAAATGTAGCTTTCTGTAGTTAAGCAACTTCCACACCAATGAGGAAAAGTATGTTTGGTTGCACACATAGCCTGTCACATGCAGTAACCAGATAAGGTTGGGAAAAGGACAGTTTTATCCCTAACTCATGCTGCTACAAACAAGGAGCCCAGAGGAGAAAACAACAATAACACCTACTCTTATATCATCCATTGGCCCAGCTGTGAGACAAAATCTGTACTCCGTAATGGAGGCAGACATTTCAGTACACATGGAAGTCCTGAAAAACTGCTTGTTTTGTTCTGTTAAATCCAGCAGGTTTCTCTAGGAAGATGCAAACAAATTAGAGCAGGTATAGAGAAGGGCAAGAAGGATGATAAGAGGATTAGAAACTAAGCCATATAAGGAAAGACTGGAGGAACTGGGTATGTTTAGCCTAAGAAAAGGAGCCTGAGAGGCGATGTGATGATAGAATTCTTCAAATACCTGAAAGATAATCATAAAGAGGATCTGTTCTCCAGCATCCCAAGCTGCTGGATATGTAATAGTTATGATCTTGTTATTTTCCATCTCCCTTTCTTAAATTCTCAGTGCAGCAATCCAGCACAGTCCACTCTACACTGGAACCAAGTTCTGGTTATTCATTTTCATTTTGGGTAGACTGAAACTGACATGAATATCCCACACATACACTATTTGACTCTGAATTCAACAATCACCTGAAGCTGTTAAACAGCTCTAGCTTTTTAGTTAAGAACACTCCTGACTTGAACAACTCTTTCCCATTTTCATAGTCCTAATTTGTCCTCACAGAATGCTTGAGCTCCAAGCACTTATCTGGTACATAGTCACTAACACACTGTGACAGTATCAGGTGTTCCAAGATCATTTATCCTCAGCCAATCTACTGTCTTCAGCAGTGATCTACCCAGTGCTTAACAATCATCTTGTGACTTTAAACCCTCAATCATTTTCTTGGGAATTCAAAGCTTACTGAATTGCTGAGCATTTGTGACATGCATTTGGCTGGATATGTTTCACTTAAAGGGATGGCCTACAATCCACACTATTCTGAATACTGTTGCAGCTGGATAAATTTGCAAAATTCCAGCTGTGATCATTCCTGCAACTTAAGCAGAAAGTTGACAGGTCAAAGGAATACCCTCTTCCTGGGGGGCCATAACCCCCCCCCCCATGTTCACAGTGCACTTTGTGCCAGCCACCTGTATCAAGAAACAAAGTGGAAAGATGCCACTCTGAAACCAAAAAACAAGACCTTCTAATTGCCTGAATTCAACTCATGATGTGTAGAGCATTATTTAGAACAGATGCCACCATAATTAGAAGGCACCAGGGAAATTAAAAGTGTTCAATGGCCCTCATCTCCTCACATTCACTGATGACAATGTTACTGTTGCTAAAGTGTGCTAAAAACCTTTTGGGAGAATCAGTTCACTTGACACCAGTTATTCCCCCACACACCTCTTATTCATTGTGTTTCCTTGCTTACTTAGCTTAGTATTTGAGTGAGGAGTGCATGAAAAGTAGGGTGTGCACCATATAACCTTTCTGTTGCAGGTTGAATACAGAACATATTTATTTAAAATAACTGCCATGGGAACAAAAAGCACAAGTTATGAGCCAAGAAGTAGAGGTGTTTACCTGCCATTTTGACACCTGGTGTTTACCACAGTATTGGTTAAATTTGGGTTACATGGAATTAACATCTGAGGGGGAGGATGGAAGAATGAGAAGCACATAACTCTGACTGTGCAATAGATACATCAGTTCTGCACTAAGTCACCTGTTTTTTACTTCCTTCTTCCTAAAAGGAGTGATTAGAGATAGAATAGGCACCTTCCATTGGATAATACTAGCTTTTGAAAAAGGGAAACCTATGGGGTGGAGTGGTTTTTTTTTACCCTACCAGGAACATAAATTAACATTCAATTTTGTACCCATCTAGCAGAAATATTTGCATCTTCAGGATTTTGTCACTCTAGGTCAGTTACGGCGAACCTTGGGACTACAGATGTTCTTGGACTTCAATTCTCAGAAGTCCTGATCAGCAGGAGTGCTGACATGGGCTTATGGTAATTGAACTACAAAAACACCTAGAGTGCCAAGGTTCACCATCACAGCCCTACGTCAAACCCCCAATAATTCCACTCTAGTTTTATCACAGCCAAGAAGATCTTCATACAAAGCTCAACTTAGCTATAAATACAACCTGAGAACTAAGAAATTGATATGCCAGAACTTCTGCTTTCGCCTACTATCCAAGTATTTTTCAAATTGAATTATCTAGTACCAAAGGCAGGTACTGAAATGTATTCAGTTTGGCTGTTAATCTGTTATTTTGGTTGTTAATGAAACACTAGTTCCATATGGTTGTGCTCTGAAGAGTCGACAGCTATACACCTGAGAGGACAAGAAGATCAAGAACTCCACGAGTCCCTGTGAAAATCCTGGATTTACATTAAGCTGGAAATTGTGTAAAGAGGTTTTGTTAAAAGCAGAGTTGAGCTGAAATTGTTTTACAGAATACTTATGTTCCATTAAATGCATACACACTGTGGAAGGAAGGAGAGTGTGGCTGTATAACTTCAGGAAGTTAATAATCATCACTCTTGATTAGATTATATGATGTGGTGAGTCAACGAGATGTGGTTTCTTCAAAATTGACTTAAAGGAGGACTAAGAACTTTCCAAACATTCTCCACCCCCTACCTTTGTGTCAGATGAGGCAAGGGAATTGACTACAGCATTGTTCAGCACCAAAATACCATAGTGTGATACTTGGCAGGGCACTCTCTTTTAAGCAGCACTGCCTGAATACCAAACCTGATGATATTGTATGGGGAACAATATCATCAGGAAATTGACAAACTATACATGGGGAGGTCAACTGTCCATGCTGCGTACATCAGCTTTGTCTCTGCAATAGAGTATACTGCTAAACACACACAAACCAAGTTGACATTGTTGCTAATGAATCAATGTGCATAGTGGCAGGATGTCTCAAACCTATACCAGTTGAGAAAATATATCCTCTTGTTGTCACCACTCTGCTTAAGATAAGGAGAGATGTAGGAGCAGACACTGAGGGAACTAAACAAGATAATGGCCCTCAACATTCTCTAAATGGGTATGAACCTCAAATCCACTGGCTCAGTTCCAAGAAGGGTGTTATGGCAAGAACAAACATTCTTGAAAATATGCAAGAGCAAAACCAAATTAGAAGATGGAGGAAGGACCTCACTGAACAAGGAATAACATTAAAAGAGGATAAGGCTGAGGAATTCAACCTCCCCTATTTCACTTGGAGGACATTGAATAGGCTGAGGGTCAGAGTCCCTAAATGTAAGACTAACATGCTCAAGTGGGGACTGCTGATGGACAACAGCAAGCCATGTGAATGTGGAGAGATACAGAATCCATCTCATTTGCTGGTCTGCAGATTGCATGAATCTGAAAGCATGAATTTAGGAGGATTTAATTTTGGCCAATAGCAAAGCCAAGAATGTGGCTTTATTTTAGTAGCTATTAGAGGTTTGTCACTTGATGGCATGGGGTGTTGATTCCATTCCAGCTTCTGGTAAGAGCTATCCAATGTGCTGAACTAGTTCCTGCAATAATAGTTAAACATCTGAGATGGCTCCAATGAAGTTCAGGAGATTTGCTGCTCTAGGAGTTCAGAGACATCAGAGTCTGATGACCACAGCATCAGACTAGAGAAAGAAGCAGCTGTAAAAAGGCAGCAACACAGTGTATGAAAATCTCTATTCCCAGTCCCATCCCATTTTTATGCCCCCAGGGTCCCATGGATGGAAATTTAGCCTGACTTTCTGATTAAGTTCCTGGTGAATTTGTTCTCTTAGTAACCCTAGCCAAATACAGTCTGATTTCAGAAAGTCATTCTTCAACCCCATTTAAAACTGGACCAGCCTCCAAGAAAGGATTTATGAGTCAAAAGGGCTTTACCTTACCTTGAGTCATAATCTGACAACATTACTTCAAATCATCTTAATTAGATCATTGCAAACAAAACTATAGAACTAGCATGAAGGGCGGGAGAGTATTTCATACTTCAGGCTTTCTGAGAACAATGACCCAAAATAACAAGCAACTCAGACCCTTCCTGACATCTCATGTCTACTCATATTCCCTAACTGTAACTGCTTAGGGGAAAGTATAACAGCATTGTCGTGGCCCCCTAGAGATAAAGTGCAGTGGTAGTGCGGGTTATTTCTCATTAAAAAAACAGCCAAAACAAATTTGGATTTTAAGCTCCTTCGCTATCATAGGTTATGTCAAATACCGACCATCATTCTCTGAATGTGCATCATTGAAATAGATTGACTGACATTGGATATCTTTATTCGACATCCAGTTCCATCTGATTTCACTGATAGGGATCAGACAAGAGATGTTTGATTTATTTAAAAGATTGCACATAATCTCAAGATAAAAAGATTTCCACTATCTTATTGTGAAAAGAGTTTTGTTTTTCTTTTCTTGTTCTTCTCCTCATCACGGCCTTTCTAGCCAGTCTTGGTGTTGGCTCCTGAAGCTGTGCTGACATTGAGGAATGAGTGATGTGGGCTACTGTCCTGAGGGGAAAACAAGGCAAGAAGGTCCCAAACCCATTTAGGGCTTTAAAAGTTAGCACTAACACCTTGTATCTGATACAGAAAGGGATGGGTAGCCAGTGCAGGCCTGCCAAGGCTGGGGAGATAGGCTCACATTTCTCACTCCAGTAATCAGCCTGGCTGCTGCATTCTGGACTCACTGAAATCTCTGTAGCAGGGGCAGGGGAACCCCCACATAGAGAGCATTACAGTAGTCAATACAAGAGAGCACCAGAATTTCTGTCTTGTCCAGGTAATAACCACATTGCCTCCTGAAAATTAAGGTGCCATGAATACCTATCTCTTTATTTAGCACCCTTTTCTCATAAAATAGCTGCTGATCACAGAGAGAAAGGAATTTCCCTTTCAGGAGCCTGTGATTAGACCTCCAGTATAGCTTGGGCTTTTCATTGCTGCCTGAGCTATACATTTCCTTCTGATTTTTTTCTTTCTGTTTCTTCCATTACTGTATATTACTTTAATTGTCTTGTTGAATTTTTTTAAAAAACTATCTTTTTAAGTTTACTTATCACTAAAACAATAGTTGGTGCTTCATGCCTTGGAAGGTTATTTTTATTTCTGTCCATGATTTGTCAACCTAAATAAATAAAGAATGGTCATTCTTCAAGTGTTAAAAAAACCTATTTACTACTCCCCTGGACCATGTGTTTGACAAAATTCCCAAGACATCATTTCAGGCTTTTCCCAAAAATATATAAGGAGCATGCCATCTCTGGAAGGAAAATAACAGTTCCTTGAAACTTCTTCGTTTTCTTCTTCTGCCAAATCTAAATATAGACAATCATCATGATGATCAGCCATGAAGACTGTCCTGAGAATATAATGCAGTGGCCTTTCATCTGTCTTCTGCATTGCAGTGTGACACATGTACCACTTATCCAGTTCTGTGAGTCACTTTCTGGTCCTGAGCCCTTTTGGCACACAAAGTCTTCCTCAACCCCAGGCCAATATTGATGAAGCTTCTGCCCTCCATCAAGATGGATTCAAGTGGGATTTAATCCACTTGGGGACCATCACTCTTCCCTGTGGATTTCAGTACCCAAGGCCATTAGTCCTCAGAGTTATTAGGTCAGTTAACCACTGCCTGACACTCGATGTTGAGTCACTGGCATTATAGTCTACTCTATTACCATAGCAGGATAACCTGGCCAGACAGACAGACTTTGAAGTTTCTAGAGCTGAGTTTCCCAACCTTTGGTTTTTGGACTTCAATTCTCAGAAGCCTAAGTCAATTCCCCAAAGCACTGATCAGTCAATGTATTGACTTAAGCTTTTGGGAATTGAGGTCCTCCTATGGGGTGTGTCACCCACATTGGGAACCACTGTTCTAGAGCTGTGATTTTCTTTTTTGGGATTGGGCCCACAATGGTGGCCTTCAAGATGCAAAGTTCCAAAATTTGATCTAAATGATTGGTTATATGATTAAATTAAAGCAAATTGATTAAAAACTAAATTTAACTACATTGAGTTAATGATTGATTACAGCCAGAATGGAGTGGTGGCTAAAGTGTTACATTAGGTCTCAGGAAATCTGGGTTCAAACCCCTATTTGTCTCTAAATTTCAGTGGGTTGACCTTGGACTAGTCAGCTTGAACTCTCTCACTTTGTTATTGTAAGGATAAAATGGGGTAGAGGAAAACAACTATAGCTGCTGTGTTGTGCTCTTTGGACAATGCAACACAGCACAATACAAATATTGCACATCCATTAAGGAATGAATATAACAGAGGCTTCACTTTGTGTGCTTGTCCAGAGATATTGGCCCTGTCTGCTAGCACCCTTCTGTCTCTAAATCTGTGCTTGTGCTTCCTAAAGACATCACGTGTCATGAATTTCAGGAGGGTTGAGAACAGAAGGCAGTTCATGCGGAATGAATTAACTGCCAGCTCTGAGTTTATGAAGTGGACATCTTCAAAGAATAATCGGAGGTGCCCATCTAAAGCCAGAGCAAAACAGATTGGTCTCTCTTTGCCTCTGTGAAGTGGGTAATGATTGGTAGTTTTAATACATTTCTCATGCCTATGAAATAATGAAGGTTACAAAAGAATGCCTTTTCATATAAAGTTATGTAGATTTATGGCCAGAATAAGCTAAGCTGTGAACTACCAGGATATTTGTCCATTACAAGACAAGACATTTTCAAGAGAATGCTTTTAGCACCTCAACTTTGCAGTATTGATCTTCCAATGTTCTGCAGAGGTCTGACCTTTAAAAAAACTGCATCAGGTTAATGGATAACCAATGAATAAATGTAGAATTTAGCTACAGCTGAGCCCAGAAATGGATCCAGCATGACATTGGAGAGCACAGACAGATAAATTAAAGTGTCAAGCAGAAAGGTATGCTTCCATCATATCCCATTTTGTTCTACAAGAACAACCATATTCTTGATAATTCCAAAAATAAGCTTAGGAGCTGTTACATTTTCAGATGTCCTCTCTTCTAAAAGACTTGCCTTATTTATTTGTTTGTTTCTTTATTTGTTTGTCCAGCCATTCATTTGTTTTCAGTACACTGGGGAAATTGGCACTTTGCTTTCTTCTATAGCTCAGGTTCTTAAATCTCAACTACTTTTTCCTGTCCTAAATAAGCAAATATTCCCAAATCCGTCGAAGCAGAAGAAAATGAAACATCCATCCAACTTTCTATCCAAATTCCATAGGGAGGGAACCATGTTGTACCTAACTATCCAATAGATGTTGAGGAGCAAGCTCTGTTTTTCACACAAAAAGGTGTTGAAAAGTGGTTACAGCATTCCATAGATAATTTTAATATTGTGTAGTCTGTGAATCAATTCCAGGTTTTAATCCAAACTTCAAAGGAGTTGCAACTGATGTTGGATCCATTATGATTAACACTGTGATTATTTCTGTAAAGTTCAGATTAAAACCTGAAATATATCTGTCAATTTAGGGATATCAGTTTCCACTGGCTCTTCACCAACATGGTAGTATAAAGACAGATGTGAAATTAAACTGAGACTTTCAACAGCTGAACACTGGGATTAGAATGTGAATTAGTCAGTTACAGTTTTTCATGGAATAATTTTTATAAAAGTACATTTTCTAAAACTGTCGATTTCTTTCTAACCCCCATATGAAGAAATTGATGTACAGTAGTTTGGGAATACAGTACATGCATTAAAAATGAACTGAACTGATTATAATCCCTCATCCTTAACAGTGAGCCTGTTTTTATACTATAGCCCAAGAAAATAGAAAAATTAAAGACACAATTTATATTAACAATTGTGTTAATAATTAAGAGCTCCCTTGGCACAATGGTTATGATGCATTACTGCAGCCAAGACTCTGTTTACAATCCAATTTTGTTACCAAAGGGCTCAAGGTTGACTCAGCCTTCCATCTTTGTAAGGTCAGAAAAATGAGGATTCAGCTTGTTGGGGTCAAAATTATAATTGCTTTGTGAACCTGCCCAGAGATAGTTCTAAGCACTATGGATGGTATATAACAGTAATTGCTATTGATTCTTCTTATTCTGTGTCTAGATTGTTACTGCCATTAACAGAAGACTCAAATCCAATTTGACACCTAGTCAATGTGTGACAAGCCAAGCTGAACCCAGCCTTAGTGATAGAGAAGGACAGAAAATTGTATTGTGACTCCATTCTTCATCTTCTTCTGTGTCTAGGCCAGAAATAAAACTGGGAAAATGAAGCTACCATTTGGTGGGTTCATTCTGCAGTTCCTTTCACCTGACCTAGAGTAAGAAACATTAGCAGGCAATACAAGATTACTGCTACCGGGGTATACACGATTGTGGTTCAAAAATACCACAATCTTCAAGGAGGGTCTGAACAACAGCAAATTCCTACACCAACTTATTAAATTTCTGCATTTTACTGCAGAGATTTATGCCAATTGCATTAAATTGCAAGAATAGTGAATAGAATGGTGACTGTTTTTATACTTATCTCACAGAGAAAGTATTTGAGGCTATGGATTTCTTTTTACTCATATTATGTTAGAATTGAAGTAATGATTCAAACAGATTTATAGGAAGACTGGATCTAAGTGGATGAACATTATGTGGGAAATACCAAATTCATCTTTATGATTAGCAAAATCATCTTTCATTAGTGACCATTTTACTGTAGTAAATTTGAGGAAGATTACTGTCTATGTCAGGGTTCATCAAATTTGGCTCTCTGGGAGTTCTTGGACTTCAATTAGTAGAAACCCAAGGCAACATTCCTGCTGATTAGGGCTTCTGACAATTGAAGTCCAAGAACATCTGGAAAGCCATGTTTGAGGAACCCTAGTTTAGGTCATTTGCTTGTTAGGAGTCCCTACCTACATCTCTCACAGGAAGAAACATCAATACTTTCTGAGGGTAATCTAAGATGCCAAAAGCAAAAGGACACCCATCTCTTCATGTTACATTAGTGTGGGAAGAAATAATATTAAATAAACATTCTGTCTCTTTTCTTAAACATTGGTAATCACCAGAGGAAAGCTGTGGGGTTCATTGTGGCCTCAGAAGTAGTCCATTTACTTGTGGGAGCATTTTTTTTTATGTCCTTCAGTAGCTTTTTGTGTGCATTCCTTCATCCCCTATCACCAAACAATTGTGAAATAATGTGTGCTTATTAAAGGAATTTGCTCCAAAATTAAATGCAAGAGACTCAAGCATGCAATTTGATATGAGATTTGATCATGGTACTATAATCTGTATTATATTATGGAAAGAGAAAATCCTTATTAATGCTTGCCAACATCCAAGAGACTGAATATTTATCTGGATTTCAGTACTGAAAACCTTTTAAAACTAGTATTATTCCCATGGGCTATTTCAGAGATTTAGGCTTCAGTTCTATAGCATTTTAGAAATTTTTCCTGTCCCATAAGACACCATGCTGTTTTCTATATGCCAGGAAAAAGCAACGTCTTTGGGGGAGAAGGACACACCCACATGGATACAGTTTGGGGGGAAATCATCCAGTACGGTACTTAGTAAAATCCTAAATCATTTTATGGATTGTAAAATAAAACTAGCATTGTTAGCTCGGTTTAATGGTCAAAATGCAGACACAATTTAAAAAGAATTGTTGACAGTAGTAGGAGTCAAACAAGTCATTAACACAGAACTGGAAAAAGAATGTGGACATACTGTTGACTTTTTGATGTGACAACCTATGAACAACAACACTAGATGAAAATGAATGCTTTCAATATGTGAATGACTTAATAATAATTTTGTTTCAAAAATTATTCTGGGTTGAAAGGATTTTTGCTGGAGAAACTCCACTCAGATGACACCCGAATGAGCCTCCTTTCATGTCCCCAAGATCTTTTCCCACCAAAGTGGTCCCTATTTATCTCCTAGCAATTTTTTGCTTTCAACTGCTAGGTTGACAAGAGCAGGGGCAGAGACAGGCACTCAAACTGCCATGCAGTACCTGGGTATTGAACTGCTGAATTTCCGGCCTTCCAGCAATTGAGGCAAGCTTCTTAACCACTGAGCCATCACAGCCCCTTGATGATTTAACCAAACATTGCTACAGCTTCATCACCTATACTGACAAGGAAGACACTGCCAACATTACAAGACTTGCTCAGGAAACACATCAGTTGATGAGACATTTCATCTATTCACTCTAGCATAACTCCAGACCCTCAAGAGAACATATCAATAGAAATTAGAGCTATCT
Source organism: Furcifer pardalis (assembly GCA_030440675.1). NCBI lineage: Eukaryota > Metazoa > Chordata > Lepidosauria > Squamata > Chamaeleonidae > Furcifer > Furcifer pardalis. The sequence continues at coordinate 97,152,737 of CP126892.1, forward strand.
CTTAATTGTTTATCTTTTTTATAATCTCAGTAAAATGTGTTCTATTTAATCCTTACAGGGATCAAAGTTGACTCAGTATTCCACCCTTCTGAGATTGGCAAAATCAGGGCACAGCATATAGGGGACAAAATTATCTTGTGAACTGCCCAAAGAGTGCTATAAGGAGGTATATAAGCAGTGGCAGGCTCCAAAAAATTTTACTACCACAATGTGGATGTGGGCAGGGGGAAAGCCCTGTGTTGCACCTGAATTAGGACTACAGTACTTTATTTCAAAACTTTGATGGGCGGGACCAACCAAAATTTCTATTACCAGTTCTGGCGAACTGGGGTGAACCTTCTGATGCCCACCACTGTATATAAGTGTAATTGCTATTGTTATTGTCAATTATTTATATTAAATAAATAGCTATTGATGACAATAAAGGCAATAATGATCACAAAAATTGTGCTTATTGTGATTTTATTCACAAATTTTTAAAAAGGGAGATTCATAGGTAAAGAAGGCACCCATCACCAATGTGACCTCATTGCATTATTGGAAACCTTCATCACCGTTGGTCCGTTCCCTTGGTAGCTTCATTGGCAGTGATGGTGGGCAGGAGAAAGAAAAAAGAGGGAAAACAGCGAGGATGAATCTGAGGCCTTCATTTCCCCACAATATGTTCTCATCAAAGGTCAGAAAAGGGGAGTAACCCTGAAGTTGCTTTATTTATTTTCCCTTCCAAGGAATTTACTCACCAGTGATTCAATGGACCGAGTGTAATTTATCACACTAAGCAATATGATTTCAGCTGCTATTTCATAGATTTCTGCTCCTAAGGAATAGCACCACATTAAAAAGCATCATTGAGCTCTAAATTTCCCAGTAAATACTTGACATTATCAGAAGATTGACCATCAGGGAAGTCTACACCCAAATGAGAAGTTCTTAATGTCATTGTAAAAGGCAAACAAAACATAAGGCATCATTTTCCTTATACATTAGAAATGTGCCTTTTCCTGCTTGTCTGACCAGTGTAGGCATGAGTCAAACAAAGTTATGTTCAGGGTCATAATTCAGCAAAGGCATATATTTGCTGTTAACAAGATGGCATGGGGAGACATTAGGAAAGAACTTAAACAATTAGAACAATCTTGTCCATATTTTGTCTTTTACCAATTTCCTCCCATATATCAAAGTCACAATCCAATTTTATTTTCACATCAAATCAAAACAAAACACAGACCAAAAAAACACAGTCCCATAATCAGTGGGGAGCAGCAAAAAATTTCACTACCTATGTCATGGGTGGAGCCTATGTCATGGGTGGAGCCTACATCATGCCTGCCATATGGCCAAACATACATCTGCAAACACAGGCAGCATTGGCTCTTTTGTTGTAAATGGAGATGAGCACTGCAGTCTTAGAGTTGGATATGACTGGCTTTTGAGCAAGGGCGATCTTTAACTTTACTAACCACTTACAACTAACCATGGCCAAAACCTTAAAGGTAAATATTGTCCTTGCTTGAAAGCCAGTTGTATCCAACTCTAGAGTTCAGTGCTGAGTGGTTGCTTTTTTTCCTGCTCCTCCACACTCAGGCTGATGCGAAGGACAGCGCCCAGGTCACAGTGGTGGTGGCACAGCCGTGCTGCTGTGCCCAGCTGTGCTTTATCTTCCTCTTCCCAGCATGGTAGCACGTGCAGCATGACGGCGCACACAGCATGGCATGCAGGGGGAGTGGGAGGAACCCCAGTCCCTAGGGAAGGAGACCATACCAAGGCCAGGCCACCGCCCTGGGCCATCAACTCTCACTCTGCTCAGCAAGGCCACCCGGACTTGGAAGTGGAGGAGATTAGGTAGGCAGGGCGGGACAGGGAGGGGGTGAGGTGGGGCAGGGAGGTAGGTAGGGTGCAGCAGGGGAGGTAGGTAGGCAGGGGAGGGGAGGTAGGTAGGTAGGTGTGGCCACCCAATTCTACCACCCCTCCTCCTGAAAGGCCACACTATTCTGCCACTCCCTGCCTGACGGCCACACAATTCCACCACCACCAGGTTGGGGGTGCTGACTGGTCACTGTCCACCACTACCCATAATGCTACATATGATGGCAGAAGCTACCATTTCTGACTAGTCTGAAAAATAAAATGTTTCTAGGCTCTCCATTGCTACTGAGCAGGTGGAGGGCTTACCACCAGCTAATGAGGAGATGTCTTTTTCCTCTGGCCTTCTGCCTGAGGAAGGGTCGTAGTGGCTTAGTGATTAAGACACTGTGCTTGATGATTGGTTTGCAGTTTGAGACCCAGATGCTGCACGATGAAGTGAGCTACAATCATCTGTCCCAGCTCTTGAAAACCTACCAGTTTAAAAGCAAGAATTTGAAAGTAGATAAATAGGTACCACCTCATTGGGAAAGGTAACAGCATTCCGTGCACTCCAGCATCTAGTCATGAATGCCACATGACCACATAAATGTCTGCAGATGCAAAGAACACTGGGTCTTTGGCTGTAAAAAGAGATGAGCACCACCCACTAGACTCAGACACGACTGGCTTTTTACCTTATGGCATTGCACACATGGCTTGTGCAACAACAGCAACAACAACAAAAACCCTCATTAGTCAAAATGCTTTAACTCTATTCTCTTTTTTCTTCAAAACAGCATGAAGACCCTACAGGCATGCACCCAGTAGCCATATCTCCCTTCTTTTCTCTTTTTCCTGGCATTTTGGCACATCACCTTCATGCAGACACAATCAGTGATGGGATGTAACAGGTTTGCACCAGTTTGCCAGAACCGGTAGTAACCTTTCCCAGTGTCCTGGAGAACCGGTAGCAGCTTTAGGGGGGAACCACCTTCGTGGCTTACCTTTTCACTGGTTCTCCCACTGTGCATGTGTACCAAGCACTTGGTGCGCATGCACACCTACAGTGCTTGGCACGTATGCACGGCCTCCTTGCTATCCTCCCAAGTGGGGAGGAGGAAGAGAAGCTCCTAGCCTGAAGCTCCCTTACTTCCCCAGGGTAAGTGACTCACCTTTGGATGTGGTGTGTCTGTGTGTATTTTAATGTGTATTTAATACCTTTACCTATATTGACTTACTACCACAGTTCCTAAAAAGGCCTGGCGGCCTGGCTTGGGGTTTTTAAGCAAAGTCTTGGAGTTACCTCATCAATAAACTACACCTGTGCTGTTCCAATTGCTGTTCCAATTGAAGAACCCTTAAGGAGGTACAGCTGTTTTACATTTACATTAAGGCATATTATCCTAGAGAACTGGTTAGGCAAAGACTTAGTACCTAACTTCTTTAACTGTTGAAAAGTACCAAAATGAAGCCATCTTGTGGTGAATTCATTCTGTAGTTCCTTCCATCTGGCCTAGTGTGAGAAAGATTAGCCAGAATAAGCTTTAAGCTCTGGTTGAAAAGCTCTGGTTGATTTGTGTTTGGGGTGGGTGGGTGGATGTTTGGGTGTATTTTAATGTATTTTTTATTTTATTTATTTATTTATTTTATTTACGGGTTTGTGTTGTGGGTGGGTGGGTGGGTTGAGGTGTGTGTGTGTGTGTGTGTGTGTGTGTGTGTGTGTGTGTATTTTATTTATTTATTTATTTATTTGACCCGGCCTACAACATCATGATGTCAATATGTTGGCTCCGCCCATGATGTCATGACATCATGAGGTCAGCTCCACCCACACTTTGATGACATCATGGTGGGGTAATAAAAACCCACCACTGACTGTATCCCGCTAAAAGAACCTGCTGCTATTGTCCTTGCAATGGAAGATACAGTACTCTTCAACTGCTATATGCATGCTACAATGATCAGTATTTCTTCTTCTTCTTCTGCCGTATCTGAATTGGAATATATGGTGATGTCATGAAGGCTGTCCTAAGAACAATATAATACAGTGGCCTTTCAATTGCCTTCCACACGCAGCTTGACACCCATACCACTGATCCAGTTTTTTGAGTCACTTTCTGATCCTGGGCCCTTTTGGCACAAAAAGTCCTCACCACCCCCAGGCCTGTATTGATGAAGCTGCTGCCCTCCATCAAGATGGATTCAAGTGGGATTTAATTTACTTGGGGCCCATCACCCTTCCTTGTGGACTTCAGCACACAAGGTCATTAGTCCTCAGGGTGGTCAGGTTTGTTAACTGCCACCTGACATTTGATGTTGAGTCACTGCCAGTATGGTCTACTCTATTACTATAGCAGGATGACCTGGCCAGGCAATAATTCTTCATCCCCCCCCCCCCCAATATTTTGGCTTGCCCCTCTTTGAGAGCCATACATACTCCCATCCAAAACTGAGCAAACCAGGTCTTGAACTAAAGAATGAAGAACATGATATGAAGAATGAAGAAGATAATACCAATGGACTTTATCAATTTCTTCATTCCCTTGGCTTACAAATTGCCCAGTTGCTGGTGTTCTCAAGCCAACCGGCTTAATACAAATGAAATATACAGATTTAAATCCTCTCAGTTTTCATGAGTTTCCCAGGCACTGAATCAATCGGAGGGTCATGGGGACTGTAATCCAGGGGTACAAAACTGTTTTCCCATCTCTTAATTGGCCCAACCCTGGATGGATTGGGTTCTACATGGATGAGACAAAATAAAATGATAAACTGCTGGATAGGGTTCTGTGGAGAAACCTTACCCCATTTACCGGTATTTCATTTTCACAGGTCTTTCTGCCTTCTTTATTGCTTCCCTCACATCTTCAGGTCATTGTCCTACAGTAAGTAATGTATGGTTTTTCACACTAGTGTGAAGTTTCTCTGCTTGCAGCAAGAAAACAAAATGACAGACTTCCTTTGGAGATCTCTAAGGCCCAAAAGATATTAACAACGTCTTCAAAGTCCCAAAGCCAGCAGAAGCATAAATATTATTTGCTATTAGTTTGGTCTGCTTCAAATTACTGCAAGAGCATGTGGAGGAAACAAAATGGGCCCATCTTATTTCATGATTTAATCATCATAAACTATCCTCAGGTTCATATTCGCAAACATTTACAGCTTTGTACCACCAGGAAATTTCCCGTAACTTTTGAAGGTTGTTGCCATGAGAAATTATGTCAAGAAGAAGAAGATGACAAAGGCTTTTAATGCAAATATTAATCTGGGAGCTGTGCTTATGCTAAAAAAGCCAGAAGCGTAATTTTTCTGGGCAGGTTCTTTTAAAAAACAAGACTACTGAATTCAGCAATTAGAGCAGGGAGTTCCTACACTCTGCTTGATCTGTTGAGGTGTTTGCGATGGGGCTGAGAGATCTTGTGTGGTTGTTCAGACAAAAAGCTGAGCCTCTTGGGTGCAGAATTGTATGGCATGAAAGATCAGCAATAATCTGAGACTGAGTGAAATGCAGTCACAGGCCATAAAGAAATGAAATGAAGAAAATTGGAGGATGAAAACTAGAGAGTGAAACTCTGAAATTCACTGAGAGTGTGAAACTGGTAAAACCACTCCTTAAATATCTATTTTACCTTTAATGCCCTGTTTGGATCACTATAAGTCAATTCTGACTTGGCATTATTTAACAACAACACCGCCTGCAGGTTTCTTCTTTTGTGTCCAAGTCAGACCTTTAACTGGCTAAACGAAGCCACTTTCTTGGCTTTGTCATTGGTCAAACTTAAATCAGTGCATGTTTCTTGTAATAACTGGTAGACCAGCAAATGAGCCAGAGCCTGTATGTGTGTTGGTGTCTGCCAGTAGCCCCCACTTAAGCATGTTTGTCTTACATTTAGGGACTCTGACTCCCCCAACCTGTTCTGGGTCATCCAAGTGACAAAGGGGAGATTGAGTTCCTCAGCCAGATCCTCCTCCTTTAATGTTATTGTTTGTCCTGTGAGCTCCTTCCTCCATCTTCTAATTTGGCTTTGCTCTTGTATACCATCAAGAATGTTTGTTCTTGTGCCTGCAAGTGCCTAGCCTCTTTTGTCATGACCAAACTACCTGCATTTTTTTGGAGAAACAGAATGCTTCCCCTTTGCACCTGCTGCTCTCTTATGATCTCAGGAACCTTTTCAAGGAAGAAAGGAGGCAGCGAAGGGATCCAGCTAATGACCAAAGGGCTTCCCAAATGGCAAACTAAACAAAGGTAACCATTTATCCCAATGCGCTGGCTCAGTGCTGATTAAGTTCCCCAAGCATCTGCTTATGTGTTTGATTAAACCAGCCTGAGAACCCATCTGTTTCCAGCAGATAGGGAGCGACATGATCAGGGAAGGGGAAATTTTTGAAAGGTTACATACCTCATTTAGCAACCATGTTATAAAATGAGAGCCCTGATCAGAAGGAATTTCAGAGGGCGAGACCACTCTGATAACAAAATTAATCAATTAATTAGCTGTGTGTGTCAGCAAGTAAAGTGTCAGTGACACTGCTTTAAGATACAAAGGAAAATTGTCTTTCTGAATAGGTATGCAGAACAAAAACAAAAAATTAGCCCCTGCAATTAGGGATGTTTTGTTTTGTCCTTTTTTTCTGGAGCTGTATTTTTAGTTGAAATCTATCTGTTATTATTTTGAAATTGATCACCTTATTCAGTGGAACTTAACTCCTAGTGAAGTGGGTTCCAGATTGCATCCAGAAACACAAATAGTTTGGATTTAGTGATTTCCTGCGTAATGAAAGCCATTGTCCTTCAGCTTTAGAATCCTGTTTTTAATAATAGGATCTATCTATCTATCTATCTGTCTGTATGTCTGTCTGTCTGTACATATCTTGCCCATCTGACTTAAAACAGTGGTTGGGCAACAAAACACAAGTATTATTATTATTATTAATCAAATTTATATTCCACTCTACTTGCACAGGTGACTCAAAATAACAATTAAAACCAATTAAAAAACAACCTCTCATTCCCTAGACTGAAAAAAAAAAATGAATAAAAGGAAGGGGGTAGGAATAGGAGGGTAGATGAAAGAAGTTAAATAAGCCAGCATTGGGGGGGGGGGCTGTCAATAAATCATCACTACTCTGAAATAACTGTTTCCTACTACAATAAATGAGAACAACCACCACCCAAAGATGGGGATAACTGATTAAAAAACAACCTACATGCAATGTATGTATTGTTGATGTGCATAAATAATGGCCCTTGTGAGAATTCAACATAAATCCTCCATGAAGGGGAAACTGTCAGTTTATTTTAAGGAGATGTAAAAAGAAAAAGAAGAAGCTTGTTTTGATTTCCTTCAGAAAGGCAGAGTGAATATGCTATTATAACTAGACAATACTCTAGCTTTACTTTCCATAAATGACTTTTTGTCTACCAATATCAATGCAAGTGCCAAACCAAAGCAGTGATTCACATATTTTACTTCCATTTCTCCTCTGTACAAATATGTCCTAAATTCAACCCCAACAATTACCAGCTGTTGTTTTGTTACACTGTAATGTGTTAGATGGCAGCAAGGAAGGAATTTCATAGCAGAAACTAGACAGTGTGGTTTTTAGACTATGATAGCCAGAATCTGTCATCCAGAATAGTTGTTCGTCTAGTTCTGGTTTTTTTTAAAAAAAATCTTATTTCTAGAAAAGTTGTTTGTGCTAAGATGACCATGAACCTGAGTGTAAGGTGTAGTGCAGTGTTTCCCAAATGCTGGGTTTTGGACTTCAATTCCCAGAAGACTAAGTCATTTCCCCAAAGCACTGATCAGCCAATGTACTGACTTAGGCTTCTGGGAATTGAAGTCTAGCAGTGGGGTGTGTACCCCTTGTTGGGAACCACTGGTGTAGTGGATGTAATAAAATTACTATATTTGCTTGTCATGTCCCTCTAAGCACTTTCTATTTCTTGAAAAAAAAAGTTTTAAATCATCAACAAAAAAAGACTGTGGTGGCTCAGTGGTTAAGAAGCTCACATTGTTAGCTGGAAGGCTGGCAAGTGAGCAGTTCAAGACCTGAGTACTGCATGATGAAATGAATGCCCATCTCTGTCCCAGCTCCTTCCAACCTAGCAGTTCAAAAGCAAGGAACTGCAAGTAGATAAATAAGGACCACATTGGTGGGAAAATATCTTAGGGGACATGAAAGGAGCCTCGTTTGGGCATCCCCTGAGTGGAGTTCCTGCAGCAGAAAAATCCTTTTAGCCCAGAAAGCACCTTTCGGGTTCTTCTGACACAATTTTTAAAAAATCAGAAAGAAGGAAAGGAATGAACTTGGAAGAACATGCTGATGACAGCTTCTATTGTTTTCTTGAAGTGGAAAAGTAGTTCAGATGACATGAATATGAAATAAGGTCACTCTCAGTTAGTTTGGTTTTAAAAATACATTTCAGACCAACTTGTTGGGAAGACACTCAAATGTTTCAAAATGTCAATCGTGAGGAGAAATTGTCTTCAGAACATAAAGTTAATTGAAAAAGGTCATCGTTTGAGAAACGTAATTCAGCAAATATTTCTTCCAGCATTTTGAGAAGCTGCAACGAGATTAAAACAACATCATTTGAACTAACATGCTATCCACATATGAATGAGATTCATTATTCGGCAATTGGGCATGTTTTCTTCCCGTTCAGGGCTAGCGCTATAAAGGCCCTGCTGTTCGCTATAAGAGGGAGTGGGAGAACAATATTCTACATGTTGCTCACTGGCTGAAATCCAAGAGTAAGGCACAACTAGAATAAGTCCATTGAACTAGTGGCACTCACATAATTGTTCAGTCATCAAGTCCCCACTGATTCAATGGGCCAACTCCAGTTCCAATGAACAGATATGTGCCTCAAATCTGCCGACATAGCAGCAGATGATAAGAGGTGTAAACAAGAGAATGACCTCTTGTAAACACCTGTGGCGGGGAGAGAGACGCCGGATGCTGCTCCTGCCAGGCGGGAAGCTTAAAAGCCCCGCACCGGCCGTGTTGCTTCGCCCCCGCCGCCTCTGCTAAACACCTGCGGCGGGGAGAGAGACGCCGGACGCTGCTCCTGCCGGGCGGGAAACTTAAAAGCCCCGCACCGGCCGTGTTGCTTCGCCCCCGCCGCCTCTGCTAAACACCTGCGGCGGGGAGAGAGATGCCGGACGCTGCTCCTGCCGGGCGGGAAGCTTAAAAGCCCCGCACCGGCCGTGTTGCTTCGCCCCCGCCGCCTCTGCTAGACACCTGCGGCGGGGAGAGAGACGCCGGACGCTGCTCCTGCTGGGCGGGAAGCTTAAAAGCCCCGCACCGGCCGTGTTGCTTCACCCCCGCCGCCTCTGCTAAACACCTGCGGCGGGGAGAGAGATGCCGGACGCTGCTCCTGCCGGGCAGGAAGCTTAAAAGCCCCACACCGGCCGTGTTGCTTCACCCCCGCCGCCTCTGCTAAACACCTGCGGCGGGGAGAGAGACGCCGGACGCTGCTCCTGCCGGGCGGGAAGCTTAAAAGCCCCGCACCGGCTGTGTTGCTTCGCCCCCGCCGCCTCTGCTAGACACCTGCGGCGGGGAGAGAGACGCCGGACGCTGCTCCTGCTGGGCGGGAAGCTTAAAAGCCCCGCACCGGCCATCTCCGGACGCTCTCCCCAGCCGGTCGGGCGGGGAGAATGAGGACCAGCTGGGAGCTCCGAGCGGACGGCTACAAAAAGACCCGCTGGCCGCCGCCGCCACGAGACTATCCCCGGATGCTCTCCCCAGATGGTTGGGCGGGGAAGAGGACCAGCTGGACAGAGGGGCTGGCTGACCAAAGACACCAGCACCGCTACGACCACCACAGCTGTTTCGCGGCCAGCCACTCCACGGATAAATGTACTGTATATTTGTTTCTAATTGAATTATGTACAAGGGATAAGGACTTTCCCCATTGTTTTGTACTGTATATCCTTGACTGTTTTGCATCTCTTTGATTGTACTGTATTTTTATTCTTATTTTTTATGATGATTTGTTGACCACATTGATTGTATTATATTGTTATATTTATATGGTGTTTTTTATGTATATTTCATACTGTTACATTGTTAGCCGCTCTGAGTTGCTTCGGCAAGGAGAGCGGCATATAAATTTGAATTTAATAATAATAATAATAATAATAATAATAATAATAATAATAATAATAATAATAATAATAATAATAATAATAATAATAATAATAATAATAATAATAATAATAACCTCCAATGACCTCTGAATGAATATTTGTCTTAAGTCCATCGACTCAGATCCAAGAAGAGCTTAATGGCAAGAACAAATATTCTTATGGGTATACAAGAGCAAAACTAAATTAGAAGATGGAGGAAGGAGTTCAGTGGACAAGGAATAACTTTGAAAGAGGAGATGGTTGAGAAACCCAACCTTCCCTATGTCACTTGGAGGACCCTGAACAAGTTGAGGGTCAGAGTCCCTAAATGTAAGACCAACATGTTCAAGTGGGGACTGCTGGTGGACAAGTCACTGTGTGAAGGTGGAGAGATATAGAATTTGGCTAATTGGACAGTTACTGCTGGAAAAATGTATCAATGAGAATTTAAATTTAGCTAACGACAAAGACAAGAAAGTGGGTTAATTTTGCCAGTTTAAAGCTTGACTTGGACATGAAGGAGTTGCAATGTACACAGCAAGGTGGCTTCACATGCATAATGTGAAAATAGAAAGACAATTACTAATCAAGGGCCAGGGTTGGCCAAGATGCTTTATTGTGTTGGTTGAAGACAGTGGAGTTTAGTAATAATGGCCTCATGGAAAAAGGGGGCAATAAATCTACTCCAGGTATTAGTCTGACCTTTAAAAGTGACATCCAAGGTGCTGCACCTGCAGAGGATAAGGTTCAGCAAACTGTATAGCTCTTGTAAACTAACATCTGGACCTGATTTACTACTTCTATGTAATTGGAGTTGCACACATTCATAAGGTTTAAAGCAAGAAGGCACCTGCCATGCATTCCATGTGCAAAAGTTGCCTAGACTAAAAAGTGGAACTTTCTTCAGCAGGGTTGTAGCCAAAGCAGATGGCTGTTAGTTGCTGTTGTGTGACATCAAGTCATCTCCAACATATGGTGACCTAAAGGGCTATTAGCTTTGTCTAAGCTAGCTTCCAATTGCCCTCTTCAAAATCAAATGGCAATACCCATTTGTCCCACGTTGGGAACCATCGCTATAGATAGTTAATCCATCTCATATCTGGTCTTCCTCTTTTCTTGCTGCCCTCAACCTTTCCAAGCTTTATTGTCTCTTCCAAAGAATCATACATTCTCATGATGTGCCCAGGGACTGTGATGGTTCAGTGGTTAAGAAGCTCATCTTGTTAGCTGGAAGGTCAGCAAGTCGACAGTTCATGACAGAATGAGTACCCATCTCTGTCCCAGTTCCTGCCAACCTAGCAATTAGAAAGCAAGAAATTGCAAGTAGATAAATAGGGACCACTTCAGTGGGAAAAGATCTTGCAGGTTAAAAGACAGGAGCAAAGTACAAATCTTGGAAACATTCTTAGTTGTTTTTCTTAGAACTTTTAGTGTTTTCCACCCAGCATGGGTATGCAGAAATGTTTCCAAACACTGATAATAGAGTGACCATACACTCTCTTTTAGCTAGGACAGTCCTCAATTTAAGAGGCCATTATTTATTGCATTGCATTGCAATGGGTGGCAATATAAATCTGAACAAATAAATAAATAAATAAATTGCATTTATATACCGTGGTGGCTTAGTGGTTAAGATGCTGAACTTGATGACTGGAAAGTTGGCAGGTCAGCATTTTGAGACCCAAGTACTCCATGATGGAGTGAGCTCCCGTCTCTGTTTAAGCTCCTGACAAGCTAGCTGTTCCAAAAGCAAGAAACTGCAAGTAGATAAATAGGTAAAACTTCAGTGGGAAGGTAAACATCATTCCATGCACTCCAGTGTCTAGTCATGCCTGCCACATGTCCACAGAAATGTCTGCAAAATGCAGATAGTGCTAGCTCTTTGGCTATAAACAGAGATGAGCACTGAACCCTAGAGTCAGATGACATTTTGTGATTTTAACACTCTGGGTGGTGTACAACATGAAAAAGAATAGCAATACAGAATCAACAAATACAATCCTAACCTATCCATTTGTTCTCCAGTCTGTCTTTAATCTCCTGTCCTCTCAGTTCACTTCCTTATATACAGCTGTACATTCTTCTACAGTATTTGTTTGCTGAAACACTGGATGCTGTTCTATTGAACAAAACAAAACAAAATACAATACAGTGGTACCTCACTTAAAGAGCATAATGTGTTCCATGGGATTGCTCTTTAAGCAAATTTGCTCTTTAAGTGAAACACCATTGTAAGTGACCAATTGAGACTTCCGCGGGGGGTGGGGGGAGATTGCAAACCCCAATTTAGTTGTTAAGTGAGTTTTTGGTTGGTTTTAGTTGTTAAGCGAAGCAAACTTTCAGAGAAATCCAAAGTTCATCTGTGACCCACAGAGAGTCAGTCTCTGCACCAGAGAGGGTGCTTGGGTGTGATTGTATCATATTCCTGGGTCACCTCTGGGGTCACCTCTACTACAGTACAAAAGAACTTGTATTTGTAGCTCTCTTGCTATTGAAAACATTTTTCATATTTGGTTTAAATGCCAGTTGTATACATCTATTAGGCTTAAATATTTTTCATCTCTTTTGGAAAGTACAGCATTCTTGGATCCAAATTATAGATTGGTTTATCTACTCATAGGAACGAATGTACATATTGTATGTAGAACTGCTAAGTTTATAATTAAGACAGTGGTTATAAGAACCCCATAAATTGAACAAATTGGAGTATTCAGTAAGGGAGATTTATTTACTTAGCCTTGTATCTGTTGAATAATCACATATGTATTAGAGGACTTTTAGTAAAGGTAAAGGTTTCCCTTGCTTGAAAGCCAGTCATATCTGACTCTAGGGTTTAGTGCTCATCTCTGTTTCAAAGCTGAAGAGCCAGTGCTGTCTGCATCTGCAGATGTTTCTGTGGTCATGTGGCAGGCATGACTAGACACCAGAGTGCATGGAATACTGTTACCGTCCCACAAAGTGGTCCCTATTTATCTACTTGCAATTTTTTGCTTTCGAACTGCTAGGTTGGCAGGAGCTGGGTAAAAGACAGGAGCTCATTCCGTCCTGCAGTACCCAGGAATCAAACTGCTGACCTTCTGCCTCCCAGTCAGTGACTTAGCCACTTTTTTTCTGTTTATATTCTATTTTGGTACCAGTACAGTATATGTATTGCATTGCACTGCATTGTGTTTTATTTATTTAATTTAAAGCCCACTGGATTTTATTGAAAAAGTAGTAAGACTAATCAATTATAATAATAATTTCATGTCAGAGATTACTCTGTGTTCAAAGGATTTTTGCTGGAGAAACTCTGCTCAGGGAATGCTCAAATGCAGCCCTTCTGGTCTCTAAGCTCAGTGTTTTAAGCACTAAGCCACTGGGACTAATCAATTAATAAATATCTACTCTCTGTCACTTCTCACCTCTGTAAACTGTGGACCAGGCTGGCAAGAAATCCTCCTAAGGAAACCTTGTGGATCCTGAATCCTTTGAGGGCCAACCTTTCTAATAGAGATTTGTTTGTGTTTTGGCCCATTTGTTAAAATACCAAAAGCCCAAATCCTAGCTGTGTTGCTACTTTTTAATATATTTATAGCAGACAAGTAAAAAGTACTCCTCTTCGTGCTGGAAAGAGCATTAGACAATAATATTGGATAATAACAGATGGGTGAACATTTCAGTTCAGTTTATTTTGAATAGTTTCTCAATCATGGTTTTGAGAAGCTTAACATTTTTGAAATGTTTCTCCATTTTTAATGAGAGTCTCCTTTTCTTCTAATGCTATGGATAAAGGAGCCTACATCATGCTTTCTCCTTTGTGAATTTCTGAGATGAAAGGAAAGACAAGCAAGACGTTTAACACAGCAGTTAAATGCGTGAGTCACATATATTCAACCTTGATGAAAGCATAAACACAGCAAGCTTATGTGTAACTGTGTCGGTCAGCTCAAGCTTTTCAAACTCAGCTGCTTCACCAGTTCCAACTTCCTCTTTCACTTCTCTACACCAGGGATTCTCAATCCACAGCTCATGGGCCTGATCGAGCCCTGGCACCATTTCATGTGGCCCACCAGCTGGCAGCAGTGGGTGGGAGCGACAGTGAGGGTGGGAGTCCACATGAAATGGTTCCCTGAGGGGGGGAACTGTTGGGCTCTTGGCCTTGTCTCACCCAACCCCTCCCTCTGGGACCCCAGCCCCAAGGATAACATCCAGCCACACAAGGAAGGACTAGCCTCCTTAAAATGCTCCACTCACCTTTTCCTTTTTAGTGTCATTTGGGGCGGGGAGGGGGAGTCTGAAGCCTCTGTTGATGATTGGCATCTCCCTCCCTCCTTCCAGGAAGAAACAAAATGGCCACCCCTTTGAAGCTGTTGGGACAAAAGGGCTACCTCAAAATAGCCACCCCATCATGCAGATAGGACAAAATGGTCATCCACTCAGCCGTCTGAGGGCACATGACCCAGCCCTAGGCTTGAAAAGGTTGAGAACCCTTGCTTTGCACTGAGCATGTGAAATGACCAAGATTCTTTGTCTAAGGTCTTGTTATGTACTACCAAAACTTTCTTTCACCTTCTGTTGTCACTAAAATATTGATGAGCAGTTGTGTTTCGTAGCTGGTTTGCAGCACACCCAGCAGTTTAGGTCAATAGCGTAACGTTTTCATCAGCAGACAGCTTTGAACAGGGATTGTGAGTCAGTCCCGCTCAAGCACAGCCTCAAGCTAGTAAAGGCAGAGAAGTTGGGTGAAAGGACAGAGATGAAACTACTAAAAATATATGAATGGCACATTAAGAGACTTGGAGAAACCCATAACAAGAGGACATATTGTGCATTGTAAGTCAAAGCAGGAAAGGAAAACTTGATTGTGCAAGTTAAATCACAGTTCAAACATTAGGTGATTTTGTGAAATACGTAGTTAGAGTACAATTACATGAAATCATGGCATTTCACACTCAATCTTCCTGAAAGGTCCTTCTGACCTGTTGACATTCTTTGCTTACTTAACAATGTGAAACCAACCAACCAAGGAACAATTTTGCAATAGCAATGAGTTGAAATGAGATTGCAAGATTTTGAATTGAATGCCTATTCATTCTCTGTCTGTCTGGTCATACTGGGATTTTAAGCATGGATTAACAGGGGGAGAACTGAAGTCTACACCTTACAGATCATCCCACTTAAGGACAGAGGCTCTGAATGCAAACATCTAAAAGCACGTTTCAAACTAAAATATCCACAGGAGACACAAACCAATAAAGAGGGCAGATCTGGTAGGAAATTGTTCATTGTGATCTTTACATTCATTCTGAAAAATAAAGGACTGAGGATGTTTTCATTACCACTCCAATTTTAAAACTCATTTCCATAGTGTCCTGCTAAAACAAGAGTGCTCAACCTTTTAAAGCCAGGTGCCGGGGACAGATGACCATTTTGCCCTTCCTCCACCACATGGTACTTCCTGGTATAGTGGAGGTGGTGGGGGCCACATGAAATGGTACCATGGGCCACATCCAGCCCATAGTCTGCAGGCTGAGGATCCTTGTGCTAAAGAAATGCATTTGGAAATAGTCTAAGATGTTAATGGCTACTGGAGATATAAGGATATTTTTTCTTCTCAGGTCATAAAAGTGAGAATCCCTACATGTAAATCTAGCAGTTTTCAAACAAGTTTGAATCCTACCAGTATATTATGAGATTTTAAGTCTTTTTTTTTTTTGGGGGGGGGGGATATCAAATTGTAGAAGACAATTTTAAGGTACCAAAGAGAGCACAAATGTATTGTTAAGAATTTTTTTGTCATGTCAGAAGCACACAAAGGTGCTTTCTGGGTTGAAAGAATTTTTGCTGGAGCAACTCTGATCAGGGAACACCCAAACAAGGCTCCTTTCATGTCCCCAAGATCTTTTCTGACCGAAGTAGTCACTATTTATCTACTTGCAATTTCTTGCTTTCAGACTAAGTTGGCAGGAGCTGGGAAAGAGATGGGAGCTCATTCTCTCATGCAGTACTCGGGTCTTGAACCTTCGACTTGCCAAACTTCCAGCTAACAAGGTGAGCTTCTTAACCACTGAGCCGCCACATTCCCTACTGTTAAAAATCAATGGTAATAATCCCAAAACCAGCCTCACTAAATGCTACTGTTTATTTCAGCTAACAAACTAATAAAACAAATTCAATGAGTTAAACATTTTCTGGTTTCAATGTTAACAGTGAGAAACTGGTCTCTCTGTTTCTATATTTTAACATCACAAGTTGATTTTCAGATGTCACCGTCCAAGTTCTGTGACAATCGCCCTCCCTCCTGCCACTTTCCATTGGCTCTGAAACCTTTCCTTTGGACAGAAAACCACTAAAGAACCTTCTCCAGCAGCCTAGAAAGTCTTCAGGAGACTGTTTCCAGCACAGGAGGGAGCTGCAGCTTGAAAGGACTAAAATGTTCTGATGTTTTCTGATCTAGGCTATTGCTCCGAGCATTGTGCTTGAGTATTGTCAAGTGTGGAGTTACAAAGCAAATGGCTCTACTGCAGGGTTGAATGCCACTTTTTATAACCGTAGGCCAGTTGGCAAGGCCCTTCAAAAGATGCCCACAGGGTCAAACAAATCAGAGCTCAAAGGGCCTGTTCATTGGTGGCCTGCCAGTTCTGGATTCGTCCTCCTTCTGCCATCTGAGTTGCTCTGATGTGGCATATCTTTTGACTATAAATGGGATGCCCAGTGTGGTGTAGTGCATACAGTAATGGATTAGGATGCTGGAGACCGGGGTTCAAATCCCTGCTTGACTCACTGGGAAGCATGGAACTGGTGGAACCACTCATTTCCGACTTGCTGGCACATGAGACACAAATAAAAGGTTTCCTTTTAACAGAAGCTCTTTTTATCTTGATATTACTCTTTTGAAATGGTGTAGGTTTTAGTTTGATTCCAAAGGACTACCTGGAGATCTCATGTGGTAGGTTTGTAATATTTATATATTCAGAAACTAAGTACTTGTGAATGCTTATTCCTCATTTGCATTTTATTATAGCCCATTCCCGATAAATATTTAAGCATTTCTGGAGCCAAAAATCTTATCGTTTACACCTTGGTGCAATACATTGCTTGACTTGGAGTTCAGCTGAGAATCAAGTGAAGTCGGAGAAGAGCTTTGAAGAGAATGTATAGAGAGCGATCTGTAATTCAAACCACATTATTTTAATAAACATCTTCATGTGCCCAGTTGTACTTCTGCTCCTAAATTATGCATCATTTTGGTCTGGTCTGTAAACGCTAAAGAAAAGCGTACTGCTTCAAATATTTATGATCCGGGTAAAATATTAATGGGGAAAGTGAGTGAATTAAAAGAAGGAAAAATATTTATAGTATTCTCACATTGCAGAATACTTCAGCCTCTAAGCAGCCTTCAAATTTAATCATGGCATGAAGTGCATGTTGTGAGATGCAATGCAGTTGTATGGTGGCTTAGTGGTTAAGAACCTGAGCTTGATGATTTGAGGATTAGCAGTTCAATAGTATGAAACCCCAGCTTTGTGAGAGGGAGCAAGCTCTTGTCATCTGTTCCTGCTCCTGCCAACCTAGCAGTTCAGAAGCAAGAAATTGCAAGTAGATAACTAGGGCCTGCTTCAGCAGGACAGGTAACAGCATATTTCTTGCTTTCCTAGGCCATTAAAGGTCTGTGAACAGGTAATCTTTAGAGACCTATGGGATGCTTCCTCAGGCTGGGCATTGTAGAGGTAGGGATGAGCACAGACAGAACACAGAAACTACACTGATGGAAATGGAAACTTGCAACATTAGATGTATTTTGCTGGGTCACAGAGACATTTCTGGAATTCCTTGAAACCAACAGCCACAACATTTCATCATGATGGTAGTTTGAGATCTCTCTATTTCTTCTGCACCAGCCAGATGAAAAGTTAGGCTGGATACAGAGCTTGCCTATTCATGCTTCTTTAGAGGTCTAGTAAAGGTGCCAGTGGACACTAACTAAGAGAACCAAGCAAGAGAATGACCATTGACATCCTCTGAATGGAAATGTGCCTCAAGTCCACCAACTTAGATCCAGGAAGAGCTTTAGGTCAAGAACAAACACTCTTGAGGGTACTCCAGAGCAAATGAAATTAGAAGATGGAAGCAGCAGCTCCATGGAGAAAGAATAACATTAAATATAGTTGTGGTTGAAAAACTCAATCTTCTCTTGAGGCCAATGGCAAAGCCAAGAAGGTGGCTTCATTTTGGCAGTTTAAAGTTTGACCTGAAAACAAAAGACGAAGCAGCTTCTACGACTCTAGAGTTCCGTGCTCGTCTCTGTTTGTAGCCAAAAAGCCAGTGGTATCTGCATCTGCAGACGTTTCCATGAACATGTGGCAGGCATGACTAGACACTGGAGTGCATGGAACACTGTTTACCTTTGCACTGAAGTGGTACCTATTTATCTACTTGTAATTTCTTGCTTTCAAACTACTAAATTGGCAGGAGCTGGGACAGCTCTGTAATGCAGCACTTGCATCCCAAACTGCTGGCCTGCTGACCTTCCCCAAAACAAATATGAGCAGTGTGGGAAAAACACATAGGGAGTGAGTGATCAATGCGACCTAGCAGAGATGACGAACTTCCACCAGCTTCTGAGTAAAGACCCAAGCAGGCCACGTCCTTTATACAAAAAGACCTCCTGGCCTCCTTCTGACAGCTGTGCCCTCATAAGACAGATTGTGGTATTTTCGAACCACAATCGGCCATACTGTGGTAACAGCCACCTTGTGTTGCCAGCTAATCTTTCTCACACTAGGTCAGGCAAAAAGAACTGCAGGATAAACTCAACAAATGCTGGCTTCATTTTGGTCCAGACACAGAAGAAGAAGAAGAATGGAGATGTGATGAAAATGAGAACCTAGTATGCAGCCAGGTAGTAGGACAGGACATGGGAGGTATTCACAAACAAACAAGATATGCTTTGATTTCTTCAAACCCTCCAAATAGCAAAAGGTCATCAAGTGAAGCCTTTGGCTCCATAAATGTTCACCCTCATTAGCCACACTAGCAATTGGGCTGCTAAAGTGAGAATGGCCAATTTGTACAAACCTCAATGAGAAACAAGAAGGCTGCCAATTAAATGTGAATTCTTCAACACTGTTAACTCAGAGGACAGTTTTTCTCCTAAATGGAAGATTTGCTCCTAATTAGCCATGTTTTCTTGCCTTCCACATCCATGGCTCAACAAGAAATGCTGTAGCTGTCTAGTGACTCTTAAACCGTATCATAAAAAAGTGAGAGACAATTAAAAGGGATTTTCCCCCTTAGGAACTCATAGATGTGTTAGTGCTGTTGAAGAAATCAACCCCAATGAGTTAAATGCTATCAGCAAAACTGAATAAAAGTTAAGCCGTTTTAAACACCACTGATTTCAGTGGGAGAATACAGCACTTCCCAAACTATTGCATTAGCTGAGTGGATTTATTTATTTATTTATTTATTTATTGTTCGTATTTGCTACCCCGCTCCAATCGGGCAAGCCCGACTCTGAGCGGCTTACAGATCAAATATCGTCATCCTAAAAACTTGATATTTAAAACTTTAAAAATTCATAAAAGCATTACAATTCATAAAAGCATTACAATTCCTAAAGCATTACAATCCCACCAAAAATTGAACCGAAGGGTGGCTGTCACTATATCAGCCACCCTGTATGAGATCCCACGATCCTATGTCCCCACACTTGCTTAGCCAGCCAGGTTTTTAAACCTTTCCGGAAGGGTAGGAGCTCTGTCTGTAGGTGCAGCTCGGTTGGTAGGAGGTTCCAAAGGGCCGGGCGGACACGGAGAAGGCCCTCCTCCTAGTGCTAGAGAGGTGTGCCTCTCTAGCTGATGGAACAACAAGGGACCCCTTCCGATCCGCCCTGGTGGGGCGGACAGATGTTCTTAGGGTGACGCAGTCTCTTAGGTATCCTGGCCCACTACCATATAGGGCTTTAAAGGTAATAACCAGCACCTTGAATTGCACCCGGAGACATACTGGCAACCAATGCAGCTCCCGAAGCAGCGGCGAAGCATTTTATGGCTGTTGTTCTAAAAAGGAAAATAATTAGAAACTCTCTCTCTCTCTCTTTGCCCCATATACCCCTGGAATAAGAAGACAGACAATATAAGTTTGGTTGTAAAAATTGGGCCACTTTATTAACAGATAACTTGATTAACGCGTTAACATGATTAAACTGCTCTGCAACAGGCCGCTGTAGCACTGGTAAGGCTGATTGGTGTTATAATCAACTCCAAAAATTTTGACTTTAATTTATCAAAATTTAGCTATTTGTGAATTATTAAAGATCCCTTGTCAGAAGTGGTTTTTTTTACACACCATGGGGATAGGTAAGGTGTAAGGATGTGAGACCAAGGCTAAGATTATACAGACTCTAGTTTTCCCAGATATTACATACAAGTGTGAAAACCAGATACTGAAGAAAGAGGGAAAGAAAGAATAGAAGTGATTATTTTGAAATATGGTGCAATAATAATGATAATAATAATAATAATAATAATAATAACAATAATAACAATAACAATAACAATAATAATAATAATAATAATAATAATAATAATAATAATAATAATAATAATAATAATAATAATAATAATAATAATAATAATAATAATAATAATAATAATAATAATAATAATAATAATAATAATAATAATATTGGTTGAAAGGATTTTTGCTGGAGAAACTGCTCAGGGGACACCCAAATGAGGCTCCTTTCCTGTCCCCAAGATATTTTCCCACCAAAGTGGTCCCTATTTACCTACTTGCAATTTCTTGCTTTTGAACTGCTAGGTTGGTAGGAGCTGGGACAGAGATGGGCACTCATTCCATCATGCAGTACCTGGGTCTCGAACTGCCGACTTGCTGGCCTTCCAGCTAACAAGGCAAGCTTCTTAATCACTGAGCCACCTCAGCCCCCAATATGGTGCTGAAGGATTACTTTGTGGATACCCTGAACTAGCAGAAAGAGAAACAATTGAGACCTAGACCAACTCAGACCTGAACTTTGTCTGCAAGCTTAAATGATGAAAGCATACTTTAGGCACATCATGAGAAGACAAGACTCACTGGAAAAGACAATAATGATGAGCAAAGTAGAAGGCAGAGGAGAAGAAGAAAATAAAATGTGAGAAGGATTGACTCCGTAAAACAAACTATCATCCTGAGTTTATAAGAGCTGAGCAAGGCTGTTAAAGAAATGACATTTTGGAGGTCAATCATTCATTGGATTGCCCTGGATGAGTTGACTCAACAGCATTTGACAATAACAGTTGGCATCTCTCCTTGGAAAATAGCAATAACAATTACACTTATATACCAAACAATAGCTCTTAGACCACTCTCCTTGGCAGTTCACAAGGTAATTCACATTTTTACCTAGCACACTCATTTTGCCAAACTAGGACAGATGGAAGGCTGAGTCAACTTTGAACCTAAGGTGATCGAATTCAGACTAAGAGCAGAGGTTTGACTGCAGTACTACAGCTGAAACACTTTGCCATGTGGGCTCATAATCTAAACTCATTGTGTCAGAGGAAGTAGTGGAGAGTGAAGATTATAAAGAAGGATGGAGAAGATTTTTTTCCAGGTTATTTTTTTAATAAGAACTTTTCAGAATATATGCAAATTTCTTCATCAACATGATGAAAAGCACTTGAGGTTTTAAAAAATGCAAATAGAAGAGATTTAAATTATTCATACAGGTGCAAGGCTTTTAATACTTAGCAATTCTGGGTCAGAATAATAGAGTGCAGTCCAGCTTTAAACTGGGGTGATAGACATGCTAAAATAAATTTCATGTCAGAAATTACTCTGGGTTGAAAGGATTTTTGCTGGAGAAAAACCACTCAGGAAATGTCCAAATGAGGTTCCTTTCATGTCCCCAAGATCCGTCGTGCAGCACTTGGGTAGCAAACTGATCTTCCAGTCTTCAAGCTTAGCATCTTAACCACTAAGACATGCAGTGCTGCTGGTAGCCAGGGACTTTTGTCACACCCCTAGCCCCTGTACCTACAACTTTCCAGAGTCCTGCTGGAAAGATCTGAAGATAACAATTAACTTCATTCACAAAAAGGTATGAGGGTTCCTGATCAAAGAGATTCCTGAGGCTACCATCATGTAAAGAAAGATAGATATGCCTTACAGGGGTTTCTAGTACAATCATGAATGTTGCAAAAGGGAAGGCAGGAATTGCAACAGACATCCCCCATGCACTTCCTCTGATGAAGTTACTACATGTTTACTTTTTCCACGTGACCTGAGGCATGTCTAAATAGTATACCGGTAGTTTCTATTCATGTTTTTCTTCTTTTTGTTTTGTGCTTGGATGTAGAACAAAGCTGCTCAACTCTCTGGCAAGTCTTGTCTTTGCTTGTACAGAGAAAATTATGAGAGAGGGGTGGCTCTAGACTAGTGATGGTGAACTTTTGAGAGACCAAGGGCCGGAACTGCAACACAAACCTACTTATTTATCACAAAGTGCCAACATGGCAATTTAATCTGGATATTGAGGTTTTAGTTTAGGGGAGGGAAACACAACTCATACATTAATATCTTTTGTCTTAAAAGAAAAGCACAATAATAGGGAATCACCTTTGCCACAGACGCAACAGGCTGCCATCCAAGCTGCACCCTTACACTGCATGTGAGTGGTCCTCCTTGCCCCAGACAGGAAAGGGAGGAGGCGCTCCCATTGGGCTGCTGGGCAGAGGGGTGGGTGATGTGAGAAATGTCCTCAGGTATGTGTGAAGAGGGAAGAGGGGAGCAGCCACACACCACATCCCTCTGGCTTTCTAGTAATGAACTTTGGTGAGCTCGGTACTGGGGCAATGGCGCATGTGCCCACAGAAAGGTCTCCAAGTGCCCCCTCCAGCACACATGCCGTAGGTTTGCCACCACTGCTCTAGATGATCCTATTTGTTCACATGGATGATGCCAGAGCAGGCAATGATCTAACTCTTGTCCATTCTAAGAATTGTCCATAATGTTGGTTGGATAACTGAAATTGTATGACAGGTGGCCTGCAGATCTTCAAAGGCAGAAGAGGCAGAGACCAGGTCCAGTCTGCAGATTAGGAGCTTCCCACTGCTGCTGTGAACATTTATTTTGCCACTCCTCTCCACCATACCTGTCTATCTCATGGTGGGAACTGACTGACAGAAGGCATCACTGACCAGCTGTCATGAAGCATATAGGTCCTCAAGTCATTTCAATGCACACAGCATGATGACCAGGTTGGCTTCAATATATTCTGCCTTCAACACAACTGCCATCAAGATAATTGCTACTGATGCTGCAGGAATGAATCCAACTGTTTTCATAGATCTGACTGTCCTTTTATTTGACACTGTCATATATAATGCTGTTTCTAAGCTCTTTGCATGTTTTTTTTTTTAAATTCTTAACATTTGTTCTCAGACAGAAGGTGCTTCTAAAACCTTGCCACCCCATTAAGGCATTGTAACTTTGGCATAACAGGGTCCTAAAACAGATGATCAGGCAGCAATCTATCTAGCAGAAAGTCAGCCCATTGTCCTATCCTGATCAGTATTGTCTACCAAAACATTTCTCCAGGGTTTCAGACAGGAATGTTTCCTAATTCTATCTGGAGATAGCAGGAATGGAACCTGGTAACTTCGGAACGCAAAACACTCAGTGTGTTCCTAGGTAACATCTGTTTCTCTAATTTGATAGAGTTTCAGGAAATATTTGGTAACATCAAATTCTGGTTGGCAGATTGATATAAAACTCTGTATAAATAGCAAAAGTGTTCTCCAATAGCTTGACCTGCATGCAGCATTACTATCAGTGAGTACTGGGAGCATAAGAGAGGTTACCCATGCCTGAGGGTCATCTCCCATGTCCACTCTTAGTCTCTATAAGATTTTCAGTAGTAACTGGTTTATTAGACTCAAAGACTCTAGGATTCTGTTTTGAACTACAATTTCCATTGAGGACTATAGAATCAGCAGGCTGTGAAAGGCTGTTGTTGTTAGATTGACCCACTTCAATTAGCCAGGAAAACTTTGCTCTGAGCTCTTGTGCAAAAATCAACAAAGTCATCTGTTAATTAAGCATCTCAGCTCATTAGGCACTTCCTTTTGCATACATTTATCCCTTTTAGCTCCAAAGCTATGCCAGACAGTTGTTTTACAACATGCTCACCTGAATCAATAAGCACACAAAGATCATAAACCTGCAAAGAAAAAAGAAACAACCTCACTATTTGATGAATTGGATACTAGCCCACTATTTATTACTACTGCTTTTGCTATACTAATATTAAGAGACCCCTCCGCTCTGAAAGCTGTTTCCATAATCATGATCCAGACAAGAGACAGAAGTAATCAAAACGTATTTTCTCTATGTAACCTTGCTAAGATCTGGTTCCCTGCTGACAGCACTGCTAATTCTCCTCTTTTAGCACTGCAACACCAATCTTCCTATAGTCCCTTACAATATCTGAAGAAAAGGATTTTAGGTAGTGTTTGTGTTTCATTGTGATTTTTTTTATTACTTGTAAACTGCCCTGAGTCACTTCAGTGAGAAGGGCAGTGGAGAAATATGAACAAATAAATAATAAAATTTCATTTCTTGCAGAACAGACTCATAAATGTGGGGAGGGGGAGGGGGAGGAGAGGGAGATGTCTCTCAGGACAACAGTTGACCTCTGGCTGTGCCTCATCCCATTAAGCTTCTTCAATCAACTCATTGGGAGATTTGTAATGTTTATTCTGCAAACCTAACTCCTCCAACTTCCTTCCATCAGATATTCACCTGACAAACTGACTGCATTTTATTACCAGTTGCAAATAACTCATTGATTTACATATCCATCACCTGAACCAACCAACTTTAACCAACTACTCTGGGCCTCTCTATCAGATGTATAAATGTATACCATGAAAATCCACTCTTATGTCTGATGAAGTGGACTTGATCCACGAAAGCTAACATTAAAATACTGGAGTTAGTCTTTAAGGTCCTACAGCAGTTTTTGTCTTTGTTTTGTTTTGTTTACTCTCTGACATCCTTGCACGGACTAAGATGACTACAACTTCAAAAATTAAAATCTTCAGTTGGGTTTGTCCAGTCTCTTAGGTCAAACATGAAAGACCAAACCTTGATCATAATCAGGATCACAATCAAAATTGGATCATAAGCAGTTGTTAGATAATAATCTGCAGAACGTCCTAGATATGACCATGTTGAAGCTGCTGGGCTGCCTGTCAACACTGGGCAAATGCAGTTGTGGATACCGCAACCACTAACAATAATAATTTTGTGTCAGAAATTATTCTGGGTTAAATGGTTTTTTTTTGCTGGAGAAACTCCACTCAGGGGATATACTATATGTACAACAATATGGTGAGTCACTTACAACCATTCAGGACTTACACTGAGACCCCCATGGGCATTAGCCAGCACAGATAGTGGTGAAAGATGCTGGGAGCTGGGAAACAACTACATCTAAAGATCCACAAGCGGCCCATCACTGTATCATCTGGATCAGCCACTTAGAGACATTACCTAAACATCACATGCAGCACTTCTAGGCAGAGGGGTTTATTTTTTTCAGCCACATACTACCTAGATTCAGACATGCAATGAGCAGGGGGAGTTTCACCCTTTGAGGTAAGCTGAAGAGCTACCACATGTTTCTGGTCTTTAACACAGACAGTGAAGAATTTCCAGACATCCTGTATAATTTTCTCCCAAAGTTAATAATTATGTTTCATTCAAATTGCTCTATTTTTCTACACAACTCCACAACAAGCACAAAACTGCTGCTTTGTCTAGAAAACAGAAGTGTTAGAACCATTGCTTGTCTCTTTCTCCACCATCACTCCATCCTTCTGTGCTTCCTGTGTCTGTGAGTGCTGATTCTTTCTCAGGGGGAAAGGAATGATAATAATACTTGTTTTATACAGATCCATTCTGTGCAAATTTAGAGGAACAGCTCTGTAAGGAAAGATCCCTGGGAAGATAAGCCCTGGGCATAGACTTCATGGCTGAAGAACCTGAGAGACTGGTGTGGCATGTCCTCAGAAGAACTGTTCTGAGGCGTTAAGAACAGGAAGATTGTTGCCATGATGATAGCCAATATCTGGAAAGGATAAGGGAGGAGGACAGGGAGGAGGAGGAGAAGAAGAAGAATTCCTTCTCTGCTTCTTCTTCCATGTCTAGACCAGACATGAAGCTGCTAAAATGAGATGAAGCATATGAGGGGGCTTTCAAATTATTTGTTAAGGTGCCTTTCTAATTAAGCAGGATAAATGGATAAACAAATTAGTTACTTAAACCTACTTCAAATTATCAAGGCTGAGTCTGGATTCCTTGGTTTGGTTTGGAGGACAATATGCAACTTCAGAATGGATCCAAATCTGATCCAGTGCCTTTTCTTTTCCAGCCAATTCAATTTGTGACCAAAATCACAACCAGGCTTTAGAGATCCCTACTTATTTAGACTGGGAAACTGCAATGGGTAGATATATTTTCTTTTCTTTCCACACTGATTTTCATGTTATTTAAAGACATGATAGACATTAAAGAGAATAGGAAACCCACCAAATGTCAGACAGCTACTTTCAAGGATTTCTGAACTAGGAGCCATCAAAGTGCCTCAGATCCTAATCAATTGGTAATTTTGCTTCAATCTACCTTAGTGTTTAATTTGAGCATGTAACTTTGATGGAGATGTCATTCCAACTAGTCCACTTCAGAGTGGTTCAGTTAGTAATTCAGGTTTTGACTGATCCTGGAGTTCAGTCTTGCTAATTAGAAAGCTTTTCAGCTGAGTGGCAGGGCCGTAGCCAGAGCAGGGCCATGTTGGGCCTGGCCCACCCTGAGTTAGCAGTTTGCCTACCCTGGCAAAGTGAAGTATCCCATAGGAATGAATTGAAAAGAGGCTTTGATGCCCACTCTGAAAAATATTCGCCACTCACATCTAGAATCCTGGCTATGCCCCTTCTAAGTGGTCATAAAATCTTTCAGCTTGAGCTAGAGCCAAGTTATATGAGGATGGAGACATTGATTGCATTTTGGTCATTTGTATTATGGCCATCATGGCTTAGTGGTCAAGACACTGAGCTTGATGACCAAAATGTTTGGCAACCCAGCAGTTCAACACCCGAATGCTGTGTGATGGAGAGAGCTCCCATCATCTCTCTCAGCTCCTGCGAACCTAGCAGTTTGAAAGCAAAAAATTGCAAGTAGATAAACAGGTACCAATTCAGTGTTAAAGGTAACAGTGTTACATGTGTTTCGGTGTCTAGTCATGCCTGCCACATGACCACAGAAACCTCTGCAGACCCAGACAATGCTAGCTTTTTGGCTGAAAATGGAGATGTGCACTGTACCCTACAGTCAGACTTGAATGGCTTTAAATTGAGGGAGACCTTTATCTTTACCTATTGTGAATCAAAACATCCTTTTCACCAATATACTACTACAGCAAGGATTCTCGAGAGGAACAAGAAAGTGAAGAGTCTTTCATCTGGGATGAATATGGGACCCGTGTATGCATAAGAAAGAGGAGCAAAAGCATTCCATGATGCTGAGTTCTTTCTTTCTCCTCTCCCCAAAGGTTTCTATTTTGTGATTAGGACCCTCCTAACATTCTTCTCTCCTTTTACAGCAGAAGTGTAATAAATTAATTCAATTAATTTAAATCTCTTGTGATATTCCCAAACTCAATGATAATCATAATAATCTGAAAATGAGGGCTAAAGAGTCTCAGTAGTGAATTCTCATGAATGCAAAAGAGCTGCCCAGTCAACTTTCCACTTTTAAGCATTTTCCAGCACTAAGTGCTCCCTGAACATCATCATGTAATTAAGGCAAGCTTTTGATGTTTTAGAAAACTCCGGCATCACACAGTGTTTCTGGGCTCTTGGTATCCCAGGATTTCAATTTATCATCTAACTTGGATTCCTGGTTTTGCTGCCTCAGCCTGTGTTGTACAATCCCACTTTCTTGGACATTCTCAGAGTGGTCTGGATTTAGCACCATGGTTCCTTTCTCTCCACTCTTCACCTGTGTTTGGAGACAGGGAGAGAGGCCTCATGGTTGAGCTTGGTTTTGTTGGGAGGTTTCCTTGCCCCACCAAACTCAATCTCAATTTGAAATACACTTGGTTTTATTAGCTGCTGTTTACTGAAACGGGCCATGGTGGCTTAGTGGATTAAGACCCAAGTGCTGTGTGATGGAGTGAGCTCCTGTTGTCTGTCCCAGCTTCTGCCAACCTAGTAGTTCAAAAGCAAGAAATTGCAAGTAGATAAATAGGTACTACTTTGGTGAAAAAGGTAACAATATTCTGTGTGCATCTAGTCAGTCCTGACACATGACACAAGTGTCTGCAGGGAGCACTGGGTCTTTGGCTGTAAATGGAGTTGAGCACCATTCCGTAGAATCCCACACGACTGAGCAAGGGAGATCTTGACATTTACTATTTACTGCATTGTCTTTCCAACAAACTCAGGATGGTTTTCACAGGGCAATTTTTTTTCACTACCTCACCTTCAAAGCCACTTTGTGAATTGACTCAAAATGCCTGACATTCTTCAAGAAGAAAAAGAAGGAGCTTCTTTTGCTCTTATCCTTAGATTTCCTCCTATAACAGTGATGGTGAACCTTTAGAGGGGTTGTGCTGGGGGGAGGGAGGAAGCACTCCCATTGGGCTGCTGGGCAGATGGGTGGGATGAACTTTGTGCTGTGATGACATTGTACGTGCCAACAGAGAAGCCTGGGAGTGCCACGTCTAGCATGCATGCCATAGGTTCGCCACCAGTGTCCTGTAAGATCAATTTGGAGAGGACATCCAGCAAGGTTTCTTGGCTGTTTTATATGGGGTACACAGAAAGAGCCTCCTAGAAGACTGTGGTATTTTTGAACCACTATCGGCCGTACCTTGGTAATGGCAACCTTGTGTTGCCAGCTAGCCTTTCTCAAACTAGATCAGGTGAAAGGAACTGCAGAATGAGCTCACCAAAAGGTACCTTCATTGTGGCAGTTTTGCATCTGGCCTAGACAGGAAGGAGAAGGTCATGTTGGCCTTTTGTTGCTGTTATTCCCCCTTAGAAGATTAATACTGTCACTGAAAGCTCCTAGTGACAGCTCTTTATAATGTGGTGGCTCAAATGGTTAAGACCCTGAACTCACTGACTTGAAGGTTGGAGTTCAATTTCCAGGTGCTGCATGACCGAATGAGCTCCCATCTCTGTCCCCAGGTCCTGCCAATCTAGCAGTTTGAAAGCAAGAAATTGCAAGTAGATAAAAAGTGACCACTTTGGTGGGAAGGTAAGCAGTATTCTGTGCATTCCAGTGTTGAGGCATGCCTCCCACATGTCCAGAGAAATGTCTGCAGATGCAGAGAGTGCTGGCTCTTTGGCTATTAACAGAGATGAGCACTGAACCCTAGAGTCGGATACGACTAGCTTTCAAACAAGAACAACCTGTACCTTTACCTTATAATAAAGGCGAATTCAGCTTCTCTGGAAATCAACTACCTTTCAGACATGCTCTTTGAAGAAACGTTGCCGATATTCTTTAAATAAATGTTTCTCCATGCTGGATGTTTGCCATTTGTGTGTTTGCTTATGCCTTGGCACCCGTATAGAAAGCTTCCAGTCCCATGCAAGATGCTCTTGCTACCTGTCTGTTTCCTGTGCAAAACAAATTGCAGGAAGGAAACCAACCAAATGACAAAGTGATAGATACAAAATACAAATTGTCAGCACGAATCACCCTTGAGGTGATATCAGGAAATCCCACAGGCAGGGAAAGCCTTGTTGGAACTTCACAGAATGATGTAACAGGAAAAATTGCCAAGGATAAGTTATTCAAGGAGAAACTATCATGCCCCCAATTTAATGGGGAAGTGATCTTCCTCCTAGTTCAAAATGCTTAACTGCTACACAGTAGTGGCCGTGTAAGCTGGAAAAATGGGAGGATGCTGCTTTTTAAATAGTGCTATCTATACAAACTAAGTTTAAATGGTTGGTATAGAGAGAAAGAATAGGAGACACATAGATCTGACCTTTCTGATAGGTGTGCACTGTAGTCTATAATCTCTTTCAGCAGGCCATTGGTCGAAATATATCTGTGGATGTAGAGTTCTGTAGAAAATGAGAATTTAGATAAAGACTAAGTGACTTGCCTATTATTATTGCTTCTCATTCCCTCCAGGTATTCGCTTTTCGTGCTATTTATGAGACAGATTAATGACAGATCTCTCCTGTCTTTTTAGAAACAGATTGATAGTGTCCATCCCCTGATAACAGCTGTCACGAGACAGCTAACATTTTGTTTTCTATTTCCATTGAAGAACAAGCTCTTTATTTTAGATTACACTCTTCTTCAGCACATTATAAGAAGCCCTGATGGTCTAGAGGTTAAACAGCTGTATTGCAGCCAAAACTGCTGACATTCTCAGTTCGATCCTGACAGGGTTCAAGGATGACTCGGCCTTCCATCATTCCGAGGTCAATAAAATAGGTTCCTAGCATGTTGGGGGTGAAAAATGGTAATTACCTTGTGAACTGCTCTGACAGGGCACTAAGTGTTATAGTGAGGTAGGTAAAGGTAAAAGTTGCCCTTGCTTGAAATCAGTTGTTTCTGGCTCTAGGGTTCAGTGCTCATCTCTGTTAATAGCCAAAGAGCCAGTGGACATGTGGCAGGCATGCCGACTTGCCAGCCTTCCCGCTAACAAGGCAAGCATAGAATGCTGACAGCTAATCTTTCTCACACTAGGTTAGGCAAAAGAAACTGCAGAATGAACTCACCAAAAGGTGGCTTCATTTTGGCAGTTTCATATCTGGCCTAGACGATGATGGCAATGAAGGAGGAGGAGGAGGAGTAAAATTATTGATTCCCATGTCAGTCTACAGAAAGGCCTTTGGTTTGATTCAGTATAACTTTTCTTATATTCTTATCATGTTTAGACTGTGGTGGCTCAGTGGTTAAGAAGCATGCCTTGTTAGTGGGAAGGCTGGCAAGTCGGCAGTTTGGGACCTGGATGCTGCATGATGGTATGTCTCTGTCCAAACTCTTGGGGACATGAAAGGAGCCTCATTCGGGTGTCCCCTGAGCAGAGTTTCTGCAGCAAAAAATCCTTTCAACCCAGAATAATTTCTGACACGAAATTATTATAACGTTCAGACTTAAGTTGCAGAAGAAGGGCTATAGTTTGCCTTGGTTGTCAGTTGGGGTCACTGGAATTATAGATGATGCATCGCAGAAATGAAAAAGAAGCAGTGAGTTCTCTGTAATCAACAGAAATATCTGTAACACTATCACACAGCCACTGTACTCCATTGCAGCAAAATAATGAAAGGTCATGTGGTACCTTTAAGATTAATAGATGTACTATATCATGAGCTTTCTGCTGTATGTCTGCAAAAACACACACCATAATAAATCTACTAGAGTAATCACCACATGACTCCTTATTTATAATACCAGTTTTGCAAACCCCCAGACAACTCCATGTTGCTCTTCCTCTCTTATCTCTTAAAATCAAGAACATTATCTTAATTTTAGACTCAGCGGTTCTAAACATATAAACCAATCTCTCAGGTTCTTGGTCAAGAAAGTCTTGTATTCCCTAAAGTTTGCTTCCCATTAATTTTACATTACATACTCATCTACAAAAATGGATACTTTTGCTTCCCCATTAAGCCAGCAAAGTGTTTCAACTTCCTACATTTTATGAGTTTTATGTTTTCGTGGTCTTTATTTATTCATTTTAGTATTAAATTGGTCATTCTCATGATCCAAAGAATTCTTAACATCCTATAATAAATCCCTCTTTCTATTGCTTTTGCTTAGGAAATTCAAGGACTACAGCCCTAAGACATCTGCAGGAATTTTCCCCATCCAGACCTCTGAAGGATTTAGGATGGACAAACAAACAAACAATAGTGATTTTACCTCTCATCAAGTAAGCCTGTTAAGACACTTATAGTCATGAGAAATCTATTCCAAATTGGGGGATGGACCGTCCAGTCCTTTCCTGGACCATATCATTTTTGCAATTGCAAACATTTTGCTACCCCAAGAACCTATCCCCGCTGGTCTATTCATTAATCATTTAGAGAGAATATATATACAAATCTATTTTAAAAATACATATTTAAATGTATAATTAAATATGCATGCTTAGATGTATTGCCTCTCAAAACATGCATTTCTAACCATATTTTCTCTCAATTACAAAAATGTATAAAAACGGCAAATATTTTAATTCCTCACATTAATCTGGGAGCTCTGAATCAGGTCACTTTGCAGTGAAATTCAGAAAGAATAAATTATTCAAGCACCTCTGTCCCAAGACAGAGGGAATCATAACTGTGCAAAGCATGGCAATATTTTTGTTGTTTAGTTGATTTTGTCACTGTTTTTTAAAAAACTTTTCAGTATAGTTGGTTCCTTGAATGTCTGGCAGGACATCCATTATGGCAATGGAGTAGACCATACAGCTAGTGACTCAACACCGAGTTTGGGTGGCAGTAAATAACCTGTCTCCCTAAAGGGGCCAATAGCTATGGACAGATGAGCCCCTTTAGGTGGTGTGATGGTGCCCTCAGTGGTGGAAATGCCCATGGAAACCATCATATTGGGCTAAATGGCAAAATGAAGTGAGGAGGGACTCTGATTCCCAACGGTCATGGAGGAGGAAGAGGCCAGCCAGAGGGACTGGCTGTGAAGGCGCACCTTGTCCATATCCTCAAGGCTGCAGCAGTCCATTGCAGTCCAGGTGTTAAATCCTGCATGTCTCATTTCATGTGTGCTGCAGGAAATGCCTCCATGATCATAGTGTGTGGGTCACTTCATGGCAAGCTGGGATCCACCTTAAACAAATTCATGGTAATGGCATTTTTCCTGCCATGGAAAAAAATGCATTCTTGGATACAAGTTGCAGCTGACGGTTACTTGAATTTGTTTCTTTTTTTAAAAAAAATTGTATATAAAAGCAAGGGTAATAAATAGTGTAATCAACAAACAACAAAGAAAAAGCTATCGGCTTTCCATCACTCATCTACTTGTTTTATAATGTGACCAGTTCATCTTCATTTTAGTGATGCTAGCTGTTTTTTTTTTTTTTTGGTTCTATGATTGTTGTCTTCTTTTGTATAACCTGATAGCTATCTTTTATTCTGATCATGGTGGGCTTCAGAAATTTTTACTACCACACTGTGAGAATGGTATGGTTGGTGTGGCCAGGAGGGAAGTCCTGTGTTGCACCCAAATGAGGACTACTTTATTTCAAAACTTGGATGGGTGGAGCCAGCCAGAATTTCTACTACAGGTTCTGGCGAGCTGGTGTGAACCTGCTGATGCCCACCACTGAGTCTGATGCTTTCTGTCTTGCCACTGCTCTTCAGGTTTTAGTGAGCTTTTCCCATTACATTTTTTTTTTTTTAGAATCCAGGTTTGATCAGCATAAGTTAGTTCTGGCTACACATGTTGATAATCAACTGTGTTTCTTAAATTTTATATAGATGCATAATATATAAGAAACCAGATTATTTAACAACAAAAAATGCAACTAAATAAAACACCCTAGTAGTTAAACTGATGTGCTCAGGGCGGGTGGTTATAAGTCCTGCCGCCGCCCCAACGGACTCCCAGCTCTTGTCCAGTCCGGCCCGGAGAGAGCGAGAGTCAGCTGTGCTTTGGGGCGGGCGGCTATAAGACCTGCTGCCACCCTCAACGGACTCTTGGGGCTGAGAGGACTAGTTTCGAGATTTTTATGTATTGTTTTGTAATAGTTCTGATGTGTTTCTACGATGACCTGATATTGAGTAATTTGTAACTATGATTGGAGATTCTGGTAATTTTGATTTGTAATTGTGATTGGGGATTGGGGATTTTGGATATGTTTTTGATTTATTTTTGAATTATTTGAAGTGTTGCTGAAATGTTTTAATAATGTTTTGATTTTGTAATTGTGATGAGGGACTTATATATGTGTGTGTGTTATGTGACACTTCAATATGTGATACCTTAATATGTTTTGTCATGTGATACTGTATTTTATTATTTATGCTTTTAGCCGCTCTGAGTCGCTTCGGTGAATAGAGCGGCATACAAATCCAAAATACAAATACAGGTGCAAATGTTCTGCAGTTAAAACTGCTGATGTTGATTTTTTCAGGAGGGGCACACCAAGGAAGCAGAACTATCAAGATCTGTAAGAACCATGGAAAGATTATTGGTAAAGATATTCCTACATAATCACATCGCCAATGCCCAGTTAAGAAAACAAAGCAGAGACATCGAATATGTTGCTGAATATCATAAATGCATATTGCACTGGCTTGAACAAAATCTCTTGAATGGCAGATGGGTGTTGGAGAGCAGCATTCACCAAGTGGTATCTCAGAGGAATAAAAAGATCCCTTGGCAGGCCCTCCAAAAGATGAGAAGACCCAATCATGAAAAGTTTTTGGTTGAACCTGGAGGAGAAGAGTGTGGCAATAAAAAGAACAGAAAGTGAGTCATGACCAGCAGGAACTCACCCCCTGATAATCTGGTCAATTGAGGAATCAAGGAATAGGACCTGCAAGATAAATGGTATATTTAAAGAGTGGTTCTACCAGTTCTATAATGAGTTTCCATGGCTCAAAAGGAATTTGACCCTAGGTCAAATTCTGTGTATGTATGTATCTATTTCTCTGTCTACGTGCATTTTAAATCATAATGGATGTGACAGTGAGCTGAATAGGTTTACTGTCAAACCCATGCAAAACTGACTTGGAGCAAAAAAGGCTGGTTCATTCATCCCTAATAACAAACTTGGTGGACCTTTGGAGAACTTTCTGTGTCCTCTCGGCAACACAGAAATCCTGCAAAGGACATTGCTGATGAATGTTTAGATATTTAAGCTGAACAGCTCTCCTGAGAGGCTGAGACATTAATATTAACATGTGGATGCAACCTAAAAGCTTCTCAGTGTCACCATTTATCTTATTTACTTCCACCAACTAAAATGTCAAGCTGATACGCTGCTTCTAAGTCACTCAGGACAACTCACAATGAAGGAAACATTTCAAACTTGGGACAACAGGCTCCCAGGGGATCTGAGTCAAGCATTTATTCACTGAATTCTACAACCTTCCTATAGCCTGTGATTTGTCCTTGAATAGACAGCAAAGAGTCTCAAAGGGAGCATCTGCATTTTGATAGGTCAATTTCTTCTAGAAATAGAAGTATGTCACATGGAAAGAAGGCCTAAGGCCCAGTGTGTCCCCTCTGCCTTGTGATAAAACGCATCCCATAGGCATCAGAGGTCATGGAGACACTGGAGTTGGTAAGTGGGCTAGGTCCACAGATCTCAAAAAGAATGGAGTGAAGAAGTCAATCTATTGTGTGCCTGCTTGTCTGTCTTGTGACAGGCCACAATGCCTCCCCATCATGGAATAATGGAGCACAGATTTAAAAGGGATGTTGAAAAAAGGAAGGGGAGGAGAAAGGGGAAGATGAGGGGAGGAATTAGGTATCAGCAAGCTCTGGATCTGTAGAGGAATTGAAGAAGGATATCAGGGATATCTGTTTGTCTTTTCCTGCCTGCCAGGAGAGATACACTAGAACAGTGTTTCCCAACCTTTGGTTTTTGGACTTCAACTCCCAGAAGCTTAAGTCAATTCCCCAAAGCACTGATCAACCAGTGTATTGACTTAGGTTTCTGGGAAATGAAGTCTAGAGTAACAAGAAGGAGTGGCAAGCCTTGATGGCTCCCTCCAAGTCTAGTCCCTGTATGGGGACAGAGAAAATGCTGCCTCACCTTGGGTGAGAAGGCTTCTTCCAGAGAGCTGGAGAAACAAGGAACAAAGTCTCTTGGAAATAGACATGCCACTAGTTGCTGGTTACTGAGATGACAAATAACCTGCCTTTTCTTGAAAGAACATCTCATGATGAAAGTTTGATATCAAAAAAATTACCTCAGATTGAAAAGTTGTGGAAAGGGATTGGAGAGCTGATACTTACCTAACTTGGTCAAAGTTGAATTTTTCAAAGCAACTTTGTTAAGTCAACAAAAAAAAATCTGTTAAGTAAAAAACAACATCAAAGGAAGACAGCTTTTTCTTCATCATACCAGCATATCCATCCCCTCACTTTGGGTCACAATGTGAAAGTATTCAAATGTCTCTTATTGTGGATGGTGTGTGAACTTTTCTGATATTGGCCTCTGTGGGTATGTTTTTCAGGATAAATTGGGGTTTTAAGTTGCTAGGAAAAAACCTCAGTAGATATGATTACCAGACTTTATGACTTCTGCCTGAACAGAAATCAGCACCATGATGAGAGGCTATGCTACCCTCCATGCTAAAAGCAGTCATGGCTCACATTATTGTATTAGGTATCTTTTATATCTGTTGTACAGTGAAGGGGAAAAAAGGCTACACGAATATAGTAGTTCTTAAACAGAGATGCCACATGTAACACTGGACAGATAAAGAAGTAGTCTAAGTGGGACTGTGACTAGAATAAAAAATTGCTAATTTTCTCATCCTTGATGAAGAAGATTATCTTGACCCACTGAGACATTCTGTCAAAACTATTGAGTAGATGGTCTATGAAATTTTCAAATCATACATGAGAGCATTTTTTTCATCATACCATTCACAAAATGCAAGTAAACAAGCAACAAGTATGGCATGTTTTTTCCATTGAAAACCTTGGCTAATATCCTGGTGTGTAACATAGGCTTAGCTCTGCCACAGCTTCCTATTCAGAAAGGAAGTTGTCCTATTGCTAGCTAGGATGGAGATAGGCCATGAAGCCTTTCCAGTTCGCTTTTTCTCCACACAATCCATATCTAGGTTGTCTGAAGGAATGTAACTGGCCTGTGAAATGTGCAAAATGAAGAATTATGAGTTTGTACCTAGTTAAGACGCTGAGCTTGACAACCAGAAGGTCACTAGGGCAGCAGTTTGAGACCTGATGGAGTGAGTTTCTGTTGTCTGCCAACCTAGAAGTTCAAAAGTAAGAAATCACAAGTAGATAAATAGGTACTGCTTCAGTAGGAAAGGTACCAGTGTCCCATGCACACCAGCATCTAATCATGCCTGCCACATGGCTCTTTGGCTGTAAACAGAGATGAACACTGCTCCCAAAGGAAGGGAACAGTAACCACCCTGTGTATTCTCTACCTGGAACACCCTGGAAAGCATCACCATAAGTCGGACTTGACATGATGAATACAATGATGATGATGATCATCATCATCATCATCACCATCACCATCACCATCACCATCACCGTCACCATCACCACCACCACCACCACCACCACCACCACCACCACCACCACCACCACCACCACCACCACCATATATTCACCCCATTTCCCCCAAAATGCTATGTGCTATAGAGCTGATATTATTCAACTGTTGTTTTGTTCTCAGTGGGCAACATTGAATGTATATACAGTGGTACCTCGCTTAAAGAACATAGTAGTTCCTCAGGATTGTTCTTTAAGTGAGTTTGCTCTTTAAGCAAAACACCATTGTAAGTGACCAATTGTGACTTCTGGCAGGAGGAATTGCAAACCCTGATTTAGTTGTAAAGCAAATTTTTGTTTGGTTTTAGTTGTTAAGTGGTCACCTCCAGACTTGATTATTGTAATGCACTCTACATGGGGCTGCCCTTGGTGACCATTCAGAGGCTGCAACTGGTCCAGAATGTGGCTGCCTGGGTGGTGATGGGTTGCAGGCAGTAAACATGTGCCTCACCACTGCTTCAGGAGCTGCACTGGTTGCCGGTGTGTCTCCAAGTGCAATTCAAGGTGCTGGTAATTAGTGGGCCAGGATACTTAAGAGATGGCGTCACCCCATGAACATCTGCCCATCCCACCAGAGCAGACCACAGAGGCTCTCTAGTTGTCCCATCGGTTAGAGAGGCTCATCTCTCTAGCACCAGAAAGAGGGTCTTCTCTTGTGTCTGCTTCAGCCCTTTGGAACCTCCTTCCAAATGAGCTTCATCTCCAGGCAGAGCTGCTTCCCCTTAGGAGGGTGTAAAAACATGGCTGGCAGGGCAGGTATGGGGTACTAACTATACGACGACCCCAACCTGCTGGTTGATTTGAATGCGTCTCCCGTTCTTAACTTTTTAATTGTTTTACCTGTTTTATCTTTTAAATCTTTTAACCTGATAAATTTTTGAGGGATTGTCACAGTTTTTATGAATGAATTTTATTGCTGGATTGTTTTACTATATTGCTGTTGTTAGCCACCCTGAGTCATTTCCCGAGGAGGGCGGCATATAAGTACTACAATAAATAAATAAACAAATGAATAAATAAATAAATAAATAAATAAATAAATAATAGATTTCAACATGAGCCAAGCAAGCTGTGATGTCATATTTTAAATAACTAAAAGAGCATAAAAACATGGACCTCAGTTCCCCACATACCATCGGACCCTGCTACAGTAGCACAGTAGGACCTCCCAATGGCGATAGGCTGCAAAAATCTCAAAACTTTAAGAGATGATGCTTCAATCCACCACGTCAAACTGACTTGTGAAGCATGGATCAACCAAGTAACCAAGTAAACTTAACAGACAGCTATCTATTTCTCCCTTAAAATAATTCGGATAGTTGTGTTAAATGACCCTAAAAGAAAGATATGTGTAGTAATGTGTGTGACTACTACCTTGCTTGCTGATGCAGAAATTGTATATTTGTTCTGTATGTGAATTAATATTGACCTTTTCCATTTGGCTAAGCAAACACAAGTCTTAGATTGAGTTTGCTGATGTGGCACTCTTTCTATGTTTTAGGGGTTACGTAAGGAATCCAATTTCAGACCGAGGCTCAACAGTCTTCTCAGTCTGTGAGGGGGATTCGATTTGTGCTCAGAATCCTCACAGTGATGGATGGGTGTGGACATGCCTATTACCTTCACCATGCAGGCAAAACAGTGCTGAAAAACACCTTAGTCAATGAGGAGATGTGTTCTAGCAATAAAAATCAGCACAAGTCTCTATGTGAAATACTGCTACTCACATTAGTCAATGGAAGGACTGAGGATGCATCCAAGCTGTAAATCTGAGCAAAGAAAGTACCACTTCAGTTTAAAGGAAAGACTCACCTCCTCAATCAATCAAAGCACTTCAATTAATGTTTATTCATGGAAAAACCAGTTCCCTTTCCCTCACTTTGTAGATAGTTAGTTATGTACTGTCAAGTTGGAATTGGCTTATAGTGACCTGAATAGAGTTTTCAAGGCAAGGGAAATATTTTGAGAGTACAGTAGTTCTATCAATGGGAATTTGAACCCTGGTCTCTGCAATCCTACTCCATCACTCTATCCACTACATCATACCAGGTACCTAGGGTGTACCTATCATAAAATTGGGGAACATGCCCCTCCCCCAGTGTGTGCAAAATTCAAGCAATATGAATTAACTTGAACACACATCTTGAAGCTCAATTAGATTGCTTCTATCATAAACTCAAGTGGTTAAGATGCTGACTTGGAAGCAGAAGATCAGCAGTTCAAAACACAAGTACTGCATGATGGAATGAGCACCCATCTCTGTCCCAGCTCCTCCCAACCTAGCAGTTCAAAAGCAAGAAATTGCAAGTAGATAAATAGGAATCACTTTTGTGAGAAGGTAAACAGGGTTCCGTGCACTTTGATGTCTGGACATGCCTGCCACATGTCCATAGAAATGTCTGTAAATACAGACAGTGCTCTTCGGCTATAAACAGAACTGAGCACTGAACCCTAGAATTGGATATGACTGGCTTTCGAGCAAGGGTGACCTTTACCTTATCATGAACAAGGAAGATCACAACATTCCCCATTCACAATTGACTTTAATTTGAACTTTAATTTGGAC
Organism: Furcifer pardalis; assembly: GCA_030440675.1. Taxonomy (NCBI): domain Eukaryota; kingdom Metazoa; phylum Chordata; class Lepidosauria; order Squamata; family Chamaeleonidae; genus Furcifer; species Furcifer pardalis. The sequence continues at coordinate 97,192,580 of CP126892.1, forward strand.
TGATCTGGGCTAATTTGTCATGCCTATGGGTAAATTTGTTTAATAATCCTGGAGGACTGGTTTTTATGTTGCACCATCCTCCTCGGCTGCACAAAGAGCTCCGAGTTCCGATTGAGCCATTTTTGCTAAGTTTTGAATGTTTAAAGTGACCTGAAATAGGAATAATGTCTTTTCTGCATCTATTTGAACTTCTGATGGGTCACAAGGCTGGACTTTGTTTATTGACCATTCCCCATCTGTTTCTTAGAGCTCCTCCCAGTCAGAGTTGGCAATGCCTGGAGAGATAGATCAAGGTCTGGATTGATGTAAGGCAGCTGTTATGCTTTTATTAGCCCTTCCATTGTTCCTTTGGGTGTTCAAGAACAAATTGCTGTCCACAACATCTGGACACCCACCATTCAATCCTGTGAATTCATATATTTTCTCTTAATGTGGTGGATCCCCAGATACATCTTTACCTTATCTTTAGGACTGCAGTAAACATGAATGGGTTTACTGCATATGGACAGTAAACCCATTCATGTGGATTCACAGGGACTTAGGCTTCTGGGAATTTAAGTTCAAGAACAGCTGCAGTGCTAAGGCTTGCCATCACTGCCTTAGGAGCTCAAGAGTTCTCTTTCAGAATTGTGCCATTTCTTTGGGAAGAAATCTTCAGCACAATTTTGTGCTTCTTCTTTGCTGAGAAGGTACAGAGAAACCCTCTTTGTGACACCATCTTTCTAAATCAGTTTAGATGGTATAGCTTTTATTGCACACAACACATCTTGGGACTCAAAATCATACAGGTGGGGGAAAGGAATGCAGCAGACAGTTACCCATTAAAGCAACAGAAGGGAGGCCTTGTACTAAAACTCCTACGTCAAAGGTTAATGAAAATTTTAAGATTTATTGCTATAAAAAAATAAAACAAACCTAGATGGTAGAGAATGAGCTCAAATGTAAGATAGCTGCCCAGTCTGCACTGTGTAACTAGCCATCTAATTTAAAATGATGCTAACATGCTCATAGTTCTGCCTAATTAAAAGGCTGATAAGGTACACAATCTATTAATTGGAATATGAAAATCCTTAAGGAGACATCCATTTTGCTAATATATTTGAAGATATCTGTTGTGTCTGTTTTGCATGGGTTGTGGGGTGTTGTTTTTTTTTGTGCTCATTAATGTATGGGAGCTTTTTGGTCATACTTGCTTTCGTTAGCAATTTTCTCCTTCTAATGGCTGTATAATTAAATCATAATGAATTGTTCAGGCTTATGTATATTCATGGAGAAATAGTTAATAATGAAGCTAACTATAATTAACTAAACTGGCATGCCCATCCATGGCTAATTATTTTCATTTCATTTTCTAGAGTTTTGGGGGCTATACACCTGAATAGTGAGCAGAATTTTTGGTTTTTAGTCTAAGAACCAGAACGGCAACATTTTTAATAAAACTGAGCCAGAGAAGCCAGATTGAAATGGAGAAGAAAATTCCTCTTCTAGTTAGGATCAAATTGCTCCATTTCTCATCACCAAATATGATGAGAAAGGGGAGTGTTAATTTCACTTTTTCCCATTGTGCAAAAATTGCAAATTAGTAGATTCTTTAAAAATAGGCTAGAATAACTTTCTTCTCAATTAGCCAAATGAAGTAGGTACATCTATTTCTAGCTGGGTCTGTGTGTTTAATAGTGGTTGGGGGTGAAAAGCATTTCAGGAGCAGGGGAAAGGTGGAAAATCAAATTCAACATTAATTCTAACTTTGCTAAACAGGGATTCAAACCCATTAAATGTTCAAGTAATATGGAGTATAAAACTATTTTTTAATAAAATGTATATGGTTAAATACAAATTCTTTCTACCTTGAAATTGAAGATGCTTGGAAGTATTTGTCAAGTCTTTGCAAAATGAATGAATGGATTTCTTACCTATCCCTTGTTTGGCCAGTCATACCCTTTTGGTTCTGTTCAGAAAAATGAGAATAATATGACCTGCGACGAACATGGCAGTTGACTCTTCACCAAGGACAGGGTAGCCCATCATGTCTTCCACACCACTGGATGAAGTCTTCCTGGACATACAACGTCAGCTCTTCAGCTGTTTCAACCTGCTTCTTAAACCAGGATATTTTATTTTGAGATCACTTCATTGTGTTAGAGCCACTATAACAGTGATGGCTAACCTTGGCACTTGAGCTATTCTGGAACTTCAATTCCCAGAAGCCCTGATCAGCAGGAGTGCTGACTTGGGTTTCTGGTAATTGAAGTCCAAGAACAGCTGGAGTGACAAGGTTCACCACCAGGGCACTATAATCTTTATCACTTAGTGAAAACTCTGATGTTTTAAAATATCCTTTCATCTGACAAGGATATTATACCGATCTGGATGGGAGCTGGCTTTACTCTCAAGTGCAGAGATTTTGAAAAGAAAATTTGCCTTAATTGACTTCTGGGATCTTTTGTGACTCTCATGAAAAATCTAATGCATCCTTACTTAGAAGGGGACAACATTCTGATCCCAACTCCCACTTCTCAGTATCATGGCTTTCTGATAAAGAGGGTTTGAAATTATCTTTGTCTCAGTACATTGCATTAGCAAAAATGAAAAAGATCACAGGGGGGAAATGCAGTAAGTTTCCTGGGACTCAGTCAATTTTTATTCTAAATCCTTTTTGTCTTTTAAAAAAATGGAATTGAAAAATATGCATAGCAAATGGTTTAATCATTTGGATATTGTTTATAATCCTTCAACTGACTAGGTCATAAATTTCCTAGCTTGTAGGTCTACTTCTAAGGACTGCAGTGGCTTAGTGGTTAAGACACTGAACACGGGGCTTAGAAGATTGGCAGGTCAGCAGTTTGCCCCCAAGTGCTGCATGATGGAGGGAGCTCTCATTCTCTGCACCAGTTCTACTAACATAGCAGTTCTAAAGTAAGAAACTGTAATTAGATAAATAGGTACTGCTTTAGTGGGAAGGTAACAGTGTTCTGTGCACTCTTGTATATATTTATTTATTTATTTATTTATTTAGATTTATTATCCCGCCCCAATCAGGCGAACCTGACTCTAGGCGGCTTACAGAAATTCATAAATTAAAACCTTAAGGTTCATAAATTACTTAAAAGTCAATTAAAAAAGAATTAAACGCTGAATTTCCAAAAATCTAAAAGATTTAAAAAGGTTAAAAGGTTTAAAAAGATTTTAAAAGTTTAAAAGAGTGAGGGAGGAGTGGCTGTCCCATCATATCAGCCACCCAACATGGGACCCCAAATATAGTCATGCCTGCCACAGAAGCAGACAGCACTGACACTTTGGCTGTAAACGGAGATGAGCACCACACCCTAGAGTTGGGTATGACTAGCTTTTGAGCAAGGGTGACCATTACCTTTACTTAGGTCTACTTATACGCAGAATGAAGTATGACCCCTGGTACACAAACATCCTGTCTACCTTGATGCGAGTTAAATTTTTGATGTGCTTTCCATAGAGCTTGAATAAGATTGAAATAAGAGAGCTGTTGCCATCTTACATGACTTTATGATCACAGGGGTGGGGGGTGGGACATAAAAGATCAAAGGCTTAGCCTCTCTTTTACCTATTATTCTTTAGCTTCTGGCTTAGCAGAATTCCAAATGGCATCTTTCAGAATATAAGAATATATTTTCTGAATAACACGTACTGTCGACAGGGAGAAGACCCTAAATCAAATCTTATCTTCCTTGTCATTACAGCTTGTACTAGACTTTTCAGGAGAAATTAATATCCTCTGGCAATATGCTGCTATAAAAAGCAACAGACGGCTGACCATGATCACAGAAGTAAACCCTTGTCCTCTTTCTATTGCTTCTGGAAATCTACTAGTTGTAAAATGAAAATGTGGATGAGCTCACTTAAGGAAGAAGAAATGGTTTAACAAGGATAACATGAACTCCAAAGAGCCCTGATTATTGTAGGCAGTTGAGTCAACCTGTTGAGAAGGTAGTGGATTAATCTTCAGACTCTTCAGCTATGAATCTAACAATTAACTCAATTAACCTAAACATGTATGCAACCCAAGCCTCAACATAGCTACATTTGTGAACAAACTGAATTATTTCTTTATTTTTATTTTATCTAGACCCCCTTGCACGATCATTTTGGGTTTTTGGACTGGAATTCCCAAAAATTCCGAGCCAGCATGGCCCCTTAACTGAGAGATTTTGGGAGTTGTCATTGAAAAACCACATTACATTCCCTAAGATCTTAATCTATGCCAGAAATAGTTTTAGTAAAAATAAGTAACTAAAAAGATCAGAGTTGTTATCATTCCACCTAAGGTAAGGAGAGAGGTAACAGTGGATGCAAAGAGAACAAAGCAAGAGAATGACTTTCCATATCCTCTGCCTGCAAACTCAGATCCAAGAAGAGCTTTGTGTACCCTTTACTTAAGGGTACACAAGATTAAAACCAAATTAGGAGACAGAAAAAGGAGCTCACTGGACAAATAATAACATTAAAGGCTGAGGAACTGGACCTCTCATATGTTACTTGAAAGACCCTGACTAGGCTGAGGGCTGAAGTCCCTAAATGTAAGACCAACATGCTCAAGTGGGGGCTGCTGACAGAAACCAACCTGCTATGTGAGTGTGGGGAGATACAGAATCCGGCTCAATTGCTAGTCTACTGATTACTACCAGAAACATGTACTGATGAGGATTTAAGTTTGGCCAATGACAAAGTGAAGAAAGTGGCTTAATTTTGGCAGTTCAAAGGTTGATCTAGACATGAAAGAAGAAGAATCAAGACAGAGTGGAGAAGAAACAGGAAAAGTTGTTAAGTGCAAGTATTTTGAAGCTACCTGGACCCGAAACAGGTCAAAATCATGCTGTCCACAAGGGTCAAGGGCTTATCCAAGACATGGGTGCACTGGCTGCATGAGCATTTTGTGATCCTATGGAAAAAAGTGGATTTAGCCATCTGTCTGCAGCAGGATTTTTTTTTTTTTTTTACAAAAAATGCATTATTATGTCATTGCACATTGTATTAAAAATTGCAAATGTTGCTGCCTTGTATTGACCTCTAGATTCATTGGATGAGTTGTTTGCATCCTTTTTATCAAATAGCTTCTTTTTCTCTGCTAGATAAGTGCATATACATGTGTATCTGTGTCTTTAGTTTCATAGGCCAAGTCCTCTTGTCTAGTTAAACTTCCAGAACACATACAGCATATCTTATGAAGGTAAATTGCTGTAGACATTATCTGTGGACATTATCTGTTGCATAGTGAATTGTATATCTCTAAATGTAACCAGTGGTGTGATTCAGCAGGTTCACCCCAGTTTGTCAGAACTGGTGGCAGAAATTCCGGCTGGCCCCACCGACCCAAGTTTAGAAATAAAGTACTGTAGTCCTAATTCGGGTACAACACAGGGCTTCCCCCTGGCCACGTCCACCATACCACGCCCACAGAGTAGGTAGTACAAAAATTTGAACCCCACCACTGCATGTTACTGTGATTTCCTATGCCAGTTTACCTACAAAATGCAAATAACATAGCTACATTAGATAATTTTGGCCACAAAGCGAAAACACCACTGTTTTTAAATAGGCATATTGTGTACAAAATATACAAAACATAATGGAAAAGGCTGAAATCCAGGGTTAAAACACAACTAGAGTAGGCCCATTAATCAATAGAATTTACAGAGCAGTTAATTCTCCCAATCCTCACTGATTTAATTAACTCTAGATACAACTTCAACTAATGTCTTATTGTTATTGTACTAAGAAAGATTTTGAGCAGAAGAAATGGAGTCTCACAGCCAGTCAAAGAAGATAATATTCAGCTAGGCAGACCCTTGGTATTACAAACCTAGCAGATTGTCTGTTTGCTTTAATAATTATTTGGGGTTGTATATAAAGAGCTCATTTGCTATTTAATATTGATTTACTAAAAAAAAATTACTTTGAAATCTGGCCTGATATCCCACTACCGTAATAAAGTTGACTGTACATCATATTGGGCCCAACAGCAAAATGAGCAGAGGAGGAACCACTTCACTATTTTGATTCCCATGGAGGAGGAAGAGGTCATGCCAGATGGACTGGCTGTAAAGGCACAATTTGTCAATATCCTCAAGGCTGCAACAGTCCATTGCAGTCCCAGTGCTAAATCCTGCATGTCTCATTTCATATGTGCCACAGGAGATGGCTTCGTGATCATAGTGTGTGGGTCACTTCATGGCAAGCTGGGATCCACCTGAAACAAATTCTCGCCAATGGCATTTTTCCTGAAAACATTTTCAGGAGGGGGAATGTATACTCAGACACAGGTAGCAGCTGACAATGAGATCCTTGGTCTAACTTGCTGCAAAGTATATTCTTATGCTTACTTAGCTGAGGATGCTTGATGGCTATGAATTCAAAATAAGAGCTTTCAACTGAAATGACAAAACCCAACAAATAAGCAATGAGGGCAAGAAATTTACAGTTCAGCGTCTGGATGCTGTTTTAATTGTCCCCGCAGGAAGCTGATTGGAGCCGATATCTGCACATACATTCACACTCACTTAGAACTCATAAAATATTTCCTGTCTAAGCAGTCATTTATCATTGGAGTTGTCACCCCCACAGTTGCCTGTTAAAAGAGTAATTATGCTGCGTTTTGTGGCTTGATTTATTTGGCCTGCTTAGTCAAAAGCAACATAAACAATTCTGTTTTGGAATGCATTCAAAATTTTCCAATCATATTTTAATATTCATGTCTCCTTTGATTTCACCAGGGGGAGCAATCCCCCCCCTCTTGCTTGCTTGCAATTTGAGCCACAGTAAGATCAAAGGCTAAGGCAACTGAGAGCTTTGGTATGTTTCATGTTCATTTATACTAAGATATTCATCTCAAAGATCTTTCCCTTCCGAGTGGAAAGCCCTTGATTACATTATTTAGAAGAGGCATTAACAGAAATAACATTTGCTCAGACTTAGAAAAGGTTCAGATAGACACAGAGGGAAAACCCTCCAGGGAAGCTGTCAATAAACTAGTAGCATAAATGGGATAATGAAAACAAAACTGTGAAGGCAAGCAGTATAATGACCTGTTTTAAAGCCCAGTGAAAGGTGCAACATTGTTCACCTTCCCATTTCTCATCTAAACTTCTCTTAACCTTGAGAACACATGAAGTGGCCTTAGGCTACAACTATACTCGTGAGGAAAACTGGATTGAATCTGCAGTGGCTCCTGCTATATCACACAGTGAAAAACCCTATCTTTTCCCCCTTCTCTGGATTTAACAAATACTCTGCAGTTGTGGGTAGCAGAGGGACACTTCTTCCTGCTTCTTTGCACTATTCTCTTACTCTCTCTCAATCACTGCCATATTTTCAATTTTCTTCTCCTTCATGTTTCTGTTCATGAAAGGCAGATGTGTGATTTCTTTCTTTTTTAACCTGTGATAGAAATTTATGTGCATAAACACCATTTTAAAAGGAAAGAAGCAAAGAATAAAGTGCTGTAACTTTGGCGCATGTTTCAACAGATCTTGTGCATGTGTGCAGCTAACCTACAGTATAAGCCTTTTCACCATTTTTTTTACAGACTTGCAGTTCCAGACTTGGGCTGTGGTGGCCTATTGGTTAATATGATGAGCTTGATGACCAGAAGGTCAGCAGGTCAGCCATTTGAGTCTGAAGTGCCATGTGACAGAGGGCGTTCCTGTTGTCTGTCCCAGCTCCTACCAACCTAGCAGTTTGAAAGCAAGAAATTGCAAGTAGATAAATAGGTACTGCTCTGGCAGAAAAGGTAACAGCATTCTGTGTGCTATGGCATCTAGTCATACCTGCCACATGACCATGGAAAATGTCTGCAGACACAAACATCACCGGCTCTTTGGGTATAAATGGAGATGAGCACCACCCCCTAGAGTCAGATATGACTGTCTTTTGAGCAAGGGAGACCTTTACCTTTACTAGTTTCGGCCTTGAAAAGAATCAGGGCATTAGTCCAAGCAGCCCACTACAATACAGGTTGATGCAGTAAATCCAGTCTATGTTTTAGTCTCAGTTCTATGGGACCTATCCAAGGTGCTGAATCTGTTCGGAGATATAGGTTTCATTTTGTTGGGTAGCTCCTGCAAAATTCAGAGTAAAATTTAGAGTGGAACTATTGACTGTGGTGGCTCAAGTGGTTAAGATGTTGAACTTGAAGACTGGAAGGTCAGAGTTTGACACCCAAGAACTGCACAATTGAGTCAGCTCCTATCTCTGTCCCAGCTCCTGCCAACCTACCAGTTCAAAAGCAAGAAATTGCAAGTAGATAAATAGGTACTATAGATAAATAAGTACAACATAAATATGATTGTGAGAGCTGGACCATTAGGAAAGCTGAGTGCAGAAGAATAGATGCCCTTGAGATGTAGTTTTTGGGGATTGTGTTGAGAATCCCCTGGACAGCGAGGAGAACAAATAGGTCGACCCTAAAAGAAATCAACCCTGACTGTTCCGTAGAAGGTCAAAAAGTAAAGATGAAGCTAAAGTACTTTGGGCATCAAATGAGAAGAGAGGATTAATTTGAAAAAGCCTTGATGCTGGGAAAGGTGGAGAGCAGAAGAAGAAGGCAGTCAAAAATGAGATGGCTAGATGCAGAGGCGTAGCTACCACTGTATCTGCCGTTTCAATTATACGGGGGGCCCGGGCCATGGGGGCCCCCAACGTGCGTAAGCAAAACAAATATTTACCCTTCCTAAGGGCCCCCAAACAAATTTTTATACGGGGCCCCGCCAAGGCACGCTACTCTTCTGGCTAGATGGTATTGTAGATGCAATGGGCACAAAGCTGGGCGGACTGAAGAGGATGGTGGAGGAGAGAGGTGCCTGGTGGGCAATGGTCCATGGGGTAGCCAAGGGTCGGAGTTGACTGTGTGACTGAACAACAACAAAAAATAGGTACCACTTCAGTGAGAAGGTAGACAGTGTTCCATGCACTCTGGTGTCTAGGCATGCCTGCCACATGTCCACAGAAACATCTGCAGACGCAGACAATACTGGCTCTTTGGCTATAAACAGAGATGAGCACTGAACCCTAGAGTCAGATATGACTGGCTTTCGAGCAAGGGTGACCTTTACCTTTCCTATTGACCTCCCAGGATCCAGTGCTATCAACACTAACAGCCAAAGAATTCCAGAATTTTGCATGTGATTCTTTGCTAGCTCTTCCTGGATCTTATTTCCTCATGCTCCCCTTTGTCCACCTTGCTTTAGGAGTCAAGCTGGGGAATGTGGATCTCAGGGTAGAGAAAGAACATATAAATAAAGTTCAAAAATTCTCCCTGGCCCTTTGGCTGAAACATTAGGACTTTAGTTAAACTAACAGTTCCAGGATGAAGACTGCAGATGAACAAGATCAGTCTGAACTGCAGTTAAAAAGGTTTCATCTCAGGGGTGACAAATCAATTCTTGCTCTCCTTCTTTTTCTCTCTTCTGCTAGCTAAAACAATGCTAAGGGACTGCTCCTATACTAGCTGGAAAAAGAAAAGCCCAAGAACATGATGGTTTCCATATTAAAATCTCTTAAACATATGAGATCCTGTACTTGCAATATTTATCCAGGATCTTTTTAGTTTTTTAGTTTTCTGTTTCTTTCTTTTCATGCCCACCCTATTCTAAGATCTCCAATATCCAGCCAGAGTCCTGAATGATTCAAAAGTTTGCATTTTTAAATAATGATAGATGAGTGCTGTAGTAAACATAATCCAACCCTGGTTTTTGAATGTTGGTCAGGGACTACACCACTGCATTTTTATTCTGTATTGCAGTGACAAACTCTGAACCCTCAAGAACCAGAATAGGATATTTGAGTCCTACAGAGTTGTGTTCTGTTGCAGAATCCATCATCCAGTTAACCCTTCAGTGAAGCAGTAGGAGTAAGTACTCAGCTGTTATTGTCTATTAGGCAATCCTTCGACTTCAACATTTGCTAATGTAAATAGACATTTTAAAGCTATGTAGACTGCAGTGGTTTCCATCTCCTCATTCTCACGAGACTAGGGTCTTCAAATTGTGGGAGATATCTGGTACAAAAAGAGTCTAGCTCTCCTATAACTGCACACTGCTATTTTCCTTGTGCAATACTGCTTTGCAACATACAGCAGATTTTTTCTGGTTTTCTTTTAAAGTCTCCAAATCACCAAATTAGTCTGAAGCAATCTGGACTGATCCATTTCCAATTCAATCAATCTTTATTACAGTCCAAGAGCAGTGTAGTAAAGCAAAAAGAACAGAAGTTATAACGAGGATATTTAAAATATATCAAGAGACAGAAGTTAAAATGAAGACACTTGGAATATATCAAGAGACAGAAGTTAAAATGAGGGTACTTAAAATATATCCAGACTTTATTCAGACCAAACTAATCTGGTTCAGTGAAATTGGTTGCACAGCTCAAGTTGAATTTGCGTGTCTGTTTTGTTCTGACCCAGCAGTGTAGTAATCTCCTAAATGGTTCTATCATTAATAGCCCTGCTCAAGTTTCACACACAAAAGGCTATGATTTCCTTTAGTGAGTCAATCCATCTCTTTCTAGGTCTTCCTCATTTCCTACTGACTTCATCTTGCCTTAGCATTATTGCCCTTTCCAGTTAATATTGTCTTTTCATGCTATGTTGAAAGTAAGCTAGTCTTAGTTTAGTAATTAACAATTAACAATTACACTTATATACTGCCCCATAATGCTTAGTGCTCTCTCTGACTGGTGCACAAGTTAACTAGCATTTTGCCCCCAACATACTGGGTACTCATTTTACCATATCGGGAGGATAGAAGGCTGAGTCAACTTTGATCACTGTCAGGATCGAACTCACAACCTTTTCCCTGCAGTACAGCAGTTTAACCAGAGGCTTAGAGGTTAAGGCACTGAGCTGGAGACTGAAAGACTAGGTTTCAATACCCAGGAGCAGCACTTGGGGACATGAAAGGAGCCTCACTCGGGCATCCCCTAAAAATCATTTCAGCCCAGAGTAATCTCTGACACAAAATTATTATACCACTGCACCACCTGGGACCTTTTAATCATTTATACTTCTAGTGAAAATTTAGGTGTTATTAAAACCCAATTATTTCCTTTTCTTTCAGTCCATGATATCTGTAAAGTTCTCCTCTAACACCACATTTGAAATGAAACACATTTTTCCTGTCAACTTTCCCCACTAATAAGAAATATACAGTATGACAAATTAGTTTACTATGTGTGATATGGTAATGGTGGTAATAGAGTTGTCTCTCATATTTAGATCAGGAGTGTCCAAACTTTTCAGGCCGTGGGCCACTCATGTGGTTCAGGGGGGAGATCACTATGGCCCATGGGCCAGATACAGCCTCCAACACCAATTCATCCAGCCGTCGTTGCTCCCAAAAGCAGAAGTAAAACACAACCATACAGGCTGTAGTTTGGACACCCCTGGTTTAGACTAATCTCAAATTCTGAACTGAATTACAGGTTAGTTCATGTCCATCACACAAATTGAATCAGACAGGGTACAAATCAGTTCAGTATTTTTCTTCTTTTAAGAAAGCAATTTTTAAAAGTGCCTGAAGTGCAAACCCTTGAAGTGAATTGTTTGAAATTTGTCGAGAGTTTGCTCACCTGCTTACTTCTGTCGTGTCTCTGAAATTCACATATGTTGGAGTGAAAACAAAAGCAATCTCTTGTCCATGTTGGGTTCACAAGGCAAGTCGACAAGAGGTTTCCAAATTGTCTCAGATCTGGGGCCTAAATAGGACTGGATGGGGAATATATGACTCCAGAATAAATCAGCATAATTTCCAAAGCCAGGTTAGATTGATGAACCAATACTCTTGAAGTGGGATTCAAACAAACTGGAACACATTCAGAGGAGGACATCAGAGGGCTGGAAACCAAGTCCTTTGAGGAAAGACTGAAAGGACCAGACATGTTTAGCCTTGAGAAAAGGAAACTGAGATAGGCGTGGTTTTTTGTTGTTCAATCTCACAGTCGATTCCGACCCTTTGCAACCCTATGGACCATTGTCCTCCAGGCACCTTTGTCCTCCACCATCCTCCTCAGCCCATCCAACTCTGTGCCCACTGCATGCACAATACCCATCTAGCCATCTCATTTTTGGTCGTCCCCTTCTTCTTTTCAAATACTTGAACGGTTGTCAAACAAAGGGTGGGCAAGACCTGTTCTCAGTCATTCCAGAGTGCAGGACATGTAATAATGGGCTCAAGTTACAAGAAGCCAGACTTTGGCTGAATAGCAAGAAAATATTTCCTGAGTCTTCGAAGAGTATAATAATGGTGAGTGATCCAACACTTGATCCTTAATTTTGTGCAGTCCAGACATATTGAATCACAACCATAACCATCCTTGGCCAGTTTGAGCAATAGCCATGTTAGGTGGCAACAGTAGGAGTTGTAGTTTAGTCTAATATTTTGGAAATTGTATGGTTGGGACATGGCTGATGAGTAGCAATGACTAAAATTTCCATGATATTCACATCTCACCCCCTTGCTCCTCCCCCCACCTATTCTTTCTGCAGAAGGGATATTTTTGTTGTTTTCAAATACAGTAATACCTCGGATAACAACTGCATCAGCCTTTTTTTTTACCCATTTTGGGCTCTCTGACACCCCCCCCCCTGCCGGGTCCAGGGAGGTGGGAAGACCTGATCCAAGCTGTTTCCAAAGTTCCCCCACCCTCCTGAAGGCTGTAGCAAGCCAAAACATCAGGATTCGAATCCTGACGTTTTGGCTTGTTGCAGCCTCCAGGAGGCTGGGGGAACTTCAAAATTAGCATGCATCGGGTCTCCCGACCTCCCTAGAGCCGATGCACGCTATTTTTGAAGTTCCCCCACCCTCCTGGAGGCTGCAACAAGCCAAAACGTCAGGATTCAAATCCTGACATTTTGGTTTGTTACAGCCTTCAGGAGGGGGGGGGGACTTTGGAAACAGCTTGGATCAGGTCTTTCCACCACCCTGGACCCAGCAGGGGGGGGGGGGTCAGGGAGCCCAAAATTGGTAAAAAAAAAAAAAGGTCCATTTTTTTACCCATTTCGGGCTCTCTGACCCCCCCCCCCCGGCTTGGTCCAGGGAGGTGGGAAGACCCGATCCAAGCTGTTTCCAAAGTTTCCCCACCTCCCTGGAGGCTGCAGCAAGCCAAAACGTCAGGATTCAAATCCCGAAGTTCTGGCTTGCTGCAGTCTCCAGGGAAACAGGGCTTTTTTTAACGTTGTGCGATCAATGCATTGCACAATGTTAAAAACCGGATAACGACTAGACTTGTGGAACCAAGTCTCAACGTTATCCGAGGTATTACTGTATATGTAACCGTATCCAGAAGGAGAACATGTACTAGATGACATCCCATTGCTTGGTGTAGTAAGTTGCAGCTAAGTAGGCCCACTGAACCAATGGAACTTATGAAGAAGTAGATTCACCATACTTCCTCTGATTAAATGGATCTACTCTAGTTGCCACTTAGTATGCTAAGCAATGGGATATCAGCTGAGAAATAGGACAACATAACTTGATATCACATTAGCTAAATATGAACATGAGTTGTTGGCATAACAAGTGTAGAGGTTCAAATGGAGAATGTTAAAAAAAGTGTGGTTAAACTTGCTTTGGATATATTCTGGGGAAGGATATATTCTGGGGAAGTAAGACTGTTCCACAGGTGTTCTGTTTCACTGCTTCAAATATTAATTTGTCAGGTGTCCCTCCTAAATATTTGTGTGGGTATTTGGAATCTGGCAAGCCATATTTTAAAAGCTCATATTTTCAACTTGACCATCTGGAGTTATATTTTAAGACACAGTTGTATCTGTCAGCCATCACATCTGCTGGATTGGTCTGGGGGCACTGGTGGACAGCTTTCTAGAGGTGGGAGATGCAGTCTGCCTCTTCTTATCCAACAGAAGCACTAAGCTGCTGTTCCTTTTTCAAGTTCTTATCATTAGCACAGTTAGTGATGAACTTTGGTGGCCATCACAATCACTTTCTAAAGTGCCACAATGTATGGGAAATTAGCTCCTTCTTTACTGGAAAGGAAACCAAGATCCTTGAAGCTCCAAAGTCCATGTTTAGAGGTGTGGCAGCAGCAAAGGGAAGTATGGTCACAAAATGGCCATATGTTCCTAATGTGCTATAAGACATTTTTGAAGTTTACAGAGAAATGACAAACATTCATTCTCAGTCTTCTTCTTCTTCTTCTTCTTCTTCTTCTTCTTCTTCTTCTTCTTCTTCTTCTTCTTCTTCTTCTTCTTCTTCTTCTTCTTCTTCTTCTTCTTCTTCTTCTTCTTCTTCTTCTTCTTCTTCTTCTTCTTCTTCTTCTTCTTCTTCTTCTTCTTCTTCTTCTTCTTCTTCTTCTTCTTCTTCTTCTTCTTCTTCTTCTGTTCTGGATATTGGATATCATCATGGTAATAGTCTTCCTGTTCTTAACTTCTCAGAACAGTTCTTTCGAGGACATGCCACACCAGTCTTTCAAATTCTTCAGCCATGAAGTCAGCCTCTCTTCCCACAGATCTTTCCTTACAGAGTGAGTTGGAGTATTCTATACTTTATGTTGTTCCTCACAATATGGTCAAGGCATGGAAGCTTTCTTTGCTTAATGGTCTTAAACAGTTCTTGTTCTTTATCCATCTGACACAGCACTTCTACATTAATAACATGGGCAACCCATGATATTCTTAGCAGCCACCTGTAGATTCACATTTCAAAAGCTTTGATTCTCTTTTCAGATGCTTTAGCAAATGTCCAAGCTTTGACTCCATATAGCAACACTGGGAACACATAACACCTCACTATTTGGATCTTTGTAGTGAGAGTTAGCTCTCTACTGCATAACAGTAGTTCACAGACTTAGATTAGCCCACTGAAAATACTTTTGTTACATATAAAAAATGCAAAGCAATACTCAGAAAACATAAGGACTTATTTTATTTTAGGCTTGGGTCAGAGACGGGAGCACAATCCGTCATGCAGTACCTGGGTCTTGAACTGCTGACTTGCCAGTCTTCCTGCTAACAAGGCGAGCTTCTTGACCACTGAGCCACCGCAGCCCCATGAATGGTAGGAATAGTTTCATATTCCAAATATATTTATTATGAATGTCACTTGGCTGATTTGTTCTTTCACCCCTTTTCCCAGGGATGATACATTGTTGGTTGGTTTCTCTCTCCTATTCATACACAGAGAACTTGGGCGATTCCCTTTGCAATGTGAGAAAAACAAAGCGAAAAAGGAGAACTCATTACTTTCTAATCTATGTTTGTTTGTCTTTTCTATTTGTTATTTTCTACAAAGCTGCTGCTACAATTGATGCTTTCATGTTTCTCTCTGTATTAAGGGAAAAAATGAATTGTGTGGCACACTTGGTATTATAGATGAGCATCCCAGATGACATTTTCCATTCTGTGCAAGCTAATCCACCTGTGAGTATGAGCGCATAATCCCTTTTAAAGACCTTCCCATTGGAAATATTAAGCTTCATGTTTTCTTATTAATAGAAAAGCACTTCTCTTTCATGACAAAGTATTTATAATTTCACCCTGTTGCATTTTATCATGAATCCAGTGTTCACTTTTCTTAGTTTGGGCTGCTCCGCATACTTACTAAGAAGTAAAGCTTGTTGAACTTGTTAGGACTTGCTCCTTTGAGTAACTGTACTTAGGTCACCCTTGCTTGAAAGTCAGTCATATCCAACTCTAGGGTTTGGTGCTCATCTCCATTTATAGACAAAGGGCCAGCACTGTCTGCATATGAAGACATTTCCATGGGCATATGGCAAGCATAAGTAGACAGGATGCTGTTACCTTCCCACTGAAGTGGTCCTTATATATCTACAGTACTTGCAATTTCTTGCTTTCAAACTTCTAAATTGGCAGAAGTTAGGACAGAAATGGGGGCTCGCTCCATCGTGCAGCACTTGGGTCTTGCACTGCTAACATGCCAACCTTCCAGTCATCAAGTACATCATTTTAGGATTGGACTATTTCTAGCCATCATAAGATCAGTCACATTGCCAGGCCCCATATCATGGAAATTTCTTAGCCACCCTGGGAATATTGAATCATACAATAATCTGCAGCCAGCAGGTTTGGGAGCAAATGTTTACAGCAAAGTCTCCATAGATCACAACTTGTCAAAGATGACATACATGCGCATATTAAATTTTACTAAATTGTTGCTCTTGTTTGATTTAGTTTGTAGGGAAAGAAACTATACCCTCCACATTTTTATGCATTTAGGAATACAAATCGCCATGGCGAGTGGGCGGTGATAGAAATCTAAATAAATAAATAAATGCAGCTATACAATAGAAATCTTTATATAAACAGTGTATTCCTGGCAATGCAAACCATATAAATCAGTGGTGGTGAACCTATGGCACGTGTGCCAGAGGGGGCACTCAGAGACCTCTCTGTTGGCATGTGTGCCATCACCCCAGCAGAGTTTGCCCTGCCCCTCTGTTTGGGCACTCAATCTTTAAAAGGTTCACTACCACTGATATAAATGAATTGAAGTGTTGAAGGAAGTTAATATTTTATTTTCCATCAGATACAGTAACAATTCCCCAGGTCATTCATATCCCAGTAACCAAATGTGGTTTATTATTACTATTTAATTTATTTTTGTTATGCAGGGTGTTTCTGGTAAGAAATATGTAGGTAGCCAGGCCAGTCTATTGAGTGATTGTTGGGACGCCCCCGCCTTTCCTCCGGGCCCCTGCCACCTTGGCCCAGAGAGGGAAGAAGCCAGCAGCTGCGGGCGGTGAGGCGCCGCCCCAGCCTCCTTCCCAGCCCGCGCAGATGTCTCCCCCTCCCCCGGACCCGAAACACCTGTCCGGGGGAGTTGACTTTGCCCAGCCTGCGCCTAGAGCCTACCTGGGGATAGGGGGTGGGTGTTTGCCACAGCCGTACCAGGACTGGATGGCAGGTGTGTTGGGGGGGGGGATCTGTATGGGCAGTGGGATGGTGTTTTGTATTGTACATTACTGAATTGATTACTGTATGGTTATTTTCTTTGGATATGAATTGTATTGTGAATATATTGTTTATTGTTCATTCGGTATTGTATACTGTTTATGGACAGTATTATGATTATATAGTGTTTATATTTATGTTGTTGCACTACATTTTGGGATGCTGTGATTTTGTATTGTTGACCTGTTATATTGTGTTGTATTTGATTTTATGTTGTAAGCTGCCCTGAGTTGGTTTTCACCAAGTAGGGCGGCATATAAATCGAAATAATAATAATAATAATAATAATAATAATAATAATAATAATAATAATAATAATAATAATAATAATAATAATAATAATAATAATAATAATAATAATAATAATAACTCATATAAAAGTCATGCCCTATGGAAGTTGCAAACAGAAGAGGTGAAGTTTGATGTTTGTGTGCTTTTTTCACCTCTGCCAAAACAAAAGTAGTTCAGCATTTGGATTCTAACTCAAATTGTGTTTGACACAGTGTTAAATTTTGTGCTTTATACCATTTTATCAACACTAGGGCTTCTTTCTTTAAAAGAAGGGATAAGAAGTATTGCAATAGTAATGAAAGAGTAATGTGGTAGACTACTTTTGACACTGTAATAATTTAAAAAATCCTACCTTGTTGGTGCTGTTCTTTTTAGGAAGCTCTTCTTTGACTTCAATCTCGATGGATGATATTGAAGTCCAAACACTGGCTCTCAAGCAAAATTGTCCCACTGGACTCTCTTAAGGATGAATCTTCTTTTAAATGCAACTATATCTAGTTTTGCAAACATTTCTATAGTGCATATAATAACTCAATGTTGTGTTCTTGGAAATGGTTTGGTAACATTTTTCCTGACTTGACAAGCAATATGAACACTAGAAAAAATATTGTCTGGGTTATATTCTTGCCTCCATTGATGAGGGGCATCTTTGGATCATGAATTCATTCTAAGCCTATATATTCAGCCAATACTTCAAGCTTTCCTTCACTTATTCCTATCTCTCTATAATCTCAAGAAGTACTATGGCAGTTAAAATCACTGATGGCCATTTTTGTTGTTTGAGAATAGAAGTTACAAGTTTCTGAAAAATTCTTCTTGCATATTGTTCATTTGGTCTTTCTAAAACAAGTTTCATTCCCTTTACCTTTCATCATTAATTGTTTGGTCCTCAGTGGATTTCCTGAACAAGCAGTATATTGCAATTATGTTGCATGCAATTGTCAGATAATAGTACTTCCTCTTCTGCTGAAATACTTTGGATATTAATAGAAATTGCTACTAGGGCTAACATTGAAAAATTGCGTTTTGAGTGAATAATTAATGCTGCATAGTGCTTCAGTAGTGGAAGATTCAGCATTCAAGTTTCCCTCAACATTACTCAGAGTATGTCTGACTGTTAGTCACAGTCTTCAGGAAGGCATTTTCCTTTTACATCTATACCAGGAGTTCTCAAACTTTTAATGCCGGGGGCCGGGTCACACTCCCTCAGACAGCTTCAGCGGCCAGATGGCCATTTTGCCCTTCCTCCACCACATGACACTTCTTGGTGTGGTAGTAGGGTCACATGAAATGGTGCTGTGGGCTGCATCCAGCCCGTGGTTGAGAATCCCTGCTCTATACCGTGTGTCAAATAAAAAATCAAACCCAGATGCCACCTATGCCCACACATTTATTCTTGCAATACAACTACAGGACCTAACAATGTCACACACAACATCAAGGACACTTTTACTTGTTCCTCTGACAATGTGGTTTATGTCTTCTTTTCCCAAAATGCCCCTCTGCACTCTACATAGGACAAGCAGGAATATCTGTGCACAAAGAGTTACTTACTGGATATAAAGCAGACACCTATAATGGCAACACACAGAAATCTGCTTCAAATCATTTCAATCTACCTGGACACTTTGCAGGAGATTTGAAAGTTAACTTTCTGGAACAGAAAAATAGAAAGAGACAGCAAAGATAAAATATATACACATGCTGGATAGACATCTCATTGGTCTGAATAGTCATCAACAGCATTTGGGACATCACCAAATTTTAAACACCACAATTGTTATTTTATATACAGTAAAAGCTCAAGTTACAAATGGCTTGACCTACAAAAAACTTGCAATATGAAAGGAAATTTCCAGAGGAAATTGTTACAAGATATATTTTTTTCAAGATACTTTTTTTGGCAATTTTCTGATGCTTCCCATGGCTGTGGGAGGATATTTAGAGCATTTCTGCTTCATTTTTGGGATTTTGTATTGTGTCTTGGCATTGCCAGAAGCTTTTCCTGCAACAAGGAAGTGCTGAAAATTCCCCCATCACATAAACAGCTGATCAGCGGGTACTTTTCCTGAAATTACCAGAAGTGGCCACTAGATGGTGGTATTGGAAATGTGCTCAATATGGATTGAAAACCAAAATAATAAGTTCTGAAGCTCAGAAAAAAGCAAAATAAATGTTTTTATGTGTTCAAATCTCTTTATAAAGTGATCAAAATACAGCAAAAAAATAAATAAATAAAAAATAAATAAATCCAAAGTGCACTTTATGAAGATTTTTGAACAGAAAAAAAGTTGTTGTGTTTTTGTGTTTTGTTTTTTGTTTTGTTCTGAGCTCCGGAATGGATTTTTTGCTTTTTCAATGTAAAAAAGGTGCCACAATGTTTTGGTCTTTCTTTTCCTTTTTTGAAGGCCCTGTTAAGTTGAAGACCTGTAACAACAACAAATTATGTTAATAAAATGAAATCCTTTTTTGAGGAAAATGACCTGAGTTAAAAATCATGAAAAATGCTGGCATGTGAAAAGAAGGGGGGGGGGGACTTTTTTTTTTTTGCAATTATATTTTTATTTATTATCACATATATATTACAACAAAAATGTAAAACAATAATATAACAAAATTATATAAGTAAAATAAACAGCGAACAGATAAACCAAAAATATTCATATATTAACAGATGTGGATACACACACCCATTCACACACACATGCACACACACTAACTTATAAACAAAGCACTCAAATCATTCCAACTCGTGTTGTACAACTGGTCCCGGATAGGTTAAATAGTTTATAGATGTTGGTGTCTCAATTCTGCCAAAACTTCAACATTTCTTGACTTGGTTTAACACCATCGTTACTAGTCATACCAAATATAACAAATGGAGAACCTTTTTTGTTGTTGTTATTTCTCCCACTAATGAGATATTTTATCCCCCCCTCCCAATTCTTCCTTGTGAAAATTAAATGAGCAATGATTTACATCTCAGCTCTCTTGCCTTTTGTGACATAACTGCATCATCCAAGCCTATTGGCTCTTTACTCTTCTGCTGCCCATGCATGGTGGATATTAGTAATATATGACCCGACAAAATGAACATATACTTATGTTCATCTTTCACTAATACTATTGAGGAGTGTACATGTCTTGGGTGATGGTGGTGACATTTTAACAATCTATGCATATCTTCAGAATATTTTCTTCACTACCAAAATTAAATGTTTCTAATAAAATAAAAAACAAAACATATACTTATGGTCAAAATTATAGCAACAGTTACAATAGTAAGGGATATCAATCGAAATTGGAGCAGGAATAACTTTTGTCAAATTATTTTCTTCATATGATTCACACAGAAGAAGATGACCAAAGAAATTTTTCTGGCCTCTCATCTTCCCTAGCCTATTAATTGGGCTCAAGGGTAGTTTTAATCTTCAATGAAAATTATTGCTTATCATTCTACTGATTAAAACCCGTTAAACCCTGCAGTAATAGGAAAAAATGGTGCAGTACAATGAATGATATTGGCTGTGTATTTATCACTGTTTTAAAGCTGGCTTTAAATAAACCATTTCCACTTATCAAACTGAAATGTCGTCATTGTTTAGTTATGCAGGACTCTCTAGCTTTAGTCCGGTTTCCATCTAGAAAGCCATAACAATTTGCTTGGAATTTGTTTGAATGTATTACATTGGGAGCTGAAAGAAGGCCAGGTGGAAATGTATGAAACCAGGCAGATGACCAAAGTCCATCTGACCTTCCTCAAACTGAGATTAAGAAAAGTCATTGCTCTCCACTAATTATGGTTTGGTGCTTTTGAAATTAGAAAGACAGCACCCATTTTGCAGTATTACATTAGTCATTTCCATGAATCACAAAGGATGGACATAGATTATGTGTTCCATTGTATGGCAGCCTTATTCATCTAAATGCAAAAATAATTACATAGAGAGGATTATGATTACCAGGGCCCTGGCTGAAAGGGGAATGGAAAAATACAGCTGTCAGATTCCTCTTGATTGACGATGCGGGATAAGATGAAGTGAAAGCAGGCTAAAGCTGGGAGAAGAAGTTGTTTGGAGCAAGCAGTGGAAGCTAAACAAAACTGATGCTTGGGGACCTACATGTGCCTCTTAACACTTGAGCAGTGGTGGGTGGGCATCAGCAGGTTTGCACCAGTTTGCCAGAACCAGTAGCAGGAATTCTGGCTGGCCCTGCCCATCTAAGTTTTGAAATAAAGTAGTCCTGATTTGGGTGCAACGTAAGGCTTTCCCTCTGGCCATGCCCACCATACCACACCCACAGTGTGGTAGCAAAAAAATATTGAGCCCACCACTGCACTTGAGAATAGGCATCCAAAAGGACTGTCGTGGCTTAGTGGTTAAGATGCTGAGCTTGACAGGTCAGCAGTTCAAGACTGAAGTGCTGCATGATGGAGTGAGATGCTATTGTCTGTTCCAGCTCCTGTCAATCTAGCACTTCAAAAGCCCAAAATTGCAAGTAGATAAATAGGTACTGCTTCAGCAGGAAAGGTAACAATATTCCATGTACTTTGACGTGCCACATTTTTTTTGTCTTTTTGTTTTGTTTTGTTTACTCTCTGATATGCTTAAGCCAATCAGGTGTCCCATAAGCTTCTGTAGGGGCATATTTAGTCTCACCATCCTCTTGTCAGGTTGGCTCTCCAATAAGCCAGTGTGTTGACCAGGTATCTAAAGGAAGCAACATACCAAAGAAGGCTAACATTTCAGAGTAAACAAGGACTAATGCCTTGAAAATCTTGAAATAATTCTCAAGCAATGCATCCAGTATACTGATTCTCGAGGCTTATTTTCACTTTACATTTCTCGGCACTGTGCAGCAGGGGTGAAGCAAGTCTTTTTGAACATAGTAATCGTGCACTATAGTTAACATAACTATGCAAAAATTTCTTCCTGTGCATCTCCCCCCCTACCCAGCTTCTATGTTGTTACATTTTCATTGTACATCTTCAGCAACAGGTTGTAAGGTACATAGAAACGCCTCCTTGATTGAACACTGTGGCGTTTTTGAACCACAATCGATCATACCCTGGTAACAGCAATCTTCTTCACACTAGATCAGGTAAAGGGAACTGCAGAATGAATTCACCAAAAGGTGCCTTCATTTTGGCAGTTTCACGTCTGGCCTAGATATAGGAGCAGCAGAAACAGGTTGTAATGCTTTGGAAGTAAATTAAATTTCCTTACCAATAGATTATTCCACTTCACCTTCTTATCTGCTGCAGCAACACACTATTGCCACTTTAAAGAAGAAAATGGAGAAAATGAAACAACTGTCTATCTGAAAGCTAAAAATCTCCTGTGGTCTGAAGCAACAGGAGGAAAACACAATGAAACCACTTCCTGCTGAAAGATGTTGCACACTCCACAGTAAATCTACATACAGTTTTGCCTAAAAGGGGTAAATGAAAAACACTACCAGCAAGTTCTTAAGCATAAATGCTATTTAAAGTAAACTTCAGAACACATTTTCACATGGCCAACCATATCAAAGAAAAGGAAATGCAAGGAGGAATTAGTGCAGTTTAAATTTGTACCAACTTCCTTTTCTTCTGCTTTCTATAGAAAATCAAAGTGTCAAAGAAACCTATGTGGTCATTTTGGAGGCAGATATGTGGTCCTACTCTGGCTTCTCCTGCTTGACTGAGATCCACTACCTATACAGCAATTAGTTTATGTTTCAATATAATTTTGGCTTCACACAAGAGATAAACTTAATGTGCAACAATTACTTATTCCTGAGGATTAGTTCCCTGTTTAATAATAATCTACATGAGATATTTCAGACTGATTTACTAAATGTTCTTGCTAAGGCTGGAAGCTCACCCACACACCCCTTGGCCCTCACGCTCGTTGAAATCCTTTCAACGCATAGCAATCTCTGACATGAAATTATTATTATTACAATTTACTGCCCCCTCACCAGCACCTCTCCGATGCCTAGCCCATGCCACAGTCATGTGCTCACCCCAGCCAGCCTCCTGCTCCGGCTACTACACACACAGCTCTGAGTGAAAAAGTGGTGCCCCCCCCGGCTCTTCAGGAGGTGTGGGAGAGGGGGAGGAGTTGCCTAGGAAGCCGCCGATAGGACAGGTGGCTCTGGACCTCAGCTCCCAGCAGCCTCCGCCAGTGAGGTCGATGGTAAGGATTGTGGGAAATGCAGTTCCAAAGCCAGGAGGACTGCTGATTCTTTCGTCGAGGTCAGGCTTTTTAATTTTTTTTGGAGGCTGTCGTGAAGCGGGACATCCGGGACACCTAAGACCATTTCCGGTACTATTTTATTTATTATTGCAACTCGTGATTTTAACTATATTTCCGGGACTGTCCCGCTGAAATCAGGATGGTTGGCCGCCTAACTAAGGCGTCCAACCTTACAAAACTGAATCCGGGATAGTGGGGCGGGGCCAACGTCATGACGTCATGGGCGGGGCCAACGTCACGACGTCATGGGCGGGGCCAAAAAATAAAGGAGCAAAAAATGGCTCCAATAAACTGTGCATGCGCAGAAACTCAATCTGATGCATTGCGCATGCATCAGATTGAGTTTCTGCGCATGCACAGTTTATTGGAAAATAAGCCATGTGCTGATTTTCGGGGGGCTCTAAAAATATAAGCCACCCCCCGAAAATAAGCCATCAGGCCATTTTTGGCCATTTGGGGGGGGGAGAATATAAGCCATGGCTTATAATAGGCTATTATAAGCCATGGCTTATATTCTTCCCCCCCCCCAAAATGGCCAAAAATGGCCTGATGGCTTATTTTCGGGGGGTGGCTTATATTTCTATATACTGCCTGCAGCAGGCAGTATATAGAAATATAAGCCACCCCCAAAAAATAAGCAGGCAGCCTGCTCGGACACAGAGAATACACCCCCCAACTCTGCTTACCTTCAAGCTCTGCTTATTTTCTCTCCCGACTAACAGCTGATCAGACTCAGAGGCTTTTTTTAAAACTCCGGTAGGGAAACAAGGAAGGGGGAAAATTTCAGCGATGTGATTGGATCTCTATGTCAGCTGACATAGAGATCCAATCACATCGCTGAATAGGGGAAACACCTATTCAGCGATGTGATTGGATCTCTATGTCAGCTGACATAGAGATCCAATCACATCACTGAATTTTTGGAGCCATTTTTTGCTCCTTTTTTTTTTTAAATGCCTGCTGCCAAAGAGAAATCGGGACAGCCGGGACGTCATGGGGGAATTCCGTGACCATTTTCCTAAAAATGGTAACTCGGGATTCCCCCTCTCAAATCGGGACTGTCCCTGAGAATCCGTGACGGTTGGCCGCTATCACAGTGTGTGGGTCACCTCATGGCAAGCTGGGGGTGTGGTTGGATTGTTTGGTTTGCACTCATTTGTGTATCTTTTCCTTTTTTGTGAGCTGCCTAGGGTCAGGTTTGCCTGATTGGGGTGGGATAATAAATCTAAAATAAATAAATAAATAAATAAATCCACCTTAAACAAATTCACACCAATGGCATTTTACCTGAGACACATCCATCAACTGTGGAAATGATTTCCAGGGGTGGGGTGGGGGTGATGTAGGCTCAGATACAAGTAGCAGATAACAACAATGACACAATGGGGGTGGTGGGATTTCTATTTAGGAAGATGTTTTGCTTTCAGTGATAAAGTGAGACAAAGATTCTTTTTCCCCCTCCCATCAAGGTAGCTGCAATTTGAACGTAAGGTTTTTGCACTAAATTAGTGTTCTTTGTCGTTGCAAAGCAAAACATCTATATGCAACAAGCACAAAAAGACTAGGAAAATGTTCAAAATGTACAAATAACCCATCTAGTGCTTCCAAGTGAACCAAGGGCTCTGTCTTGTGGCTTTGCACCATTGCATTTGATAGTGTCAGTAAATCTTTTGCTCTCTTCATCAGCAAGTAAGATTTAGAGATCTAACTCTGGCTACAAAGATCTGAATAGTGAGATGTTATGTATTCCCAGTGTTGCTATAAGGAGTTGTAGTTTGGACATTGGCTAAACCATCTAAATGGAAAAAAAGCTTTTAAAATATGGATTTACAGATGGCTGCTAAGGATATAATGGGTTGACCATGCGACTAATGTAGAAATGCTGCACCGGATGGATAAAGAACAAGAAATGTTTATCATGAGGAACAACATAAAATGAAGACGAAGACGAAAGGGTTAAAGACATGGTTGGCAGGGCAGGTGTGGGGCACCAGTGATGTGATAACCCCGGCCTGCTGGCTAATTTAGTAAAATACTCTCTCTCTCTTTTAATCTTTTAAATTTTTGTTAGTGATTTTAATGGGGTTTTTATTGCTTTTAATTGTGACTAGTCTTTTTGTGAGCCGCCCAGAGTCTTCAGAGTTGGGCAGCAGTACAAATTGGAAATAAATAAATAAATAAATAAATAAACAACAACAACAACAAGTGGGAAAGTGTGGCTGTCTCTTATATTCAACTGCAAGGTAAGACAAGAAAGGCTCTAACCCTTACTTTAAAAACTCAGGGGTATCTAGATGCTGACCTTCTCTAACTTTGTAGAATCTGAGTTCTTTTTCACCAGCACCAGAGCAGGGGTTGTTTGAAGTATTAAAGAAGACTCCAAATTGGTCTTTGAACCAAATGAGGATAAAGTGCAAGATATACTGTATTAATCAACCCAAGCAGGCCATCTACTATACAGAGCAAGCAGCTCCACATAAAGAATGTTTTTTAAAAAGCTCCTCCTTGGGAACAGCAATGCCTGCCTCTCCATTCTTCCACTTTTGCTTACTCCTTTCCTGAATCACAAGCCACTTCCTAGGATTTCCCCTCCTACTGGGCTGAACCAAGTATGTGCTCTGTTATAATCGCATAGAAGGACATTGAAATATAGTTGCCATGTATGTTGGTAAACAGTTTGAATGGAAGAAAGCTCCAGACAGTAACTAAGCACAGTATATAGACAGTGGTTATTTAACGAAGTCGGGGATGGGGGTGAGGTGTGAGGGAGAGAAAAAGAATAAACAAAAAGAATCAGTGTTTCATGAATTGTTTCTACTCTACAAACAAGAGCCTACAAATCCAGACACGCATCCACCACATCTTGGGGGGGGGGGGGAATGGAAGGGGAACATTTTGTACTCATTCCCCATACATTTCATAGCATGCCACCAAAACTTCCAACAGAGACATAAAAGCCATCCTTGCTGTTTTAAGTCACTGATTATCTTTCCTTTCAGCATTTCAGATTTACAAATAATGAAAAGCTGTGCATCTTCTCAATCGTTCACATTCACATTTAGATGAAAGACTATTTGGCAGGCAAAAATCTGTTTCCTAGATCATATTTATAGCTCTGGCATTTGAGAAAATCATTAAAATAATGATCTCCCAATGCCTTCATGGAGGAGTTTGATATATATGTTTATGTGTATCTACGTGTTTGATGAGAAGAAGATGGAAAGGCTGTCTGTTCCTTTAATTTTCCAATCTGCATTCATTGCCTGGTGCTACATACACACACACACACAGGAAGTTTGGTTTCCCATGAGTAAACTTTTCAAATCTCTCAATAATCCTCAAGGATGTTTTTCTCTCAGTATTTTCATGATCCACTTGATTGAGTTTTGGCTTGCTATTTCATTTCCCCTCATCTTCTTCAACAGCTTCTGAAAATGTGAGCACACCCACACGTACACATAAACATTGGAATTACATTACAAAATAATAAAAATATCGTCTTAATCTCCCCAAATATTCCAACATTGTATTCATTTCCTGCCTTATTGCACTTTGAAATGCTATAAATGTAGAAATGGTGATTTTATAGAGGTTTGCAACTGTAGAGAAAATAGATTAAAAAAAGAGAAACTTCATGGAAGATAGCTAATATCAGAGATGGTAATAATCACCATAATCATGAGGTTTTGAAATAGTATTTTTCATTTACAGTTCTTTAATAGCTTTTCTAACTGGAAAGCCTTTATTTTGTTTTATAAAACAGGTCACGATGATCTTTAAAGCCTGGACCAAAATTGTGTAAGGTTTGTTCTAAAGATATCCAGACATTTGTTGGGATATTATGGAAAAGGTTGGAATATTATGGGACTGTGGTGGCTCAAGTAGTTAAGACACTGAACTAGAAGATGGGAAGGCTGGAGTTCGATTCCTGAGTACTACACGACAGAGTGATCTCCAGTCTCTGTCCCAGCTCCTCCCAACCTAGCAGTTTGAAAGCAAGAAAGTGCAAGTAGATAAATAGGTATCACTTTGGTAGGAAGGTAACAGCATTTCACGTGCTCCAGTGCTGAGGCATGCCTTCCACGTGTCCATGTGTGCAGATGCATGAAGTGCTGTAAACAGAGATGAGTACTGAACCCTAGGGCCGGCTACAACTGGCTTTTGAGCAAGGGCATCAGTGTTGATGATTTGTGGCTTGGGAGCCCAGAAAACACAGGCAAACAACTCTTTTGAGGCAACAGAAACTTTTACTCATGCAGTGAGGTGCAGTAATAAATATTTACAGTGATGACAAAATAACAGGCTTAGCTTCAGCATACAGGAACGGCATATATACAAGAAGTTCACAGTCCTTAGAGAGTTTCAGCTCTCACTCTCTTTGCTTAACCAGTAAGCTTTATCACAGAGTCCTTGTTGGTTCCTTGCAGACGCTTGCAGACCTTGATATGAACAGCTGTTAGGCAAGTTCTTGGTAGAAGCAAGCTCCAAGGCAAAACATCAGCTATCCAAGCTGCTTGTATCCACTGACACAAGAATCACTATCATGAAGTGGCAAAAGTTCCAAAGTCACTGGCCCATAAGATTACCTTCAAGATGAGCACTTCCAGCAAGGTGACCACTCCATTTAGGCGAGGCATTAAGGTGAGGCGAGGCAAGGCAACTTGGCTTTTGGACATGCTACATTTTATGCACTAGGGGCTTCCACATTAGTTGTTGATTCTGAGCAGCTGGCCATTCTCTAGAATAGCCCTTAAAGTTATACACAACCATTTCATTCATGATGCAATATGTGCCACACCCAGGCACTGCTACTAACACATGACTTCAATCCTCCCCCCGAAATAATAGAAAGGGAGGTGAAGTCATACTATAAGTGAAAAATGCATATTCCTGCACAGAAATACAGGAGAATGAGTGTCTGTCCTATCAAGAGTATCTGGATTAGTATAATTGGAGTGAGAAGATTGTGACCAGGTCATTTGTCTGCCCACTCCATCTGCTCGTGATGTGCCTCAAGGCCCTCACTTTTCCTCATTGTGTTCTTCATTTCCACTCTGGAAGTGGTTTGGACAATCCTTCAAACAAAGCAAACTCCAAAAACTGTTCCCAGTGCCTTATAAACCAAGGACTTTCCTCTGTAAAATGTATCTTATAGCACCTAGAAATTGCAGATAAGGGACTTAGCCACTGTATATATCAGATTATTTGGTTCATTTTCATAAGGATTAAACAACATTTTCAGGTTTCCACACTATTTTGATAGAAAGAGCTAGAATTTTTTTAAAAAATATGGATACGAGAGAAAGAATTATGGATAGAAATGCTATTCAGCGATGAAAATTCAAGTCTCCTCAATGCTGAGTTGGTGGGATGCTCTAGTCCAGGGTTCTTCAAACTTGGCCCTACAGGTGTTCTTGGACTTCAATTACCAGAAGCCCAAGTCAGCACACCTACTGATCAGGGCTTCTGGGAATTGAAGTCCAAGAACATTTGGAGAGCCATGTTTGAGGAACCCTGCTCTAGTCCTTTCACTTGCAATGTCAGTTTCTCTGTGTATTGAGGGGGACAGGTTTGAAGAAAGAGAGTCTCCACTGTCAGTGGGGACTCTCCATTGAATTGTAAATCTGTTTTCCTTGTGTTCCAGCTCATTTAAATGCCCCCCCCCAGTTAACAAGCATTATTTCAGTCAAACTGTCAACCTGGTAAGACTGTAAATATCTTTCTCCATTTCTCTCCTTTCCCCCCTATATATTTGAAAAATTCAGAAAGATCTCGTCCCCCAAAACATAATTTGTACAGAATCTTGAATTTTCTGCAGAAAATCTGCATGGTATGCAAAATGCAAGTATTAAAATGCATTTAATACAAGACTTTGAGCAAAATGTGAGGGGGCTCCAAAGAAATGCATAACCTTAATTTCTGGTCTATCACCAATCTGTACCTCCAAGACAAGGAGAAGGCTGGTGCCTTTTTCTTCCAGATCGTCACTAACAACAGACAATATCCCATTCAATATTTACACAGATCTTCAACTGTACAACATGCTAAGACGCCAACCAAGCACATGACCAGCTGCTCATCAGCTCAGTTTTTGTGTTCTAAATTCATAACTATTGAACAGGACATTGGCCTGTGTTTGCTTTGCAAAAAAATTCACTGCAAATAAAATCTTGAATCTTGCATAAATTACCAGATTTCTAAGCACACAAGAGACAGTCTAAAAATTTTGGTCAGAGATTTGAAAAATTCTTAGCATTCTTCACAGAAGGGTGATAGAAATGTAGATCAAGTCCCCCACCCCGCACCCCGCCCCCAATTTTGTAGCAAGGAGAAATAAATGTTGAAGCTAGAGAAGGGTTAGGTTTACTTTGACTGTTAGGTGTGGGTATAGGACAGGATTTGTTGGCTTAGTGGATAAGATGTTGAGCTTGACAACCAGAAGGTCAGCAAGTCAGCAGTTTAAGACCTGAGTAATGCATGATGGATTGAGCCCCCGTCATCTGTCCCAACTCCTCCCAACCTAGTAATTTGAAAGCAAAAAATTGCAAGTAGATAAAGAGGTACTGCTTTGGTGGAAAAGGTAACAGTGTTCTGTGCACTCTGATATCTGGTCATACCTGGCATATGACCATGGAAACATCTGTAAACACTGCCTGAAGACAATGCTGGGATTGCAACCTATGGCACACAGGCCTAATTCCTGGTGAGGATCCCAGAGCTGCCACTGCTGCTACCACCACTGGAAAACCTGAAAACATGCTGAAAGTGTGAAAAATGCCGTGAAAATGCCACAAAAATGCTATAAAAACCCATGAAAATGTGGCAAAAAAATCTGTAAACCTGGCAAAAATGTGCTGCCCTTGCTCCCACCCCCATGGAAAGCAGTGGAAGCAGCAAAAACAATTGGGATCGTGCCATGAATGCACCCACCCTCATCTCCACCATCACTGGAAATGGTAGAAGCAGCAGGAGGAACCACACCTCCAGGCTGTTCACCTGTGTGAGGGGGCATGACCGTCCCATGGCAAGAAAACATTGTGAACCCCTGCCCTAGACCAGTGATGGCAAACCTTGGCACTCCAGGTGTTATTGGACTTCGATTCCCAGAAGCCCAAGTCAGAACTCCTGCTGATCAAGGCTTCTGGGAATTGACATTCAAGAACAGTTGGAGTGCCAAGGTTCGCCATCACTGCCCTAGACTGAGGCAGACATGACCAGTTTCCAAGCATGGGAGACCTTTATCTTTACTATAGTGCAGGCTAGGGATGCAATCTCTGTACTTGTGCTATGTTGTTGGACCTTTTGATAAGGCCATAGTGCCCCAGTTGAGGTGTTGGAAGCTTTCAATGAGGGAAAGCAGCAGCAGCAGCAGCAGCAACAACAGCAGTCAACAACAACACTGGTATTTTGTTCCTTTGCCTTAACACACTCCTCTGGCAAAACCTGTGACCTTTGTCTTTGTGACTTTTGCATCCCACAGCACATATTCTCTGTGATCACGAGTTGTTCTCAGAGTTATTGCTGGAGATTAAGCATGTTTTTTTTAAAAAAAACACACACATCAAACTACCCATAATGTTGTACTCTAGTATTTATGATATACCAACATAGTTGTTCAAATTCTGCCCTTCCCCCTAATCTTCCATTTGCTTTGCTCTTCAGCAACCATGTCTTGGTGTGTTTTATTTATGTTCCAAAGACGATCCCTTTTAAACAAATGTAGTATTCCTTTTAAAAGCCAAAGGATATGTACAAAAGCACAAGGATGTGTGAATGAGATTTTTAAAGTCTAAGAGAATCTCCTTCTTGTCTTCCTGTTAATTCTCCTCATTCATGAGGCTATCCCCTGAAGACATAGACTGTGTGAGAAGCCAACAGGGTTCTTCCACTTATAGTCATATTTATATTCATAGTCAGTGTACAGGGAGACATACTTTCATGCCAGGTTGGGTAATTGGAACACTGCAGGATTTAAATAAGAACTCTATTCTGTAATCCAATCTATTCTTTTAAAATTATTTTAGCAGATACTACCTGCTGCCTGGGCTATTCTGTAATTACAGTTTAAAAGGGTAACTTTCCATCAGCCACTTGGGCTGACAAATTATAAGTAACACAGATATCTATACCTATTTACATTTTAGAGTAAGAAGAATGTAATCAACTTACATTTCAAAAATAAAGCACAAAGGAATGGAATTATTATACTGGCATAATAAGAAGCACTAGTTATAGTGAAAAGGTAAACGGCATAGTATAAAGGGATACATTTATTGTATTGAGATAACTGCTAAATTTTACTTTAGTTACATTCAAATGTTACTTTTTAAAGGGAATCAGATTTCGGTACGAATTTTTCACATATTATGTCATGGCCTGATGAATCTTAAGAGTCATCCCAGAAAAAAGTAGTGAAAAGGAATGCAAAACTCAGTCCAGCAACTCATTTATGATATTATTATTTTCAATATTGCAATCAGTAATGATAATAAGTTCCTTTTATGCAATCTTCATGAATGTAATCCAGATAGAAAAAAATTGCTAATTCCCTTCTTGTCAATCTAAGATATCTTGAACATGATGAGAACCTCAGTTGGGAATTTATTATTATTATTGTTTCCAGTTATAAACTGCCTCATAATGTTAAATACCTCTCTAGTTGGTGCTCAAGGTAATTATGCAAAAAGTAGTTTGCCTACAAAAAACCTGGTACCCATTTTGCTGACTTTGGAAGGATGGAAGCCTGAGTCAAACCTTGATCCTGTCAGAATCAAACTCAGATCATAAGCAGAGATTTGACTGTAGTATTGTAGCTTAGCCACTGCATCCTCATCTGAGCTGTCAACAAGAAAGAACTCTTATTTTTTTTTAAAAAAAAAAGTTGTATTATTTGTGTACATATTTCTGGTATGGCTTTCTTTTTGAGAAGCAAAGCACACAGACAAGCACATGAGAAGTAGCTGATCATTTTAAAGATGCAAACAATTCATCCACTGCTTTAATTCATAAATGAACAGCCCTTATTTTAATTAGAAGTAATTTGTTTAATGCATAGATTTTGCACAAATTGCATGAGTTTGAGCAAAAATGTAAGAATTCTGTTGAAACAGATAAGATATTCCTCATCATCCTTTTGGGTGAGGCAAGGAATGGTGCGTTTCCTTTTCAAGGACATACCAGGACATGTTCCTAGCAATGAACAGAAGGACAAAAGGAACACATTACTTTTTAAAAGTAATTTTCCAAGTTCTGCTTTTCTCATCTTTGGGTCAACATGATCAGGCATTGCCAGAGGGGACAGATATATTCCTATACTGTTGTGCAGCTGAAACACTAGTTGTTTGTTTGCTTCTTTCCTCAGCTTTCCTTCTTTCCAATTGATTCATTTATCCAGCTGCACTTGCGATGGCTCCCAATTCAAATAACTGAATGCTTCATCAGTGACAAAGAAAGGATTTGGGTAATCATCTCTCATCCACCCATATAGCTCACAAGCTGCTATAAATCACAGGTTATGAGACCGTGACAGAACAGGGTGGAGGGCCACACAGTCATAAATATAAGCATGCTTCTTAGCTTTAGATAACATATAAACTAATTAAGTTTGTTGACTCGCAGTTAATTGAAATAGTTCCAAATTTACCATATTCAGTATCAGCAATCCTTTATTAGTAATGCCTAAATAAGCCTGGTGCAGAGTGGTAAAAATAATGAAGTACAGGGGAATGAATAACTAATTAAATATGCAGTAGTTTGCTACTTGCTCAGGAACAGATACTGAGAATGCTTGGCTTCAAAGTCATGTCATCCTACATTTCCAAGATGAAGATTTGCCCCTCTGGGACATTGGGTGTTATCGTGACCCCATGGACATAATCCATCCATCCACCAGATAATTAGGTTTGAAATAAACCTCAGAATTTAGCAAATCATAACTGTCTCTCCCCCCCCACTTGCCCCCCCAAACCGGTGCCCTTTGGGGGGTCTACATATTTTGTCAGCAAAGCAAAAGTGTGCAAAGATGTGGCCATGATACCATTTCATGTGTTCCCCCCACTGCCTCCACCACACCAGGAAGTGCTATGTGTGGAGGGAGGGCAAAATGGCTGTCCGGCCCCCAAAGCTGTCTGATGGAGGGTGACCTGGCCCCTGGCTTTAAAATGTTGAGAAGTCCTGCTTTCAAGAAATGCTGGATACAAGGTGATCATTTCCTTTGCACGAGTAGTTGGGTCCTTCCCAATACAGAACATCTGTTCTTAAAAAGCATAACACAAGATTAAATTGTGGATTTTCTATCACAAGATGCTATGATGGCTATCAAAACCAATAACTTGGAAGATTAGACAAACAAAGGGAAGACAAGGTTCTTGGTGGATTCTAGTCATGATATTAATATGCTGCATCTAGTATCTGAGACATTTTCATTCTGAAAATACCAATTGCTAAGGAATACAATTGCTTAAATACTGTGGGAACAAAACCTGGAAGGAAAAATCATTGATTTTTCTCTCGTCTTATGTTCTCAGGTCTCTAACATATCATTTCATGCCTGGATTCTTCAATGTGATTTACATAAGAATTGGTTCCTCATTTAGCAACAAATTCAGTAAACTTGACCTAGCTGGAATGACCAACTAGATTTAGGCTTTTGCATTTCAAGCAGATGATCTATGGGTTGGAGATGCTGGCATATAGGGCTTAGCTGGATATTCTGGTCCCCTTTGTTGCCCTTACCTGTTGTGTCATTTGAGCACTAACACCAATACAATTGATTGTGTTTTTTTTAATTGTTTCTTTCTTGAATGGCAACATTTCAAGAAATTAGCAAAGCCATATAGAGAAGCACATTCACTCAGCCACAACCCTCTAAAGTAATTAAGCAGTTATTTTTTCTTTAATAATAAAGCTACCAGAAATGGAGCTCCAGGGGTGGAGAGAGAAAAGTGAGGAAGAAGACACCATCTTTACACTTCTCCCTGTATCTACATTTTTATTACAAAGGATTAATAGCATTAAGAAAATAAGACTAAGCTAATACTACCATGGTGAAATTACATTGTGAATAATTGAAGTTCACCCTTTGGCCAATGTGTGGAGAAGAAATTGCCGCCATTGATTTGCATTTATTTGCCAAGGATCAGATTGAAAAAGCAAGAGTGAAATGCAGTTTGAAATATGAGAAAGGGAGAGGGAGGGAGAGAAGAAAGAAGACCTATACAACAGTTGTGGTAGCTTTAAGAACAAAGGGGCATATAAGAAATTTGCTGTGTCAGTTGCAGGGCTCATCATATCTATTATCCAACTGTATTTGTGTTGCTTTTGGAGTTCTACCAATCTTACAAACATCTATATGTGATTCACCTAGGAGACAGGCCTGAACTGGAAGCTTTGCTAGACCTAGCTTCAGTTGAGGTTCCTACATGAAAAGAAAGCAGGAACGGGAAGCAGAAGCACAGTGGGGATTCAGACCCATGGCTTTATAGCCAAATGCTCCTACATCACCAAAGCTTGTTTGTACATCTGTGTCTTTCTCTATATGCAAATTGTGAAATTGCTATAGTTTAAATAGAAATACAATATACTTCACAGCTGAAGTGAAAACCATGATCAGATATCCTGATTGCTTTCCATCCTTCTTTCAAGGCTTAGGTTTGATAGGCAACTTTAAGGCTTAACTAAAAGAGAGAGCTCACTGGAGAAGACCCAGATGCTAGGAAAGATTGGAGGCAAAAGGAGAAGGGGATGGAAGATGAGATGGCTAGATGGCATCATTGACATGGTGGGAGTAGATCTGGGTGGACTAGAGAGGATGGCAGATGACAGAGGAGCCTGGCATGCAGTGGTCCATGGGGTTGCAAAGGGTCACACTCAACTGTGTGACTGAACAACAGCAAATCTAAAACTTCTTTAGAGTTAGTTTGAAAGCTATTCAAACTAACTGGCTGTCTTCAGTCTGTCAAATGGAGCATTGTCTTCCCTTATGAGATGCATAGATACCTATCCCAGGCTTGATTCTTGTAAGGATGAGTTCTGTCTTTGGACAAATGTGTAAGGACAGACCATATTAGGGATATTAGTGTTTTAGTGGTTAAGAGACTGAACTTGATGGCTGGAAGGTTGGCAGGTCAGCAGGTCGAGACCAAAGTACTGCATGATGGGGTGAGTTTCTGTTTCTGTCCCAGCTCCTGACAACCTAGCAGTTCCAAAGCAAGAAATTGCAAGTAGATAAATAGGTACCACTTTGGTGGGAAGGTAAATAGCATTCCATGCACTCTAGTGTCTAGTCATACCTACCACATGTCCACAGAAACATCTGCAGACGCAGACAAAGCTGGCTCTTTGTCTATAAATGGAAATGAGCACTGAAGGCTAGAGTTGGATATGACTGGCTTTTGAGCAAGGGTGACCTTTACCCCAATAGGCAGATTGAAGTGGGGAAAATAGAGGAACAGTATTTCTCTTGCTGCGAGAGTTAGATTTGAAGCACCATTGATCTGGAGAGTTCTGGGGAGGCAAAATAAATGACATTTTATGTCACACAGCAAGAAAGCTAAATCCAATATGAAGTATGGTTACTTCCATCATCAATGAAAGAAACAGATCAATAATAAAAATGTATATGTTTTCTTCTTAATGAAACAATATCCCTGTAAACTTTTTTGATACAGAGTGTGTTTCTTTGGCCAGATAAACTTACCATAAACTTACTAGGAAAGGTAATCTAGGGACTGTCACTAAAAAGTAATTTTTAAGCTCATAAATCTAATGGGTACCATACCCATCCTTTATGTAATATTTCTGGCAGGAAAATATAGAATTAATATGGATTAGTCATTCTGTATGTATTTAGAGTCCCACAAACTATGTGAATGGTCAGTCAGATGCTGCAAACTCCCAGGAGTTTAAAACCTAGTGTTTTACGTGATTTTTCTTTACACACAATCTGAGGTGCACCTCTACTAATAAGTAGAGTGAGGTGGCCATCTCAGAGAGATGAGTTTAGGATGACATAGATAAATGCTATAGACTGATAGCTGCTGTTAATGTAAAAAAAAGGGGGGGAGAGGAATGTAAACAACTTGGGTTGTAAAATAACTTGGCTGGTTTTAGTGATATAATTTGAACCACAACCTCACATTCCAGAGTTATAAGCATTATAAGGAACAGCTGAAACAAACCACCAAGGTGTCAGGTATAAACCCACAAACCTGGGAGGTAGCAGCCATAGATCACCCACTTTGGTGCCAAACCATTTCTGCTGCTACTGATCACTTCGAAGGAAAATGCACGCGCGCCGAAAAGAATAATTTTGGCGCGCGCTTTGCTCTCACCCATTCCCGGGGCGAGACGGACTGGCGGCAATATGAGGGGCAGAGCCAGATGGCATATATAAGGCGTCGTCGCATGTTGGGCGACCTCTTTCGCTTTCGAAGCTTCGAAAGCTAATTTTTCCCCGCCCACCCTCCCTCGCCGCAGTGTGATTATTTTGGTCGCCTTGTGGGCCGGATGGGAATTTTTGCAGGTACCCTCATTGGCACCTGGATACCTGGAGTTTTTGCCCATCCCATACTGCTTGCGCTGGGTTGTGCTCTGGGGTTTTTTGGTTTCTGGTAGTTTTTCGGTCACTTTGGCGGGTAGCACGGGTGAGAAGGAACTGGATTTTATCCAATTCAGGTACGGATCGTGTTTGGCTCAGGAAAGGTGGTGCGTGACAAGGTGGTGGCAGCGGTGCCCAGCCTAACGCGACCGTGGAATAATGGTACACCATATCGGATGGTGTGATCTATAACCTGCTCACCTGAATTGTCCAAAGGGGAACGCTCAGGTAATGGTCTGCGTTCCCCCATAACTGTTAATAACTTAAGTGGACATCCCTCACTCGTGCTACTTTCACCAGGCAGGCAGTTACAGTTAATAGTTGAACAAATAAAAGTGGCCCATTTTAACACCAGCTTGCTTGTCTGTCTCGTCATTGGGGGGTGGGCGAGCAATGGTGCAGACATGAAGAGGCTAAGCAACAAGCACGAAAGCTTCATCAAACTCAACTACACCCTGAACCATCTATTCAGTGTAATATGTGTTGTCAAATGTTTCATACCAGAATTGGTTTATTGAGTTGCCAGAGACACATCCATCAACTATGAAAATGACTAGCAGGGAAAATGTATTCTCAGATGTGAGTAGCAGCCGACCACAGCAAAACTGTAATTTTCAGAGTAAATGAAACCATTTGATTGATTGATTGATTGATTGATTTTTGATTGATTGATTGAGTATGGCCAGACATCCCACTATGGTAATGAAGTAGACTATACAGTCAGCAACTCAACATCTGGTATTGGGCGGCAGTAAATAATCTGACACCCAAAGGGGGGTCAACAACTACAGGCGGAGGAGCCCCTTTAGGTGGGGTGATGTTCCTCTCTGTGGAGGAAACTCCACTGGAAACCATCATATTGGGCCCAGCAGTATGGATGTGAAGAATATCTGCTAACTTCTTCATTCTGATCAGTTAGGTTGTATCCACATGATGTCAGGTCAGACATCTCACTATGGTAATGGAGTAGATTTTACAGCCAGTTACTCGACAGTGAGTGTTGGACGGTGGTAAATAACCTGACTTCTTAAAGGGACCAATGGCTATGGGCAGATGAGTCCTTCTATGTGTGGTGATGCTCCCCCTCAGTGGACGAAATGCCTGTGGAAACCATCATATTGGGCACAACGGCAAAATGAGTGGAGGAGGAACCACTTCACTATTCTGATTTTTAATGGTCACAGAGGCAGAAGAGACCATGCCAGATGGACTGGCTGTGAAGGCGCACCTTGTTAATATCCTCAAGGCTGCATCAGTCCATTGCAGATCCGGTGTCAAATCCTGCTTGTCTCATTTCATACGTGTTGCAGGAGATGGCTCCATGATCACAGTACAGTATGTGGGTCACTTCATGGCAAACTGGGATCCACTATAAAAAAATTCACACCAATGGCATTTTTCCTGGAGAGAAAAAAAATGTATACTTGGACATGAGTAGTAGCCACCACCACCACTTATTTAATTATTTATTTAATCGGCCACATTTCTCCCTATAGGGGACCCAAGGTGGCTTTACAATATTTAAAAATCAAATTAAAACACGATGTTTGTACAGTTTAAAAAAATCACACTTGCATAATAAATAAAATATATTAAATGATTAAAAATGATTTAATATGTTGTTGTTAGCCACCCAGAGTGGGGAAGACCCCCTAGATGGGTGGGGTACAAGTGGAATAAATAAATAAATATGAAACGGACAAAACTATCACTTTGCCAATGTGAGGAGAGGCATGCTAAATCAGACCAAAGGTCTAGCTGGTTCACCTTTTGCTTCCCATAGCAGCCTATGAGCTGTTTAAAAGATTGCTACAAGCAAGATTTAATTGCAACAGCTCTCCTCTGTTTCTGTTCTCTCTTGCTCACACTGAAAGGCATACCTCTTCTGGAGCTGTGGTTAATACACAACCAATTTTGTTCTTGTATATGTTCAAGTCAGTTCCAATTTGTGGTATGTAAGGGGTTTAAGGTATGTGATATATTCAAGGCACAGTTTACAACTACCACCTCATGTACTTTTGTGTGTTTCAATGCCCAAGTGAGTATTTTTACCCAAGGCTCCAGAGTCCTAGTCTAATACTGTCTCTCCACACACCATTCTAGTTCCCTAAATAAAATCAAGGGCTTCTAGAGAAAAGAGAATTAAAACACTACCATCCTAGTGGGATGAAAGTCAACTTCAAATTAACAAAAAGTTCAAACAGGTTATGTATTTGCATTTGCAAATATTAGACACTACAGATTTCTAAAACTGCTCACTGAAAGGTTAACAATATATTCCCCTAGACAATGATGTAGATTAAAATCTACTCTGTACACGAATATGATATTAATGGACTTTGATCTGGGACTGTGATATATTTTTCCCTCTTATTTTGTGCGCATCCTCACTCTCCTCCCATTACAATCCTACATATGTCAAATCAGGAGATGTCGACAGGTTAGTGGATGGAGGGTTAGATCATGAGAAATTATGGAAGAAGAATAGGAATATCTTACATTTATGGATCCACTAAAATTATTTTTAAATAAATGAGCAGCAAGGTCTAGATGTTGTTTATATGAATATATAAATATATTCATTTTGTTCTACTTCTTTTAGCCAGTGCAGTATATCTCATTGTGCTTTTTAGTCAACAGAACAAACACCTCCATTACTTTTTAAATGAATATTTTATTTTCAGCCCTTTGTTCAGGCAGTAGTGAAGAAATGAAAAACACAACCTGCAGCTGTCTTTTGAAACTTGGCAGGCTTTGTCATCACCAAAAGAGCAGCTATACCTGCAAATTTTCATCAAGATATTGAGAGATTTTTTTTAAAAAAACTACTGTCAGTGGCCAAAATCTTGCTGCCTAATGGAATAAATTGCATTAGAGTAGTCCCAATGAAGCAGCAGAGATTTGGTGAGTTCTTCCTTCAAACCTTGGATTGCCAAAATGAAGCCACTTTCTTCGCTTTGTCATTGCCCAAACCCAAGTCTTCAATGGTTCATGCCTCGGGTGGCAATCAGCAGACAAACAAATCAGGTATTCAGTTGGTACCCTGGAATGCCTGAGGAATTTTCCTATATTAATTTTGAGATGAAACATCAAACTCTTGGAGTAAAGTTATGATCAAACTTCCTTATCTATGAGATTTTGTATCTCTCCAAATAGTGTGGCATAATTCTCCACAGTCTAATAACAACAGATTACTCTAAATGTAATTCTTCTGAGCACAGAAAAATAGATGCCTTTGAGATGTGGTGCTGGAGAAGGGTTTTGAGAGTCCCCTGGACAGCGAGGAGAACAAATAGGTCAATCTTACAAGAAATCAACCCTGACTGCTCCTTAGAAGGTCAAATAGTAAAGATGAAGCTAAAGTACTTTGGACATCAGATGAGAAGAGAGGATTCACTTGAGAAAGCCTTGATGCTTGGAAAGGTTGAGGGCAAAAGAGGAAGGGGACGGCCCAAGATGAGATGGCTAGATGGTATTGTGGAGACAATGGGCACAGAGCTGAACGAGTTGAGGGGGATGGTAGAGGATAGGAGTGCCTGGCGGACAGTGGTCCATGGGGTCGCAGAGGGTTGGAATTGACTGTGCGACTGAACAACAACAACAAAACTCTAAATACAAATCAAAATATGTATTCCAATTAAATGGACACATGACCATATTTTAAATAGTGTGCAAAGAGGAAAAAGTGCACCTCAAAATGAGGACATTTAGACTGTAGATCACCCACTATGGTTACATAGTTTTCAAATAAAAATTCAAACGATTAGAAAGTTAATCCATTCTCCTGTAAATTTACTCAGTAGAGAAATACATGGTAATATTTTGTACTTTCATTTTTAAGCTTCCTTGTGTCCATTATTATGGATCTAAAAATGTATTTATCATTTCAGTAAACCTAACTTCTACTAAAGCCCTATTTTGCCCTCTTTGACACTGAGTTCAACAGTTAATGGTTATCTAATTTTTCCATTAAATTAATGCTCAAGTAAAATGCAGAGGAGCAATTAGAAACCATTTAAGTCAGTCTAATTGCACTAATTGACATGGAACTGTATTTGTCATAATTCACAAAATAGCCATCTCTGATTAATACATATTTTGCAATTATGAAAATGTTGACCATTTTTCTTTGTTTAAGATTATCTTATATTAATACAGAGATTAGTTTTTAAGATGTGTTCCAAAGAAACGTTTTGCCTTATTTTTAAAGGGGGGGGGGATTATATTCACACTATTTAATGTCCCTGGAATGTAACATAATTAATTCAAACAGTATGATCAATGAACTGTGGATTTCCAATAGTTTCATAGCATGTTATACATGCAAAAACAATTTTACTCCCATAAAACATGCAAAATGTATCACAAAAGATAAAATAAAAGAGGATTTGAGGGAGCTTAAGTGGGCAAAGAGATGCCTAGAGCGCCGCTGAGTGAATACTCAGAGTGATTCTGACCAAAACACTGGCTAGAGCCACTAACAAAGCCTACCTGGTGGTGATAGAGGTGGTGAAACTGCAATATTCACCACCCTTATTGCCTCTGCAGATCATCACCCAGCAACTCTCTTCCAGGTGACTAGACCCCTCCTCGGTAGAGGGGGCCCTGGCCCTGGTTGGCACGGGTCAGCTGAGGACTTTGCTGATTATCTTATGGGTCTGTAAATGACTGGAGTGCAGTCTCGCCATGTTATCTGGGATTGGTTTGATCCAGTTATCCCTGAGGAAGTGGACAGGCTCCTTGGATCTGTTCTCGCCACTGCTTGTCTATTAGACCCATGTCCCGTCTGGTTGGTCAAGGTGTCCCAGGTGATGACAGGTAGTTGGGTCAGAGCAATAGTCAACACATCCTTGCAGGAGGGGGTGTTTCCTGCACCATTAAAGCATGCTTTGGTGTGCCTCCTCCTGAAAAACTCAGCACTCGACCAACAATAATGGCCAACTATCGGCCTGTATCCAACCTCCTTTTTTAGGGAAGGTTTTGGAAAGGGCAGTGGTGTGTCAATTACAGGGTGTAACAACAGGAGCCATTTTCTCGAGTAGGCCCCATTGTTCTTCTGAGTTGTAGTTTCCTGGCTGGACATCCCAGGCCTCAGGTATGTGTAGAAAAGGTAGTGTGAGGCCAAATAACCACTCCAAGTTTCTTCAAGAAATATATTGAAAGCATAGTAAAATACAGGATGCAGTCCATCAAAAGATCAGCAAGCATTTCAAAGCAGAAATAAGCAAGCTATAGGTTCCAGGGAAAGCCCATAGCCTCCCTCCTTCCTCAAGGCTCACATTTTGCAGAATGAAGACACAGCATTCCAGAGAGAGAATAGCTGTGTGTGTATGTCTGGTTACACCTCTGGCCCTCTCCCTTAGGGATTCCAACTAATGATCTTACAGCAAG
This sequence comes from Furcifer pardalis, assembly GCA_030440675.1. Taxonomy (NCBI): domain Eukaryota; kingdom Metazoa; phylum Chordata; class Lepidosauria; order Squamata; family Chamaeleonidae; genus Furcifer; species Furcifer pardalis. The sequence continues at coordinate 97,235,055 of CP126892.1, forward strand.
GCATGTCTATCACGAATTAGGTTGCATTTCACTAAAACCATGAGGCAAGTATGTTTACATTTTTCCTCTCTCCTCCATATCTGGAATTGCCATTTTGAAAGTACTAAAACACATTTAGGTAGGTAAAAAGATAACGAAAAAAGCACCGTTTAAAATGGAGCTTATTTTGTTACACAGGGGGTTCTGGATGAAGCGGATTATCTAGACCACTATCATTCAGGATTCAGGCCTGGATATGTTACCTAGACTGCATTGGTCACGCTGTTGGATGATCTCTGGTGGGAGCGGGATGGAGGTCATCCCTCCGTCCTTGCTCTTCTTGACCTCTCAGCAGCCTTCAATACCATTGACCATGGTATCCTTCTGGAATGACTCCAAGGATTGGGGAATCCATGGCACTATGTTGGTCTTGGTTTGACTATTTTCTGAGGGGCTGGACCTAGTCAGTGTGGTTGGAGGATGGGATGTCCAGCCCTAGGCCTCTCCAATATCGGGTGCCTCAGGGCTTGGTGCTCTCACCTCTCCTATTTAACGTCTACATGAAGCCATTGGGGGAGATCATCCACTCCCATGGGGTGAGGTATCACCAGTATGCTGATGATACTCAGCTGTACATCTCAGCCTGTGGTGATCCAAGTGATGCAGTTGGAGTCCTATCCAGGTGTCTGGAAGCTGTTGGGGTCTGGATGCGGGACAGCGGGCTACAACTGAATCCTGGCAAAACTGAGTGGCTGTGGGACAGGGGTCCTGTGTTATCTCAGGAGTTACCATCTTTGGTTCTGGATGGGACTATTTTGCCCCAAACAGACCTGGTGTGTGACCTGGGGGTCCTCCTGGACTTGCGACTCCTGCTGGTGACAGTCATGGCCAGGAGGTCTTTTGCATAACTTCATGTTATATGCCAGTTACACCCACTCCTAGATTGGGACTCCTTGCTCATGGTCGCACACGCTCTGGTCACCTCCAAACTTGACTATTGCAATGTGCTCTACATGGGGCTGCCCTTGATGACCATTCAGAGGCTGCAACTGGTCCAGAATGTGGCTGCTCGGGTGGTGATGGGATGTGGGCAGTATGCCCATGCCTCACCACTGCTTCAGGAGCTGCACTGGTTGCCAGTGTGCCTCTGGGTGCAACTCAAGGTGCTGGTAATTACCTTTAAAGCTCTACATGTTAGTGGGCCAGGATATTTAAAAGACCGCATCACCCCAAGGACATCTGTCCATCCCACCAGAGAAGTCCGGAGAGGATCTCTCATTGTGCCATCCTCTAAAGAGCCTCGTCTCTCTAGCACCAGAAGGAGGGCCTTCTCTGTGTCTGCTCTGGCCCTATGGAACTTCCTGCCAATTGAGCTGTGTCTCCAGACAGAGTTGCTGCTCTTCAAGAAAGGGCTGAAATCCTGGCTGGCAAAGCAGGTGTGGGGCACCAGCAATGTGGTGACCCCTGCCTGCTGGCTGATTTAGTAAAAACACTATCTCCCTCTTTTACTCTCTTAATCTGTAGGGGTTGGGTTAATTTTTGGTAGAAGTTTTAATGGGGTTTTTATTGGTTTTAAAATGTGATATTAGTTTTATTATCTGTGAGCCACCCAGAGTCTTCGGAGTTGGGTGGCAATATAAATCAGAATAAATAAATACGGCAAATAAAAATAATAAATTTGATGTTGATACTATTTCAATTGCCTTTTTAAGTATGAAAAAGTTCCCTTTTTATCACATCTCCCAGATTTTCCCAGTACTTCAAGCTGAAGTTCAAAAAAAGGAGTTCTACAAGTTTAAAAAGTCACAATTTTACAAGTTTTTTATTGGATCATGTTTCTGTATTAAAGGAGTAGGGAAAGCTATCTTATACCTGCTATTATTTGCCATCAAGTCACAATTATAATGGTTAGTTGGCTTCCAAGTAAGTGTTTCAAGGTGAGTGAAATATTTAAGGAGTAGTTTTACCAATTCCACATCCCCAGGGAGTTTTCATGGCTGAGTGGCAGTTCAAATCCTAGTCTCCAGCATTCTAGTCTCTTACTATGTCCAGTTTGGACACTTCAAAACATGGCTTAATTTTGCCTACAAACCATGGGGATGTTTTGAACTAATCTTTTTGCCCCAAATCTTTACAATTTGGGGCAGGTGGTTAAGGGATTTGGGGGGGCACTGGGGTGCTGAGGGATCACATTGGGGTTCATCTTGATCTAGTTGAAAATTACTAGAGCTAATGGAAACAATTTATGTTTAAAATATGTTTTAAAATAATAAAAACAGATAAAACTACATTTAACACAAAAAAGGCATAAAATTAAGTAAACCAGCCCCGCTGTAAAACCATTAAAATGAAGCAAACATATTAAAAGCAACAAATTAACAATGATACGGCTAAAGACTCTACAGCAAGCCACTGAAAACTCTTACCAAAATGAGAAAGGAACCACAGATCCTTTTTAATCTGGTTTCCCATACTTGGCACAAAATAGGGCAATGAAAAATCAATCCCCCCCCCCCGCCTGCCCTAAATAAATAAAGCAGGAATGGATGGGATGATGGATCAAAAAGACACAGACAATGATGTTCCCTTCAGAACCTTAGTCTGAAATAGAGAGGCCACATACTCCAGAACATGTGAGTCATGATGTCACAATTTGTCTTCAAAGGCAATTGTAGTCTTATTTTTTAAGGCTAACATTGGCTGAGGAACCCTGGGGGAATATAACTACAGGTTTTGAGTTCAAATCTTCACTGTGTCTTTTGGGAGAAGAGCCAATCCCAGGCCACTCCTAGAAGAATTAAATGATAGACCCTTTCTGAGTGCTTTGTAACAAGAAAACCCTGACAAAGATTACCATGAGTTGGAATCATCTTCACAGTACTTAATTAATTCTATGATGAAGTTAAGACCTGAGACAGATATTAGAGTTAGCTCATGACCAGAAGAGGGAGATCTTTGACTAATGGAATTATCTGAGGGTCACATCAAGGTTTTGTCTCACCTCTGGGAAGGCATCAATTATCTTGTGTTATTTGGTGATTGTTCTCTAAGATTTAAATATAGGGTTTCTGTGATATCTCATTTCACAAAGTTGGAAAGTTGCCCTCAAAGGCCCCATTTCAACACTCATGTGCTTTCAGCTCTAATTATGCACTATTTCTTAAACACTTTTCTGAGCTAAGATTGGTAGGCTTCCTTCTCCAGATTAGTGAATCAATCAGTGTTAGATAGCAAAGTGCATCATCAGCAATTAGAGACAGATGACCTGAATTTTAGAAGAACATTTAATTGATAAATTGAAAGATGAAGAAACACCCTTTCACCCAATGTGAAAAAATGTAATATAAAAGCAGCAGTCCCAGAAAAGATAGTATTTGTTCCATTTCAGTGAATATAGCCACATCCCAAAAAGAGGGAACTCAAACTTTTGAGACTGACTGCTATGTCCAAAATGGTGCCTCTCTTTTCCATTTACATTGATTCTTGCTTCTACTCTGCTAAACCCAGCCCTAGATCCCAATCTGATATTGTTTAGAAAATACTCACTTTCTCTTTGCTTCCTTTTGTGTATTTAACATAAAGGCATTTTCCTTTTCTTCTAATTTCCCTCCTTTTCCAGTCATTCAGTAAGCTCTTTTCTATTTCACTATACATTTCAATACCCTTCATTTGAAGCCTTCATGGTCTCTCTTCCCTACCCTGGATAAGGCTTGATTTTTCATTCATCCAAACTTTTCTTCTGTTCAGCAATTTTACAGGTATCATTCCCTAACTATCACATTTGTGGGAGGTACATGGAATTGTAGGGACTGTGGTGGCTTAATGGTTAAGACACCGAATGTGATGACGTCCCAGCTCTTGTCAAACTAGCAGTTTGAAAGCAAGAAATTGCAAGTAGATAAACAGGTGTTTTGTGCACTCTGGTGTCTAGTCATGCCTGCCACATGACCACGGAAACATCTACAGTGCTGGCTCTTTAGCTATAAATGGAGATCAGCACCACACTAGAGTCAGATATGACTGGCTTTCAAGCAAGGACAACCTTTACCTTTACCTTTACCTTTACCTTTACCTTTACCTTTACCTTTACCTTTACCTTTACCTTTACCTTTACCTTTACCTTTACCTTTACATGGAATGGTGCAGAAGCTATTAGATCTTAATAAAAATGAAGATAGGCTGATAAAGGAAACATTTTGCTTAGTTAATATTAATGTTTTATGGTTTGCCATTGAAATTTAGAGATAACCCATTACAAAGTCGGTGTATGCAAATACCATCTGTTTTAATCCAACTAATTTGTTTCACAGATTTCAACTGTGTTGCTTCACGCTGAGGGCCCTGCTTTAATGCGAGGACTACTTTGAGTTTCTTTTGCTTCACTCGAGATATCTTTAGAAATGGATAAATACCCCAATTCCCTTTGGAATCCAAATAAATATTGAATCCTAAGCACCTGCTTGCTACATAACGTTTAAAGCAAATATTTTCCTTGCTTTAAATTGGGCTTTCTCAGAATGTCACAAACATTCAGTGGTATGGCAAGGTTTCAGTGCTGCAGGAGTGGCATCCTACCTAATCCTCATATAAAGTACATCTCTATATAGGCATGCCTGCAACATGTCCATGGAAACATCTGCAGAAGCAGACAGCGCTGGCTCTTCAGCAATGAAACAGAGTTGAGCACTGAACCCTAGAGTCAGATGTGACTGGCTTTTGAGCAAGGGTGACCTTTACCTTTTACCTCCGGACTTCCACCGGGCGGAGAGGCCACCGCATCTGTGGGGCATCAGGGCCACTCCATCACCGGCGCCCCGCCCTGCCTCGCACTGACTCAAAAGGATGCCACGGCAGTGGATGGCTCTCACCAAGACTGGATTCTTTCTTCTTGGACTTCTCTTGGACTTTTCCCGGCTACCTTCTGTTGGATTTTGCTTATAAACATTGCAGGACTCAGTAAATGTGATTTTTGTTTTTGCTGTTGTTTTTTTGTAATACTTTTTTGTAACATTTTATTGTGATATTAATACTTTTAGATTGTTACTGTGTTATATATATATATATATATATATATACAGTAATACCTCATATAACATTATTATCAAATAACACTAAAATCGCATAACATTAAGGAATCTGGGGGGAAGAATTGCATCAGATAACATTAAGATCCTATGGGATGCTTCAGATAACAACCGCTAAAGCCTGTGTGGTTACAATGTATCTCTATGGATCCCATAGAGGATCAGATAACACTAAAAATCATATAACACCAAGACTTGTGGAACCAGGTTTTAGTGTTATATGAGGTTTTACTGTATATATATATATATATATATATATATATATATATATATATATATATATATATATATATATATATATATATATATATATATATATATATATATATATATATATGTTACCTTTTATAATCTGTAAGCCAGCTAGAGTCGGTTTCAACTGAGTAGGGTGGGATATAAATTTTAATAATAATAATAATAATAATAATAATAATAATAATAATAATAATAATAATGATGATGATGATGATGATGATGATGATGATGATGATGATGATGATGATGATGATGATGATAATAATAATAATAATAATAATAATAATAATAATAATAATAATAATAATAATAATAATAATAATAATAATCTGTGTGTTTTTCATCCTCTCCATTTTCTCTCTCTCTAACACAGAGGTCTCTACTTGAACAAAATTTGTATTCTAAGAATATCCAACCTGTGCAATGTTGGAAAGCATTTGTTAAAAAATCAGTAACTGGCCAACTTAATTGTGACCATGGGCGTGTTTGTGAAAAATAAACACATAAAAACAAATACTGTTTTGTACTAACTGTTTTTCCATTATAGCTGATTCCCCAAGGATGGACTAACACTCTAAACATGATTGCTTGTTTTATTTCTCCATTTTATGTGGATTTAAGATCATGAGCTATGACTTAATTCTTCAGAGGCAATACTCCTTAATTTCAGACGAGCCTTTGAGGAAAACATTCAACCTTCCAGCTTTCTAATCTTTTCCAAAGTTTAGCTTTAATACCTTCTGCTAAAGACAAGCCAGCTCTTTTCTCATTCTCAAATCAAGTTAATCCAGTGAGGAAGCAATAAATATCTCCAAGCACACATTTCATAGCCTAAGGAAAGCTGGTTAAAAAAAATACAGACGAAGAAAGGAGAGGAAGAAATGGAAATAGGAAAATCCAGTCCATTGTTCAATGCTTTGCTATTAACAGAGGAGAAAAACATATGTGCTATGACAAAAGAAAGAATAATTCAATGAATTAAAAACTTGGGTTGAATTTGGCATCTTAGTTGATCCTGTGCTTGCTGAAGACTAGCATTTGTTTGTTTGTTTATGTTATTTGTATGTGGTTGTTTATGTTATTTTGTTGAGTTCTTCACTCTTTCATTTCACCTTGGCAGGGTGAGTTGGGTGCTTTATCTAAAACAGTGTTTCCCAAATGCTGGTGTTTGGACTTAAATTCCCAGAAGCCTAAGTCATTTCCCCAAAGCACTGATCAGCCAATGTACTGACTTAAGCTTCTGGGAATTGAAGTCCCCCTGTGGGCTGTGTACCCCTTGTTGGGAACCACTGATCTAAAAATATGAATCAGACAGTATAGTGTTGGTCACTAGATGAGCTTTATAGAAAACAAACAAATAAATAAACAAATGTAGACTGCAGCCAAGAAATCAGAAGACTGAGACTCAGAAGGACAATGATGGAATTAGAAAGGATGATTAAGTGTAAGGATGCATCATCAGAGACCAAGACTAAGATTATCCATGTTCTTGTATTCCCAATCACCATATGGAGGTGTAAAAGCTGGAGAGTAAAGGAAGCTGACAAGGAAAAATATTTGAAGTGGTAGGTGTGTTAGTCTGTAACATGTTTACAACAGCCGTAAATGAGTCCATGGCTATCATAAACACTTTTACAACAGCTGTAAATTAAATGAGTAGTCCAGCACGACGACCACTCCAGCAAGGTAAAGCAAGCGAAGCAACAGGAGGCAAAATGGCATAAGAGGCAGCCAGGCATAAGAAGCAAGTTGGCTTTTGGGTTTTGCCTCTTCTTATACACAAGAAGGCTTCCTTGTTAGCAGCTGATCCTGTGCAGCTGGCTCCTGTTCCAGAACAGTCCTTAAAGGTATAGTCCACCATTTGCCACCCCTCCCCCTGTGCCCACCCCAGCATATTGTAATGTAATGTAATGTAATGTATTGTCTGTAAGCCGCCTTGAGTCGCCACGGCGAGTGGGCGGCAATATCAATTTGAACTAATAAATAAATAAATAATAAATGTTGCAACAAGTGCCACCCCTAGGCACAGTTACTGACAGTGGGTATATTCCCCCCCTTCCCAAGTGCAGCGATAACTTCAGGGACAAACTGCTTGGTTTGTCCCTGAAGTCAAACTGACCCTAAGCAGCAAGCACTTGGAAAGCAGGAAGGTTGGGAGGGAAAGAGGCATGAGATCATGCCTCTTTCCCTCCCAACCTTCCTGCATTCCAAGCTATCACTGTACTTGTGGGGTGGGGTAGGTATATTGCCCCCTCCCCAAGTGCAGCAATCTCTGGATCACTGTGAATGTAGAAGGGGTGAGGGAATCCTGAGTGGGCGCACTGGGGATTCCCTCATCCCTTCTTCATTCACAGCAATCCAGGGATCTCTGTGCTTGGGGGGTGGTCTCTCCAACTGCAGTAGCAGATATCGCTGCTGGTGAGGGTGGATTGGGCTAGGGCTACCCAATCCACCCCCACCTGCAGCGATCCACCCCCTCCTATCCACAGACGATTGCCTCGGATAACGCTAAAGAATTGTTATCCGATCCAAGTTTTTTTCCAAAAAACTTGCAGCGTTATCCAATTCTAGTGTTATATGATGCAATCGTTATCCGGGGTATTACTGTATAATAATTCAATTTGTTGGGTTTATTGATAAAATGTTAAAAGAGTGTATATTATTTTAACATTTTAACATGTAAACAAAAAATAGATGGGGAAGAAGTAGAAACAGTGACAGATTTTACATTCTTAGGATCAAAGCTCACTACAGATGGTGACTGCAGCAATGAAATAAAAAGGTGACTGATTCTTGGGAGGCAAGTGATGAGAAACCTGGGGAACATAGTGAAAAGTAGAGACATCACATTGAAAACAAAAATTCGTATGGTCAAAGCAATGGTATTCCCGGTGACAATGTATGGTTGTGAGAGTGGAGCATTAGGAAAGCTGAGTGCAGAAGAATAGATGCCTTTGAAATGTGGTGTTGGAGGAGAGTTTTGAGAGTCCCCTGGACAGCGAGGAGAAGAAATAGGTCAATCTTAGAAGAAATCAGACCTGACTGCTACTTAGAAGGTCAAATAGTGAAGATGAAGCTAAAGTACTTTGGACATTAAATGAGAAGAGAAGACTCACTTGAGAAAGTGTTGATGCTTGGAAAGGTTGAGGGCAAAAGAAGAAGGGGGCAGCCAAAAATGAGATGGCTAGATGGTATTGTGGACACAATGGGCACAGAGCTAAGCGAGTTGAGGAGGATGGTGGAGGACAGAAGTGCCTAGCGGACAGTGGTCCATGGGGTCGCATAGAGTCGGAATAGACTGTGCAACTGCACAACAAAAAAACCTCCAATAAACCTAACAAATCCATTATTATTATTATTATTATTATTATTATTATTATTATTATTATTATTATTATTATTATTATTATTATTATTATTATTATTATTATTATTATTATTATTATTATTATTATTATTTGCCTCCCACTCAACTATGTGACTCAGGGCAGCTAACAAAAATGCAAATCATGACAGTGAATAAATCACATAACAGTAAATAAATCACATAATAGCAAATATCTTCACAACTTATATATATATAAACCTGAGATCAATATTTACAAAGGGTTGTGACAACACAAGTATTTTTGCCTGTCCTGAGACTACTACAATTTGGGTATTTTTTAGTTTATGCTGACTGAAAATGCCCCTCTGTCCAACTAAATAGTTCAGTAAGACACGAGACAAGATGTTTCACAGGTATAAAAGTACAGTATCAGCAACCAAAATGTCTCACATTTTGGAATTACTGTATAGAATTTCATTGCTGATATCACCCTCTGAGTCCTTCCTCACTCTTTCCCATGTGAACTTCATTTCAGGGGGTTAGCTCAAAAGGTGGTAAGCAACATACTTCTGTTATAAATCAGGGTACACTAAATCCCTATGGGGATTATTGTTTTGTTTTTCACATTTCATCAGATTATATTTCAACCTTTGTTCTTTTTGTCTAGTACATAGACAAGGGAAGATCATCTAGGCCTCCCCTAGGCTAAATAATGTTTTACAGATTATTGAGACATCTGTTCCATGATTTATGTATTTCATATTCTTATTTTTATTTGCAGTGAAAGCATCCTGACTTTACAGATTCTTAAGAAAGTAGAACAAAATTAATTCTAAATGGGAAACATTGTACAGATCTAAAAAGTATAACAAGGATTACATGAGATTTTTTTAAAAAAGAAATGCTTGTGACATTGATTATAATCAAGTGTTTTAGTGGATAAGGTCAGGAACATGTTGTGATAAAAGCACACTGAATAACTCAAATGCAAATTTTAGTCCGTCTCATTTTTATAAATGCATATATTTAGCTATTTACATATTGCAAACATTTTATGAATATTTTATTTCTCCAATATGCACCACAAACCTTGGAATTATGTGCATTTATGAGGCAAGGTGTGCTTTCTCTTGCAGAAGAGCATTGGCAACAGGAAATGGTTATTTTTGCCTAAAATGTTGCATCTGGTGAAATTCATTTCCTTTTTTATTTTTTTAATACACTAAATACACAAAACATAAATGAGTAAAACAATTACACTGGGACCATTTAGTGAAAACAAAGATTTCCCTTTGCTTTGTTCCTTTTTTTCTAATTACCATATCCCATTTCCAACCCAATCTGTGGAAATTAAGATGCAAAAACAACAATATTTAGAGAAAGGCATGGGCCACATTTATTTAAATTTCACCCTAATCTGTGGGTGACCTGATAATGTTATCCCTAGATCCTGAGCAGAGGAAGCTATTCCACCCCTCTCAGGTCCTATCAGGCGAATCCTTGCCCCTGTGCAGTGTTCATCTTTGTTAACTACTGCCAAAGCTCAGGGAGTCATCCAAGAGTTCATTACCAACTCAGTTCACAGGAACCAGTGTTGGACGTAGTACAAAGATGCCTCATGGTGAGCCCTGTGTACCCAACTGATTCACACAAATCACGCCAGGCAATCAGAGCCACCTCATCAAAAGACACTCTAAAGCAGTGGTTCCCAATATTTTTTTGGCCATGCCCTACCTAAGCATATCTAAAATCCTGATCCCCCCCCCCCCACTGTTGAGAGGAATAATAATTCTTATTATAACCCCACTCACCCACCACTACCCACCACTAAATGTGACCTATTTATTAAACTACACCCATCTTCACTAATGCAAACTAATAAATCAGAATAAGGTAAAGGTAAAGGCCGCCCTTGGTCAAAAGCCAGTTGTAGCTGACTCTAGGGTTCAGTGCTCATCTCTATTTATAGCCAAAGAGCCAGCACTGGCTGCATCTGCAGGTGTTTCCATGGACAAGTGGCAGGCATGCTTCAACACCAGAGTGCAAAGAATGCTGTCTACCTTCCCACCGAAGTGGTACGTATTTATCTTCTTGCAATTTCTTGCTTTCAAACTGCTAGGTTGGTAGGAACTGGGACAGAGACAGATTCTCATACCATCATGCAGTACTCGGGTTTTGAACTGCTGACCTTCCACCTCCCAGTCAGTGTCTTAACCACTTGAGTCACTTCAGTCCCTAATAATTCAGAGTAGGATAGGTGAAAATCTATCCAAGCTCCCCAAGACTAATCAGAAAACATAGGCTACAAAATTCCTATCCATCCCCTCAACAGTGACTCCAATTAGGCACTCTGCTTAAAGGGAGGGTGGGTGGGATATCCTCACTTCAGCAGCAAAAAATGCTGATGGAGGAGCATGGTCAGCCCATATAGGCTTGGCCTTGCCCCTCTCCCACACTTTCTTCCCCTGCTGGATGGGAAAAGGGAGCTTCTCCATTCATCATGTAAACTGCTCTCTCCAGGGCTGTGCATTCTCTCAAAAAACACATTTCTTTCTTTCTTTGACACCTGTCCTTCCCCTTTCAACAGGACAAATGCTCTAAAATCTCCCATATAGCATTCAATTCATTTACTTTCAAAAAACCTTGATCTCAAATGTTAATTTATCATTAATAACTAAATTCCAACAATCTTTGTACTATTTATTAAGTTGAAACTTGTATTTAACTTTTTATCTCCCTCCAAAAATAAATAAATAAATAACAAACCTAGGTATAGGTAAAGGTTGCCCTTGCTTGAAAGCCAGTTGTATCTGACTTTAGGTTTCAGTGCTCATCTCTGTTTATAGTCAAAGCGCCAGTGCTGTCTGTGTCTGCAGACATTTCCATGGACATGTGGCAGGCATGCTTCAACACAGAATGCTGTTTACCTTCCCACTGAAGTGGTTCCTATTTGTCTACTTGCAATTTCTTGCTTTCAAACTGCTAGGTTAGCAGGAGCTGGAACAGAGACAAGAGCTCACTCCATCTTGCAGTACCTTCGACATTCTAGTCAGCAAGTTCAGCATCTTTACCACTTGAGCCAACACAGTCCCTTAACAAACCTTGGGACTCTTGCCCAGTTTCTGAAATGGTCAATTGAAATGGCCAAAAAGAGAGTTAATTACAAATTTGTAACAGACCTAGGTACTGTTACCAAATTTGTAATTAACTCCCATTTTGGCCATTTCAATTCACCATTTCAGAAACTGGACAAGAGTATAATTTTTGGACATATATTTATATTCATACTTAAAAATCATTTCAATTGCAAATAGTAGGAGGGGAAAATTTTACAACTACCGTAATATGAATAACAAGCAGAGATCATCTGCCATTACCAGTTGTATAAAGCTACATTGACTTGTATAATTATATCTGTTAACCAACCACTCTGTACCTCTGTAATGGATGTGTATAAATTGATCCCATGAAGTCTTACTTTCATGTCTGATGAAGTGGACTTGATCCATGAAAGTTAACATTAAATACAGCAGTTAGTCTTTAAGGTGCCACAATGGTTTTTTGTCCTTTTGTTTTGTTTACTCTCTGATATCAATAAACCACCAGCAGGAAATGCGCACACAAAAATGAGGTTCCTGTAGTGGTAACCATGCTCATGAGGAAAAGGAGCAATCCACAATTCCACCTGGGTCAAAGAAGGGGAAAATCTTACTTGGCTCCCAAATGATGTTCATCACCAAGGCATTCACACGCTCAATTTCAGTGTGGTTGGCAAGGAAGATGGTTCTCTTACCATGCTGCATTTAATGAGATAATATTCATGGTCATCTTGCTCCAATTATGGGAATCTTAAATAGCAAAGAATGCTCCAATTAGAGGCTTCACACATTCCAAGCATTTTTAACACAACATTACACCTACTCTTCAGTTCCTCAAGCAGCATGGAGTTAAATGAGAATCAAACGGAAGGTTCTATTACATTCAGATCAACATTGCAGCCTTACTGGATATTTCAGTCCCATGTTCATTCAGCACTTATTTCCTAGGGATCATGGGAAATGATATTATTTCTTCTTCTTGTGGAGCTGCATAATGAATAACAGAGTTTGGTACAAGAAAGGAGTCCTTTCTTAACAATTCTAGTTATCTCCCACCTCTGGAGTATAAGTAATTCACTGGGGGAAAGGTGTTGTTGTTATGTACTATGAAGTTTGCTGTGAGTTATGGTGACTTTATGAATGAGCAACCTCCAAAATATGTCATTAACAGCCCTGGTTTAGCTGTTATAAATTTAAGGCTCTGACTTCTTTTATGCCCTTTGTAAAAAAAAAATTATAAAGCTTACCATCTAATTTTGATAAGTACAAGTAGGCAAGTTGTATTCCCTAGCAAGGACTGTTTTTCCTTGAATATAGGTAACTTTTCACCTGTTTCAATTTAAATTTACATGTTTGCCATTATTTTACAGTTATTATTAGCTTTGTGCTCTAAATGTCTTCTGATTTAATCTCTGTCTTTTGTTAGTACATTTAGCTGTGCCAAAATACAAATCAAGACAGCTTGGTGGCTTCTATTCTATAAAATAAATGCACTAATAACTTTACTCCCACCACCCAAAAAGTCTTATTAATGCTAAGCAGTGTCTTACACTGTTTATGAGAAGAATTTACAAGGTCAGATGTGCTTTCTATATCCCTGCATAACGCGTACAGTTATATCTTCCTGACAGGTGATTTGCATATCCATTCCTTATGTTGTGAGATGTGTCTTGCATTAAACTTCAGTTATGGCATCTCTGTAAAAGTATGAAAGTGACTGAGCTAGTGCAGAGTAAAAACCTGAGTGTACAAGAGCAAAGAAGAATTGCTCTTAACCAAGGGAAAACTTCAAGACAGGGTCAGCCTGTAGCAGCCTTCAGCTGCCCGGGGCGTAAACCAAATTTGCCACCCCCTGGTGCCCACTCCCGCTAGGGCTTCTGGGAATTGTAGTCCAAGAACACCCATATACCCAAAAAGTGCTGCCCGGGGCGGGCTGCCCCCTGCCCCCCCCCCCCATTATGCTACTGCGGTCAACAAACAACCCATAGAAGAGACATACAGAATCCACAGCCACTTGTGAAATCAGGCAGACCATAGTGGCTCAGTGGTTAAGAAGCTCACCCTGTTAGCTGGAAGGTTAGCAAGTAGACAGTTCAAGACCCAAGTTCTGCATGATGGAATGAGTGCCCATCTCTGTCCCAGCTCCTGCCATCCTAGCAGTTCAAAAGCAAGAAATTACAAGTAGACAAATAGGGACTACTTCAGTGGGAAAAGATCTTGAGGACATGAAAGGCATCCCCTGAGCAGAGTTCCTTCAGCAAAAATCCTTTCAACCCAGAAAGCACCTTTGTGTGCTTCTGACATGATTAAAAAATAGCATGCTACCCTTGTCCACTCCATCATCATAATCTAAGCATAAAAGAGAGCCAGAAGAATATAAAGTAGGTTTAAGCCTCAAGATTACAGGAGCTATCAATTGTGGGGCTTCTTCTGCCTAGAGTGGGTTCAGCACCTTGAAGAACTTTGGTAAATTTCAGGCCAAACCTTTGCACAGATTCACTGCCTCTGTGAAATGAGGTTCATCAGCTTCCACTGTGATTTTTCCCACACGGACCCAAATACCTTTGTTTCTCCAACTAGTTCTTGACTCACAGGGAGAGTCTAGATAGGTAGACCAGCTTCTCCTGTCTAGACCATTGTTTTCATAAACTGAAAGTGATGATGAAGGAGGACAGTTGTCTCAATGTGTGTGGAATCCATGTGATAAGATAATGATGGAATAAAGATCAAGCTGAAAAAAACCAAAGCTCAGATAAAACAGGAAACCCCTTCCCACATTCCTGCACAGTAGGTACAATATAGGGCCTTAGGTTACTTCTATGAGAAATTGGTCTTCTGAAGTTCATTGTTTCATCATACAGAATTATTGTAAGATGGTACAAAGCTCCTGATAGGAATCTGGTGGTTCCTGATGGACGCTGCTGCAATTTGGAACCCATCACAAACAACAATAGAGTATAAGCTGCTATTCAGTTCAGATCAAAAGCATTCACCCACCCTAGAATTGTCATTCTTCTCAATTGTAAAGAAGGCCATCCACTTCATACAGACAGCCCCATTTTCCCCAGGAAGAAAGAACCCAATGTACCTCAGTGATATGCAAGCACAGAGCTTCCTCTTCCATTCACGTGAAACTGAAGGACATTCCCAAAATACTGTATTCATTGTGAACTATCAGTTTTTAAAGAGCTGGCTTATTTTAGTATATACAATATAAACAAAAGCAAAAATAAAACAAAAGCTAAAATTATTATTGCACCTTACAAATGACTATTTGTATGTCAATGTGAAAATACACAGATTGCAACCTGCTACCTCAGAAACGTGTAGTGTAAGATTTATTCACAGATGCATATATACAAAGTAATATGTCCACATTAAGATCCTAGGTAATGGAATTTCCAAGTGGCAATAGCATTATTAGCACAAGTAATGAGCTTTTAGGATTTTTATTATTGGCATTTGGTAGTGTGATTAATGAACATAAATAATTCACCAAGCTTATTGACTATCTTAGAAGTGTAAAGAATTTGTATAGTGTTTACAAAGAAACTATATCAAGCCTATCCTATTGGAGTGATAACTACACAAAACTTTCATGTTCAGAGGCAATTTACCTCTGAATTTCAGATATTAGGCACAGGACAGAATATATAACATCATGCATTGATTTGGCAGTTTCCCCAAGGCATCTGTCTGGCTACTGCTAGAAATCTGGACCACTGGTATGACTCATCGTGCCTCTTATTATATGTTTCTTAAAAAACACAAAAGAGTGTTATTTTATGGATTTGTGAATCCTGGAATACCCTGCTAATATGGCCAGTGGCTATGCTGATTGGAGATGTTGGGATCTGTTAAACAAAATAATAACATTTACAATATCTGAAAACAAATTGTGAATGAATGAGAGACTCTGCTTATATTTATTTATTTGTTCCTGCATGGAGAGCTACTCTTTCTTTGTTGTGTCAGAGGCACCACCAGCGTATAATAACATTTGTTGTTGTTCAGTCGCACAGTCGATTCCGACCCTCTGCGACCCCATGGACCACTGTCCGCCAGGCACTCCTGTCCTCCACCATCCCCCTCATCTTGCTCAGCTCTGTGGCCATTATCTCTACAATACCATCTAGCCATCTCATCTTGGGCCGGTCCCTTCTTCTTTTGCCCTCGACCCTTCCAAGCATCAAGGCTTTCTCAAGTGAATCCTCTCTTCTCATTTGATGTCCAAAGTACTTTAGCTTCATCTTTACTATTTGACCTTCTAAGGAGCAGTCAGGGTTGATTTCTTCTAAGATTGACCTATTTGTTCTCCTCGCTGTCCAGGGGACTCTCAAAACCATTCTCCAACACCACATCCCAAAGGCGTCTATTTTTCTGCGCTCAGCTTTCCTAATGGTCCACCTCTCACAACCATACATTGCCACAGGGAATACCATTGCTTTGACTATGCGAATCTTTGTTTGCAATTTAATGTCTCTACTTTTCACTATGCTCCCCAGGTTTCTCATCACTTGCCTCCCAAGAATCAGTTGCTTTTTTATTTCATGGCTGCAATCACCATTTGCAGTGAGCTTTGATCCTAGGAAAGTAAAATATGTCACTGCTTCTACTTCTTCCCCATCTATTTTCCAGGGACTGATAGGGCCTGTTGCCATGATCTTGGTTTTCTTGATATTGAGTCTCAAGCCAGCTTTTTCACTTTCTTAATCAAGCTAAAATTAACCCATCAAAAAACAAAATAGAATTTAAAAAGGCTAGATGACATCTGCCCAGTATTGGGCCACATCAACAGCATTTCCTCTTGCCAACAAAAGGTCCTTCTCCGTGCACGCTAAGGGGTATCGTGTGCATTGTGTCATATGGGGGATAGTTTGTACTTCCCCGCATTCGCACAGGCTATCACCTACAGGGAAATCCCACTTTCTCAGATTACCCCTTGATCTTCCTACCCTGGCATGCAATCTATTTAAAGCTTTCCACACAGGCCATGAATGTTCTTAGCCAGGTGGTAGACAGCCATGTGGTTCTGCCCAGTTATCTGGTAGTTCCTTGGTTACCTTCCATAGTTGTAAGGCGTTCTATAGGGGCTGGTTGTTTGAAGGGGCAGAAGTTGTGAGGAAGCTATGCCTTGATTTCTGTCTTTGCTTGTAAATCTCCAACTAAGAGAACTCTTTGCTCCTCCTGAAGAAATAATATATAAAAGCACTGACACATTTGCCAGTGGAAAATATTTCCCAAATTAATTATATAAATCGGCTATACCTGCTTCGGAGCTTAAAGACAAAAGAAGCTCATGTCTAAAATATGGCTTCTGCAACTTCGGGATGAACAAAGATACATACATATGTATGGTCTCTCCATGTTGTTCATTGAAGTTGTGCAAAGGCTGTTCCTTTACAGTTTGAGAAGGAAAAGCTTGCAGTCATTACCCATGAAATTGGCCCAAGGCTTTTGTATGCAGAGTGATTGGAAAGGGAGGAAGAAAAGTTCATATAACACTGTGGTATCTTTCAACATGAGAGGGTATGTCTTTGATAGAGCTTGGGAAAATCCCATATTTTACAGCAAGTCCAAGGATCTTCCAGTCAATATTTTTCTCTGAATCTTGATCATGGGGCTGTTTATCGCAGAAGGATTGTAAAAATTTGTCTTGATTTGTTGTAGCAGAATCACCCCCAAATTTGCACATTTCTTTATGCTCTGAATGGCATGAACATTAGAATAAAACAAAAATGGATAAAGGAGAAACTGAAATAGACTCACTTTCCTACCTAGGCATGGAGTGTTGAGTAATCCTTCAAAGTCTGGATTTGAACACCTAGCCAGATTTCCTTCTTTCTTTTTCTGAGATGCTCCTCAGTTTTTACATTTGGATATCATTTCCTCTTCAACCTGAAAACTAGAGTAACTGTTGAATTTGACTGTTGCCAGGTGATCAATGCCTAGGAAACCCTAGGAAGGATAATGATGATCAGAATTGACTTTAATACACATCGTCGTCGCCGCCAACTACCACCACCACCATTATTAGATGGGTAATATTGCTTGCTCTTGAAGAAGTCTCAAAAACTATGTGTTTTCTTCAGCTGGAATCCTGCCTTGTTCACACAATCTGTTTTTCAACCAATATACGATCACAGAAAGGGCAGGTTGCAGAGGGCAGTCAGCCTCTTGGTTGTCCTTTCACCCTGGATTTCCTCAACAGAATTCTGGCCTATGTGGGGGAGGGAGAGAAATCATCCTCCTACACATGAAGGTGGGACAGTTCAGCCACAGATACACCATACAGAGTTAACAAAAGTCCATGATATATCTCCATTCCTACATCAGTGTGGATAGTTACCAAAAACTGGAGATTTGTGTTAGTAATTATCATATCTTCTGGAAACGTGAAAAATGAGGGTATTTGATCCTTTATGTTTCTGTTCCCTTCAGCACGCTGTTAAATAAAATCACTGACCATTTCTATGTTTTATTGCAGCAATTATTTTCACTTGACTCTCCCCTCCATTTCCCATCACTCTGACTTCTCTGTATATCTGAAGGTGAACATGTAGACCCTCAAGCAAGGGTCACAAAACAAACGATGGTTTGGGAAATTGGCAATGTGCCCTTCAAATTGGAGGCCAGGTCAACACTGGCTTTTCCCTCTTCACTTCTTCGTCCTTTTACATAATTAGCAGACATGCCACTCAATTACACTCAATTTTCACATCCCATTTAAAGGTCACTACATTTTACAGTCATTCTTAATATGGTATGCTAACACACACACACACACACAAATACATACACATGGCTGGCTGCCTTGCCTCTTGTATTTTGAGCAGCACACACAAAAATAAAGTGACTCATGTTAACTCATTCATCCCTGGGGTTCAATGAAAAGAGATGTATCTCTGTGGACATCCTGGGACCAGGTGGGGTGAGAGCTTCCCACAAGGGAAGATGTGAGCTAACTGGAGAAGATACAGGGTGACAGAAGGAGACTAGCATTTTGGACACCCAGGGCAAGTGGATTGGTCTCCCACTCTCTTTACCTTGAAGCATTGTTGTGGAAATCTCTCTCTCTTTCTCTCGCATGCATGCGCATGCGCGTGCGTGCGCGCACGCACACACACACACACACACACACACACACACACACACACACACACACACACACACACACACACACACACACACACACACACACACACACACACACACACACACACACACACACACAGGGCAGCCAGAGATATAGAGGAGAAGGAGGGCAAGAAGCCAAATTGGAGGAGGGTTTTTAATAGCCATTTTGCCCCCCATGAAGTAATGCCTGACGGCGGTCCCGTGGGGTGGCAGGGCGTAATGGGAGGTGGTTTTAGTGGGTAAAAATCCCACACACTGTGAAGCCAGAGCAAGGGCTCACAGTGTCTTTTGAAGATTTCCACCTGCCCTTAAAACACACACACACACACACACACACACACACACACACACACACACACACACACACACACACACACACACACACACACACACACACACACACACACACACACACCAAGGAAAAGGAAAGGACTATTTTGTTCCACAGAAGAAAGAGAAAGGTGTTTTCTCTTTGTTTTGTTTTTTGAAGTGGATAGCAAAGCAAAAGCTAAGCAATCATACTTCTATACCAGCCATAGCACTTACTGCACTCTCTGAGTGGTTCTCAACCTAACTAGCATTTTGTTGCCAACATGCTGGGTACTCATTTTACCAACCTTGGAAGGATGAAAGGCTGAGTCAACTTTGATACCTGGTCAGGACTGAGCTTACAACCTTTTGGCTGCAGTTCAGTAGTTTAACTGCTGTGCTACCAGGGCTCCTTGCATGGTTGGAAGTGTTACTATTTATATTTCTGAACACTCACCAGAGATTCATCTCTGGAGCTTGGTGACCTATCAATTGTAGCGCCCTTTCCTAACATTATTGTCTTTTTCAGATAATCTTGCCTTCTCATGATCTGCCCAAAGTAGGATGGCCTCATTGTCATCAGACCATTTAGGCTTGACTTGCTCTGTTTGTCTTCTCTTTTGTTTGCCTTTCTGGCAGACTGAACCTTTGAAAAGTTCTTCTCTAGTACCATATTTCAAATAAGTCAATTGTTTTCCTGTCAACTTTCTCTACTATCCAGTTTTCACACTAGTATAGAGTGATCAGAAAGACTATGATGTGGAATATCTTCGACTTGGTCTCCAGTGAATCATTCTTACACATGAGGATGTTTTGTAATTCCTTCCAAGTCTCAATCTTCTTCTGATTTCTTGGCTGCAGTCCCTATTTACAAGGTATACAAAATCTTTCATGATTTCAAATTCTTATTGCCAAAATTAAAGCTGTAAACATAAACTGATTTTCTTTGGAAATTCTTGGATATGATCCAGTAATGATTTAGAGTGTCTCTTCCTTTACAGAATTCAGGTTGAACCTCAGGTATTTGCATAAGGGAAAAACCTTTCTTGCAACACCTTAAGCATCACATTGCTTGTATGGGAAATTAGAGCAACAGTCAAGTAATTGTTGCATTCCTTGGCATCTCCTTTTTTGGGGAATGGAATGTATATATTGAATGTTTACATTCTGTGGTTGTTGTTTGCTAAGATTTTAACAGGTTCAGTCACTGCCACTTGAAATAGTTATATTAGTATCTCATCTACCACTTAGGGGCTGTGGTGGCTCAGTGACTAAGGAGCTTGTCTTGTTAGCTGGAAGGCTGACAAGTCAGCAGTTCAAGACCAGGGAACAGCATAACGGATTGAGCACCCATCTCTGTCCCAGCTCTTGGGGACATGAAAGAAGCCTCATTTGGGTGTTACCTGAGCAGAGTTTCTTCCACAAAAATCATTTCAACCCAGAATAATTTCTGACATGAAATCATTATTATCTACCACTTGAATCCATCTTGATGGAGAGCAGCAGATTCATCAATACAGGCCTGGGGGTGATGAGGGCTTGGCATGCCAAAAGGGCTCCAGACCTGAAAGTGACTTACGGAACTGGATCAGTGACATAGGTGTCACACTGTGATGCAGAAGACAAATGTAAGGCCATTGTATTATATTCTCAGGACATTCTTCATGGCTGATTGCCATGATGATCGCCAATATTTGTAATCAGATAAGGTACAAGAAGAATGATAGAAATTAACAGTTCTTTATCAGTATCAGTAAGATGCTGCCCAGGCCGTGTGGGTGGCTGAACACATCGGCCTGGCTGTGTGGGTAGCCGAAGACACCACCACCTACCCTGGACTCCCACCAGCTGTCCAGGAGGTAAAGATGCTGCCCCAGCCATGTGGGCAGTTGAAGATGCCACCCCGGCTATGCAGGCAGACAAGGACACCACCGCCAATCGCTAATCCTGGATCTCCATCAACTGTCCGGGAGGGACTTTGCCATTTACCTGGACCCTAACAAGGGTCCGGTGGGGAGGACTGTGACTATTTCATTTTGTTTGTTTTTTCTGTTGTCTATCGTTACTTTACTGTTATTTGTTGCACTAATTTGTAAGCTGCCCTGAGTCACCATGGTGAGTGGGCAGTTATAAATGTGAATTATAAATAAGTAAATAAATAAATAATCTGCTCCTGGTTTGCTGTTAGGACTTGTAATTTCCCTTATGTAGGTATAATTGAGCAATAGAATTCTGACTGCTGCTTTAGATCACTCTCATGCAGGTGTTTAGCTCTGTCTTTTCCATTTGTTTCCTTCTTCAATAGCTAAGGAGCTCAATTTTGAGGGGCAGGACATCCAGTTATTTCCTTCTCATAGCATGGATCTTGGCTGAGTTTCTTGAGCTTTTCAGAGCCCACTTTACTTTGCAGAGGCCTGCTTAAAATTCCTTGCAAGTGTGACCTGAGTCTCCAATTTCACACAGATATTTAACTTTCTACAGAATGAAACCATAAATCTACTCCTTTCACTTCACCAAGTGAAGGACATCTATTTGGCCTTTTCCCTGTCTCAGGAATAAGCTACAGCAGACTCTCTGGGCAAAAGATGTGGGTATTTGACTTCTCCATAGGGAATGCATTTTCTGCATGTCTTATAGAGTCATTATGATGCATGCACATATATCAAAGTCCAAGAAATTCATACAGGAGTTTCTGCCGATTTAAGAGCAGTGGTGGGAAAATGTCTCAATTTGGCCTTACTTTTGTTCTCTGGGAATTTATTCTACCTTTACCTCCCATGGCTATTAATAAACTGTTCACTTTAATAATCTTCCTGAAGAGATTGGATACCTTTAGTTGAAAAGCGTTCAGAATGTGCAGAAGCCTGAAGCTGGATGTGACACGCAATACCTCCCCACCCACCACCCACCCCAGAGCATGGATTTATCATGGCTCTGGCAGAAATCAAAGAGAAAATTCTAAAGAGAGGTTGATAAAGAAAGAAATAGAAATTGATCTACTGCAGAGAGAGAGAGAGAGAGGAGAGTAGGCTTACTTGCAATGACCTGGCACAGTATTTGTGTCATATTCTTTGAAGGGATGAACATATATGTTATCTTTGCAGTATGTCATGTCCCCTTGCTTCCAGATCCTAGTTTAGCATTAGGAAGTGTTAGATTCAGGCAACTCTTAGAACAACCCTTCTTCTTTTTCAAGTGCCGTACCCATTCTGAATATTGGCTCTCATCGTGGAGAAAGTCCTCCCTTTCTTAACTCCTTGGAACAGTTCTTCCAAGGATATTCCATACCAGTCTCGCAGGTTTTTCAGCTACGAGATCCATCTACATCCAGGGCCTCACTTCCCAGGAATCTTCCCTTGCATAACGAGTTCCTCATGATAATGATAATGATAATAATTTCATGTCAGAGATTACTCTGAGTTGAAAGGATTTTTGCTTGAGAAACTCCGCTTAGGGGACGTTCCTTCCATGTTGTTTTCTTTGTTTAATGGTCTTAAACATTTCTTGTTCTTTATCCATCTGGTGCAACACTTCTCCTTTAGTCACATGGTCAACCTAGGATATCCTTAGGAGCCATCAGTAGCTTTACATTCAGAAGGAAAGAAGGGAAGGGCCTGAGTGTGAAACAACTGAGAAAGTGAACTTGATTCATGGAAACTCATATTAAAATATAACATTTAGACTTTCATCTTTTTTGGTTGTTTTTACATTTGTTTTGATTCTTGTCTGATACATCTGCACAACCTAACATGGCTACCATTCCAAAGACTAAAACTAGTTAAGTTCTCTGAAACACTGGTGTAAGCTGCATGAATTTATAAGTTTTAATTTTTACTCCCAGTTACAAAACTTTAAATTCAGAGAATTCTATCTGCAAGAGACAGCTAAATTGTGCTTCTTCTTTTGTGTACAGATCGAACTTTGAATGGCCAAAATGAAGTCACTTACTTGCTTTTGTAATTGTCCACAATTAAATCCTCATCAGTATATATTACATGTTTAGGTACAATACCTAAATAGTACTTATCTGGATGAGAAGGCATCATGTTCTAGGAGAGGCTGAGTGAGCTCAGGTTTGGTAATTCCAAGCAACCACTGGGAGTGGTTTGCTTTTCCATAAGAAAACTAGGTTTGAGCTCAGCTAGTCCAGGGTCATGAGACCTGAGCTCAGCCCAACCATGCTCCAGGTGATCACAATTTAGTTCTCACCTTGGCAGATGGAACATCTAGAATGGAGAATTACTGGATTTGGAGTCCAAAAGCAAAGCAAAACAAAGCCAAGATTGAGCATGCCTAGTAGTTGCTGGCTCTGATTTTGGAAGAGGCTGTGTTATCTGCTTTGGATTTTACTCGGCACTTCACAAAAGCTATCCATTGAATCTTGTCTCACAAAAGATTCAGCACCTTAGTGAACCTTTACAAAATGTATACTAAAACCTGGAGTAGATTCACAGCCCCCCTCCCCTCCGAAACTTGGCAATGCCAGCCATCGGTAATTCAGAGTAACACTTGAAAGATACATTTACAGGAAAGAAAGCTCTAAACCTGCCTTGCTAATGGGTGCTATATTTCAAATTGCTTGTCTCCTTTCATGGCGTAGGAGGTGATTCAATTTTTGCAGTTTAAATTTTGTCTACACAGAGGAAATCACACTCCTTAAAGGACTCACATTGATTTCACTGTAGGGATGCACACACAAGCAACAATTGCAAAAAGATGCTGCCAAAGAAAGTGGTAGTTTAAAACAACGTGCAGCCATGGCTGTAAAAATAGCAGAGATGATCTCTGATATTTCCTCCATGTATCATGCTAGCAACTGCCAATTAGTGAAGTGTTGTGTTAAAACAAATATTACATTCTGAGAGCTATAAAACAGGTAAAACCATCAATTCAATCATAAATTGGCTCAGTATTAACTATAGATGGTTCCAGGTCTGTATGGCATTTGCATGTTTCTGCAAAAAATAAAAAATAAAATAAATAAATCTAGTTTTATCTTCTCACTTATTCAGGAGATGGAAAATCCTTCTTTTCCCCTTGAAATTTCTTTATAAATTTACTGAAAATCCTGCAAGCCTTCTTATGGGATTCCTCAATCATTTTGCAGGCATTTTTTCCTAGAAGAAATACCAAAAATGCACAAGAGTTTTCATGTGCAGAATAGCATTCTGGACTACTTTCATTTGAAAAGGGCAGATGATTTTTGTTGTTCAGTTGCACAGTCGAGTCCGACCCTTTGTAGGATTTTTTAAAATAAATTTTATTTTATAACAAAGGTAAGCACATAATGCAAAAATACAACAGAGAAACGTCAACAACAATTTTTAAAACCTACATTAAGCAAAACACATCCAAAAAAATAATCCTCCACCTACCAACACACAACACTCTAAACTCCCATCCCCCCTACCAGGTTAAAAAAACCTGCCTGGTCACTCCTATTTAGAGATGGGGAGGAGGAGGGAGAGCCTCTCCCTTCTAAATTTCTTCTTTTGCTATTCCCCATCACCTCCTCCTAATTTTTCCTCTGTTTTAATTCTGTTGGCCCCTATTCTATTTATATTCCTAAATTCTGACCCTTTGTTAACCCATGGACCATCTTATGCTAGGCTCCTCAGTCCTCCACCATCCTCCTCAGCTCACACAGCACTACTCCCATTGTGTTGACAATGCCATCTAGCCACATCATCCTCTGCTGTCCCCAGTGGTGGACTGCAAAAAATTTTACTACCACATTGTGGGCGTGGTATGGTGGGCATGGCTAGGGGGAACACCCTGAGTAGCACCCAAATTAGGACTACTTTATTTCAAAACTTGGATAGGTGGAGCCAACCAGAATTTCTGCTACCAGTTCTGGCGAACTGGTGTGAACCTGTTGATGCCCTCCACTGGCTGTCCCCTTCTCCTTTTGCCTTCCTTTTTCCCCAGCATCAATGCCTTCTCATGTGAGTCTTCTCTTCTCATTTGGTGGCCAAAGTACTTGAGCTTCATCTTCAGTATTTATCCTCCCCGTGAACAGTCAGGGTTGATATCCTTCAGGATCAACTTACCCACCCAGCCAGAGGAAGGAGGAACACCTGGGGAGGGCCAGTGCCTATTTAAAAACTGCTTGCTGCCGGACACTGGCGCCTTACCCACCCGGCCTGAGGAAGGAGAAACAGCTGGGGAGGGCTGGTTGCTGATTCAGGAGATGATGATCCCTTTGCCACAGTTGTTAATGTATGTGTTGCAGTGGCGTAGCGTGGGGGGGTGGGGTGGGGGGCAGATGCCCCAGGCAGCGCCTTTCAGGGGGCGGCAAAATGTCCCCTCCCCACCCTTTTGCTGGCGAGCGCCCCACGTTCGCTTCGCCGCTTGCCACACACCTCCGTCCGCTCGCACCTCCATCCGCTCGCTCGCCCGGCTGGCCGTCGGGGGCTCTCCGCCGCCTGTTGCCCCTGGCAGCGGCTTTCAGAGGGAGGCAAAATGTCCCCTCCCCACCCTTTTACTGGCGAGGAGGAGAAAAAGGTTTTTTTTTAGGCGGACAATTCAAGGAGGGGCATGCCCGGTCGCCCGCCCAGCTGGCCGTCGGGGGCTCTCCTGGCGGGCGGCCCGCGTGCGCGCGGACGCTGCTCGCCTCCACCCGCCCAGCCACCCACCCAACTTGCTGTGAGATGGGGCGCTCGTCGGGGGTGGGTGGCGCCGTGGCGGGGAGCCCCTGGAGGCTGGCTGGGCAGGAGGAGGTGGGCAGCGTGCGCGTGCACGCGGGCCGCCCGCCAGGAGAGCCCCCGACGGCCAGCTGGGCGGGCGACCGGGTGTGCCCCTCCTTGAATTGTCCGCCTAAAAAAAAACCTTTTTCTCCTCCTCGCCAGCAAAAGGGTGGGGAGGGGACATTTTGCCGCCCCCTGAAAGCCGCTGCCAGGGGCAACAGGCGGTGGAGAGCCCCCGACGGCCAGCCGGGCGGGCGAGCGGACGGAGGTGCGAGCGGATGGAGGTGCGTGGTGGGCGAGCGGACGGAGGTGTGTGGTGCGCGCGCGATAGCGTGCGCGCCGCTAGTCACCAGGGGGCCGGCTTCTACCTGGGTCGGGGGGAGGGGGCGGCGGCAGCGGCGAGCTGGGGGCGGCGGTGGCGAGTTTGTTCTTCGCCCCAGGCGGCTGAAGACTGCGCAACGCCACTGATGTGTTGGTCTTTTACATTTTATTGCCTTGTTACCTTTTATTGTATTGTTATATTTTATTGCATTGTTATTGTTGGTTTTTGGCAGAATTTGCATCCAGAACCCTGGCACACACCCGTGCTGGTTTTGCTAGCTTTGGTAGCTTGTAGACAAAAGAAAACCAGGTAGGTTCTTGTGCAAAAGAACAAAAAGCTTTTTACTCTTGAGGAGTGCAATATATATATACAGTGCAGTCAGAAAACAAACTAGCTTGACTTTCAGCAGTAACAGTATATACAATTTTTTTGGAATAGTAGCTGTATTAGTCTGTGGTTCAGGCATATCAGAAAACAAAACAAAATAAACAAAATAAATACACAGACTGCTATATGATTTTATATATTATATTACAACTTTCCTGCCAACTCTCTTTAGCAAAACAGAAAGTAACCAGGTAGAGTGTTTTTTGTCTGTTTTCTGACATGGAGGTCAAAAGTTGATCAGAGACCAGAATGGGCTTTAACAGCGACCTTGAGATTGAAGGGGAGTCATTTAGAGCTAATCTGAATAATCTTTTGATGCTAATGGCTGTGTGTAACTGTATTGTTGTGCTTGCTTGTCTGTCATTTTGCTTGACCACACCCCTTCTCCCTTTGTCCCCCTGAATTTGGTGTATAAAAACCATGCCTGTAAGTTTCATTCTTTGTCTGAAGAAGTGGACTTGATCCACGAAAGCTAACAATAAAAATACAGTTGTACCTCACTTAAAGAGCATAATGCGTTCCACAGGATTGCTCTTAAAGCGAGTTTGCTCTTTAAGCGAAACACCATTGTAAGTGACCAATTGTGTGTGTGTGTGTGGGGGGGATGTTGCAAACCCCAATTTATTTGTTAAGCGAGTTTTTGGTTGGTTTTATTTGTTAAGCAAAGCGAACATTCTGAGAAAATTCTGCTCTTTAAGCAAGTTACTCTTTAAGCGAGACACTCTTCATGCGAGGTTTGACTGTATAGAAGTTAGTCTCTAAAGTGCTACAGTGTCAAGTATATACAAAGTTCCACAGTCCAACACACACAGTCTTTACTCTTTCAAGTATAGAGCACACAGTTCTAATCTCTGCTTACCCACATATCACCACACAGAGTGGGTAGCATGTTTTGTTGATCCAAAAACACTTTGACTTCAGGTCCACAGTGGAGAGTAGCTGTGAAGAAGCTGTGAAGCAATCCTTCTGGTAACTCTGTGACTTTTCAACTGTCACAACGAAGCTCCCTGAGCCGAACACACTCCAGACACTGGCTCAGGCATAAATCATGGCAAATTGCCGATAGCGAATGCAAACCACAGTATGTCAGGCCAAGGGCAGGCAAAATATGCAAGCCAAAGTCTGCACTCAGATGTGCCTCATAATATGCTCAGAGGCTCATTGGTTTTGTGCTGACTCACAGCACCTGGCCATCCTCAGTGAGTCTCTCCAAACAGTCTTAAAGCGACATGGCCATATTCACCTTGCAACAATAGTAGATCAGCGCTGAGCAGGCATTTACATCAACAATTATATTTTATTGTACTGTAATGTTTGATATGTTGTGATTTTTGTGAGCTGCCCTGGGTCGGTGTATGCTGAGTGGGTGGCATACAAATCGAATCAATCAATCAATTTGATCTCTTTGTAGTCCAGGGTACTCTCAAAATCCCCCTCCAGCACCACAGTTCAAATGTGCCTATTCTTCTGCACTCAACCTTTCTTATGGTCAGGCTCTCACAACCATACATTACTACTGGGAATACCATTGTTCTGACTATGCGGATTTTTGTTGGGAGATTACAATTCCAGTAAAGAATGACATCTTTCCTACTTTAGCTTCATGGGGAGGAGCACTCGTTTGCCCAGAATTTGTCAGCTTACTCCATAGAACAACAACAAAAAAGAAGATAAATGAAGGATGATCCAATAATTTTTGCAGGAACGAGGACCCATCACTGATGTAGGGGAATTTTTTTGAAAGGATTCTTGGTCTGAGAGACTTGGAAAGTCACAGAGAAGTACAGGAGGTCAGTTTCCTCAGCCATATCCCCCTTTAATTGCCACAGGCACTGTGATTTTCAGTGCTGACATCCAGAGAAGTAACTTTTCCAGGCTTTGCATATAGCTTTGCATGGGCATAGTCTTATGTTGTTCCTTTTGTTTGGTTTTAGGAAGCAGGCTCTGAAGATTGGGGGGTTGAGGTGGGAAGAAATTTCCATATGGATGCAATTGACAGCTTGGCACTGGGAAGAAAAAGTGATTTGGAAAGGTAAGGTGAGATGCAAAGGAGGCTTTCTGTAAATAAGCCATTAAGAGCTGTATTTTTCTGCAGAGCCTACAAATGAGGCAAACGTAAGGTATTATAATAAGCAAACATTTTATTACAAATCAGGCAGGCACCATGCTGTGCCAAGGGATAGTAAATGAATGGAATGAAAGGAAATATCAATAAAATGCAGGAGAAGACAAATGAGAAGAGCTTGTTTTTAGCCTGGAAATTTGTCAATTACAGAGCTAACCAAGCTTACCAAAGGAACAACTCTGCCTGGATGAAGATAACTGCCACAAATCACTGCAGGCAGTAGGGAAACCAACAGCCCATGTGCTGAGACCACCAACTTTTTCTGCACCACCTGATTGACTTTGCCCCTTCATTGATATTCTGAATTGTGTCTTTTCCCCAGCTCCATCCATCATTCACAACATGTCTTTGCCTCGCTGGCAAAATCAATGC
This sequence comes from Furcifer pardalis, assembly GCA_030440675.1. Classification (NCBI taxonomy): domain Eukaryota; kingdom Metazoa; phylum Chordata; class Lepidosauria; order Squamata; family Chamaeleonidae; genus Furcifer; species Furcifer pardalis. Next base: position 97,264,137 of record CP126892.1, read on the forward strand.
AGAGCTGAGATTAAGCATAGGGTTATAAACTATCACTTGGGGGTAGAATGATGCTTTCTGGACTGCAATTCTGGGAAGTGATGCTGTAAACAAATTACGTGGATCGTTTCTCACCTCTACCAGCTTCTTGTACCTTTCTAAACCTCTTTCAATGATTTTGAAAGCTTGCAATGGCTGAGTAAATAAAGCACAATCTCTTTTTATATATCACTGGATGTGACTTCAGCTGAAGATCTTTGAGATGGGGATATGGGTGAAGATCTGTATATTCCAAATCCTCTATAGCTTAGATCAGGGGTGGCCAACCTTGGCACCCCAGGTGTTCTTGAAGTTCAATTTCCAAAAGCCCAACTCAGCATACCTGCTGATCAGGGCTTCTGAGAACTGATGTTCAAGAACACTGGGTGCACCAAGGCTGGATACCCCTGGCTTAGATACAAGACAACATGGCCACCTCTCTAAATCCATCAGTGAAATTGCCAGGTGAAAGTTTTCCAGCTAATATTTCAGCCAGCTTGATTCCTTCTTTTGATTGCTCTAATCCACAGCAGTGACAAGATGTCAACTGGGTCCAGGTGGGCAAATTTCCAAAGTGGAGTTAAGCAGGCTAAAGTCAAGCTATGCAGGCCATATTTGTGGATAATAAGAAGTGTCCAAAGTAAGAATATGGGAAACCGCCCAAGAGGCTTTTGCAGCAGGGTAAGGGGCTGCCTCTGCATTTGGCCCAGGACACTTTCCACCTGCTCCTGGAACACACCCTGGCTGGGACTTGAAGAACTGCTGAGGCACGGGACTTCCTTGCTGCCCTACCCAAGAGGCTTTGCAGCAGGAATGTATTTCATTCAATTGGGGAAATAAACCACCCATTATTCCACATTTCTTCCCAAAGACCTCTGAACACTAGTTTCCATCTCAGATTTCCAAGATTAACCATAAAAATTTATTATATTGTTATATTTTTTATATTGTATATTGGACTGTATTTTGGGATTGTATCTCTGCTTTATATTGTGGATTTTATTGTGGACCATATTGTGGATTGTATTGTGGATTACACTGTGTTTATATTTATTTTGTTGTACTGTATTTTATGATATTATGATATTGTATTGAACTGTTATATTGTATTCGATTGTATGTTGTGAGCCGCCCTGAGTTGGTTTCACCAAGTAGGGCGACATATAAATCGAATAAATCAAATCAAATCAAATCAACCAGCAAAGCTAGTTTTGGTAATACTACAGAACTTGATGCTATCGGAGCAAAATAAACCAGGGCTTCCATACTGGAGTTGACAGAGACCATCCAATGTTCAGTTGTACTTAATTCCAAAGTGTCCTCTACTGCAGCTGAGCATTTCTTCTAGGCAGCTGAATACTGGCTGCATGCACAGATGTCACTACTGTTTTTTGGCTTGGGAGGATACCTTGGACAACAAGGATACCCTGGCCAATAATTTTGAGGATGCTGCCTGCTGGGAACCCTGGGTTGTTTTCTGTTGGAAATGCTTCCTTCTGGGGCCTGACTAGGAAGAGGAACCAAGTGCTCACACCTGGCAAGTGTAAGAAGGAAGATATATAAAATAATCTCAGCCAGTGCTTGCAAACGCCAGATAGAAGAGCCATCATGGAGTCTCCATCATCCAACCTAAGAGAGGAGAGGCACTGGTTGGCAGTGGTGGTGACCAAGGGTTTTTTATAAACTGGAGGCCTTTCCCTGCATAAGGGAGGCTCATCCATAAGAGCCTTTCCGTCTCAAGTCTTAGGAATAGCAATGGCAAGAAGGGCTCACTCACCAATCTCAGAACCCAAGAGGAGACCTCTTGCAGAACAGAAACCACATCTGCCTTCCACTGTATAGATGTTCACTCTCACCTATGCAGGTAGATCCAGGGCTGGCTAGTGCAAACTGCATCATAGTACCTAAATGCAACTCTTGAAGCAGACAGTCTGAGAAATATTGCTATCTGAAAGAACATTGCATGAGATAGTTCTCTTCAGGAAAAATAGTCAAGTGGAGGTAATTAGATCAAAAGCGGGGGAGTCTTCTCAAGGGATTCATTTAAGATGCTAGAGACATCCATCGTTGTCTGCAGTGTTAGTGCACATTCAGCATTTGCTGATGCTGATGGAACTGAACTGAAATGTATCCCTTTTTTTTTGATGTTGTGAAATATAAGTGGGGTACTTAGTCATCTACACTGAGGAGCAGTGATCTGCAGCAGGTGCCATTTTGGTTTGCCATTGGCAGATTGCAGGGTGAGCATAGGAAATAGCACAAAAACGGCAATAAAAGAAGGCTGTGAGCTTGGAGTTGCATAGTGGCTTAGTGGTTAAGATACTGAGTTTGGCAACTAGAAGGTCAGTGGTCAGCAGTTTGAGACCTGAGTGCTGCCTGATGGAGTGAGTTCCTGTCGTCTGTCCCAGCTCTTCCATCCTAGCAGCTCTATTATTATTATTATTATTATTATTATTATTATTATTATTATTATTATTATTATTATTATTATTATTATTATTATTATTATTATTATTATTATTATTATTATTAAATTGCAAATAGATAAATAGGTACCACTTAGGTCAGAAAAGTAACAGCATTCTGACATCTCGTCATTCCTTCCACATGACCATGGAAATGTCTGCAGATGTAGGCAGCGCTGACACTTTGGCTATAAATGGAAGTGAGCACTAGTCTCTAGAGTCGAACACAACTGGCTTGTAAGCAAGGGAGACCTTTATTTTTGCTATGAGGTTTGTGAGGTAGCGTCCCATGCACTTCAGTGTCTAGACATGCTTGCCACATGTCCATGGAAACATCTGCAAAAGCAGACAGTGCTGGTTCTATGGCTATAAACAGAGATGAGCACTCAACCCTAGATTTGGATATGGCTGGCTTTCGAGCAAGGGTGACCTCACCTTTATCCAGTGGTGGGCTCCAAAAAAATTTGCTACCACACTGTGGGCATGGTATGGTGGGCGTGGCCAGGGGGAAAACCCTGCGTTGCACCCGAATTAGGACTATTTTATTTCAAAACTTGGATGGTCAGAGGGGCCAGCCAGAATTTCTGCTACCGGTTATGGTGAACTGGTGCAAACCTGCTGATGCCCACCACTGCCTTTACCTTTAGGGGAGTTGTGCATTGACAAAATATCTCACCTTCCTGCATAGGAACCTCCCCTATTCAAATCCCAATGGTTCTGTGTACGCTCTCTCCATGGTGCAGCACTCAGGCATCGAACTGCTGACTTGTTGACCTTCCAGTCATCACATTTAGCCTCCTAACCACTAAGTCACCACAGTCCCTTCACTCTGAGAAGAACAACAACACAAAAGTCAAATGTTTCAATCTCTAGTACCACTTAGGTCTCATACATACTTCAGAAGGGAAAGAAAGTAGTTGTTAGGGTAATTTATTCATAGGAAAGGTTAAGCATTAGGCAAAAAGCAGGCCCAGTGGGAGAGACTGAGGTGGCCTTTCAGCACATATGGCAAAGGGATCCGAAATGTCACCCAACTGACAAACATACAAAGGGATTTGCCATTCGCTTACTTTTGATACTATGCCTCATGAACTCAGTGACACTGGGGGCTTTGTCCAGTTCTTCTCTCACAGGTCTCCACAGCAAAATTCCATTCATTAATTTTGATTTTAGATTAAAAGAAGGAGAGAGGAAGCTCCAGAAGGATTCTAAGAGGAAAGCTCTAGCAGTCAAGTTGTGAAAGAAAGAAGTGAAGAACTCGAGTATGTTTAACCTGCTGTCTTGCTATCTTTCAAATGTATCAAGCATGACATATGTTGAATTAATTATTTCATTAGGGTAAGCCTAGTTCCCTTCATTTGTACTGCTTCCAAAGGAGTTCAAGAACACCCTTTCTATCTTCTCAGCAAGCAGAAGATCACAATTGGTCACAAAATGGATAATGTGAGTTCTGAAAATTAGGTGAAGGATTTCAAGACAAGTACGCAGACAAGTTCCAGGTTTGTTCAGCCAGATGTGGGCTGAGAGAGTGATGAACATACATCCCTTGCCATTAGTTTTGGGTGAGTTCTAGAGGGGATTTTGGAATAATCCGCCTTGGAAGGAACGCTGGAGAGGTCCCAAAGCAAGGTGAGGAAGGGTGTGGTTTCATCACAGGTGTTAAGCAAGAGATTGAGAGGCCTGAGGGTTTCCCAAAAATTGTGCAAATTGCACAAATCCTGTCTTCTTGTTTAATTGTTATACCACATCAAGAATCTTGTGGTGCTCAAAAATTCTTCATCCTGCCATTTTATGTACAGCCAACCTAACTCAGTGTTTCCAAACCTTTGGTTCTCAGTCTTCAATTCCCAGAAGCCTAAGTCAGTACTTTGGCTGATCAGTGCTTTTAGGAAATGATTTAGACTTCTGGGAATTGAAGTCCAAAAACCAAAGGTTGGGAAACACTGGTATATAGTTTAAAATTGGTTCTATTCCAATTCTTTCCCTTATAATCTCATTCCTGTTTTTATCCCTTCTAGTCACTCCAACAGCCTTCCTCAGACTTCTCCTTTCTGTGGTGACTAACTTTTGTTTATGTTTTCTTGTAAGTGTCCATGTTTGGCACTGGTAACATAGTCTGGTTATCAAAAATAGAAGTCTTATTAGTCTAAGTCAGTACCTTGGCTGATCAGTGCTTTTCGGAACTGACTTAGGCTTCTGGGAATTGAAGTTCAAAAACCAAAGGTTGGTAAACGCTAGCCTAACTGAAGAGTGAGTATTCTTAATGGGTCTAATCCAGAAGGTGTGTTTTGCTCTCTCAGTCCCTATAATGCAGGGGTTCCCAACCTAAGGCCCATGGGCTGGATCTGGCTCCCAGTGCCATTTCATGTCCCTCCTCCACAGAGATGAGCACCAAACTCTAGTGTCAGATATTACTGGCTTTTGAGCAAGAGAAACCTTTACCTTATCTTGTTCTTGGCTTCGGATGGCAGAAGAGAGAGGGACAAGAGAGGAAGGATGGGGAAAGAGATCTATATTATTTTTAAAAAGCCATAATCTCCTACCCTTGGCTGCTATCTCAGATCGAGGAAGAGCTTTATGGCAAGAACAAACATTCTTGAGAGTACACAAGAGCAAAACCAAGTAGAAGATGGAAGGAGCTCATTGGACAAGAAACAACACTCTATGTCACTTGGAAAACCCTGAAGAGGCTGAGGGTTGGAGCCCCTAAATGGTAGACAACAACACACTATGTGAATGTGGAGAGATGTGGAATCTGACTCATTTGCTGGTCTGTCAACTACTACCAGAAACATGCACTGATGAAGAGTTAAGTTTGGCCAATGACAAAGCCAGGAAAGTGGCTTCATTTTGGCAGTCCAGGATTTGATCGGGACATAAAAGAAGAAGAAATGGCCAGCTCATTTCTGCACTCTTTTTCTCTCACTCTGCTGCCTCCCTTTTTTCCAGGATGTTCAATACACATCATTGTTCAAAGCAGTAGGAAAAGGACACAAGATGAGAAAAGGAGGCAACATTTCATTAAAATGGAGGATATACTATAGTCATTTTTAAGAGGTCACCAGTGATTCCTGCAGCTATATGAAAAGGACTCAGAGTTGCACTGAGAAAGGAAAGAAGGGGAAATAAATACATAAACAAGTAGCAAGAAAAGAAGGGAGAGACAAGCTTTCAACTCAGAAAACACATCTTTAAATGCAGATCTTCTGAAAACTGCCTTTTAGATTTCATGCAGATCCATTATCCAAAGGCTGCTGAAACTGCCCTGAACCTCATCCCACTTGGGAAAGAGGCACAAAGGCACAATTTCTGAACAACATTAAAACAAACAGATTTCATTTGCTGCTTGTGTGTGTGTGTGTGTGTGTGTGTGTGTGTGTGTGTGTGTGTGTGTGTGTGTGTGTGTGTGTGTGTGTGTGTGTTTGATGTAGGATTAGGCATAGTTAATTAAGCTCATTAAAGCGGATGAATATGAGATAAATAGGAGAATATATGAATGCAAATGGGGAACAAGTTGCACACAAGGGGATTATTTCTGTTCCAGATTATCAATTTTAAGGTAGTTTGGACTTTTATTACTCTGAACAAAGAGTGCTTTTGGATTGCAAATCCTTTTAGAAATGGTTTTGCAGCTGTGATGAGCATTATAAGCTCTCTCATTAGTTACTCACATGAAGTTCCCCTGTATCTCCAAGGCACTCCTGTGAATGGAGCAGGGATTGTCTTGCTTAAACTGGAGATTTAGGGGAGGGAGCTCCTTGGAAATGCCTTTCCCCAGGTCTCAGAGTCCATTTTAGAAGTAGACGAACAAGGTTATGTGGAAGATTTCTTCTCAATAGTTAGCCACATGAGGATTCATGGTTTGTTAGCCCTAGTTCATGAAAGATAAGACATGAATTATGCTCTGAACCATGTTATGGCCATGTATAATCTGGGAGGAGACACATTCTCTTGCTCAGGATTTCTGGAGTCAGATTACTAGAACAGGGTTTAGGAACTTGGGGATTTGGGATTCCTAGGTCAACAAAGCAGTACCTTATCCTTGCTGTATTTAAAATTTCAGTTCCACATTCCAGCATAATCTGCATGCATCTGGTCAGGGCTGCCTGTTTTCATTTTAGGCAGATAGCTCAGTTCTACCCATTTCTTGGCATAATGTCCCTCACAGAACTGTTCCATCCATTGGTAATCTCAGGAATCAATTATGGTCCTGCACTCTACATAGGTCTTCCTTTGAAGATGATTCAGGAAGCTGCAGCAGGTCAAAAATCATCTGCTTAGCTGTTGCCAGAGATCTAGGGCTTTGATCACTTCTCCCCATATACTGGCTAGGCGGCATTGGTTACCTGTAGACACCTGAGCCTGATTCAAGGTTTTGGTTCTTAACTATAAAGCCCTGATTAGTTTAGGAGCTAATTACTTGGTGGAACATATATCTCTGATGAATTTGGCCCAACAAAGAGGCTTGCAGGCTGCAGTTGCTCAGCCCAAGAGAGACCAAGAGGATTTCCAATAAAACAGGGCCTCCTCGGTGGTGGAAGCATCTCTGTGGAATTCCCTTTTACCACCTGTTCTGCAGATGATGTCCTTTTGCATATTCCATAATATGCCTAAGGTAGAGCCTTAGGATCAAAGGTCATTGCAGATGGTGATTGCAGCCATGAAATAAAAAGGCGACTGATGCTTGGGAGACAAGCTATGAGAAACCTGGGGAACATAGTGAAAAGTAGAGACATCACATTGCAAACAAAAGTCCGCATAGTCAAAGCAATGGTATTCCCAGTGGTAATGTATGGTTGTGAGTGCTGGACCATAAGGAAAGCTGAGCGCAGGAGAATAGATGCCTTTGAGATGTGGTGTTGGAGAAGATTTTTGAGAGTCCCCTGGACACAGAGGAGAACAAATAGGTCGATGCTAGAAGAAATCAACCCTGACTGCTCCTTAGAAGGTTAAATAGTAAAGATGAAGCTAAAGTACTTTGGACATCAAATGAGAAGAGAGGATTCACTTGATAAAGCCTTGATGCTGGGAAAGGTGGAGGGCAAAAGAAGGGGATGTCCAAAAATGAGATGGCTAGATGGTATTGTAGATGCAATGGGCACAGAGCTGGGTGGGCTGAGGAGAATGATGGAAGACAGAGGTGCCTGCTGGGCAATGGTCCATAGGGTCACAAAGGAGCGGAATCAACTGTGTGACTGAACAACAAAACTTTGCCATCAAATTGGTTTTACACTTTACCACTGTCGTTATAAAGTTATACACTATATTTTAGAGTTGGATGTTATATATTGAGGGGTTTGGGGGTAAAGAGTGTTTAAGATGTTTAAAGTCTATTTATCTGTTATATATTCACCACCCAAAGTGACAGTTAAGTCAAATGGGCGGTATAGAAAAATAATAAAATAATCTAATTTGCTCATGATAAGTACCGGTAGTTTTGATAGAGCTTTATTCTTCTTCTGCTGTATCCAAATCTGAATATAGGTAATCATCATGGTAATCAGCCATGAAGGCTGTCCTAAGAACAATATAATACAGTGGCCTTTCAATTGCCTTCCACACGCAGCATGACACCCATACGACTGATCCTGTTCTGTGAGTCACTTTCTGGTCCTGAGCCTTTTTGGCATGCAAAGTCCTCGTCAGCCCCAGGCCAGAATGGATGAAGCTGCTGCCCTCCATCAAGGTATATTAAAGTGGGATTTAATCCATTTGGGGACCATCACCCTTCCCTGTGGACTTTGGCACCCAAGCCGTTAGTTCTCAGGGTTATCAGGCTAGTTAACCACTACCTGACACTTGGCATTGAGTCACTGACAGTAGGGTCTACTCCATTACCACAGCAGGATACGGCTTTAGTGAACTGTAAACACCTTCATCCAACAAAGGAAGACTCAACTATTTTCGAAACAATACAGAGAATTAATCCATCTCCCTAGAGGCATATGTGTGACCTGCTCAACCTTTTATCTGTCATATCTCCTTTAGGTGTACAGAACACTGATATAAATTGTCCATCAATTTTTTTTCTACTTTCATTACAAGCAGCAGAAACAATCTTCTTTCCAGACACAATGACAGCCCCAAAGAAAAGCCAGCAATGTTTCTGACACATTGAAGAGGTCTACAAGTCCTTATAAAACACAAGATCTGCAAGATGTCAAAAATTTGCCATACTGCCCTTCCCTTAAAAATAAAGATTTGTCATAGAGTAATAAGAACAATCCCATTACAGTTGGATGCAGTGGAACTGTTTTTTCCCCCTGCTCTTTAAAAATTAATGAGGAAATGGATGTCATCCAGGATTCATGTTAATTTGCTTGCCTCATCTCATCAGCTTTGCGTAAATCGTAGCCACAACTGTACACTTAATATGGATAAATCACAGTCTGAACTGAATCAGCCTGAATGGGGATGGTTTGTACAAGGTCTAGATTAAAGTGAAATGACCAGATTAAATTATGGGGCAAAACAAATTTTCAGTTTTATTCGAATCCAGAGCATTAATAAATCAGACTGGGCACAAATCCCTTCAGCTGACCAGTTTTTTTTAAAAAATGTAAAAGTTCATTGTATGAAAACCTCTGTGGCTATCAGTCTGTTTTATTCCCCCTTTTCGGGTCTATCAGCTCTGCAAATTACATGCACGTGAACACAAGATGAAAAAAATTATAACCCATTTTGGTTCTCCAATGTATCAGCTTTGCAAATTTGCAAATCAATTCAGATGTGAGGTCTAAATTGAATTGGATGAGGAGCAAATCACTTCAGATGAAATCAGGATATGTTCCAAAGCCCTTCATTGGCCTCCAAATCAGATTGAGTTGAGAGAACCCATTCATAGCCCTATATCTAATCTACCTAGTCAAATGCAGGTTAGAGACAAACAGTTAATCACACTCTTTGGGGTATAGTTCTATTATCCCAAATGATGCTTTATCGCAAACAGTGAAAACAAAAATTCTTTTTACTGATGAGATGAGATGATTCCTAAGAGGATAGATTCCCAAGTGTGACTCATAACTGAAGCTTTGTCTTTAACCTTCAGAGTACATCTGTGCCTGTAATTGTTATAGCTCCTTGGTACAGAATCATGGGATTTGTTGGTTGTTTAAGTGCTTAACATTCTGTGCTAGAAACCCCAGACTTGTAGAATGGAGTTGTGACAGTTAAAATGTTATTAACTTGATATAACTATGCAATGCAAATACCTGTACACAACTAATAGGCTTGACTCTTATGGATTTATGTTAAGATTCATGCTAGAAATAAGTAAAGATAAAGGTCTCCCTTGCTTGAAAGCCAGTCATGTCTGCATCTAGGGTGCAGTGCTCATCTGTTTACAGACAAAGAGCCAGTGCTGTCTGCATCTGCAGATGTTTCTATGGTCATGTGGCAGGCATGACAAGATGTCAGAGTATACAGAATGCTGTTACCTTTCCAGCCAAGGCAATACCTAATTATCTATTTGCAATTCCTTGCTTTCAAACTACTAGGTTGTCAGGAGCTGGAACTGATAGTGGGAGCCCACTCCATTGCACAGCACTCAGGTTGTCAAGCGCAAATTCTAAACCACTAATGATTAGTGACAGATTATTTCCTGTGATAGAATGCCAGGAGATTTTCAGCTCTAAAATATGGGAAGTTTGATGAAACACAGCACTGGGATGAGCACAAAAGAGGATGTTGGTAAACCATCTGACTGCAATGGCTTAGTGGTTAAGACGTTGAACTTGATGACTGGAAGGTCTGCAGGTCAGCAATTTTAGACCCAAGTGCTGCATGATGGAATGTGTCCCATCTCCATCCCAGCTCCTGCCAACCTACAGTTTGAAAGCAAGAATAAATAGGTACCACTTCAGCGGGAAAGGTAACAGTGTTCTGTGTACTTCAGTGTGTAGTCATGCCTGCCACATAGCCATGGAAACATCTACAGATGAGGATAGCACTGGTTCTTTGGCTGTAAATGGAGGTAAGCACTGCCCTCTAGAGTTAGACATGACTGGCTTTCAAGCAAGGGAGACTATTATAGAAAGGTTCACAAAGTAATTAGTTGATACTCCTAATCTGGACCCTCAGGTCATGCAGAAGCTACAGTGAGAGCTTCAAGGCTTTTAAAGTCCATAGTGAATGTTCACAAATGGAACCGGTCTCTCCTACTATTATGGCTGATACAGACCAGGACTGTTTCATTGCTATGTTGAAGCACAGCCCAGTAAAGCTCTGATGTCCTGCTGGCTGAGAGGAGAGAACAGAAGGTTTTGTAGGGTTTTTATCATGCCTGAGGGCTGCCAACAAGATTAAACTCCTCTGTCCTCTCTTCCAAACTGTGTTTATTCATTTGCAGCCATCTCTGTGTGACCAACTGCCTGGATGGCAACATTGTCTGAGAACTGGTCATGACTGCAATGCCAAGCATCAACCTTGAGAGCCACCATGGCGTCTAGTCTAGCTTCTTTTTCAGAATACCAGCTATTGTCTCCAATAGGTAAAGGTTGCCCTTGCTCGAAAGCTGGTCATATCCAACTATAGGGTTCAGTGCTCATCTCCATTTATAGCCAAAGAGCCAGTACTGTTTGCATTTGCAGAGGTTTCTGTGGACATGTGGAAGGCATGTCTAGACACTGGAATTCACAGAATACTGTTTACATTCCCAACAAAAGTGGTACCTATTATCTACTTGCAATTTCTTGCTATCGAACTGCTAGTTTGGCAGGAGCTGGGACAGAGACAGGAGCTTAGTTAATCATGCAATACTCGGATCTCAAGCTGCTGACCTGCTGACCTTCCAATCATCAAGTTTGGTGTCCTAACCAACATAGTCCTCATCATCTCTAATGCCACACTACAATAGCCATTTCCAAAATATTCCTTAAAAGGAACTGCAGTGGCTCAAGTGGTTAAGACACTGAACTTACTGACTGGAAGGTCAGCGTTCGATTCCCGAGTACTGCATGATGGAGTGAGCTCCTGTTTCTGTCACAGCTCCTGCCAACCTAGCAGTTCAAAAGGAAGAAATTGCAAGTAGATAAATAGGGATCACTTTGTTGGTAAGGTAAACAACATTCTGTGCTCTCTGGTGTTGAGGCATGCCTGTCACATGTCCACAGAAACATCTGCAGATGCAGACAATGCTGGTTCTTTGGCTATAAACAGAGATGAGCACTGAACCCTAGAGTTGGATATGACTGGCTTTCAAGCAATGACAACCTTTACCTTTACCTAAATATTCATTATATGGGAAGGATTCCTGTGAAATCGACTAGAGCAACTCCTATCCTACTATTTCCTTTATCTCCAGCAGCAAACAAACTATATGACTTTATTCAGCATTAATGGGGCATTGAGCATTTAATCCTTAAAAATTCTGGGTTTGAGTCCAAGGATGTTCAGTGTATGGGAGCCCAAAGGAAGACTACTGGGCAAGAATACATCAGAAAATTCAGCACAGAACTTTAAAAAAGACAATGGTTTCCTGTGTCATTATATATACTTATCTGGTCCTTTGGCACTCAGTCAGACCTTAATCATCTCAGTTGGGATGGAATTCATCACCACCAGCCTGTTTCTTCCAACAAGACCAACACACTCTAATTTTGTCACTTCCAACAGTCTTAAACTGTCCCCAAAGAAATACTTGGACACAACAATGCTTATGAATAATAACAGGGGTGGCTAACCTTTTTGCACCATGGGCAGCCCCATGCTGGGGAAAGAATTTACCGGGACAGGCGGGTGCACGCCTCTGCTCAATGCCCATATTTTAAAGGGAAAGAGCACCTCAGCAGATTCCCCTTTGCTTCCTCTCACCAGGCTTGGTTTCGTTCCATGGGAGAAAGTTGAAAGCACTTGGGGAGAAGCTGACAAAGCTCCTGAAGTGCTTCGGACTTTCTCCCATGGAATGGAACAGAGCATGGTGAGAGGAAGCGAAGGGGAATCTGCCGAGGTGCTGTTTTCCTTTAAAATATGGGCTTTGAGCAGAGGCGTGCCCACACCCATCCCGGTAAATTCTTTCCCCAGCACGAGAGCTGGCCGTAGGCTTGACCACGTCCCTGGAACAGTTGAGCAGGCTGGACCACACCCCCAGAAGCAGAAGCAAGCATGTTTACAGGCGACATAAATGCTCTGACTTTGCATTTGTGCATGTGTGGGCACATTTAATGGCTGATGTAAATGTACCCGCCATTACCCTCTGGGTGCAAAGGAGATGACGATGGGCCAGTTGGAATGGCATTGTGCACTGGGTTTGGTGCCACTGGCCATAGGTTGGGAAACCCTGAATAATAATAATAATAATAATAATAATAATAATAATAATAATAATAATAATAATAATAATAATAATAATAATAATAATAATAATAATAATAATAATAGTTTTAGTTTTAAAGGTGTTGCATGATTTCTGTTTTCTCTTTTGATACAACTACATTAACACACCTACAGGCCCTTTGTGACCCCATGGACCACTGCCCACCAGGCACCCCTGTCCCCCACCATGCTCCTCAACCCACCCAGCTCTGTGTCCATTGTGTCTACAATACCATCTAGCCATCTCATTTTTGACCACCCCCTTCTTCTTTTGCCCTCCATCTTTCCTAGCATCAAGGCTTTCTTGAGTGAATCCTTGGTTGTAGCCAGGTTTTCTCATTCCAATCCAGTGATGCCTACTTACACCAGTCTGGATGCAGTGCAGATCTCGGTTTGAGGTTCATGATCAACCACATCAAACTTGAGAGAATCTCACTTCTTTTCACTAACTCTGTTAGAGCAAAAGTTCCTGGCTTCTTGTAATTGGTATGCAATTTTTTAAATGGAAAATAATATTGTTATACCAAAGTCCCTTTTTCCTCCAATTTAATACTGGATACATTGCTGTCACCTCCATTTTGTCAAGGAGCGAAACGTACAAAATTGGCAAGGTCTCTTTTTAATTAGTTCAAGTTGGGAATTGATGTCACAATGTACCAGGTTCATCCGTCCATTATTGAGAAAATGGTATGATTATTAATTTTATCTCCATTTGGCTTTATCCTCCAGGCATTTGAAACTGAGACACTAAAATCCTTAGAAAAATCTTTTTACATTTTAAAGAGGAAGACCCAGATAGCTCATTGTTCACAATTATTTTTTATGTTTCTAGTGACAGATTATTTCCTGTGATAGAATGCCAGGAGATTTTCAACTCTAAAATATGGGAAGTTTAATGTAACACAGCACTAGGAAGAACACAAAAGAGGATGTTGGTAGACCTTCAGACTGTGGTGGCTTAGTGGTTAACTTGATGACTGGAAGGTCTGCAGGTCAGCAATTCGAGACCAAAGTGCTACATGACAGAATGAGTCCCATCTCAGCCAGGGGTATGCAGGACACCATGGGAAGGCACTAGACAGGGAGTGGTGGTGGTACCCATTTGGGAATTAGGGTTGGGGGGAATCCCATACATTGCTATTGGTGCCCCAGGGCGCCAGAGGTGAGGGTGGGGTGGGACAAAGCCCAATTGCCCGATACACCAGCACGCACCTGGTCCCAGCTCCTGCCAACTGAACAGTTTGAAAGCAAGAAATTATAAGTAGATAAATAGGTACCACTATGGTGGAAAGGTAAATATTGTTCTGTGCACTCCAGTGTCTAGTCATGCTTGTCACATATCCATGGAAACATCTGCAGACGCAGACAGTGCTGGCTCTTTGGCTGTAAATGGAGATGAGCATTGAACCCTAGAGTCAGCTACGACTGGCTTTTGAACAAGGGCGACCTTTACCTTTACCCTTACCCAAGACCATTAGATTGAAAACTACAGCCATTTTTCCTTTTCTTTTCTATATTTTTCTTTTTTGCCAAAAAAGGAGTGAGATTTTTTTTCTCCCCAGAGGCCTCTGTGATGGTTTCTGAGACTGCAAAAAAATACATTTTGGAGGTTGCATTCATCAGAGTAATATCACTGTTTCATCAAATCTCTACTGCTGTAAGAAAAACCAAAAGTTCACCAGGCCAAACTGAAAAGAGCACAACACAGGATAGGAATCTTTTTACTTGAGGATAAGGAACAGTGAAAGGGGAAATTTTTTACATACTTTCATTTCCTTTTGAAAGGGTGAGGCATTTTATGGCCCTCTGCACAAAAGGAAAGGAGACTGCAGACGATTATTTATTCATTTATTTATTTATCTATCTTGCAAAAGAAGCAGCAAAACAGAAGTCATGCAAACAGAGGTTTAAGACAAATAATGTAAATTGTGCAAATTGATCAAGTCTTTTGCTTTTTTACTGAAAATTCTAAGGCATAAGAGCAAAAGATGGAAATCTTTGCTTCTTTTGTGTTCCCAAATGGCAATGACAATTATATACTGCTCCACACTGCTGAGAATACCTTCTGGGAGATTTATAAGATAATTTTGCCCCCTGGATGCTGTGCAGTATTTTGCTGACCTTGGAAAGATGATAGACTGAGTCAACTTTGAGCCCATTTGAATCAAGCAGTTTTGGCTGCAGCTTAACAACTGTGTTGTGGAAGCAATCTGTGATGATAAGGATTTGTGAAATCTCCTTACCCTGTAAGATGATAAAGACTAGGCAATTTGTACACAAATTGTACATCTTGTGAAAATTACATAACTTGTGCAAATTTATGCAAATTACTGAAAAATGCAGTAAACTGGAGTCTAGTTGTCAGTATGTAGAATTTTAAGATTCAGAAGCATTGGATGGGTTGTTTGCATGTATCTTAAACATTCAGCCATTTGTTCTCATCTTTTTGCTTGGCTTTTTGAGGAATGAGCACTAGCTCTGTACAGCTAATTGAAGAATCACAGTTCTCAAGTTGTAGAAATTTTGAAGAAGAAACAAAACACTCCTTGTAATGCTCTGCTGATAGAGTTTGGAAAATATTGTCAAAATATTTCAGTGTTGAGACAGCCTAAACTAAACTATGGAGTATTTTTCACTTCTTTGTTAGAAGTATTAGAAGTGGCTGCTATTCGAATCTGAGTATACGTTTTCCCTGAAAATTAGGGGAAATGCCACTGGAATTTGTTTAAGGTGGATCCCAGCTTGCCATGAAGCAACCCACACACTGTGATCATGGAGCCAATTCCTGTGGTACATATAAAATGAGACATGCAGGATTTGACACCGGGACTGCAGTAGACTGCCGCAGCCTTGAGGATATTAACAAGGTGTGCCTTCACAGCCAGTCCATCTGGCATGGCCTCTTCCGCCTCCATGACCATTGGGAATCAGAATAGTGAATTGGTTCCTTTTCTGCTCATTTTGCCATTGGGCCCAATAGGATGGTTTCCAGAGGAATTTCCCACAGTAGGGGTCATCACCTCACCTAAAGTGGCTAATCTGCCCATTGCTATTGGACCCTTTGGGAGTCAGGTTATTTACCACTGCCCAACACTTGGTGTTGAGTTACTGGTTGTATGGTCTACTCCATTACCAAAGTGGGATGTCCGTCCAGATGGTAAAAAATGAAATATTTATCATACTTTGTTTCTAAACAGAAATGTATACTACTTTTGCATGGAGACCATTTATACAAATTATAGAGCCCTTGGTGAGAAAAATCATCACTTCTTCTCTTGTTCTCATCTGAAGGCAGGAAAATTTTGTGGGCTTGAAAATTCTTAGAGAAGATTCACATTGGGAAAGCTAAGTTCAAGGTGAATGAATGATTTAGTGGGTATTGTTTTCATCTTTCATCATCCTGAAACACAGTCATGCATGGGAGCATTTTCATATCACCTTGGGCTGGAAAAAATCACAAAAGCCGGGATCAATAACGTCTTATGTGTCGTTAAGAATGAAGCCACCATTTTTATTTTCTACAACAGAATTTTAAGAAAAGAAGAAAATCCCATTTTACTAGTAGAAGTTGGCTATTACAATGATGGAATTTACCTTTAACCTTCTTTGCAATGTCAAGCAGACAAGAGATACATCAACTTTCAGAAAAAGTTGAGAAAAAAGGTAGGAATGTTGATTCACTGTTTCCTTTTACTACATGAATCTTTCTTCATTTGATCTCATATTCAGCTGTCACTTTCAGCATTCAATGGTCTCTACTTCACCTGGTTCCTAACATTTCTCATCTTCCTGGACTTCTAAAAGAGAATGTTTGCCAGGATTTATTTGGAATAGTAGCCGTGTTAGTCTGTGGTTCAGGCATATCAGAGAACAAAAAAACAAACAAACCCACACACAAAAACACTGTAGCACTTTAAAGACTAACTGTTATATTTTTATTGTTAACTTTCGTGGATCAAGTCCACTTCCTCAGACAAGTGAAACATACAGGCATGGTTTTTATACACCAAATTCAGGGGATCAAAGGGAGAAGGGGTGTGGTCAAGCAAGATGACAGACAAGCAAGCAGTTAGTCTTTAAAGTGCTACAGTGTTTTTTATTTTATTTTTATTTTATTATGTTTATTTTGTTTTGTTTTCTGATATGCCAGGATTTATACAATCATAGCTAACCTTCTATATGTCAGTTTATAGAAATCCAGGATTTGACTCCCACATTAACATTCTACAAACCAGTCAATACACATTTGAGATGCATGAATTTCCCCCTAAAAATCAGACTAATCATTGACTTTTTAGCATCGTCACCATTATTGACCTTATCATCTGTCATGAAAGAAATGGGCTTTACTCACAAGTAAGCCCTCCATGCTTCTGAGTTGCTGCCCCCTGGTTGAGCAACCCAGGATTCTAGATTAGTGTAAAGAAGATAGCATTGAGCCAGGTAACCACTCCAGTCTCCTTCAGGTATTTTAAAAGTATATTGAAATCAAAGTAAGGTACAGAATAAAGTTCATCAGAAGCTTAGAAAGCATTTCAAAATAAAGAAAAAAAGAAAGCTGCTCTCTGGGGAAAAGCCAGTGTGGTCCTCCCTCTGTCTAATGTAGCTACATGATTGCAGTTAAGATCCAAGAGAGTGTCTGCCTCCTGGCCCCACCTTGCCCCACCTTCGGGTTTTATCTCCTCCTTCATGGTCCACCTTCCAGCAATACCCCTAGAGGATTACAACCAGTGGTGGACATCAGCAGGTTTGCACCAGTTCACCAGAACCAGTAGCAGAAATTCTGGCTGGCCCCTCTCCCCATCCACGTTTTGAAATAAAAAAATTTTTTGGAGCCCACCACTGATTACAACCAATGATCTTACAGCATAACATGTCCATCACACATTATGTTTCATTTCTCCCAACCCATGAGGGCAGTATGTTTACATTCCAGTAGTCCCTTCTCATGCTGTGTGGTGCCTGCATCTGCCACAGCAGCATGTCAAGCAATGAGGCTCCTCATTTTTCTTCAGCAATAAGATTTTATGTGGCTGGGGTGCTAACCTAACACCCAACACTCCTCTTTTCTCATCTGGACCAGCAATGGCAGAGTTAAAATCAAGTTTAGTAAAATCATTTTAAAGAGGCTGTTTCTTCCTGTGGTTACCCTGAGAGAATGAAGCACTAAGAGGATTTAGGAAGAAGCTAACCAGATTTGATTTTATTTCCTGGTGGCACAAGACAGATCTTAGTAACATTCAAATTATTTCAAGTCTAAGCTGGAAGCTAAGCAGGGCCATGTAGTTAATCTGCATTTGGGATACTGTGCAAAAGATTCAAATATTTGTTCTTAGTGCAATCCTATGCATGTCTGCTGAGAAATTAGCTCTACAGAATCATTCCTTTTTGTGATTTGGGGTAAGAGTGGAGCATGGGTTACATCCCCTGGGCTAAGCCCCTGCAGGGGCTGCAGGGGCTCAGTGGTTAAGAAATTCACCTTGTTAGCTGGAAGGCTGGCGATTTGGCAGTTTGAGACCCAGGTACTGCATGACGGATTGAGTGCCCATCTCTGTCCCAGCTCATGCCAACCTAGCAGATCGAAAGCAAGAAATTGCAAGTAGATAAATAGGTACCACATTGGTGGGAAAAGATCTTGGGGACATGATAGGAGCCTCATTCAGGCATCCCCTGAGTGGAGTTTCTCCAGGAAAAATCCTTTCAACCTAGAATAATTTCTGACATGAAATTATATTATCCCCTTGTGGCACAGTAGTTAAACTGCTGTAGTGCAGCCAAAACTGCTGACAATGCGAGTTCACTCCTGATGGGGATCAAGATTGACTCAGCCTTCCATCCTTCTGAGGTAGGTAAAATGAGTACCCAGCATGTTGCAAGCAAAATGTTAAATACCTTGTGAAATGTCCAGAGAGTGTGTTAAGCAATGTGGGGTGGTATATAAGTGTAACTCCTTTTGCTATTGCTGTGTGAAACATGCAAAGACATGCATGCAAAACTTTGCATTCAAAAAAACACATCTTGATAGTAGTCTAGAAGAGGAGCCAAAAGAGAAAACAGAATGGATGGGGAGAACAGCAAGAAAACTGAGATTGAAAGATTTTTATATCCTCATATTATGTTTGCTATTCCCATAGAAACATTGGGAGAACAAGGTGGGTTGGGGTTCAGTGGATTTATACCTGTTCCATGTATGTCTGTGAGACACATGGTTTCATAGAGGAATAGCTACATCTGTGGAGGTTTCTTTCAACATTTGAGGGATCTCTGGTAGGCTGTCAGCCCACTGACAGACTTGATACTCTGTTATTGTACCAGCTCTTATGCAGTAGTCTATGTCAGATCAGCTGAGAAACAATTTCACCACAGCTGCGGGCAGTTTCTCAATCAGCAATACATAGAAATTGGATCCCCCCCCCCTTATCACTGAAGCGATGCAACACAAGAACAGTTATATTGAAAATAATGTATTTTATTTCCCCTGACTATCCACAGATGATCAGGGGAAATTATGAATTTACGAGATCCAGCACTGGCTGTCAACAGGTGGTTTACATTCAAAGCTGCAGAAAGACTTCTTACAATGCAGAGGTCTCTATTTTTTTCCTTGGAATAAGCAAAATAGTAGAACCCTCTAATGGGATGGGGGAAAATTGTCCCAGCCTGAAGGCTCTCATGTTGGGACACCATCATATGAGTAGTGTCAAACCACTGCAAAACAGCCAAGAAAGGCAGGATATGTGACCGTGGCTTAGTGGTTAAGATGCTGAACTTGATGACAAGAAGGTTGGCAGGTCAGCAGTTCAATACCTGAGTCCTGCATGATGGAGTGAGCAATCATCTCTGTCCCAGCTCCTGCCATACTTGCTGTTGGAAAGCAAGAAATTGCAAGTAAATAAATAGGTACCACTTCACTGAGAAAGTAAATAGCATTCTGTGCACTGCTTTCCCTCCATGTGGAAAACGCTGAAGTGGGCTCTGGCTCTCGGGTCTCCTAAAGAACCTGCCATGGCTGTGGGGAAAATGAAGGTCTCGGTGGCGGCCTGGGTGCTTTCCATGTATTGCCCCCTTCTCCACCTCCTCCTCCCTCCTTTGGCTCCTGGTCAGCCTCAACAGCTCCTCGTACCACCTGATAACAGAGACCGGCGGGCTCTGTGGGCTCTGTGGGCTCTGCTTCTACCGCCAGGGATCCGGGTGAGGGCTGCACATGCCGTTGCAGAGGCTGCTGTTGTCATCGATTGGAGTGGCTCAGGAGACACTTCCCCCTCAAGGTGTGGGTGGAGGAGCTGCTGCTGTTGAGCACCACGGTGCACCTGGACAGGGAGGCACACCCAGGCTACTGGCAGGGAGTTTAAATAGGAGATGTACAAGGGCTGCTTGTATAGCAAACAACCCAGTGTCCTAATGAAACAGAGCCATAAAAGAGAAGGAGAACAGGATATTGAGCTGCTTCTGAAGCCGCAGGGCAAGGATGAGCTATGAGATGTCAAAGGAAAGATAGTGTGCACAGGAACAAGCTGTTGTGCTGTTGGAAGGGATCTTGAGGGTCTTCAGGTCCATATCCTGCCACTGCAGGTGTCCACAGCTAACGCATCATTGACAGATGGTCATCTACCTTCTGTTGAGAAGCTTAAAGCCAAGGATGATCCACCATCTCCTGAAGTATCCTATTCCCCTACCAAACAACAGAGTCCATCTGTTTTTCCTAAAGTTTAGTCAGGCTCTATTTTCTCACAATTACCCATTGGTTTGCTTTCTACTAGGGACCCAGTGGTTAAGACGCTGAACTTGATGACTGGAAAGTCAGCAGGTCAGCAGTTTGAAACCCAATTGCTACATGGAGTGAGCTTCCCATCTCTGTCCCAGCTCCTGCCATCCTTGCAGTTGGAAAGCAAGAAATTGCAAGTAGATAAATAGGTACCACTTCACTGGAAAAGTAAACAGCATTCTGTGCACTCTACTCATGCCTGCCACATGTCCATGGAAACATCTGCAGACACAGATAGTGCTGACTTTTTGGCTGTAAACAGAGATGGGCACTGAACCCTAGAGTCAGATATGACTGGCTTTCAAGCAAAAGTGACCTTTACCTAGATAATCTCAAAATTGTGTTATCTCCCAGTGGACCAATTCCAGAGCAAAAGGAAGTGATTATGTCAAATGTGTATTGAAGCAAGTTCATGTTAGAATAAACATCTTTTCTCTCTTAAAGATGCACTCATTTAAGTTAAAGAATCTTTGTCACACCTAATGAAGCCCTAATTTACCCTGGTATTTAGGACTGCAGCTGAGATTAAGTCACAACAAAAGGCATATCCCCAAATCAATTAAACACTAACTAGGTTAATCTTCATTTGTAGTCATTCTATTTTCTTCTGAATTTGCATCTAGGCTGTGTTTCTGATAACAGTCCTGCAGGAAGATAAAGTTGTGCTGATGTCTATGTCTGCAAAATGTTACATTGGCTGGCCATCCCAAGAAGTTTAGTCTTCCTTTTAATGTACTTATTTCATCTGAACTTCACAATTCTCCTGACTCTAAAAACCAACTTGAAAGACATGAAGGATGCCTAGGGGTGTCTTAAAACTAGGAATAAAATTTTTCACTTATTTCATTCTCACAGGTAAGAACAAAATGTGGTCTCTCCGCCGAGCAAGATTATGGAAGTTGTTTCTGTCTTTCCTGCCTTTCAAAATATTGTTGTGGGGAAATTTGCAGGGATGAGGAGGAGGAGGAGGCAGATAATGATGATGATGAGGAGGAGGAGGAGGAGGAGAGCGCAAATTATAGGTTTTGTGAAATGCACAATAGTGTCTGAAATCCTTCTGCAGTTGCTGTAATGTAACAAAGGACCAGACGTGACCCTTAGCATAACAATCAATTTAATGTTTTAGTTGTGTAACCAACTGTTCATTGCAGAAGTGTGTCACCTATCTGATTTCTACTTTGCTGTGATTTTCCCCCTCTACAACTTCCAAAGCTTTGCAATAAGCATGCTGAGCTGCACAACAGTTGTCATTGTCATCATTGTAGTCATAGTCTTCTTGTTCATCATCATCATCATCCATGTCATCATCATCTACTGCTGCTGTTGTTGATTTTAAGAAGTGCTGGGTTTTTCTGTTCTTGTGTGAAAACTCTTCCAGCAGTTGAGAACTTTTGTGACTTCCTCCACCATAGAGTCACAGCATCCATTTCTCATCAAGAGCAACATTTAATACACTAATACTTGTTACATTATTACTTTGGCCAGCTTCCCCCAAGCTCTCTGCCTTCCATTAGTGTGGGACAACAACAGGCATAATTACCAGTCCACACAACGAACGACTATGGTGCTTGAGGAAGATGAACATTATTCTCCACTGCATCTAGATGGAATCAGGTTAAGGCAGTTGGCTTAAAAAACCAAAGAAGTTGATGAATGAAATTTGTAAAGGATAGAGTTTCATTCAATATCCTGCATAGATCCTTGGAATTGCTGTGGATACCGAGAGGAGACCAGATCAGTGAAGCCATAGACTGGCCAGTAAACCTAGGACATCAAACATTGTTTAAACACAACAAAGCTGTGGCTGAGTGAAGATTTCATAAAGGGGTAGTTACTTTTATGGGTTACAATACTCAGAATCCCAGTGGATTTTGAAATGGAAGTCTAAAGAAAGAGTCATATTTTCTTATCTCTAAAATCTCATACTGTACACAGACAAATTCAACCTGTAGACATTGCATCTAACTTGGCTGTTCTCCAGAAACACCCTTCCCTTTTGGCTGGTTTCTTTCTTACTTTATATGCCTTTCTATTGTTCTTTCATTTAACGATAACTGTTGTACTTCCAGCATAGTACCAGAATCAATGGCTTTGAAATCAATATATTGTAGCTGGCCAAAAGTACAGAATTACTGAGATTTTAGCAGCAGCCCATTTGACATGCCAAAAAGTGTTCAAATGACATTTCCCCAAAGAACAGGAAATACTTCTCCCTTGCCCTCCCCAAAAACAGCCCCTTTACAAACCATTCAGTTTAATACTTCCACCCCCACCGGACAATGTTGTAATATGCTAACTCAAGTGTGCCGGGCATGTAGTGGCATTTAAATATCTGAGCAATTAGGTAGACATGTAAAGCAATATTCTAACCTTTCTGGCCTTAATGGCACTAAGAGTAAAAACAGAAAATCTGCACATTATAGAAACAGAATTTGTCACTGATCAGTGACCTATTCAATTAAAAAGAAAATTTACTCTGTACGTGTGATATCCAGGCACTTCATATTTATTTAAAGATATCATTAAAATGTCTAGCCTCATTACCCATAAGTCAGGTTTGAGATCTCATGCAAAGAAATGTGAAGGTGGCTCCCTTTTATGGCCACAAAGATTTCTTCTGCATCCAAAAGTAACTTTCTATGTCAAGTTATATGCCTGTCCCAAAAATGGTATGTAGATTTTGAGGGAGCCAGGGATGGCTCAATTTCCATACATGTCTTGTTCTTTAAGATCAGAACATTAGTGCACCTTGTACTACTTTCACTTATATGTAGTGCAGGCAAAGAATGCTGCTCCAGGAATTGTTGTACTACAACCTCCATCATCATCATCATCATCATCATCATCATCATCATCATCATCATCATCATCATCATCATCATCATTATTATTGAAGGTGGTGAGTATTTGGACTGTCATGATGAACAGCTATGCTTCAAAATTTACCAGTAGACCACTGAGTACCAGGTGTTGATTATTTCTTGACATCCATATACAACTGCAACTTCTGCTCTTTTTTCCAGAATTGGGAAGGGGCTATCCTACCAGATTGCTGACAAATAGGTGCAGAAGTGTTGTTGTTTTAAATAAATGATGTGTTTATTTCAAGGTGAAACTTAATAAAATTCAAAGGTAGCTACTCCTCTTCAAGCCTTCCAGCTTTCAGATAAATGATGCAAAAGATTTTATATATATATATATATATATATATATATATATATATATATATATATATATATATATATATATATATATATATATATATATAAGATCAACATTTACTATAAAAGTGTTTCAAGCAAAAACAAAATAGTAAGAGAGAAAGTGTTCAGCTCAGTTCAATGCTTTTACAATATGGACAATGGTCATGATGCAAATGAGAAACAATGAAATTTATGTAAGTGTTGACTTACCATTCAACGATTGATTCAGTGGGTTGACAGAAACTGGGAACACCAAATGAATTTTGTAAGGCAGCCAAAACTGCTGGGGATCAAGGTTGATTCAGCCTTCCATCATTCTAAGATTTGTAAAATGAGTACCTAGCATATTGTGGGCAAAATGTTAATTACCTTGTGAGAGTGCACTAAGTGCTATGGGGTGGTATAGAAATGTAAATGCTATTGCTATTGCTATTGGACGAATGACACTACCCTAATGGCAGAAAGTGAAGTAGACCTAAAGACAGTGATGGGATGACAAAAATTTTACTACCCCACCGTGACGTCATCACAGTGGGGCTGGAGCTGACATCACGACAGCATGACATCATGGGCGGAGCCAACATCATGACATCATGATGCTGTGGGCGGGGCCAAATAAAAAAATAAATTAAAATTAAAATTAAAATTAAAATTAAATCACACACACACACACACACACACACACACACACACACACACCTCAACCCACCCCAACCAAACAACCACAACACAAACCCGTAAATAAATTAATAAATTAATTAAATAAATAAAAAAATAAAAATTAAATAAAAATACAACCACCCGCCCAAACACCAAAAAACCCACCCACCCCAAACAGAAATAAACCCACCCACCCCAACACAAACCCCTCACTTGCCCTGCTTGGAAGTGGTGGTGCAGCAGCGCAGAGGCAAACCGCTGAGGCGGCAAACCATCACAATGGCACAGCGTCCTGGCGGGGGGCGGGGCCAGGCGCGGAAAGACCACCACTGTTTCTTCAGGCGCTCCCTGTGCCCTTCCTTTCCCAGCAGCCAAAATGGCTGCTGGGAACTGTGCATGCATCAAACTTTCATTTGACACATGCACAGTAAAAAAAATAGAACTGTGCATGCATCAAATGAAGGTTTGACGCATGCGCAGTTCCCAGGAGCCATTTTGGCTCCAATTTTTTAAAACAAAATATATTCCCAGTGAGGCATCTGAACCGGACGCCTCAAAAAAAAAATTCCTGGTGATTGCTACCAGTTCAGCGAACCACCCGGGAATCTTGCTACTGGTTTGGGTGAACCGGTGCGAACCAGGAACATCCCATCACTGCCTAAAGAGCCTCTTGATGAAAGTGAAAGAGGAGAGTGCAAAAGCTGGCCTGAAACTCAACATAAAAAAAACCAAGATCATGGCATCCAACCCCATCACTCTCTGGCAAATAGAAGGGGAAGAAATGGAAGCAGTGACAGACTTTAGTTTTGTTGGATCTAAGATCACTGCAGATGATGACTGAAGCCATGAAATAAAAAGACGCTTACTCTTTGGGAGGCAAGCAATGGCAAATCTAGGCAGCATAATAAAAAATAGAGACATCACCCTGCCAACAAAAGTCTGGATAGTTAAAGTGATAGTCTTCCCAGTAGTGATATAGTAGTAGCTGAGTGCATACGAATAGATGCCTTTGAACTGTGGTGCAGGAGAAGACTCTTGGACATTCCATGGACTCCAAGGAAATCAAATTAGTCAATCCTAAAGGAAATCAGCCCTGACTGCTCCTTGGGAGGACAATTACTGAAGCTGAAGCTCAAGTGCTTTGGCCATCAAATGAGAAGAGAGGACTCCCTGAATCTGGGAAAGATCGAAGGCAAAAGGAGAAGGGGTAAGTAGAGGATGAGATGGCTAGATGGCATTGTTGTTGCAGTAGGCGTAGATCTGGGCAAACTCCAAAGGATGGTAGATGACAGAGGAGGTTGGCATGCTGTGGTCCATGGGGTTGCAAAGGGTTGGATTCAACTATGTGATTAAACAACAAATTGGAATAATGCTCAGCAGTCTCACAGTTCCAGCTCTACCGTACCCCAAAATTTCCATCTCCAGTGGCCCAATTTCAAAGGCTGGAAGAAACACCCTTAAAGCTCTATTATGTGTGACACAGTGGAAGCCATACAAGAAGTGTGCCACCTCTGTGCTTCAGCTATCTCCAGGCAATTGTTTTTCCACCTGGAGAGCAATGGAAATGAAACTATCCTGGAGAATCAACAACTGTATCAATGTATTTAAACTGATACCAGAAGTTTGCCTATGAATTGGATGTTCTCCAGGGCTGTAGGCAGGATTCTAGATGTGGGTGGGCAAATATTTTTGCAGGGTGGGCGACAATCTCTCTCTCTCTTACACACACACACACACACACACACAGAATATATAAATTCATTATTGACACAACAAAAGCCTCCTTTTGACTCATAAAATGACTAAATAAACTGTAAAAATAAGCAGTAAAAAAGGAAGTATAGTAATACCTCGGATAACGCTAAGACTTGGTTCCACAAGTCTTGGTGTTATCCGATTTTTAGTGTTATCTGATCCATGTCAAAATCCTATGGGATGGATCAGATAACGTTAAAGCGCCATAGAGATACGTTGTAACCGCCCAGGCTTTAGCGGTTGTTATCCGATCCATCCCATAGGACCTTAACGTTATTTGATCCATTTCTCCTCCCCAGATTACTTAACGTCATGCGATTTTAGAGTTATCTGAGGTAAACGTTATCCGAGGTATTACTGTATATATTTCCTACTCCTATTAGGAAATGAGCAACACTGATAAATGAGTGCTGGTGGTGCAGTGGTTAAAACTGCTGTACTGCAGCCAAAACATTGTGAGTTCAATCCTGACTGGAAACAAGGTTGACTCAAAGCCTTCCATCATTCAAAGGTCAGTAAAATGAGTCCCGAGCATGTTAGGGGCAAACTCCTAATTAACTTGTGAACCACCCAGAGAGTGCACTAAGCGTTATGGGGTGGTATGATTGCTAAATTTTTGAAACAGTAACCATGGTGGGGAAAAGATCTTAGGGTCATGAAAGGTGCATCATTTGGATGTCCCGTGAATGGAGTTCCTACAGCAAAAATCCTTCCAACCCAGAAAACACTTTTAAAAAAAACACTGAGCATTTGAGGTGGGGAGCAGCCCCTTCACTCTCTAAGGCTTCCCTCTCCTTTCTCCATTGCTGGCCTCTGCAGAAAAGAGGCCATCTGCACAGCTTTCCCTCCATGTGGAAAACGCTGAAGTGGGCTCTGGCTCTCGGGTCTCCTAAAGAACCCGCCATGGCTGTGGGGAAAATGAAGGTCTCGGTGGCGGCCTGGTTGCTTTCCATGTATTGCCCCCTTCTCCACCTCCTCCTCCCTCCTTTGGCTCCTGGTCAGCCTCAACAGCTCCTCGTACCACCTGGCAACAGAGACCAGCGGGCTCTGCAGGCTCTGTGGGCTCTGCTTCTACCGCCAGGGATCCGGGTGAGGGCTGCACATGCCGCTGCAGAGGCTGCTGTTGTCACTGACTGGGATGGCTCAGGCCCCACCACCCCTATGCAGTTGGGCTCTGGTGGGCAAGGGCACTTCCCCCTCAAGGTGTGGGTGGAGGAGCTGCTGCTGTTGTGCACCACGGTGCACCTGGACAGGGAGGCACACCCAGGCTACTGGCAGGGAGTTTAAATAGGAGATGTACAAGGGCTGCTTGTATAGCAAACAACCCAGTGTCCTAATGAAACAGAGCCATAAAAGAGAAGGAGAACAGGATATTGAGCTGCTTCTGAAGCCGCAGGGCAAGGATGAGCTATGAGATGTCAAAGGAAAGATAGTGTGCACAGGAACAAGCTGTTGTGCTGTTGGAAGGGATCTTGAGGATCTTCAGGTCCATATCCTGCCACTGCAGGTGTCCACAGCTAACGCATCATTGACAGATGGTCATCTACCTTCTGTTGAGAAGCTTAAAGCCAAGGATGATCCACCATCTCCTGAAGTATCCTATTCCCCTACCAAACAACAGAGTCCATCTGTTTTTCCTAAAGTTTAGTCAGGCTCTATTTTCTCATAATTACCCATTGGTTTGCTTTCTACTAGGGACTCAGTGGTTAAGACTTGATGACTGGAAAGTCAGCAAGTCAGCAGTTCGAGACCCAATTGCTGCATGGAGTGAGCATCCCATCTCTGTCCCAGCTCCTGCCAACCTAGCGGTTCGAAAGCAAGAGATTGCAAGTAGAAAACAGTACTTTGGTGAGAAGGTAAACAGTGTTCTGTGCACTCAGGTGCCTAGTCATGCCTGCCACTTGTCCACGGAAATGTCTTCAGACAGCACTGGCTCTTTGCCTATAAACAGAGCTGCAGCACTGTGGTGGCTTAGTAGTTAAGATGCTAACCTTGAAGACTGGAAGGTCGGAGCTCAATACCCAAGTTACCCAAGTGCACAACAGATCTTGGGGACATGAAAGGAGCCTCATTCAGGCATCCCCCGAGTGGACTTTCTCCAGCAAAAATCCTTTCAACCCAGAGTAATTTCTGACATGAAATTGATTTACTTAACAGAGATGAGCAATTAACCCTAGAGTCAGATATGACTGGCTTTTGAGCAAGGGCAACCTTGGTTCCTATTCTCTGGACCTGCAATATATATATATATCAGGCTTCTTATCTTCTCTTTTGACATGTCCCAGTGCCTTAACAATTCCTCACAGAACGTGGAGGTTTGCAAAACAACAACTACAGAAGCAGCAGCAGCACCTTTTAGCTGCTTTAAAGAATTGAAGAGAGGGCAAGATGTAGTTCAGAATCAATTGTCTAGTGGTTTGCAGTAAAACTTCCCTATTTTTATTTTAATGATATCAAGAACAACAAAAGGCTTTCCTCATTCTCTTTATTGGGGCAAGAGCTGTGTGTGCTATCCAGTACATGTTGCCTGCAGGCCATATTTGCAGCTTTTGAGATAAACAACCTTAGAGGCTCTGGCAGCTGTGATCTTACCAAACATACTAAAATACAGTATGTGATCACTGGAGCTTAATAGCTTCTCATTCAACACTCAGTTTCCTTATATTGAGGTGTCTAATTTGGGCAGACTTTATAGCACCTTTGCTCAGTTATTCACCAGGTTAAACTAGGTTGAAATACATCTGTGAAGAAAGAAGAATCAAAGAGCAAGAAAGTGCATTCAGGTATTTACCAGAGACAAATGCAGGTTCTGGTACCATGTGTTACTCCTCTACCACCATTTAGTCATTTCTACTCCTGCCTAAATGCCAAACAGAAGGTTTTTGCCAGAAACAATATTCTGAGGGAAATAACAGGCACAGATTGTGGTGTCCAACCACACACATTAAAAACTTCTGTGCTAGCTTTATGTTACTGTGCAGGAGAGTATGCTAGTCCAGTGTGGTGCAGATCAATGCATGGAAATCAGGTGGATGTGGCCCTAAATGAAACAGTGAGATTGGTCACAGGATGCCTAAAACCAACCCTGATATGAAAAGAAGTGCATTACTTAGTTGTCATCCCACCACCAACTTTTCACCGAGAAAGTGCTGCTCAGAAAGAGTGGGTCAAGCAAGATCCTCAGTAACACACCTGCTATTTGATCACCGACCACCAAAACAGAGACTGAAATCAAAGGACAGTTTCCTCATAATTTCTGCCCCCACAAACAACCAGCCCCCACAGATCACCCTGGCACTTTGGAAGGCAAGCAAGGAGCTACAAGATAACTGGGCAGTACCACATGATTCTTTACCTCCTGGACACAAACAACCATGGCCTCTGTGGAAAGCTTTAGATAGACTATGTGCCTGAGTAGGAAGATCAAGGGCTAAACAGAGAAAGTGGGGTATCCCTGTAGATGGTAGCCAGAAGAGCAAACAATCACCCATATGATACAATGCACAAAATGCCCTTCAACGTGCACTGAGGAGGACTTTATGTTAGCAAGAGGAAATGATGCTGAGGTGGCCCAATATTGGGTGGATGTCATCTTGTTCTTTTAATTCCTTTTTTGTTTTAGATATCTTAATTTTAGCTTTGTATATATGCTGGTTGTACCTCTGTCACGAATAAAGAAAGAACCACCAACCCTATTCCTAGACTATACAAATAACCACAAATTCTGCCACAAGCACCATTTATCCACTGTTGTGTTACAATTGTAAAGTATTTTTATAATTACTTACAAATAACAAATAACTGGCTGCTTATAACTGGTGACTTGCAACTAGGTGCTTCCACATTATCTGAAACTGGTTATTTCCAAGTACTTATTAATATGTACTCCACCATGTGACATTTTATGAGGAAGGTGGAGTAAAATCCAAAACATTTTAAATAAATGAATAGTCATTGATATGTAGTGGTAAAGATCCTGCATCCATGAGTGAACTATTCTGCAGCAAGGAAAAAAATACTGAATGTTAGCCTCCTAGAGTAATTCTCTCCAATTATACCTCCAATTTGTCCTTCTATCCTGAAGATAAGTTGTGATGATTCTTGACAGCTTCAAATAATAGCTGCAGCCCAGGAAGACCATGTTCCACAACTCATTTGCATCTTTTATCAATTTGTGGTTTTTTTCTTTCTTTCTTGAATTGACCCCTAAGAAATGAATACTTTACACCATACTTAATCTTGAATGTCTCAGATCAAAGTACAGCAGTCCTCTTTTCTCACTATTGTTTAGTGCCTTCCTTTAAAAAATAAAATAAAACTGCTGCAATTATACCATGAACAGAAGTGAAACCTAATGACTGAAGTGTATTATCATCATTATATCATATAATCCCTGAATATTATCTGAATAGCACTTCTTTTCCTCTTTGAAAGAGCTTCTCTGTTCTGATTATTGGAGGAATTTCAGACTTGATGACTTCCTCCTTCAACTCCCATTTACCATGTCTTTTATGTCTGAGATACCAATTTATTTTTATATGGTTTCAGTGGTATTAATACATTGTTTGGGTGGTGGTTTAGGAAGATCTGTGAGAAAGAGGAGCATCTCTAACTTACACATCCACCAACCCACACCAATTAACTCTTAGTTTTCTGCAAGGGCTCATAATCCTGGTGGATCTTTGTCATTCTACTGCATTCTCATCAAGGCAATCAGTCTAAATTTATGGGCTGTTTTACTGCAGGTGGATGTTCACATGATGCAATGTTTCAATGTGTGTACGGATGGCAAGACATTTCTACATACAATTACAAGCATGTTATATTAGAGGAGAAGTTGAGATTTCTTTCTCTCCAGCATCCAAGATCTGTTATTTATTTATTTATTTATTTATTTATTTATTTAATTATTTTATTTTATTTCATTTGTACCCCACCCTCCTCTGAAGATTCAGGGCAGCTTTACAACTAAAAACAATTAAAACACATACATAAAAATTAAAATTCAAGTTAAAAACACCAAGGAGAGAGGTGGAATATTTAAAAGAGCCAGGTGACTGAGTTGGCCATCTGGCCCACTCCCCACACATGCCCCGCCAGCCAGGTCTTCACTCCTTTCCTAAAGGGCAGCAACTCCATCTGGAGATGTAACTCTGTTGGCAGGAGGATCCATAAGGCTGGAGCGGACACCGAATAGGCCTTCCTTCTCGTGCTAGAGTGATGAGCCTCTCTAGCTGAAGGTATGACCAGAGAGCCTCTCTGGTCTGCTCTAGTGGGATGGGCAGATGTTCTCAGGGTGAGGCAGTCTCTTAAGTATCCTGGCCCACTACCATGTAGGGCTTGAATTGCATCTGTTGAGAAGAATGGCTAAGGCTCAGCAAGAGTTGACCTCTTGCACCTGTTCCTACAACACAAACTAAGGCATTGCTTGTACAAATGAACATCCTAAAATGTGTATACAAAGGTTGGTCTAGCTGTATGAACAGAAAACTGCTCTAGCAATGAGTCCTGATCCCATGAAAGGCCAAGGCAGGGAGATTTTGCTCTTGACTTTCTAACAGAGCTCAGCAAAGATAAGAATGATTTTTCCCCTACCACTCCCAGGTTTGCTGGGGATTTTGGAAGCTATGATCTATGTAACAAAACCAGCCTTGCCCTCAAGTTGCAGCCTTGCCCATTGTTGTTCTGAGTTGCAACTCCCTGGCTGGACAACCCAGGCATCAGATATGTGTAGATTAGGTAGCAACAAGCCAAATAACCACTCCATCTCTTCAAGTATTTTAGAAGTATATTGAAAGCATAGCAATATTCAGGATACAGACCATCAAAAGACCAGGAAATATTTCAAACAGAAATAAAGCAAGCTGCTTATTAAGGTAAAGCCCATGGCCCCCTTCTTTCTCAAGCTCCTACATCTTGGCAAGCTCAAAGCAAAAGCCTTCCAGAGAATGTCTCAGTGTGTGTGTGTGCATCTCTGAGTTATATCTCCTCCCATAGGGTCAATCTTTGGCCCTCCCCCTTAGAGATTCCACCCAATGATCTTACAAGAAGACATGACAATCACACATGAGGCATACATTGTTTACATTCTTCTCTCTCTCCCTGATTTGGAATTGCCATTTTGAAAGTACTAAAACACATTTAGGTAAAAAGATAATGGAAAAAAAACACCATTTAAAATGGGGCTTATTTCATTCAAAAAATGTAACAGTTCCTAATGCTGAGAAAGTGGCAAATCCTTTCTTTGAAAGTGGTAAAAGTCAAGTCAATTTCAGATCTTTGGAGAATCTTGACCACATGGGAACTAGAAGCAAATGAAGGGCTAAATATTCAATCCATGAGTGAAGTTATGTTCAGGATTTGAGCTAAGAAGTGGCATATGGAAATGGGAATCAAATGGATACGAGATCTGAGAGCTGCAGTCCAAAGATAGTAAATTTTCAAGTTCTGCAAGGAGACAGGACTTGGTAGACAAGGATGTCCAGCTTGGGAAGTTAAAGGTAAAGGTCATCCTTACTTGAAAGCCAATCATATCCAACTCTAGGGTCCAGTGCTCATCTCTTGTTTGTCGCCAAAGAGCCAATGCTGTCTGCATCTGCAGACATTTCCACAGACATGTGGCAGGCATGACTAAATGTTGGGGTGCACAAAATACTGTTTACTTTCCCACCAAAGTGTTACTTATTTATCTACTTGAAATTTCTTGCTTCCGAACTGCTAGGTTGGCAAGACCTGGGACAGAGACAGGGCACATTCCATTCTGCAGCACTCAGGTCTCACCCTGCTGACCTGCCGACCTTCCAGTCATCAAGTTCAACATCTTAACCACTAAGCCACTGCAGTCAAGGCTTAGGAAGAGAGGGAGGCAAAAAGAAAGGATATTGATGGTACACAACATTGGATAAAGGCCAGAGAAAGTTGGTATAGCCAAGAAGCAAGCAAAGGGGAGAGAGAGAAGAAGAATTGAGGAAAGGCTTAAATACCTGTCAGCAGCCTTGTCTTGGCATTTAAAGAATTTTTTTTTTAATATTTGCTAACTTGTAGATTGGAAAGTTCCTGCCTAGAAAGTTTAAATGAGGCAAAACTTCATGATGCTGTGTTCCTCAGGTTGGTATGTATGAGGGCTATGATACCTTGCTCGTTGTCTTTACATTAATCCTGTAAAGCCACAGCTAAAACAATTGAACAAATACAAATAAAAAAACTAATGATGTAAATATATTGGTCTTTGTTGTGATGCACAAGAGCAAAAATTCCCTACAGGGTACAAAATAAAGTAAGATTTCCAAAAGAGGAGGAGGAAGGAATCGAATGGAGGGAATTATTGGCTGAATTGAGAGAGGATAAATGGGGAATTGTCAGTTTTATGAGAAGGAGGCTCTTTGTAAGATATAATGTTAACTTGCCTCTCAGAGAAGGTTCCCAATGCCTGCAAGAGTTTTAAATCCACTCTGAATTGCTAAGGAAATTGAAGATTCTGAAGTAAGTCTGGAGCCCATTGGGTACACAAAGTCCTCCTCAGCCCTAGGCCAGTATGGATGAAGAGCCCGCCCTCCATCAAGATTTAATTCACTTGGGGACCATCACCCTTTTCTGTGGATGTGATCCAGTCCTCATAGGACTCTGAGGATGGGCTGGATCAGGGGACACTCCCTATGCCCAGCCCAGTTCTGCCTGTACCCATGCCTGAGGATGTCCTGAGCCAGGCATCTCAGCCTGTGCATGTCCCAAGTCTGTTTCCCCTGGCAGCTGATCTGTCAGATCAGGAGTCTGGCTCTGACAGTGGTCAGCCCTCAGTCAGGGATTGGTCCAGAAAGGAGCTACAACTGAGATGCAGGCAAGCTAGAGCAAAGCACCAAAGAAGGCTTCCAGCTGATACCGATTAGCTGGGAGGTTTATAAGCAAACTTGTTGCAGCCTGCCAGCATCAGTACAACTCTCCTGTGAAGACTGATACCCTGCTTGACTCCAGACTGCCAGCCTAGACCCTGCCTGCCTGCTGTGGCCCTGACTTCTCTGCCGACCCTGATGATCCCCCTGGACACCGTTTGGATTAGACGCTTGCTCAGACGACTGGTAAACAGACCTCGGCTTGCCTTTTGGACTTTGATATCTGGAATCTCCATGAACAGTCTCTCTGTGTAATGTCACCATGTGGTGACTGTGCCCACTCAGGTGGGTCAGCACACCTAAGACCGTTAGTCCTCAGGGTTGTCAGGTTAGTTAACCATTGCCTGATTATTAGCATTGAGTTACTAGCAGTATTGTCTACTCCAAGGTCTCTCAACCTTGGGACTCCAGGTGTTCTTGGACTTCTAGTTTCCAGAATTCCAAGTCAGCACACCTGCTGATCAGGCTTCCGAGAACTGAAGTCCAAGAGCATCTACTCTATTACCATAGCAGGATAACCTGGCAGATATGATGACATGCTTCTAGAATCAGTAATTTGGAGATTTAAAGAAATTCAGGCTTCATTGTGAGTTAGAGACAGTTCATATGATTCATATGCTTTATTGTTCATAGTTTTTGTTCCAGCCTTAATCTGTTGAGAATTGTCTGGATGGAAAAATAATGAAAAAAAATTCATAACGAAAGACAAGATAACCCATGGAAAAATAATGATAACCTAATACCATTACTTGTAGGGATTTGGGTGAGAGGATCAATGAAATCCATTCCAACAGTTTGAGTCATTTTCTCACTTATAAATTTGTTCTGCATTAGTTCTATAAGACCTTTTTATTTTTAAGATGAGGTGATGCATAGCTAGCCCAGAAATGTTGACCACACATTGTGTCTCTTTCTGTGCATGGTCCAAAGGGATGCAGAATTGTATAAATCTATGGGGCTAGGGCCATGATGGTGAACCTTGACACTCAAGATGTTCTTGGACTTTAATTCCCATAAACCCAAGCACCTGTGAATCCACATGAATGGGTTTGCTCCGATTCATCTGGCTGGTGCCGCACCGCCCTTGTTGCTCCTGGAAGCGGAAGTAAAATGTCCCTGTATGGGCACATTTTACTTCCAGTTCCAGGAGCAAAGAGGGCGGTGTGGCATGGGCTGGATGAATTGCAGCAAACCCATTCGTGTGGATACATGGGGGCTTGGGCTTCTGGGAATTCGAGTCCAAGAGCATCTGAAGTGCCAAGGTTCACCATCATGGGGTTAAGGAGTGGAGGGAGGATGGACGGCATATTGACTCCTATGCAGAAATCATTCTTAATCTGGAATAAGTACCTGAATGGCTGCAGGCAAACTCCATCTGTGGCAGCACAGTAGAGTTACCTTAGGGGAATCATAGTAATAAAGCAGTGGGAAATTACAAATATTATTCATTTTTCAGATGCAGGAGAAAATAAACCAATTGAATAGATAATTTTGAGGGACTATTGTATTAAGTGGGGTGGAAGTAAATCAGGCTGAGATAGCTGTTTTTATTATGAATCTTGACTTTCCCCCTCCCCAAAGTTAAATTGCTTATCTTTCTTTGGAACAGCTTGCCTTTGAAGAGGAGGTCTAGTTAGGGAATAGGAGGCAACATTGTTGGAAAGTAATAAGCAAGGTTTCTGTCAAAGAAGAATTGGAAACTTTCATCTCCTTGGGCTTTTGCCTGCATCCCCTGCATGCTAAGCATAAGTTAATTCAAATGTTCTCTTACCTTCCATTGGCTCCTTCCTGGCACAACAACAGGGGCACATTTTATGACATTCTACTGACAGACTCTATTTATTCAGCAGCGGTAGTGCCATTCTTTTTAAATATCAAGTCAGCTCAAGTACCTTGGAGAAAGGACAGGGAAAGAGACCCTGCTTAAAACACAATGGCGTGATCTCTGTGCCCACAAAACAAGGCAATAAGTAGATTTTAGATCAGGGGTGCCCAAACATTTTGGGCCAGTCATGTGGTTCAAGGAGCTGGTCACTATGGCCTGTATCTGGCCATTTCTTCTTCTTTGCATGCTCGACAGAAAGACGTCTGCCTTGTGTTAGATAAATTCTACTTCTTTTCATTGTCTCAAGTCATATCATGGAGTAAAAGCAACTACAGAGTAGCAATGGTGATAGCAGTAGCAATTACACTTATATATGGCCCCATTGCCCTTAGTACACTGAACATTAGTATTTTGCCCCCAACATGCTGGGTAGTCATTTTACTCACCCATTCATGGGGGTCTGGATTTCTGTAAAACTGCCCTCCCTTCCAGTGGCCTAATGATCAGTGTTGAGTCGCTGGCCATATGGTCTATTCCAGGAGTTCTCAATCTTTTAAAGCCAGGGGTTGGGTCATGCTTCCTCAGACAGCTTCGGGGGCCGGACAGCCATTTTGCTGTTCCTCCACCACATGACACTTTCTGGTGTGGTGGAGGTGGTGGTGAGCCACATGAAATGGTTCTGTAGGCTGCAGCTAGCCAACGGGCCACAGGTTGAGAATCCATGATATTACCATAGCAGGATAACCTGGACAGACATAACTATATAATGCAAATAAATGAAGAAATAAAAATAAAGAGCAGTAGATATCTGGATAAGGTTTCAGAACACTTTCTCCTAAAAATCCCATCCAGGATCCATAGATTTGGATAGGAATCCCTCTTTGATTTCCCCATCTTCTTAGAGTTAGGAGCTGACATGGTTCAAAGCCAGGATTTCTTTGTGAAATGACTTTAGAGAAAGCATTTCATTCATCTTATTCTATCACAAAAAATACTCCTGATCCACACCTTCACAGGCCTCTGTTGATCCATAAACTGACAGTGTTCAGTGCCAGGTGAAATCCTGCCTTTTTCTCAAAATATTTGCAGTTGGGTAACCAATTTTTTTTACTGTTGTGGGTTTAACTTGTTATAGATTCTTTTTAATATAAAAGGGCTGCTCAGCCTGAGTTTTATCGATTGCTTTTTATCTCTGTCATTTGAATGCACAATGTTGTATTGCAGAGCTTTTTATGTGTTTTCTGCAAGTAACTGAAAACCAGCTGAGGTGAAGAACAACCAAAGCTTGTTACCAATAGACATACCTAAAGGCCAGAAGGTATCTCCCTTTTGGATGCTTTTATTGAGCACATTGAATTATAGTCATTTTCTTTGCATGTTACTTTGGCAAAGCTTGGAAGTTAATAGTTACAAACAACTTCTTTTTCTTCTGCCGTATCTGAATATAGATGATCCTCATGGCGATCAGCCATGAAGACTATCCTGAGAATATAATACAGTGAGCTTTCATCTGCCTTCCCCATCACAGCATGACACCTGTACCACTGACCCAGTTCCATGAGTCACTTTCTGGTCCTGAGTCCTTTTGGCACATGAAGCCCTCATCAGCCCCAGGCCAGGATTGCTGAAGCTGCTGCCCTTCATCAAGATGGATTCAAGTGGGATTTAATCCACTTGGAGACCATCATCCTTCCCTGTGGACGTCAGTACCCAAGGCCATTAGTTGTCAGGGTTTTCAGGTTAGTTAACTGTCACCTGACAACCAGCATTGAGTTGCTGCAGTATGGTCTACTCTATTACATTGCAGGATAACTGGGTCAAATTCCTTACAAATAACTAGGTCCATTAGTTTTTTCAGCAACAAAAGTATTGAGTGACAACATCATCATTCTATCACAGAGATAACACCACAACTTTTGTACCAGGCTTAAATGTATTTATCTGATATTTTGTGATTATGCTTGAAATTGATGCTACAGCCACCAAACCCCAAATCTAGGTGCTAAGTAACTCTGTTGCTTTTAAAACATTGTAAAACTTTGTAAGCCACCTACAGTAGGAACTCATGTACCTAGATAGGCAGGGTATAAATGCATCAAATAAATAAAATAAAGGATTGCAATGTTCATCCTTGCATATGTTGTTGTTGTTGTTTAGCCATCAAGTTGTTTTGATTTAAAGTGACCCTGTGACTTAATATTTTACATAATCATAATAATAATAATTTCATGTAAGAAATTATTCTTGGTTGAAAGGATTTTTGCTGGAGAAACTCCACTCAGGGGATGCCCGAATGAGGCTCCTTTCATGTCCCCGAGATATTTTCCCACCAAAGTGGACCCTATTTATCTACTTGCAATTTCTTGCTTTCAAACTACTAGGTTGGCAGGAGCTGGGACAGAGATGGGTGTTCAGTCTGTCATGCAGTACTTGGGTCTCGAATTGTCAACGTCCTGACCTTTCAGGTAACAAGGTGAGCTTCTTAACCACTGAGCCACCACAGCCCCCTACATAATCATAACCTTTCTTGTGATTGTCGAGAACCATTAATTTGGCCTCTGTGAAAATAAATAAATAAATAAATGGCAGTCTTGTGCTATTAGATTTCTCATTCAAGGAGAAACCCTCCAAATTATTTGTAAATTTCACATTACTTGGAAGTAACTGCAGTAAAGATTATCAAAACTGAAGTCAAGATTATCAATCGAGGATTTTCTTTGTGTACAACCATGAACAAAGGTACATTCAGCAACGACGTGGCTATATCTGGTTGTGTAATTCCCTCTAGGCTGACATGACTTCTAGCATTATATTTTCTCTACCATGCACTACAGATTGTTCTGTTTCATTAGGCATCTGGAGACAATAACAGAGTGATCATTACTGCCTTGGGTATTATTGACATATTCTGATCAACCTTTTGTGATGGCTTCTCAATGTTTTCGTGTTTTCCTTCGGTTTGTATCTATTATTTCTTTTGTGTGTTCCTCTACTCCAGATTTTCTTGATCTGCAAGCTATTTTGATGGCCTTAGAATAAAACAAAACAAAACACCAGACTAAAATAACAACTGAAGTACATAAGGTGGTATGGTTTAGTTGGGACAGATAGCTCTGCTTTTAAAACATAAAGTAATACTGACCACCACAAAGAAACACCTCATAAAAAGCATAAAAAGCACCTCATAAAAGGCTAACTTTGTTAGCCGCCCAGAGTCGCTTGACGAGTGGGGCGGCATACAAGTCTAACAACAACAACAACAACAACATATTCATTCCTACCTGATGTTACCATGGACACTTAACAATAAAATGTAAACAAATGTTGGCCACCATGGAAATGAGCTGTCTGAGGAAGGCTGCTCGAGTGACCAAAAGAAATAAAATAAAGAATGAGGTTATAAGGGAAAGAATAAGAACAGAACCAATCTTAAACTACATATAGAGATAGCAAATAAAGTGGTTTTGACCAGCAGCATAGCTGGGGTGGTGGGGACACGGGGCGGCTCACCCCAAGCAGCACTCTCTAGGGGGCAGCAAAGAGGGCACACCATCCTGGGTCTGCAATGGTACCAGCCTTGGTTCTGGTTTAATCTATTTGCCCAGGAGCCGAGTGTGCGGAGCAGGCTTCCCCACCCCACCCTCCAATCAGGAGATGCACGGTTTCAATGACAACAGGGCGTGAGGAGGGCGGGCCGGGCCTCCATTTCCTCCCAGGCAGCCTCGGCAGCAGTTTTGAGTTGCATGAGCTTTACAGCTCTTGCCAGGTTTCTTGTTCGGGGAGTGCTGAGCGAGGAAGCCTCAGGTGCTTTGGGCGGGGGTGGCGGCTTGGCCTGGGCTGCTTTGTTTTGCCCGGGTGTGTGGGGCCAGGGCTGTTTATGAGCATGTCCTTGTGGAGGGTCAGCCACTTCCCAGCAGCTGGGAACAAACCACCCAAGGACTGAAGGAAAAAATTGTCGTGAAGCAAGAGTGGGACGGAAGTA
Organism: Furcifer pardalis; assembly: GCA_030440675.1. NCBI lineage: Eukaryota > Metazoa > Chordata > Lepidosauria > Squamata > Chamaeleonidae > Furcifer > Furcifer pardalis. The sequence continues at coordinate 97,304,010 of CP126892.1, forward strand.
CGAGAGAGGGAAGGAGGCTTTGGCTGGGCTTTCCTTCCCTCGGAGCCCTCAGGATGGTTGGCCGCTCTCTTCAAGCCTCCCCAGTGGAGAAGGAGGCACTGGGGGAGGCATGGAAGTGATGGGGTAGCCTGGAGGGAGAAAAGTCTGCCTGCTTGACTATGGCGGGTTTTAATAAGATTTTGACAAATATTTGCATGTCTCTCTCTCTCTTAGAGCATTAAAAGTGTGTGTGTGTTGGTGGGGAGGTAATAATTTCATGTTAGAAATTATCTTGGCTTGAAAGAGTTTTTGCTGGAGAAATTCTGCTCAGGGGATGCCTGAATGAGGCTCCTTTCATGTCCCCAAGAGCTGGAACAGAGACAGGTACTCATTCCATCATGCAGTACCCGAGTCTCAAACTGATGACTTGCCCCCACCCCCATCACTCTGTGGAGCTAGAAGCTGGCCCAGGAGGAGGCTTACTTAGAAGTCTGTCCAGAACACCTTCTCCTCCTCCCCCAGCCCCACCCCTTTTCTTTCTCAGGGAGGTGAAAGAATTTCCCCGGCAATGGATGGGCTCGGGTTAGCAGCAGCGGCAGCAGTGGCGCCTCTCCGTTTTCTCGCTCTCTGCCTCCTCACCTGGCACCAAGCTTCGCCCCGGGGCTTTGCAGGCAGAGTCCAGACGGGGTGGGCAGTGGCAGTGGTGTGGCACAGCTTAGGTGGGTAGGGGGTCAGCCCACTTCAAGGTACTTTTTTTGGGCAACAAATTTGACATCTGCCCCGGGTGGCTTAAACCCACCCTACGCTGCTGGTTTTGACCATTTGGAGAGACTGTATTGGAATACCATACCATACAAGGCTTATGTGGTAAGAGGAGAAGGATAAAGAGCACAATGCAGACCCAGAGGAAGGTGGAGAGATAACATTGAAGAAACATTACAAGAACATGAAATAACACCAGTGGAGGCCACTAGAAGGCCAGAACAAGAATCTTGTATCTCCCTCAACACCCAAAGGAGTAAAAGAGGAAATGAAGGAGGAGGAGGAGGAGGTTTAGTTGGTTGGGTGCTGCTCCAGAACCTGTGCAGCCCATGCTCAGCTTCCCACTAAGTCAGGAATTTCACTGTGTGAACTTAGGTTAGTCACTTTCTTAGCAGGATTTACCTCAGATGATTTTTGCATTGATGACCAAATGAGGAACAGATGAGCCAGGTAACTCATCCTGTGCTCACTGGTGGAAAAGAGGGATAGAAATGTAACAGCTAAATAAAATAAAATAAATGAACATTGTGATATCACCTATCCTATCATGCAACTGAACATAATGTATTCTAGGCTTAATTTGTGATATCTTTCAATGCAGAATTTAGTGCTAGTCCTTTCAAGAGATTTTCCCCCTTGCTTCCATCTCTCTCTCCCCCCCAACCTTTTGATACTTTGCTTATGCAAAGCATTCTCAGCAAGGAGTCATCCAATATTCAAACTTCACATGGATTAATATACAAAGTATGAGTGAAAAATTTGGAATAAAATACGTTTGGGGTGTGTGTGTGTGTGTGTGTGTGTGTATGTGTGTGTGTGTGTGGAACACAGATGCGTAAACAGCTTCAGGGATGGACTCAGTTGAGATGCACCAAAGCAAAGACTGTGCACAAATTTAAAGGAGAAAAAAATAATAACCAATCTTTCCTGTTTTCTTTCCTACCTGCCATGAATAAACATCACAGCTGTCAACCAACAAAAAATAATGTGTGCTTCTAAGGCCTTTGAGGAGGGCTCCCAACATTTGCTCCCAACATAAGACCTGTCATCACAATTAGTTTTTTCTACGTACCACTTCAAGAAAGACCTCAAACTTGTGTACACCTTATTGCAGGAACGTTAAATATTGCGTACCCCTTATTGCAGGAACGTTAAATAAAAAATGAAATCAGGTGTATTTTATATTTATTATCATCAAAAGACATTCTAATGACAGAGAACACATGTTTCATTAATGTGACAAATGTGCACGTTGACAATGATGAGCAAATAGGTGGGAAGTGGGCGGCCGCGATCGGGTGACACGAGACGTGGGAGGCACGGGAAAAACTGCCGCAGCGGGAGAAAGCGCTTGATGCATACGATTGACTTACCTACTGATCGTTTAATTAATTTGAATAATTTTTTGGCAATTGTTATTGCATTATTGTTTTTTAAGTATTTAATATTTTAGTTAAGAGATTGCTGCACGTACCCCTTGATGCAATGTCGCGTACCCCTGGGGGTGGTACGAGTACCACTAATTGGGAACCACTGCACTAGATGCTACCATAGAAGGTCTAAAGTCCTGTATGAGTTGTTTTGGGTTGCATGGAGACCTCCATGATGAAAGGAGACCTCAAAAGCCCCTCATGGCACCTTCAGAAGTGGGGTCACAGTGGAGTGGTGCTGAAGGCGAACAACATTTATGTTATTATATGCACAGACTTTAATGCCTACATGTTCAACTCTTCCCAAATGGTACCCTTTCTCTAAACAATGATGTATGGATGTGTGCTCTGCACACCACATTTGTTCAGCAAGTTGTCTAGGAATTGATCCACATTGTTTGTCTTTCACACACAGCTGCCATGTTTTGCATTGCTTATACATGTTTTTATTCTGTAAATACATGTACACACACTTTTTCCTTTCTTTCTCTTTCTCTCCCTCTCCCTCTTTCTCTTAATTACTTTAATTATCATGGGGCTGGAGAAAAACAAAACCAGGAAAACATGCAAAGAAAAAAAAATATCATTTTCAAAAGGACAAAAAAACCTCATTACAAATCTATGTCTACCAGTATAAACCAAATAAAGGGGATTGGAGAGAACTAATATTTTCAGCTGTGATAAGTGTCTTCCGTGACAACGATTCTATTAAATCCATCTCTCTAGTGGAAAAGAGATCTCTCAAATCAATTTGGAACTGCTTGTGTGATCTATGGAACAAAAAGTCCCTTAAAAGTTCTGTCTAAACACTGAAGTCAAGTGAATGATTTGCAGCCAACAATTTTATCTGATTAATTCTTGCCATCTACCTGGAGCTGCTTTGTGAATATTTACTTGCGATTTGAAATCGGTCAATTCTGCTTCTCTGGAATCATTCATTTCTTTGGCAGGTGGAAAATCACAGCACGTATTTGTTGCCTTCCGTGTCAGGGGGTGGGGTGTCTTATAGGGGTGATATGATCGAGCCATTCATCAGAGCCAGAACCTGTGACAAGAGAAATATGTGTTCTGCATCATATATTAGGTGAGAGACACAGAAGGAAGAGGAAGGGTAAAGATGATTATACACAACCCATCATCGCATGAATAGAGGGCCAGTTCAAGGAAGAATCTGCATTGACTGATGAATAGCAGGTAAGTAAATTTTTCTCACATGCAATCTGTTCCTGTACTGAGGAGATGTGTTTATTTTGTCAATGGCCAAAAATCTATGTAAAATGTTGAAATATAGACAATAATAATGGTTGTTGTTATTTTCAGATTAACATGGACACTACTTCTTTTTCAAATATTAGCAATTATCATGGCGATCAGCCATGAAGAATGTCCTGGAAACTTTAGAAAATGTAAAGGTCACCCTTGCTCATAAGCCAGTCATATCTGACTCTAGGGTTCAGTGCTCATCTCTGTTTCATAGCTGAAGAGTCAGCGCTGTCTGCTTCTGCAGATGTTTCCATGGTAATGTGGCAGGCATGACTAGACACCAGAGCACACGGAACACTGTTTACCTTCCCATCGAAGTGGTCCCTATTTTTCTACTTGTGATTTCTTGCTTTTGAACTGCTAGGTTGGCAGGACCTGGGAACTATATAATGCAATGATCGTCATTTGCCTTTTGTATCACATTATGACACCCATACCACTGATCTAGTTCCATGAGTCACTTTCTGGTCCTGAGCCCTTTTGACACACAAAGTCCTCATCACTCACCAAAAAGTGCTTTCATTTTGGCAGCCTCATGTCTGTCCTAAACATGGAAGAAGCAGCAGCAGCCCCAGGCCAGGATGGATGACGCTGGTGCCCTCCATCAAGATGGATGCAAGTGGGATTTAATCCACCTGGGGACAATCATTCTTCCCTATGAACTTCACCACCCAAGGCCATGAGTCATCAGGGTTGTCAGGTTAATTAACTACTGCCTGACAATTGGCATTGAGTTGCTGGAAGTATGGTCTACTCTATTACAATACTGGGATAACCTGGCCAGATCTAATTTGGACACAGATTATCAAAAATTTATTTCCCCCCACAAATAAGCACAGTATGCCCCAGACAGTACTGGCTCTTTGGCTGTAAACAGAGATGAGCACCACTCTCCAGAACTGGACACAACTGGCTTTCGAGCAATGGAGACATTTACTAGGATTCAGAACATGGACTGGCAAATTTAGAAGAGCATATGCAGGGCATAGAGACTTCTCATTTCCTCAAATGACTTCTCCTTCTTTGAAAACAGTCAGCATGACTATTTAACATAACTCATGAATCTGGCACTTGAACATAACTGCATGTTACCAGTAATAAGAAGTGACATGATGGACCAATTTTTTTATTTGCTCAATGTAATAAATCAAAAGGGAGTTTTCCCCAGCCACCTAAGTAATGTCCAGATCTTGTTTACACTCCCTAGGCTTTAAGTGGAGACTTTAATTAAAAAGCAGTGATGTCTTGTCCTGTTTAAATGATGTTAAGTATTTCCTCTTATCCTTGTGGAAAGTTTCAATGCACCAGATGGGGACAAGTAATTAAGCACATTCAGCGGAGACTTGTTTGAGCTTATCTAGACATGGCAGGGAATAGCCATGGGTCAGCCTGTTTTATTGTCAAAAGAGCTTTTTGTTTCCCATGCTTGTCAACCACATGAACTTTACAAAGTACAGTACAGTTGAGGATTTTTTTTCCAAGTGAGTAATCACTTTGTTGTTGTTCAGTCGCACAGTCGATTCTGGCTTTCGAGCAAGGGCAACCTTTACCTAATAACAGAAGATCCCTGATTGGTATTCAAATTTGACATCAGGTTTTGTCCCTGCAAGTGGTTCAAGGTCTCTCCTGTTCAAAAGCCAGTCACATCCAACTCTAGGGTGCAGTGCTCATCTCCATTTACAGCCAAAGAGCCAGTGCAGCCTGTGTTTGCAAATGTATACATGGTCATATGACAGGCATTACTAGATCGCCCATGATGTAGGTTCTGTCCCGACATGGAATCTGCCCATGACATAGGCTCCACCCATGATGTAGGCTCCACCTACGATGTGGTAGCGAATTTTTTTGCTGCCCACCACTGGTATAAATTCACATCACTTTTAATTTTAGGCTGTACCCAAGCTACCCAAGATTTTGAACCCTAAAATTGCTTCTGAGCTTTAGATATCACTTTTTAAAATTCAGAGTTAATCTCAAAATGGATTTCTCCCCCCACAGAACTGAACTCACTGGCTTCCACTGTTTCACCATTGTATTGCATGTTGAAGAAAGTGTGTGTGTGTGTGTGTGTGTGTGTGTGTGTGTGTGTGTGTGTGTGTGTGTGTGTGTGTGTGTGTGTGTGTGTGTGTGTGTGTGTGTGTGTGTGTGTGTGTGTGTGAGAGAGAGAGAGAGAGAGAGAGAGAGAGAGGCCAGAATGTAATTGAACAAACAAACTATGGCTTTATGTGCCATCGCTAGTTTTGCTATTAGTAAGGTGACCCACATTCTAAGGCCAGATCCATCCACAGAGTTGTCATAAAGAGTTACTTTTTCACTTCCTAATGCCTAACTGTAGAAATATAAGAGGAAGGACAATTGCACAGGGGGGAAATATAGCCCTGGAGCTAATTTCTTTTTCTGCTGAAATTAATTTAGTTCCAGGAATCAATGACACATTAGCTAATTAACACTCGACTTCAAATAATGTAGGATGTCCCCATGCATTCTTATCGTTGATTCTCACTCCAGAAACTAGGAGGTGTCCTAAAGTGATCTTTCTCTGGATAACACAGTAGATTTGCTTGCTGGAACAGATGTCTTACCAGTGTACCACCTCCTCCTCCTCCTCTTTCTTCTCTTTTATCCCTTCCAGTGTTGCGGGAGAAACAAGGTTCTTGCTCTCACACTTCTAGTGGTCTCCACTGGTGCTATTTAGTGTTGTTGCTATATGTGAGAGCCTTGTCAGGGGTGGGAGCTTGAGTGGTCTAACTAGCCAGTGTTGCCCATCTCTTGTAAATGATGTTAGGCCAGGACTAAGACTAACCAAAGTGTCCTCCATCAGATCCCTTGGACAAGGTGAAAGCAGAGAGCTCACATCAGGGTCCACCTAACCAGCGGGTGATGAGATATCCAAGTGGCTAAAAAAAACCCACATGCAAATGGACTCGATTTCTCAGGTCCATTTTCATGTACAGAATGTTGTTGCAGAGATGTCTACCAATGTGTGGACTTCTCACTGAATAACAACTCCAAGGTATCCAAGGTGTAATATGTCTTTCATGTTATCTCTCCTCCTTCCTCTGGGTCTGCCTTGTGCTTTTTGTCCTCCTCTTTTGACATAATGTCTTGTAAGGTATGAACTTCCAAGACATTCTCTCTAGACAACAAACCACTTTATTGTCTCTGTATGTAGCTTCTCTAAAAAGCTTGGTTTTCAGTGGCTTCTTGAAGGCCTGAAGCACTTCAAATCACCTCATACTTGTGGCAATCCTGTGAATGAATGAATTCCAAATTTCTTGTCCCTAGCTCTTGTAAAGTCAAGGCTGTGGTTTCCATACTTCTAGCTCTTAGCATTTCATGGCTCTTTCAGGTCTAAGACACAAACTTTTGAAGATATTTTAAGAAGTTTAAAATGTCTGTAAGGACAATGCTCACTTGCTAGTACTTTTTATGGGGTTATTGCTACATACGCTTTAGATGATCTTGTGTGGCTTTTTAAAGCGTCTTAACTTTAGCCTGCTGGAAAAAGCCGAGGCTACCCACCTCATTCTGATCCTATACTAACAATGGCAGGAAAGCATGATTGCTTTCAGATTACTCAAGACAGCGCTTACAGTCAGTTCCTTTATGCACAGTTTTTCTCTATTTAGTTTTGAGAAAGAAAATCAATCCCATCCCTTTCTTCTTAACAAAAGCGACTTTTGTATGTAGCAGAGCCAGTCTTTTCCAAGTGGCCAGAGTGCTTAAAACGATGATGAAAAATAGCAGCTTACCTCCCAGTTTGCTCTCCCCCTCCCACATTACTCACACCCCGTTTTATTTTCTTAATCTCAGCAGGTGCCGGTTTGCAATGTGAACACAGAGTGGGCTTAATGCCACTTTAATATACATTGATTTTTTTGTCTTTTGTGCCAGGAGAACAAACAGATTGGAGGGAAGCATTACGGATGAGACTTGTACACTAAGAGCACCCTTACCTGTGACCTCAGTGTTCATTGAGAGGATGGCTCATTTATGAAGAAAATTATGCATTTCCTGAAGGCAGGCTTTATTGCAATCTCCCATTTCAAAAGTAGCCTTCCATGCAACAGGGTTTAGAATAAGATTTAGCACCATAGAAAGAATATTAACGCTGTGCTTGTTGTTCACAGTTCAGGTGACATTTGTCTTTGTGTGTCATTGTGTAGCACAGCCTATTTTCTTGTTTGCCTTTCCCAATTTTATGCCACTTCGAGAAGATGTGCATTGGCCATGCTGCTCCTGGAAATGTCCATGCAGATTGGTGCCTGCCTAATCCGGTGCATTTTGGAGACAATCTGGATCCATGCTACGGTTCTGTGTGTCTCTATTTAGACAAGGAAATTCTATGCTTATCACTGGATAAATTGCAAAGGTAAGGCCAGTTCATTGACTGAATGATTCAAGCATGACAGAAGGGCTCCAGGTTAGGCAAAGGCCATCAAACTGGACACGTCTCTTTATACAGATGGAACTTTTAGAATCTAGCCCATGAAGCCCACAAAGCCTCCATCACTCCTGAAAGTGGAAGTAAAACAGACCCATATGGGCACGTTTTACTTCCTCTTCCACGAGCGACGAGGGCTTTGTGGGCCAGATGAATTGGCATTAGGGGATGGATCTGGCCCCCAGGCCATAGTGAACGGCTCCCTGAACCATGTGCCTGGCCCACAGCCCAAAAAGATTGGGCACCCCTGGTTTACAGCAACAATAAGAGACTGGATGTATTTATGGAAGTTATGTCTATCAAATGCTCTGGATCAAGTTGGCTACATTTATCCTGCAACTTTAGAGGCAATATGCTGCTGGATAATAGCTGTTTGAGGCACACCTGTAGCTAGACATTCTAGTACCTGGGGTTTTGCAGCCTATGGAAAATAGACATATTTTATTCATTTGTTTACTCACATTTATACCCTGGCTTCCGACACTCCACCAAGCTCTGTTACAACAAGGAATTATTTTAAACCTGAACCAAGCACTCGCTGCCCCCCCCATCTGAAATCAAGTGATCCTGATCTTAAAACACATTAACCAACGTGTCTTGGGGGCAGAAAGAGTGCATCCATCCCCACAGTCACTTACATATGAAGGCAGAAGATGGAGAAATAGAGAGAAATGTCTATGTCTGAAGACACAATTGTGTCTTTGAGGATCTCTCAAGTGAGCAATATAATGCATCACAGTACAGTTAAGAAGCTTTTCATTGTGAAAAAGACTTTCTTTTACTTAAAGCTCAGCTTCTGCTGAATTTATTCTCCAGAGGATAGAGAAATACAGAGGGTTTAAATGGCCATGAGAAACCATGGTGCAGCTATACTGTACTAAACAAAGGACCTGATGACACAGATCTTACGATTCTGTGATTCTAGGGCTCCTCAAAACAAAAATCCATCCAACTACATGGAACCTGAGTACTACTTAACAATGACAATGTAATATAAATAATTATAATAATTACTATTCATCATTCAGATAATATGATATTACCAAACTGAGCTATTTCACTCTTCTGTCTTGTAGCATGAGGAAGTACTTACACCATTTTTTGGGAAGGATGGGCTTCGATTCCCCAAGAGCTTCATGTTGGGGGACAGGTATCCCCTGCAAAAATCCTTTCAACCCAGAGTAATCTCAACCCAGAATAATCTCTGACACAAAAACTACTACTACCACAGGGATGTTTCAAAGAATGTATGGAGAATTGTCATTCAAATGTCGCTTAAGGCAAATTTTAAAATGAATGGATTGATGGATAGATGGATGGATGGATGGATTTCATCCCTCGGGCCAACTGCTTGATGAATCGTCCTCAAATGGGAAATATTTTTAATTAAACTGGTGCCATTTTTCATAGCACCATCCACATGACCACTGGAATGACTTTCAAAGTTATCTCATTCAACTACACCTAATGGAGGAAAACCAATCTAGCAACATCTCAAAAACGTGGATATTCAGTCTCACCTGAAGGCCTTTGTCAGAAAAGAGTCCCAACAGGATCTGTTCCATCTTTGGAAAGTCCATGTTGTCCAGATGTTTTTCCTATCTTCTAGTTGAAATTCCCATCTGGAAAGCTTGGGGAGTATTGAAAAGACTGAAGAACAATCCATTCAAAAGGACACCATAGACAAATATAACCCAAAATCAAATAGTATACCTAGTAGGAAACAGTAAAAATAGAACATCAAAGATGTATTTAGAGTGAGTTCAAAGAACTTTCTTCTGCCATCACATTGACAGACCTACAGGAAACCATAAGAAGATATAGGAACGGCAAAGTGACAGGACTTGTATCTGGACTGAACAAATTAAATGTTTTGGGGAATGATACTTTCACCTTTAATAAGTTTGGATGATCAAATAAATCCAAAAATATTACAGAAGACAAAAGTAATCATTATACTAAAATGCTGCAAAGAACCATCAGATTCCAAAAGCTACAAGATAGTCTTCCTACTATGCCATTACATGAAGTGTTTGAAAAAAACTTATATTAAAATATCTAACCCATAAAATTAGCCTCTTCTAATTAAAGAGCAGGAAGGCTTTAGAACTGGCAAGAGCTATATGCTCAAATTTTAAATTTAATCCAGCATACAAAGTACAGTTTTGAAATATATAAAATAACTGGAGCAGCAATGGTTGACCTTACTGCCACTTAGAATATTGCCCAGCATCAATTGCTACTTTTAAAAGCTCTACCTCCTTACTAAAGATAGCGACAGAATCAGAAATGTTCACCTTAAACATCAAAACCCTGATCTACAAAAAACATTTTCTAAACAACAAACAGAGAGGTGCCACCAGAAATAACATACTGTACTTTGGAAACTGGCTGGTTATGATGGGGGTGCACACCCACAAACAATAAGAACAACAGATTGGTCTCTGTGCCACTCCTCAGCAGAATATGCTAGTGCCTTATGGTCTAAGGCAGCACATGCCAAACAACTGGGTATGGACCATTTAGAAGTACTTAACTGACTTTGAAGTGAAGGAGTAAAATCAAAGAATAATCAAGTAAAATGGGCCTTCTTTGAAACAGGACCAATTTTATTTGAATGTGGAGAGGGACAATCAATGCAGCATTTATGTGCATGAAATTTATGCCCTATCAGATGTACATAAGATTTAGCAAACAACCAGCACTATTAAAATAGCCCACTTCTGGTCAAAAATAACCCAATCATTTTAACATTTTAAATTGTTTGAATTTTATCTATTTTTCCATAGTTTCAGAGGGCTATAAATCCACTCTGGTTTCAGTCTCTGCTTCTGAGGTGTTGAAGTTGAGCACCTTGAATAAACCAATGGTATGTATTCATACAGAGAGCCAGAAGAATTATGGACAGAGATGTGGGACATCATGCAGGAGGCAGCAAGGAAAACCATACCAAAAGAAAAGAAGCGTAAGAAAGCTAAGTGGTTGTCCGATGAGGCTCTTAAAATAGCAGAGGACAGAAGGAATGCAAAATGCATTGGAGAAAGGAAAAAATACAGTCACTTGAATACAGAATTTCAAAGAAAAGCAAGGAGAGATAAGGAAACCTACCTGAATGAACAGTGCAAAGAAATAGAAGAAAACAATATCAGGGGTAGGACTAGAGATCTTTTCAAAAAATTGGGGAACTCAAGGGAACATTTAAAGCAAAAATGACCATGATAAAGGATAAAGATGGCAAGGAGTTAGCAGATGCAGAAGAAATTAAGAAAAGATGGAAAGAGTACACAGAGGAACTCTACAAAAAGGACCTCAACACCCCTGATAATCACAATGATGAGAACATTGAACATGAGCCAGACATTCTAGAGAGTGAAGTCAGAAAGGCCCTAAAAAACACGGCAAACAACAAGGCCAGTGGAGTTGATGGGATCCAAGTTGAACTGTTCAAAGCCCTACAAGATGATGGAATCAAATTATGGCATTCTATATGCCAGCAGATTTGGAAAACACAACAATGGCCACAGGATTGGAAAAGATCTGTATACGTTCCACTTCCCAAAAAGGGTAATGCCAAAGAATGTTCAAATTATTGAACAATTGCGCTCATCCCTCACGCTAACAAGGTGATGCTCAAGATAATACAGGATAGACTGCAACAGTATGTGGAGAGAGAATTACCAGAAGTGCAGGCGGGTTTCAGAAGAGGCAGGGGGACTAGAGACCACATCGCCAACATAAGATGGATCATGGAAAAAACAAAGGAATACCAGAAACAAGTCTACTTCTGTTTCATTGATTACACTAAGGCTTTTGACTGTGTCGACCACAACAAAATGTGGCAAGTAATTAAAGAGATGGGAATTCCGGAACACCTTATAGGCCTCATGAGAAATCTGTACATGAATCAAGAGGCAACAGTTAGGACAGAAAATGGAATGACTGAGTGGTTTGGAATAGGAAAAAGAGTAAGACAAGGCTGCATTTTGTCACCCTGCTTGTTCAACTTATACACAGAACACATAATGCGCAATGCAGAAATGGAGGAATCACAATTTGGGATCAAAATTGCTGGGAGAAACATCAAGAACTTGAGATATGCAGATGATACCATCCTAATGGCTGAAAGTGAGGAGGACCTAAAGAAGCTCCTGATTAGGTTAAAAGAAGAGAGTGAAAAAGCTGGCTTGAGACTAAATATCAAGAAAACCAAGATCATGGCAACAGGCCCTATCAGTCCCTGGAAAATAGATGGGGAAGTAGTAGAGGCAGTTACAGACTTTACTTTCCTAGGATCAAAGCTCACTGCAGATGGTGATTGCTGCCATGAAATAAAAAGGCGACTGATTCTCGGGAGGCAAGTGATGAGAAACCTGGGGAGCATAGTGAAAAGTAGAGACATTAAATTGCAAACAAAGATTCGCATAGTCAGGGCAATGGTATTCCCTGTGGCAATGTATGGTTGTGAGAGCTGGACCATTAGGAAAGCGGAGCGCAGAAAAATAGACGCCTTTGAGATGTGGTGTTGGAGGAGAGTTTTGAGAGTACCCTGGACAGCGAGGAGAACAAATAGGTCAATCTTAGAAGAAATCAAACTTGACTGCTCCTTAGAAGGTCAAATAGTAAAGATGAAGCTAGGGTACTTTGGACATCAAATGAGAAGAGAGGACTCACTTGAGAAAGTCTTGATGCTGGGAAGGGTGGAGGGCAAAAGAAGAAGGGGACAGCCCAAGATGAGATGGCTGGATGGTATTGTGGAGATAATGGGCACAGAGCTGAGCGAGTTGAGGGGGATGGTGGAGGACAGGAGTGCCTGGCGGACAGTGGTCCATGGGGTCGCAGAGGGTCGGAATCGACTGTGCGACTGAACAACAACAACAACAAAATGTATTCATTGCCCCTCTGAACCTGGACTCACCACCCACACTGCATAAAGGGCTTCCTTTAAAGCTTTTTCTTTGTGCGAGATAGGAAAATAAGATACAATAACATCCTCAGAGACAATAAGCATTCAGTGGGTAAAGAAACAAAGCTTTATTAGATAGTTCTCTAAGAAATTTAAATAAATAAATAAGAAAAACATAACAGAGCCAGAAACAAAAGTGAGAGTACAAGCAAGCTATATTTACCTGGTATGGGTTTCCTCTATCCCTCTTCTAGCCATCTGGGAGCCCAAATAGGTGGCAGGGATTCTTCTGGCACTCCTGATATTTGGAGAGCTCCAAAGTCCACCTTCTTTATACCCCAGCAGTTAAAAGTACTATCTCATTTTTTTTGGTTCTAAGCCTCTGACTTGGAGGATGTCCAAACCCAACAATTGCCATCTGACCTTGGCTAATTAGTGCTTTGTCTTTGTAGGTGGGTTACATATTGGCTAAGAACACAGGAAAGGGTCACCATGACCTGCCTCATCCCTTCCTTATTTAGTCAGGGACTTTCCACCCATCAATACTCTTCCCCAGGTGTTTGTCCACTTTATCAAGCCAAGGATATGGATATGCTTACAGCCATCCTATCTCCTCTGTCTTCTCTTGCCAAAAGCTCCTAATTTATTCTTAAGACTCTACTAAATCTTACTAATTGATAAGTTTACTAGCAAAACTTTCCTTTCCCAGCTAGCTAAACCTCTGAAATGCATTAATAGGTTGGCAAGCAAATTCTGTCTCTTTTGTTGGCTGCAACTCGTATCAAAGAATGCTTTTTTTCCTAAAGCAGAAAAAATGTCATTGACATGAATTTGTTTAAGGTGGATCCCAGCTTGCCATGAAGTGACCCACACACTATGATCACAGAGCCATCTCCTGTGGCACATTAATGAGACATGCAGGATTTAACACTGGGACTGCAATGAACTGCCGCAGCCTTGAGGATATTATCAAAGTGTGCCTTCACAGCCATTCTGTCTGGCATTGCTTCTTCCACCTCCATGACCTTTGAGAATCAGAATAGTGAAATGGTTCCTCCTTTGCTCATTTTGCGATTAAGCCCAATATGATGGTTTCCAATGGCATGTGCTTCACTGAGGGAACTATCACCCCATCTAAGCGGGTTCATCCGCCCATAGCTGTGGCCCCCTTTAGGAAGTCAGGTTATTTACTGCTGCCCAACACTTGGCATTGAGTCACTGGCTATACAGTCTACTCCATTACCGTAGTGGGATGTTCAGTCAGACAGATTCTACCTCTTTAATACATATGATTTTAACCGCTTCAGAGCTTGTAGAGGGAAAATGGGAATGTCACCTAACTCCTTGAGTTTACAATCATCTTCTGCAAGACCCATGATCCTCAGTGGGTGATACATCAAGGGAAAGATTATGGTGCTGGCCATAATATATACAGTTCAGACCTGTAAATTCCAAAAGTTGTAATGTGTAATTCATCCAGTGGTCTGGGGCCAGAAATCACTGGGACGGAACCTTATACTCATTCATTTTGCACCTCCTGAATTGAACACTTCTAAGCTCCAAAATCTGTATATTTCCAAGACTTTTCATGTGTTGAGAACAAATGTGCACTAATGTATGAAATGTAAATTACTAAAAATGTATATATCTTTACCCAAATGTCCATAGAGCAAAATAATAATAATAAATAAAATAAAGAGGTTTGTTACAGAAAAATATCTACAAAAATTATGGTTACCTTGGAAGGAAAAAAATAGCACAAAGTTATGCAAAAAGAAAAATAGCAATTTAATATGGGCAGAAGCAAAAATGCCAGTGGGATTTTGAGAAATGCCACCCAAAAATGGGCCTGATTACATCCTAATTTGAAGGCTTCTTCTTTGACAGAGCAGGCAAGAGATATGGAAAGAGAACCAAAAGTTGAGACAAGCAACAATTCTTAGAACTGGCTTTGAATATTCCTAATCAAAAAAGCTTGTCTTTTCTATGTTTCATCAGTATTCTTGTCTTTTCTTACAGGCATTCTTACTGTCTTTTTCAACTCACTCCAGCCGTGTGGAGGAGGAAGGATGGCATTCTCTCCCTGAGTGATAAGGGATCTAGGCAGCAATCATTGCTACTGCAGAAAGTGAATTCTGGATGTGACAAGGCTGCACAAAGGTTATGCATCAACTTTATATACTCTCCATTAATGTGGGGAGATACTTGAGCTGATAAGTTCAAATAGTCACCATTTATTTCCAGGGATGTGACAGCAAGGCTTTTCAACTCTTCAGAGAATCTGTCCTTTGTCCATTCACAAATGCAAGCTGGCACATTTGTTTCTCCTGTAGCGATGCTGTGGCTCAACACTTGGAGAAAGGCCTTTTCCTTCTGGCACTTATTCCACAGGTTTAGAAGTTCATTAGTTTTAGTTGGAGGTTCATTATTTAGCACCCATTAGTCCCCTGTTACTATCCTATAGTTATAGAATGATTCAATAATGGAGTTGGAAAGAGCCTATAAGGCCACTGAGTCCAGCCCTCTGTTCAATGAAAGAACCCAAATCAAAGCAGATCTGATAGATGGTTGCCTAAATTTCTTTTGAAGGCCTCCAGCATTGGAAAACTCAGCACCTTCCAAGCTAATTGGCTCCATTTTCATATTGATCTCACAATAAGTTTTTTCGGATACTGTATTCCACTGAAATCTGGCTTCTTGTAATTTGAACCCATTTTTATATGTCAGTGATGATGAACTTTGGCACTCTAGGTTTTCTTGAACTTCAATTCCCAGAAGTCCTGATCAGAGGGAGCGCTGACTTGGTCTTCTGATAATTGAAGTCCAAGAATTCCTGGAGTGCCAAGGTTAGCCATCACGGTTATATGTCTTGCACTCTGGGATGATTTAGGATAGATCCTCTCCTTCCTGTTATAGTGCAAGCAGTGAATCCCTCAGGGTGTCATTGGACAAGGTGACTACTGATTCAAGTGGACATCATGAGACAGCTTTGTAGTACATCCAAAATCTATTCATGTGAATAGAGTTGGAAAAGCCAATGGAGATGCTTCCCCAACTCAACTCAAGGCACAACACTGCACATGGGGCCAAGGATTCAACCATCTGAGCTAAAGAGGAGATGAGAAGGAGATGAGAAAATTCTTCTGCTGTAATTCTTATGCACTACCAGATCCCTCTGCAGGTCAGGGGATTTCAGTAAATTTAAATAACTTGTGGTCCAAGTTTAAATACCAATGGCATGGTGTCTAGCTTCTTTATTTGACACTACTCCTAGAAGCTTCCAGGCACTTCCTTCTTAAATTTTTTACTTTCATTTTTATTTCCCCCTTGGAAAGAAAAGAACTGATAAAGTGTTGGAATCCACAGAAACTGTGTAGGGGAAATATTTCTTAGGATGTGAATACTCAGTTGCAAAACTTTTTTCTTCTTCCTGGAAGGAGATTTCTGCATATTTACCTGTGCAAAATCAAATTAGAATTAGAAGATGGAGGAAGGAGCTCACTGGACAAGGAATAACATTAAAGTAGGGTATGGCTGGGAATATGATCTCCCCTATGTCACCTGGAGGTTTTTGAATAGGCTGAGGATCAGAGTGCCTAAATGTAAAACCAATGTGCTTAAGTGGGGGCTGCTGGTGGACAACAACCTGCTGTGTGAATGTAGGGAGATATAGAATCTGACTCATTTGCTGGTCACTACTGGAAACATGTACCTATGGGGATTTAATTAAGGCCAATGACAAAGCCAAGAAGGTGGCTTCATTTGGGCAGTTTAAAGTTTGCTTTGGGCACAAAAGTAAAAGAAACTGTACATGTCTTTTAACATACATACCTGCTGTTTGATTACCAACCACCAAAGCAGAGACTGAAATCAAGGCATAGCTTCCTCACAACTTCTGCCCTTTCAAACAACCACTCTCCACAGACCCCCTTAGAACTATGGAAGATGAGCAAGAAACTACCAGATAACTGGACAGAACCACATGACTCTCTACCGCCTTGCCAAAAACAACCATGGCCTGTGTGGAAAGCTTTAAACAGATTGAGTGCCGGGGTAGGAAGATCAAGGTCCAATCTGAGAAAGTGGGGTTTCCCTGTAGGTGGCAGTCTGTGTGAATGCGGAGAAGTACAAACTATCTCTCATATGACACAATGCACATAATTCCCCTCAAAGTGCACTGAGAAGGACCTTATGTGGGCAAGAGGAAATGCTATTGATGTGGCCCACAGATGTCATCTAGCCCTTTTTAATTCTATTTTGTTTGTTTTTTTGATGTGTTAATTTTATCTTTGTATGTTATTATATGCTGGTGGTGCCTCTGACACAAATAAATAAATAAAGAACATGCACATTTTTATGAATGGATGGTCCACTGTCCCTGTGGTGAACATCCAAGTGGAGAACTGATCAGGCTATTCTTTCTTGAGTCTTGCTTCACAGAGCTCAACTGATGCAAGGTTTTAAAATACAGTATGTGCAAATCCTCCTTTCAACATTGATGTCAACAATCCCAAATAGTGAACAAATATAGTGGTTGGAGCCTCACTTCTCACTATACTATCTGGTGTAACATCAGGATCAAATTCATATTCCCCTTAGCATGATCTCATTCCTCATCCATCAGCTTCTATTTCTATGCCTCATTGAATTCCCATTTCTTTTCAAATCTGTTTGAAGAAAATATTGTTTGCCTTTTACTTTTTGATTTTCCTCAACCCTGCTTATTTCCATTTAATTTTGTTTTTCAAATGTTGGTTCTTTAAGACTATGAAGAACTTGAAGTAAAATGCTATTATGCTCAACCAGAACAATTCCTCACATTGTTACATTTTACAATGCCTAAGCTCTGTATGTTCTCTTGTTTGTCAGATACTTGTGTTCCTTGCAAATTTTCCCCACCATTAAATTAAACCTTTGATGCCAAAGTTTTAGTTTGAGGATATTACTTGGAAAATAAGGTTTCTAAAGTGATATTTTAACTCCCACTCACTTTATTATTATTTTTTTGAAAGAATAAATGATTCAAATTTTCTCTCGAGGCACAAAATCAAGCAGAAGACCATGGTTCCCAATGTGTCATTATGACTCACTCTGAAATTTAACCAAAACTGTGTTCCAGATTTCCCAAAATTAACGGAGATTAAACAGTAGGTCATGCAAGTTGATATCAAGTTGATACGTAGAATATGCAGCTAACATCTGATGACAGAAACAATGAAGTAGTGTGATACAGTTAATTATCATATGTATCTTTTTACATGTTGCAATGATTTGGAGTCCTGTGTCATGGAATATGTTTGGCCTATCCTCCCCAAACTCATCTGAAGTTACCTCCAACTTTGGACTAATTGCTATCTACATTGCTGAAAAGGAGAGCAGTGGAACCTATTGATGTACCATATATGCTGGGGTATAAGACAACTTTTTACCCCTGAAGAACATGCCTCCAATTGGGGGGGGGGCATCTTGTACGCTGGGTGCACTTCAATTGAATAAAATACAGTAATACCTCGGATAACGTTTACCTCGCTTAACGTTAAGCAATCTGGGGAGGAGAATTGCATCGAATAATGTTAAGGTCCTATGGGATTGATCGGATAACAACTTTTAATATCAGATGATGAACAGGAGTTTGAAGGCTTTTAAAGGGAAACTGTCATGCCAGCAAACTTGCTAGGGACTTGCCTGGCACTTGCTCTGCCCCTCTATTTGTTATCTTCCTTCTATCATTGACAGTTCCAGTTTGGTTAACAGATTAGAAAACAAACAGCATGGCAGCTCCCATAGGTTTATTGTTCCATTCAGCTTTAGTGAATTAGCCTCTGGCATTTACTATTGGCTGGTATAATACAGGGTGGGGAGGGGTCTTAGCCACCCTCACACTATTTATGAACATTCCTTTGGGAACTCAGCAAGGTCTGACAAAGGGTGTGTCTCCAGAAACATGTTATCTATCCCGTGGTTTTGCTGATCCAGTGTTTAAACTCTTGATGTGCCTGTCATACTCCTGTTTGTGAGTATCATTTTTATCTCTGAATTACGGATCTATTAAAAAGGTTTTACACGAGGAAGTGACACCCACTGTTTTTCTTCTTGTCTTCTACAGTGTGTTGCCAGAGTCCGTCTGGGTTGTGGGCTGCCTGCCTGTGTTCCTGAGAAGCATCTACCCATCCATAGGGTCCACTTGGAGTGTTGCTTGCACTGAGGGGGAGAGGAGTGTGTTGTCTTTGGTGAATTACGTTTAATAAACTTGCACTGTTTTATGCTTACTGTACATGTTTGATAACATACAGCCTTGTGACAGTTTTTCTGCATGTCATAAGCATTTGAATATAAATTAACATGTTGAAATCAAATCTGATGTTCTTTTACGTTTTATTTGGTGTGTGGAAGGTGTGCGGAACAGGGGATAGTCTTATATGGCGAGTATATAACAAACTCTATATTTTGAGTGGAAATGTTTGGGGGGTCGTCTTATACGCCCAGTCATCTTGTACACCGACAAATATGGTATGTATATTATGTCATGGTGTGAGGATGCTGGCTTCCAACTGAGATTTATTTATTTATTTTAAAAATATCCAAAATCACTGCTGGATACAGATACCTGCTTATATGGCTCTTTGGAAAAGATCAGCAATTATGTCTAGCTGAATCCATATGCATAAGAGATGATGAATTTGTGCCCACACAATGTTGTGGACACAGTTACCAAGATCATTCAACCTGAGTGTGGTGGCTAGGTCTGATGGGAGGCTACAATGCAATAGTAGCCTTCCCTTATCCTTCACTGGTGGAAAATTTTGCTTGTGTGGATGGAATGTGATATCATTTGCTTTTGCTTCATCCGTTGTTTAATCCAACACAAGCTGCTGTAATTTGTCCTGGATCTATTAAAATAACAGCAACCCCCTAGTTAAAATGTTCCACATGGTTGACACAAGGTAAGGGCAAAGTTCAGTGTATGGGGACCAATTAAACTGAAGGTGACAGCTGGGATCCAATGAAAGGTGGGGACAAAAGTAGAACAGCTGATGGTAAATGTGAGAAGCTAAGGCGTGTAATAATAATAATAATAATAATAATAATAATAATAATAATAATAATAATAATAATAATAATAATAATAATAATAATAATAATAATAATAATAATAATAATAATAATAATATTAATTAATTAATTAATTAATTAATTAATTAATGTATGTCAATAGTCTGGTTATTACATCTATAGACATTTAACTTGCCAACGCTGTGAGATAAAGGTATGGTTTTCAGAGATAGAGTTTTCCTCATCTCATTCATTTTGATAAAGAGGGTCAGTTAATTTTCTCAGAGTTTCTAAAGGACTTGGGCCACATACCTTTGAACATGATCAATTGTGTAACATATCATGACAAAAGTATGGTAGTCATCTACTTAGAACTGCAGTACTGGTTCCACTTTTGTATGCTCTGTTAAGAAAATTTTCCTCATATTCAGCCTATATCTGGCTTCCTTTAGTTTGAGCCCATTATTATGTATCCTGCACTTTGGGATGACCAAGAACCAACCATACTCCTCATCTTTAGCACCATCTTTTAGGTATTTAAAGAGTGGGTATCACATCCCCTCTCAATCTCCTTTTCTCAAGGCCAAACATACCCAGTTCTATAAGTCTTTGCTCATATGGTTTGTTTTCCTGCTCTTTGATTATCCTTGTTGCCCTAAACAAGTGCTCAGCTGCATAACAGCACAGGATATCGCACAGCTTTGATGATCTGTTAAAAATCTGTGTGAAAATTGGGGACAATTGTACAGCACAAGTTTTCAAACACAAAGGAGTCACACTGCCTGGACCATGTGCTTTTCTGATCTTTTGTCTTTGAAAGAGAAAGGGACAGCAAGGTGTTATTCTGCGTAAGAAGAAACATTGATTTATGTGAATGGCATAGTATGGTATAGTTAGTAGGGACTGCACTGACTTAGTAGTTAAGAGTCTGAACATGACAACTAAAAGTTCAGCAGGTCAGTAGTTCAAGATCTGAGTAATGCATGAAGGAGTGAGCTCCTGTTTCTGTCCCAGCTCTGTCCAACCTAGCAGTTCAAATGCAAGAAATTGCAAATAGATAAATAGGGACCACTTGGGTGTGAAGGTAAACAGAATTCCATGCACTCCAGTGTCTAGTCATGCTTGCTGCATCTCCACAGAAACATCTGCAAATACAGACAGCACTGGCTCTTTGGCTGTAAACAGAGATGTGTACTGAACCCTAGAGTCAGATACAGCTGGCTTTGACCAAGAGGGACCTTTACCTTTACCTATAGTATGATTGGATAGTTCAGTGGTTTGGGTACCTGGCTGTGGAACAAGAGATTAAGAGTTTTATTTCCCATGGTGCATCCCAGAATGGCTATCCTGTGTGACCATGGGAAAACTGCACAGTCCCAATAACACAGCACAAGTTTTTAAACACAAAGGAGTCATACTGGACCACATATTTTTCTTATCTATTCTCTTTGAAAGAGAATAAGGGATTGGATAACTACTTCTGATTACTCTATACCTAGCAAATCCTGGAAAGGTCCCCCATAAGTCAGAATTGACTTGACAGCATATGATTATAATATGATAAAAGTGTTGACGATCAGTACACATGCAATTTCCCTTTTAAAAACTTTGCAAAATGCTTTAATTTGATACAGCATCAGTTTTAGAAAAAAAAAGTGAAAACTGAAATTAAAATTCATAAATGCCCAAGATTTCCTGATAATTCCAGCCCACTCTCATCCCAGTTATTTTAAGGTGAAGATCAGAAATGAAAATTCAAACTCATGTGTTTATAACATGAATCTGAGCATTTAAGACAAGGCACTGCTTCTTAACTCTTGCAATAATTAGATTAGAAATATAAATCTTTTTTTTACTGAAGGACAAGGAACTATGATTTTTTTTCTCCCTTGCAGGGGAAGGCAAAGCATCCTAGCAATATTAATAGACCTTTTTCAGTGGCAGTGAAGATATTTTGTGCAAAATGTCCCAGTATGGAGAGACTGAACAATTGCTCATTTTATGCATAACATAGTGTGATACATGTATCTGCACAGCATGCAAACTGCTACAGATTAGAATGCCTGCTGCTAGGAATTTGAAGCACTTGATTAGTTATTTGTGTCTTTCATAACAAGTAGCCAATCTGCATACTTCTCTATTGTGCTGCATGTGTGAACATTGTGTCTCAAAGGGATAAGGCACAAAAGAAATTTTACACAAATTGCAGAGAACTGAGAGTGTAGAGTTCTTTATCTCACACTGGACTGGTGGCATATTAAAATTTTCCCATTGTGGCTTCTTGTTTTTTTGGAAAACCAAAATCAACAAGATGTGGAATTTTTCAAGTAGTCTTTCCATGTCTGCATCTAACAGATAATTTAATAAAATGACAACTGTTAAAGATTTGGCATCATTGCACATTAATGAGAAACTTTATTGCTTCTTAGGTATCAAAACACTGTCGCATGTTACAAGTCATTGAATATTAGGTAGTATTCCTACCAGCAAGACGCCCCAAAATGAGTTGTTACAAAAAGAGATGGGGGGGGGAGTTATCCCCCCCCCCTCTCAATATTTCCAAGAATATGCCAGTCAGTTTTGACATTAGCCATGTTGCTTGTGTGGGAGATGTAACACAAAAAACTGACATTTCTCATATTTAGTTACAGGCACATTTTCACCGTATCTACTTGTTTTTGCTGTATTCAAGGCTTCCATTGTTTCATCAATAATAACAGGAGCTGTGGTGGCTCAGTGGTTAAGAAGCTTGCCTTGTTAGCTGGAAGGCTGGCAAGTTATCATTTTGAGACCTGGGTACTGTATGATGGATTGAGTGCCCATCTCTGTTCCAGTTCCAGCAAAAATCCTTTCAACCCAGAATAATTGTTGACTAAAAATTATTATTATTGTCAATAATATCTGTTTGAAGTTAGCATTTTTGATGCTCTATGTTCCATGAGGGAGACCAACGCTAGAACCATTTGAGGAGGGGAAGCCACTCCCTTACTTTATGACCCTGTGACCTCAAGCTGGTGGGGCTTTGGATCCAGATTCGCCTACCCAGATTCACTTTCCTATGGCTACCCTGTTAGGAATTACTCTCCCTGTTCTGTTCCACTCATTTATTTGGGAGTTGGGTCATTTTGCAATTCAAACTCACAAAGATCCAAAATCCATGTCAGTTTGCTTTGAATATCTTAAATGGTTCCTTTCAGCTTCAAAGTTAAGGATAAATGGCCATACTTCTGAATGAGGGATGGTGGATTTAGCATATAAGCATCATTATCTGAATCCCAAATAGAACTTATCTGCATTCATGGAACACAGGGAAATGTGTACATAATATCTGTCAGAAAGAAAGTAGCAGTTAGGTATGCAACATGGAACCAATCAAATGTCAACCTACCTTTTTGAAAAATGGCTTCTGCCTCAGTTGACAGCATCCATCATTCAGGCTCCACAATGTCAAGTTGCAGGGCAATGGATAAGTTTACTCATAAGTAAGGTCATGTAGATTTTTAGTAACTCATGCTCTTGCCCATCCAGCCCAGGGAGAGGAGGCATAGCTGTGTCGAGGCTGGCGGCTATAAGATCCTGCCACCCCCACCCCAATGGAATCCCGCTCTTGCCCATCCAGCCCGGGGAGAGGAGGCACAGCTGAGCATCCTCTGGCCAGGACTAGGAAGGGACATCAGCTGGTGAAGGCAGCGGCTGTTAAAATCAGTGGCCCCACTTTACCAGACTCCTGACCAATGTCCTCTGGCCGGGAAGAAGAATTGGACCTCAGCCACAGGTGGTCGCTTTCACAATATAATGTTTTTTATTATGATGTATATTGATCTGTCATATAGTATTTATTGAACTTTATTGCTCTGTTATATTATATGCCATTGTATTTTGATTGCAATTGTAATGTAGTGTAATGTGTACTGATCTACTGTATGGTATTACTGTACTTTATTGTTTTGTTATACTGTATGCTATTGTGTTTTTGTCTGCACTATAATATTGATATTTGTGGATTCTGTGCAACCCTCTGAATTGGTTTTTACCGAGTAGGGTGGCATAAAAGTCTAATAAATAATTAAAAATGAAAAATGAAACTCTGGGATGGGTGGATGGGCAGAACAAACTCAACAAACATGTTTCAGTCCAAGCTCCATACAATTTTCCCCCTGTAGCTAGTAGATACAGTACTTAAATAGAAGAGCACCTTTTTTTTAAGTAAAAATAAATGATAGAACTGATAGCCTGAAGATGTGACAATGGTTGATCATTCCATCCATACCTAATGTTTGGACAGTAAGGATGGAAATTCTTTGCATGTCTTTTTCTTGCAATTGAGGATGAGGATTTCATGCTGCTCTTGAATTACACTCTTGCAATTACCAGGCTGATATTTTTTGTGCATAATACCAAAAATGGCAGGACTTCTCTTTAGCTTTAGGGCAAGAGATGGTACTTCTGGGAGTCCAACATTCTGTGCTATGACTCTCCAAGAATAGCACAGGCAAAAACACTGCTTTGAAACATAAAGATAAAGGTCTGACTTGCTTGAAATCCAGTCATGTCCAACTCTAGGGGGCATTTCTCACCTCTGTTTATAGCCAAAGAGCCAGTGCTGTTTGCATCTGCAGATGTTTCCATGGTCATGTGACAGGCATGGTGGTGGAGCACATGGAACACTATTACCTTTCCTACCAAAGTGTTACCTATTTATCTACTTGCAATTTCTTGCTTTCAAACTGCTAGGTTTGCAGGAGCGGGAACAAATTATGGGCACTCACTCTATCACACAGTACTCAGGTCTCAAGCAGCTCACCTGCTGACCTTCTGGTTATCAAGTTCAGCATCTTAACCATTAAGCCACCAAAACATACCTCACCACTAAACCAACCCACCACTACTGCCCGCCCACTCACCCACCATACTAGATAGACTACTTCCTGTTTAAAAAACATACAGTATTTTGGGGATCATTAACTGTGCAGACAGACCTTGAAACACATTTAAAAGATAAAGAGAGACTATTGGAGGACTCCAAGAAAAGAGAGCCAGAGACAGTTAGGGGACTGCTACAACAGATTCAAGAAAGTATATGCTGTGCTAGGACTGCATTTTACTCTTCTCTGATTTAGAGATATTTGTCAACTTAAAAGTATCTTGGTTGCTTTTAAATTAACTTTCTTAAAATCTGCCTCTCCTCCTGTGCATGTGTGCTTTGCTTTTCATGTCAAAAGGATGGTGAACAAAATAAAGAAACCTTAAATGAAGAAAATAAAGAAGCCATTGACTCAATCTCAGCAGGAATTTCCCCCAGCTGTCTGATTCCTTGTTGAGACATCTTGTCCTACTGAAACAGCCAAAATCTGAACGGATGAGGAACAGCATGAGTGTTCATTACACTTATCTCAAACAACAAGTGCCATTATATGTATCACAAGTCAACAGTGACTGGCATTAATGGGTCTCCAGAGTTTAATAAAGACTATTTCCCTAGTTCCCTGGAGGGTCTCCCATCCAAGTTCTAATCAAATCTGATCCTACTTAGCTTCCAAATTCAACAAGGTCAGGTACATTTGAGATCTATAAGAGAGGTTAATTCCTTTTTCTTTGGATTACCCTGGTGGAAACCATTTCTCCAACTTCCTGTTGGTTGTAAAAAAGCCAACAAGATGGGACCTATTTATTTATTTGTTTATTTATTTATTTATTTGAATTTATCTACCACCCTCCTCAGTGGGACAACCCAGGGCGGTTTACATCATAAAAAAAGCCATTACCAAAACTTTGAAATTACACTTATAAAAAAATTAAAATTTTAAAAGATAAAATAATCAATAAAAATTAAAAGCTAAATCTTAAAAATAAAATATTAAAATATTAAAAGACTAAGGGAGAAATAGAGCTCAAACGAACTACCGAGCTGGGCTCATTGTACCGTCAGGACCCCATGCCTGCCCCACCAGACATGTTTTTAAGATCTTCCTACAGGACAGCAACTCCATCAGGAGACATAGTTCAGTTGGCAGGAGGTTCCATAGGGCCTGAGAAGACACAGAGAAGGCTCTTCTTCTAGTGCCAGAGAGATAGAACAACTTGGGAGCCTCTCTGGTCTGCTCTGGTGGGACGGTCAGATGTTCTTGGGGTGATGCAGTCTCTTAAGTATCCTGACCCACTACCATGTAGGGCTTTAAAGGTGATTACCAGCACCTTGAATTGCACCTGGAGGCATACTGGCAACCAGTGCAGCTCCTGAAGCAGCGGTGAGGCATGTGCATACCACCCACACCCCATCACCACCTGGGCAGCTGCATTCTGGACCAGTTGAAGCCTTCAAATGGTTATCAAGGGCAGCCCCATATAGAGTGCATTACAATAATCTAGTCTGGAGGTGACCAGAGCATGTGTGATCATGAGCAAGGAGTCCAAATCTAGGAGCAGGCATAACTGGTGAATAACATGAAGTTGTGCAAAAACCCTCCTGGCCATGACTGCTACCTGCTCTTCGAGCAGTAGTCACAAGTCCAGGAGGGCCCCCAAGTTACGCACCAGGTCTGTTTGGGGCAAAACCACCCTATCCAGAACCAAAGATGGCAGCTCCCCAGATAATGCAGGACCCTTGACCCACAGCCACTCAGTCTTTTTGGGATTCAGCTGTAGCCTGTTGTCCCCCATCCAGACCCTGACAGCCTCCAGACACCTGTATAGGATTTCCATTGCATCACTTGGGTCCCCACAGGCCAAGATATATAATTGGGTGTCATCTGTGTATTGGTGATACCTCACTCCATGTGAATAAATGACCTCAGCCAGCAGTTTCATGTAGATATTAAATAGGAGAGGCAAGAGCCCTGAGGCACCCCATAGTGGAAGGGCCTAGGGCTGGACCTCTCGCTCTCCAACCACACCAAATGGGTCTGGCCCCTTAGAAATGAAGAAAACCAGGACAACACAGTGCTCTGGATCCCCACTCCTCAGAGCCTCTCCAGAAGGATTCCATGGTCGACGGTATTGAAGACTGCTGAGAGGTCAAGAAGAGCCAGGACGGATGGATGTCCCCCTATTACCTATTAACTTTTCTTCTGCATTATGAATATGAACTTCACTGGTTGACTCCTTTGTTTAATTTCATTTTTTAGGATACAACTACAGCCTGTCCAATTTATTTAATGAGTGGGGCCATCAGAATAATTGTAAGCAGATACTTCATTCATTACATACTTAAACTATGGAATCCACCATATGGAAGTTGATACAGTCTTGTCTCAGTAGTGGGCTTGTCAGGGTTGGATGCTTGGATATGGAAGAAGAAGATGGACTAGAAAGTGTTAAAATTACTTTAAGTCTTAAAATTACTTTAAGATCACCCTGAGAAGAATAAAACAATATGTTGTCCAATCTGTTGGACACGTTTAGTTCCATAACAAGAAACAGATCAGAAGTGGATCATCAGGTCTTAATGGTGGAGGGTGCTGACTCCTGTTTAGAAGGACTGGCAAATCCATGCTGGGAAACATAACTTCACAAGGCTATTCAAGGTCCTGACCCATAGTCCCCAGAAAGCTTCAGCACCTTGGATAGATCATTTGACATTCTAATTACTCATCATTCCAGCAAACTGTGAACTATGCAAGATCCAGTTTAGTTGTCCAAAGTGGAGAAAAGAAGGCCATCTCTAGCTTTGCTGTAGATATAATCAGCTTGTGCAGGTACCATTGCATATAAAATATATAAATATATTTTAAATTAAAAAGCTGTTTCCAAAACCATGATTTGTTTATTTTAAAAGGCCAGTGTTCTCTAATAAATAGCAACAATGATATATCCGACTGCTACACATATTTATTTTGAGATCAAATACATATCCTTACTTGCCTTAGGCCTACTCTAGTCACATTCCATTATATACTGTCTGTAACCATCCACCATCAGAGAATGAAAACACATTGCAGTTCTGGTCACTGGATAATTGCTGCCTGAGAAAAGCTCAAATTATTGTGCTTGAGCCCATGCAAGGGTTCTTCCATCCATGCAATGTCACAAGCTGTGATGACACCAAAAATTCATTGGTGCTCTACTGTACAAGGGTAGGCATAAATAAACTGGATGCAATTAGATCCAGTGAGCTGGAAATTAGCAAGACTCTTATGAACACTAGCAAAACCAAAGTCACCTGCCTTTCATAAGAGTATACATCTTATGTGTGTTTGCTATACAAGTCTTAACTTTGAAAAAATGTCAGAAAAATTAAGTAGAATACTTAACTTAATACTAATATGCTTGAGCATATAGGATTTTAAAATCTAGTTTTATATTTAGGCACACAAACCCTAGGCCTGGATGGATGAATCTGTTCATTTTATCTTCTTTCACACAGTCTGTGAAAACTTCAGTTTTTTTTCCATCTTAAATATAAATTTGAGACTAAAATAGCATGCTTTTGGGAGGCAAATTGCCACAATTAGGAAATCAGCATGGATGTTATCTGTTGTGTGATGGCACATACAACTCTCTATGCAATTGACATTGTCAAAAGTGATTTCACTTCTATACATTATCCTCTTTGTGCTACACTGGTATGGCAAGATAAGAGGATTTGGGCCAGGCATTCACAGAAGTAAAGAAGTGTGGAGCCAGAAGGTTCCATAGAAGGTTCCATCCCAACCCCAATGACATGCATAAAACCCACAGCTAATGCACTTTGGCAATTGGCCATCCAACGTCTATTTTAAATCTCCACTATTCTCTAGTGCAGTCCTGTCACTCCCAAACAGCAACTGTTGTCCAGAAGATCTTCCTAAAGTTTCATCAAAATCTTCCTAAATCTACTTATTTGGCCACAGAAGACAAAGGTGCTCAATCTTTCATGTGACAGCCCTTCAAATGCTTGAGTATGACAACCATATAACTTCTTAACATTCTCTTCTCATGCTAAAAATGCCTGACTCTCAATCATTTCTCACAGGACATGGTTTTCAGAGCTTTTATCATCTTTTGGTGCCCTACTCTGGATATTTTCCAACTTGTTGTTACTGGACATCATATTCCAGCTTGTTTTGTCACCATATTACATGAGAAAAGTCCATGAACATCAATTCAAAAGTTGACTGAAATGTTACTTGTAATGTGGAAAGTGTTATTTATCTCTGGTATTGTGACTGGGCATTATAGAGACAAACCTGCAATCCATTTCAAGGCTCATATTTCACTCTTCAGTTATAGGTATGAGTAACAGTAAATGAAATGCACAGCAACTTCATTGTTAAGAATAATATTTAAGATGAGAATGTTAGTAAATACTGGTTTGTCAGGAATCATAATAGCTGTTAAACTGAATGACCTGAGAGACAAGGTGGGTTGTCATGTAGTAAATTGTATTGTAATCATGGCAACAACAATACGAGTATTGTGCATTTAAAAAGCCTA
The DNA here is from genome assembly GCA_030440675.1 of Furcifer pardalis. Lineage (NCBI taxonomy): Eukaryota > Metazoa > Chordata > Lepidosauria > Squamata > Chamaeleonidae > Furcifer > Furcifer pardalis. The sequence goes on from CP126892.1 coordinate 97,333,255, forward strand.
CTGAAATATGTCCTTTATGAGGAAACACATAGAATATGTTTCTGCCTATTAGCCTCTGGATATTTCTAGTTTGCAAACATAGTGACTACACTTTTGGGATGTCTATGGATTTTAATTGCTTATAGTGAGGCTAATCGTGTACCTTGTGAGCATCTAAAAACCCACCAGCTTCATGTCAGGCAGTTTATCATTAGTTCTTTGATAAAAAAAATACAAACCTACTGGCATGTTTCACATGATGCTGTGCTCTTGCCTACAAGTTCCTCAATGAAACCATCTTTCCTGCAGGTTTTTGCAAGTTGTATCGGAGAGCTAAAAACTAGCTGTTGTAGATACAGTACATGCTAGCATTCTGCTGAACAGCACGTCACTCAAAGCAAGGAAGAAGTAGTGTAATTCATTAGTGAAGAATAGGTGTTGCGTGCAAGAAAACTTTAGAGTCACTCACTGTCTCCTTCATTTTGAACTTCCAAAGACCCACATCTAGAGGAGGAAGAGGAGGAAGAAGAATGATGATGAAGAAGAAGGACAGAGGAGGAGGCGGACAAAGTAGAAGAAATAATAATAAGGACAAAGAAGAAGAAGGACAAAGAAGAAGAAAAACTACTGCACACCACTATAAATTCTAACTTTCTCCTTCCATTAGGAAATGTTTATGATTTAGTTTCAGTTGTCTGTGCCTCACAAATGCACTCTGGAGAAAGAGGGCAAGTGACAGCAGTGAAAGAAGACAAAAGAGCAAATAGAAATATTCCACTGAGTCCATAACATTATTACTTATTTTCCTTGGTATGCAAATTGCCACTCATTAAGAAGATACCACATGGATTCCAGGGAAGCCTTCCAATCAACATACTCCCAGGGATATGCCTCATTAAGAAAATGACACCTTTATGCAAAATCGTTTCTGATTTCCAATGATGGGATGTAAAACCAGTGGTAGGATTTTGACCAAAGTGTGCAAAACAAGCAAAACCAACCAACAGACAGAGGACTTTTGGAACAGCTCCAAAGTTCCAGCAAACTGTTACAGAAAAAGAAAGACATTCCTTCTCTTGATTTCAGCATGGTTCTGTTATCCCCGTCACGCTGCCTGAGAAAAATTGGCTGTGAAAGGAAGCTCACCATTAGGCTGGCAGAATCTGTAGCAATAAGCAGTAAACTGATCAGCTGGCTTCTTGAGCAAAAAAAAAAAAAAAAGGAAGCTAAGATAGCTCATCTCCCCTCCTCCCTGCAGTACTTGGCATCAGAGGAATGTCACGATTGCAGTCCTGTGACCTTCCCTCTAAAGACTCCATGTCCACCTCATGCTGGACAATATGTCAAGAGATTCAGCAGGCAGTCAGCACACAGAGATAGAAGAATTAATGTGTTGAGAGTGGGGACAGAGGGAGCAGGATACTAAAGGGGGGAAAGTACACCTCTTTCCTCTTAATGCAAGAGGGTTAGTGACAGGCATAGAAGAAAGAGGAGGATATTTGAAAAGAAAGAAGGGAAAAAGATAGACACAGCAAATTACAGTGTCATCCATCCAGCTCTCAGCATGAGAACAATTTGAAGCACATCTGTAGAAGAAGAAATTTCATATTACTAGAGAGATGTGGATCTTTTCTCTTCCTTTTCCTATCACAATATGTGTCCACTGAATATAAATGAAGGCCGTTTTGCATCTGGCTTGTTCGAGATAAAAGAAATCTTTGCCATTTACACAGGGCTCTCAGATGTTCAAAGGACTCGGCATACTTCCGCTAATTGTCCTTACAAATAGCTCTCTAATATAAGCGATTCTGCGAGCAACTCAACACCAAGTGTCAGGTGGTGGTTAACTGACTTTGACTATCCTGAGGATTAATGGCCTTGGGTGCAGAAGTGCACAGGGAAGGATGATGGTCCCCAAGTGGATTAAATCCCACTTGATTCCATCTTGACAGAGGGCAGCAGCTTCATCTATACTGGCCTGGGGCAGAGGAGGAGTTTGTGTCTAAAGTGCTCAGGACCAGAAAGTTACTGGTGGAACTGGATCAGTGATACAGGCATCAGCTGCAATGCAGAAGGCAGATGAAAGGCTACTGTGTTGTATTCTCAGGACAGTCTCCATGGCTGATTGTCATGAGTATCATCCATATTCAGATATAGTTATGGAAGAAGAAGAATGCAGGCAAGCTTCCTCGATTTCCTTCTAATGTTGTCATGTGCCGTCATGTCATCTTCAACTTGTGGCAATGGTATGAATGAGAGCTCTGCAAAATATCCTGTCCTCTGCAACCTTCCTCAGTGCTTGTAAACTCAAGGATGTGGCTTCCTTTAGGAAATCAATCCATCTCCTATGTGGTATTGTTCTTTTCTTGCTGCCTTCAACTTCATCAGCATTATTGTCTCTTCCAGAGATTGGTGCCTTCTCATGATGTGCCCGATGCAGGATAGCCCCTGTTTCATTATTTTTGTCTCCAAAGATAGTTCAGGCCTGATATGCTCTATGAACCACCTTCTGGGAGTCCAAGGTATCCATAGAGTTTTCATCCAGCACCACATTTAAAAAATCATCATCTCCCCTCTCCACCCACCCCACCGGTCAGCTTTCTTTACTATCCAACTTTCCCACCCAAACATGATGATCAGGAATAGCAAAGCAATTACACTTATATACTGTCCCATAGCACTCTCTGGGTGGTTCAGAAGTTAAATAACATTTTGGCCCCAATTTCTTTCTTCCTTTCCCTTTCTTCTTTCCCTCCCTCCTTTCCTTCCTTTCTTCCTTTGAAAGGCTCACAGTACATTTCAGATGCATCCCAAATGCAAGCGGTGAATAAGGAATAATGGTTTGGTGTTCTTGTCATTGTTGTTGTTATGTGCTGTCTTTTCCAGAGCAAAGGAAGAGGCACTGAAAATCATATTGCAAATAACTGCTATCTGCTGGAGCATAACAAAGATGTTCAGAAAAAGATCCATTTATGCTTTATAACAGGAGTTCTCAACCTTTTTAAGCCGGGGGCCATTGGGTCACGCTCTCTCAGACAGCTTCGGGGCTGCCTTTCCTCCACCACATGGCACTTCTTGGTGTGGTGGTGGTGGTGGGGCCACATGAAATGGTGCTGTGGGCTGCATTTTGAGAATCCCTGCTTTATAGGCTACAGCAAAGCTTTTGACTTTGTGGATCATGAGAACCTGCAGAAAAGCAGGACTTTCCATGCACTTCAACAGGAATCATGTTCGCAGGTGAACTAGATGATTTTGAGGTGGCCAATGAAGAAACTGAAGTAGCAAAATAATTTGTGTAACTTGGTCCAACCATCAGGCAACTGCAGTCAAGAAGAGAGATTTAGAAGACAAACAATGAAGGAATTAAAAAGCTACTACACATAGTTGGTCGGGGGGGGGGGCAACAATCCATTAGTTCTAAAAGGAAATCAGTTTTAAATTGCAAAGTTAGCATTTTGTCTGTTTCTGCAGATCTACTGTCCAAAAACCATCCAGTGAATGTCAAAGTTTAGATGGGACATGAAAATGGAGCTTCTAAATTGGAACTGAACACGCTTAACGCCAAAATGGCTTTTAATGTAGGAAATTTGTTTATTTCCTAAACAAATCTTTTCTCATTAGGCTACAAACACTGTCCTTTATTCCTCAGCAACTCTACACACTTTTTGCCTATTCGTCTGTCAGTCTTCTGATGGACATATGAAAAGTGGCAATGACTCTGTCTTTTTCTTGCCTTGCTCTTCCAAAGTCCTGAAGGAAAATCAAAATTCCACTGCATCAGGACAGAAGCCATATGTGTCTGAGAGAGTTTCAGTTTATCATGAATTCTCAATAAATATGTCAAAACCAATAGAAGTCTGTGGTTGTTCCAGCTTAGCCAAAGGCTTCTCCCAATCGAATGCCAAATATATAACGCATTAAATGAAGAAAATGGAATTAGAATATAAAGGCAGATCTTTGTTCCCATAAGATTTCTTTTGATGGAGCAATTGGACCTGGAGATTGGGCTGTACATGTTTGCATAGCTATTGTTAATAACAAACCAATTAATAGCCTCATATAATCTCTGGTTATGTCTTTTGGCTGCTGGGCAAACATTTACCTGTAATACTACATGTGTTGAATCTGTAGTAGCAGTAAAGGTATAGGTCACCCTTGCTCCAAAGCCAGTCATAACCAACCCTAGGGTTTGGTGCTCATCTCCATTTATAGCCAAAGAGCCAGCAGTATCTGCATCTGCAGATGTTTCCATGGTTATGTGTTGGACATATGCATGGAATGCTGTTTACCTTCCCACTGAAGTGGTACCAATTTATCTACTTGCAATTTCTTGCTTTTGAATTGCTAGGTTTGGCCCTTGTTATAACTCTAAATCCAATAGAATTTTGATTTCTGGCATGGGTTTGGGCCACTTACATTTCTTTCCACCTTTGTTTTGTGTCTGATTAGAAGGCTTTGTTTTGTTTAGTGTTTGCATGCAAATTTAAGCACAATTTAATTACACCCTTCTCTTAGCATATACAGTACAAAAATCTGTAATTGAAATGTGCACACTTTTTCATGTAAACACTAAAAAATGTCCCCATCGACTAATGCATATGCATTTTTTCCAAATTGTGTGGGTTTTTAACTATAAACAACTTAAAACATACTTCGTTCTGTGCTCATTTCTTGTGCTCATTAGCCTTGCAAATGTGCAGCTTCTGGAAGCAAGATGTATCTCTGCGTGATTTATTTATTTATTTATTTAGTTATTCATATTTATCCACCGCCCTTCTCACCGAGGTGACTCAGGGAGGTTTACAAGTCATAAAAACCACAATAAACACAAACACTGCCTAAAACCTCAAATTTAAAACTGTTGAAAATTAAAATCTAAAATCTACAAAGTTAAAAAAAAACCCACCAGATTGCTACATTTTACTAACTGAGGGAGAGAGGGGGGCTTAAATCATCCAGTGAGCTGTGGTCATTGTGCATCCCATACCCCATACATCCCCCCCCCAGCCATGTTTTTAGATTCTTACTAAAGGGTATCAAGTCTCAGGAGGTGCAAAACCAATGGTTGGGGAGTTTGATTCGCCATTGTGGCTCCTAGGAGAAAGCTTCACAGTCCCAGGGCACCCCCAAAAGAAGGGAATCCAAACCACTTCTGTATGTTATTTTACTAGAACAGATTAAAAAACAGAATTGACTTGATGGTACACAATTATTACCACTGTATATACTTGAGTATAAGCCGGGTTTTTTAGCTCCCAAAAGGCGACATGGCTTATACTTGGGTCAGTGACCATGAGGGTCCCAAGACTGCACTGGATTGAGATGTGCCAGCAATTTATTAATTTTACCATATTTTCATGTATTTTGATTATTGAAACTCACTAGCAGCTGCTGCATTTCCCACCCTCGGCTTATACTCTGGTCAATCTATTTTCCTGGGTTTTCAGGTCAAAACTGCGTACCTCAGCTTATATTCGGGTCAGCTTATATTCGAGTATATATGGTATTAATATTGTGCAACTACCACTACTGTTGCTCTTAGTATTACAGTTCACAGAATCAGAGAGACTCCAGATAAATTTTGGGAAAGGCAAAGAGTTATAGCAGCAGAAACTTGATGGAGCAAGATCTATGCGTAGCAGTTTTCTTCCTCCTTGTTTTATTTCATTGATTTTGCAAAAGATCTTGAAATCTGTATTCCTCAGTCTCCTAGCCTTGTGAGTTATCCTCAATAACAATGTGTTTCAATAAGAAAACAATCTGTGCTATTTTTTCAAATGAATGAATGTTAAGTACAACTAAAAGATAAGTAGAAGTGTGAGACACAATTACTAGAGCTTCTTTGAAGCGTTAGCCATGTTAGTCTGTGCAAGCATATCAGAGAGTAAACAAATTTGTATCAATTTATACATATCAGGTACAGAGGCACACTCATCATATGTCATTACTGGTTGTAAATAGCACACTGATTTGCAAACCTATCTCTTATACCAGTCAACCATTCTGTGCCTCTATACCTGATATGTATAAATTGATACCATGAAAACTCACTCTTATATTTGACAAAGTGGACATGATCCACAACAGCTAACATTAAAATATAAGAGTTAGTCTTTAAGGTGTCTTTGTTTTGTTTACTCTCTGAATTACCAGAGCTGTTCCCTTTGCTACTTCTATAGCTGCACAGCTTGAGTGCCTTCATAAATGCCATTCCAACTGGCCATAGGGGAAATTTGGTCTAGGTGGATTCAGTTTACATGCAACCAGAAGGTTAATGAGTAAGCATTCAAGGTAGGGAAGATTACCTGAGGTACTTGAAAAATGAACAGTGATTATGTGATGGAACAATTTAGTCTGGTAAGCTAATTATAGAATGAGGAAGCTTTCAACAATTTGCTGAAAAGCAAGAGTGCTGAGTTGATCATAAGTCTAAATATGATAATCTGGTTATCTGAGATACAATTTGTGCACGTCGGGGGGGAAAGAGTGATTATGCACTCTATTGTATAGTACAATGAAAATCAGTTGGTGTGTCTTGAATTCAGTAACAAAAAAATTCTAAAAGTTTCAGAGCCTACTATAAAGCAATAGCAATCACACTTATATACAGTCCCATAGCGCTTAGTGCACTCTAGGAAATTCACAAGTTAATTAGCATTTTGCCTTCAACATGCTGGATACTCATTTTACTCACCTTGGAAGGATGGAAAGCTGAGTCAACCTTGATCTCAGGTCAGGACTGAACTCTCAACCTTTTGGTTGCAGGACAGCAGTTTAGCCATTGTACCACCAGACTGGCCATTCTACTGAGATGTGTGATTTATTGATTTAAAATCAAATTTATTAAGCTCCTTCTCTGCCCTTCTCTGGAAACTGGCAATGGGAAAAGTGACTTAATTAGACTTCAGTTCCCAGAATACTCTAGCCAACATGGCTGGGTGTTCTGAGAGTTCAGAAAAAAACATAAGATGTGGCATCTGTCGATGTCCTCTGTTGACTAGGCTCCAATGTCAATGTCGGCAGTAAATTGCTCATTCTCCTCCATTTAATCCCAGACTACATCTATCTTGAACCAGATTCCTTTTGGGGACACTGATCTGAAACAAACAGAAATAGGTAATTTGGCCCTCACCCTTTTAGAATTAAAAGGCAAGATCTTAATATGGATATAACATCATCACATCTCTATTAACATTACTTCAGGGAATGCACTGCAATCATAGGTAAAGGTAAAGGTAAAGATCACCCTTGCTCAAAAGCCAGTCATATCTGATGCTAGGGTTCAGTACTCATCTCTGTTTATAGCCAAAGAGCCAGCACGGTCTGCATTTTGCAGACATTTTAGTGAACATGTGGCAGACATGCCTAGACATGGAAGTGCACAGAACACTGTTTACCTTCCAACTGATGGTTGCTTTCGAACTGCTAGGTTGGCAAGAGCTGAGACAGAGACGGGCACTCATTCCATCATGCAGTACTCAGGTTTTGAACTGCTGACCTTCCGCCTCCCAGTTAGCATCTTAACCACTTGAGCCACTGCAGTGCTACTGCAATCATAACAATTCTTGAAATCACAGATTTCTAGATTCCTTAGTTTTATTGAGTGACTAACCTTGCCAGTGCAGGGAAACTATAGCCAAAGCATTCCTGATAAAACAGCTACCCCACCTCTGTTTAGAAATCTCCAATAAATGAGAGTCCAGCAGCTTTCATGATAGCCAGTTTTTGATTGAAAAATGCTTACCATGAGGAAATTCTTCCCATTGGCCCAAATCCAGTTGTTTGTTGTGCTTAATCACACTACATCTGCTCCCTGAATCAGTAGGGACTTTGGTGAGTCGAGTCCTTGATAAATTTCTTTAGTTCATGAGCTCTGGTGGTGCAGTGGTTAAACTGCTGTCATGCAACCAAAAGGTTGTGAGTTTGATCCTGATCAGGAATCAAGATTGACTCAGGTTTTCATCCTTCTGAGTTTGGAACCCAGCATGTTGAGGTCAAAATGCTAATTAACTTGTGAACCTCCTAGAGAATGCACTAAGCACTATGGGGCCGTATGCAGTGATGGGCATAAAAAAATGTTACTACCACACTGTGTCCAGGGCTATCTCTGTGAGTGTGGCCAAATCTGTGGGTGGGACCAAATCAGTGGGCATGTGACTTGCTGGAGGTGGCCATGTGATCTAGTCATGCCTGTTACATGGCCATGAAAATGTTTGCAAATACAAAAAGCACTGGCTCTTTGTCTGTAAATGGAGATGAGCACTGCACCCTAGAGTTGGATACAACTGGCTTATGAGCAAGGGAGATATTCACCTTTACTAACCACAGCAAATTTGAATACCAGACAGGGATCTTCTGTTATTAGGTAACAGTCACCTTTGCTCGAAAGCCAGTTGTATCCAACTTTAGGGTTCAGTACTCATCCCTGTTTATAGCCAAAGGGCCAGTAGACTTCATCCACAGAAGCTCACATTAAAATACAGCAGTTATTCTTTAATGTGCAACAACATTTTTGTCTTGTTGTTTTGTATACTCTGTGATATGCTTGCACAGAATAAAACTTTTTAAAAGGTAGCATGTGTTTCAAGCATATCAGAGTAAACAAACCCACATCTGCTCCCATGATGATGCCCCAAGGGGAGTGCACGGTGGAGATAGGGGCACCCAGGGAAGCCTTACATGGCTCCTCCTCCTCCCTGCCACTGGCAGCTCTTCCTCCTCCTCTTCCTCTTGACTCCTGGTTATGCCAGGAGTGCAGGGATAGGAGGAGGAGGAGTTTGGTGGGGCAGGGGCAGGGAGAATATGTGGCCAGCCAGTTTTTCTACCAGTACAGGTGATCCAGCGCGAAACGGCTGATGCCCACCACTGGCAGTATATGTGTGATTACTTTTGCTTTGCAATTCAATGGGCCTACTCACACTGCAACCTACTTTAGTGTAGTAGGTTACAGTGAAAGCAATCCTCTTTGAATCAATGGAATTTATGGCAGTGTAGACTTACCAAATCTCACTGATTCAATGGGCCTATTCTAATGCAACTTTCTATGCTGATCAGCAGGATTTCAGGCAATGTCTAATCAAAATCTCCTTAAAAGTAAATTGAATCAGTTTATATGGATCCTACCATCTGAAACAGAGTACACTAGCTCAGTTTTATATGTGACAGCTCTTTCCAGTTGTATACAATCCACTCCCCCATGCATTTCTACTATTCTATAAAAGTTTCATAAATGCTCATAATTAGTCTAAGAACCAAACCAAGTCCCTATAGAAAATGTATCACAGACATTGTTGGGTAATATCCCTTCTCTACAAAATGGCAGCAAATGCAATAATCCCAGCCTATCATATATGGCAGGAATTCTCAGTCTACGGCCCATGGGCCAGATGTAGCCCATGACACCATTTCATGTGCCCCCCCCCCACTGCCTCCACCACACCAGGAAGTACCATGTGGTGGAAGAAGAGCAAAATGGCCATCCGGCTCCTGAAGTTGTCTGACGGAGCGTGACCCAGCCCCTGGTTTTAAAAGGTTGTGAACTCCTGATCTATGAGATGACCCATCATGTCACTAATGTTCCAGAAAATCCTTGCAATTTTTTTAAAAAAAGAACAAATAAAAAAGAGAGTCCTGGAGAGAGAGAGGAAAATATAATAAACTTTTTGGTGAAGCTTCCCAAGTCCTCATGGGACTTCCTTTGCTTTTTATTAAGAAAAGATCCATGTAGCATGTCAAAAAATGTCCCATAGCAAAGAATAAATGGCTTGCAGATTTCTGATGCTGATTGCACACAAGTTCCTCCGATGCTTTTGTTGTGCATAATAAGCACCACAACACAATACATCTCCCCCCACACCCCTCCCTGCAGTTTAACATTTTTGACAAGTATTAAAGTATTTGGACTTGTTTTTGACAGTCCTTCATTCATCTTCCACCCCTCAGGGATGGCACTTCTATGCTTCATAGTCTAAAGCAAATAACACTTGTTCGTGGCAGTGCTAACTGGTCACAGAGGTTTGCCTTGAATCCTAAGGAAGCTTCCTACTGGGGTGTGATTCCTCTGGGTGGCTGTCAAAGAGAATGGCCAAATCTGTCCACTTAGTGGACAATGCAGAAAACTCTGCCAGGAGGAGCCTCAGAGGACCAGCAGTCCTTCACATTTAGCAAAACCTACCCCAGAGTTCCCAACTTCTAAGTCACCAATAGATATAGGTCCACAGAGGTAGACCAAAGGAATGGAAGGGTCAGGCACCTTTCCTGAGGAGGGGGAAGGTAGGGAGGTCACTTCCATTGCCACCTGGGCTCAGGGCAAACTTGACAATATTTTGGTGTGAAGGACTGGACTGGAAGGCTGGGAGGATTAGTGCTGTAAACCTAGACCTCATGTTTGCAAGGGGTAATGAAGGGAACGGGCCCTTTTTATGGTTTGTTTCCATGTGTCTGTTAGCTTTGTTATCAATACATTTGGTTGACGAGCACACCATTCCTGGACTTTGTACCGGAGATGATGGAGGACAGTAGGCAGGTTCACAAAGTCTTAGCCTTGATTTCATTCTCTTTTCCATATCTCATCCAAGTTCACATCCTGGTCATGGTTCGTGTCAGATTATGAAACTTGCTCTTTATAGGGAATGTATGTGCATTTTTTTGTATACATTTCCGTTCATTTCCTTCATAATTTGTCTAATGCACATATGTATGCATTATAGCTATTCTCATTTTAAAATCATGGTTATATGATTCTCACAACTTTTCAAGATACTCCAGGCACCCACAAATAGCCGGAGGGGAGAGAGAAATCTCTTCTTGATTTAGAAAAATGTATTAATTTTTTTTTGTGCTGTGTTGTTTTGCTGATTTGAGGCCGCCCTGAGTCGCCATGGTGAGTGGGCAGCAATATAAATCTAAATAAATAAATAAATAAATAAATAATAAAACTGTAGGCTGCATAAAATTATTATTATTATTTCATGCATATGATATATCCTAAAAAAATTGTACTTGTAGACTGATGAACTACTCATCTAACAATTACCTTCACTTCTCAGTGCCTGGTCTTTGTCATTGTTGGCGGCTGCTACTCATATCCGAGTATATATTGTGGTCAGTGGTGGGTTGTGAAATTTTTTACTACCCCACTATTATGTCAACACAGTTTGGGCAGAGCTAACATCATGACATCATGATGTTGTGGGTGGGGCCTAATAATAATAATAATAATAATAATAATAATAATAATAATAATAATAATAATAATAATAATAATAATAATAATAATAATAATAATAATAATAATAATAATAATAATAATAAGCACACATACACACACCCCTCAACCCACCCACCCACCCACCCACAACACAAACCCATAAGTAAATAAATAAATAAAATTACATTAAAATACACCCTCCCACCCCAAACACAAACCCATCACTTACCTGTTAGTATAAGTGTCTGTGCAGCATATGTTGCAGGATGGATATGGTCATCATACGAGTTCTCTAGGATAATATGCTTTAATGTAAATGTAAAACAGCTGTACCTCCTTAAGGGCTCTCCAATTGGAACAGCAATTGGAACAGCACAGGTGTAGCTTATGGATGAGGTAACTCCAAGACTTTGCTTAAAAACCCCAAGCCAGGCCGCCAGGCCTTTTTAGGAACTGTGGTAGTACGTCAATATAGGTAAAGGTATTAAATACACATTAAAATACAGACAGACACACCACATCCAAAGGTGAGTCACTTACCCTGGGGAGCAGGCTATAGGGAGCTTCAGGCTAGCAGCTTATCTTCTTCCTCCCTGCTTGGGAGGACAGCAAGGAGACCATTCATACACACCAAGCACTGTAGGTGTGCATGCACACCAAGTGCTTGACACGCATGTGCAGTGGAGAAACCAGTGAAAAGGTAAGCCCCGAAGGTGGTTCCCCCCTAAAGCTGCTACCGGTTCTCCGGGACACTGGGGAAAGTTACTACCGTTTCTGGCGAACTGGTGCAAACCTGTTGAATCCCATCACTGATTCTGGTGGATCACAGCTTGCCATGAAGTGACCCACACACTGTGATCACGGAGCCATCTCCTGTAGTACGTATGAATGAGACATGCGGGATTTAACACTGGGACTGCAGTAGACTGGTGCAGCCTTGAGGATATTAATAAGGTGTACCTTAATAGCCAGTTCATCTGGTATGACCTCTTCCACCTCCATGACCATTAGGAACCAGGATAGTGAAGTGGTTCCTCCTCCTCTCATTTTGCTATTGAGCCCAATATGATGGCTTCCAGTGGCATTTCCTCCACTGATGGGGACCATCACCCCACTTAAAGTGGCTCATCCACCCATAGCCATTGGCCTCTTAAGGGAGTCAGGTTATTTACTGCCACCCAACCCTCATTCTTGAGTCACTGGCTGTACGGTCTACTCCAGACTTATAAGTGCCTGTTAACAACCACTATTAAAAGACCAGTGTCATGCTTCTAATGTTCTCATTTCTTTTACACTTACACTTCACATTTTCCAACCCACCCAACCCCTGGTATATGTATAAATGTCTACCCACTGAGAAATTGATTAAATTGAGTCTGTCATACATTGAGTACATCATGGCAAGAGTTGTTGGGAAAGAGTTGTTGAAAAGATTTGTTGGAAAATACTTTGTTGCTGTTGTTGTTGTTGATGATGATGATGATGTTCTCGTTCTCGTTCTTGTTCTCGTTCTCATTCTTGTTGTTCAGTTCCACAGTTGAGTCCAAAAAGACAATAATGCTAAAAAAAAGTTGAAATCAGTAGAATAAAAAAGGAAGAGCCAACATGAGATGGATCATCTTCATAAAGGAAGGCATAAGTTTGAGTTTACAACAGCTGAGCAGGACTGGGAGCTACTGGTGTGAATGTGGAGAGATATAGAATTCAGATAATTTACTGGCTTTCTAGTTACTACCAGAAACATGTACTGATGAGGACTTATGTTTGGCAAACAACAAACCCAAGACGGTGGCTTCATTTTGGCAGTTTAAAGTTTGACCTGAACACAAAAGAAGAAGACTTTGGAGGCAACTTGACAGGCATATAAACCCAACCCTGAGACTGTTCTCTGTGAAGTCTGAAAGAACAGAGCTGGAGTTTGCAGAAGGTTTTGCTGAATGAAATGTGTTATTTTTAAAGGTGCTACAGACATCTGTTGTTTTGAAAGTGACAAGATGGTTATGGGGAGATCAAAAAGGAAGAATGAGGCAGAGAGCACAGAAAAAGACACTCTTTTTGTTATATCAGCCAGAACTGAGGTAACAAGATAGTATCAGAAGAACAAAGATAAAGAAAAAAACAAAGGTTTTGGAGGGTGAACATTTGAAAAAAAGGATATCACCAAGAAACTTCCCTATCCTCTTAAACAGGTGCAGCAAATGATGGCCTGGGGCCCGGATCCGGCCCCTGACACCATTTCACCCAGCCCACATATCCCTCGTTGGTCCTGGAACTATGGGCACATTTTACTTCCGCTTCCAGGAGCAACGAGGGCTTCATGGGCCAGATGAATTGGTGTCGGGGGCTGGATCCCTGAACTACGTGACCGGCCCATGGCCCAAAAAGTTTGGGCACCCCTGGTCTTAAACAATGTTCATAGCCACAATGTACTGCAAGCGTTTAGACAGGCCCTCATTCTCTTAAAGCTCCTTAGTAGTGCAAGTAATACGTAAAGTAAGTAAATAAGTAAAGAGATGTAAAAACCCAAAGACTGTGCTAATTGGTCCATTATGATAATACAGTCATTGCAGTTGATCAGGAAGGTCACCTTGTTACTATGGGAACCATGTTTTTAAAACCTCTGAATTACTAACTGGAGCTTGTAAATCAGATGAACTTGTAAAAAGGACTTCACTGCTAATTTTTCCTCTTTCTTGGTTTAGAATATTATTCAAAGGAAAGACATCAATATTTATAATTTCTTAGCCTACTCAGTAATGCATAGGAAACTAATTAATCTATTAGCAGCAATATCCAGGTTCTGCCTATAAAAGGAGTGATTCTCACTTTTCTTATTAGCATTTCCCCCTTTTACATGCAAATCAAATTGAGGTATGTTTATATCCAGGTATAACAGTTTATTGCATCAAGAGTTGTGAATTATGATTTCCATCTTGGAATTCACAATTGTTACGCTACTCAGAATATTTTTAGGTAATGGAAGAGGAGGATATATAAAAGAATTAAGCCCTGAACTGTGAGTAAAAAAAGTTTGTTTCCTTTAACCAAGAAACATCTGGAACAATCATTTTTGCTTCTGCAAAGGATTGTGTGAGACTGACTAGATCTCTACACACTGTTTTTACTTACACTATGATGAGGAAATTGAACTTCAGCCAGACATCCTAGAGATTGAAGTCAGAAAGGCCCTAAAAAGTACTGCAAACAACAAAGCCAGTGGAGATGATGGTATTCAAGTTGAACTTTTCAAAGCCCTAAAAGATGATGGAATCAAATTATTGCATTCTATATGCCAGCAGATTTGGAAAACACAACAATGGCCACAGGATTGGAAAAGATCAGTATACGTTCCAGTCCCCAAAAAGGGAAATGCCAAATAATGTTCAAATTATCGAACAATTGCGCTCATCCCACACGGTAGCAAGGTGATGCTCAAGATAATACAAGATAGACTGCAGCAGCATGTGGAGAGATAATTACCAGAGGTGCAGGCGGGGTTCAGAAGAGGCAGGGGGACTAGAGACCACATTGCCAACATACGTTGGATCATGGAAAAAACAAAGAAATATCAGAAACAAGTCTACTTCTGTTTCATTGACTACACCAAGGCCTTTGACTGTGTGGACCACAACAAAATGTGGCAAGTAATTAAAGAGATGGGAATACCAAAACACCTTATATGCCTCATGAGAAACCTGAACATGAATTAAGAAGCAACAGTTAGGACAGACTACGGAATGACAGAGTGGTTTCGAATAGGAAAAGGAGTAAGACAAGGCTGCATTTTGTCACCCTGCGTATTCAACTTATACACAGAGCACATAATGTGCAATGCAGGGATGGAGGAATCACAATTTGGGATCAAAATTGCTGGGAGAAACATCAACAATTTGAGATATGGAGATGATACCACCCTAATGGCAGAAAGTGAGGAAGACTTTAAAAAGCTCCTGATTAGGTTGAAAGAAGAAAGTGCAAACGCTGGCTTGAGTCTCAATATAAAGAAAACCAAGATAACGGCAACAGGCCCTATCAGGCCCTGGAAAATAGATGGAAAGTAGAAGCAGTGACAAATTTTACTTCCTTAGGATTAAAGCTCACTGCAGATGGTGATTGCAGCCATGAAATAAAAAGGCGACTGATTCTTGGGAGGCAAGTGATGAGAAACCTGGAGAACATAGTGAAAAGTAGAGACGTCACATTGCAAACAAAAATTCGTCTAGTCAAAGCAATGGTATTCCCGGTGGCAATGATGGTTGTGAGAGCTGGACCATTAAGAAAGCTGAGCGCAGAAGAATAGATGTCTTTGAGATGTGGTGTTGGAGGAGAGTTTTGAGAGTCCCCTGGACAGCGAGGAGAACAAATAGGTCAATCTTAGAAGAAATTAACCCTGACTGCTCCTTAGAAGGTCAAATAGTAAAGATGAAGCTAAAGTACTTTGGACATCAAATGAGAAGAGAGGATTCACTTGAGAAAGCCTTGATGCTGGGAAGGGTGGAGGGCAAAAGAAGAAGGGGGTGGCCAAAAATGAGATGGCTAGATGGTATTGTAGACACAATGGGCACAAAGCTGAATGAGTTGAGGAGGATGGTGGAGGACAGAAGTGCCCAGCGGACAGTGGTCCATGGGGTTGCAAAGGGTCGGAATCGACTGCTCGACTGAACAACAATAACAACAACAAATTGGAAATAACCAAATACTAAATCCCTCCTACAGATTATAGATTTTGTTACATTTTTTTTGCCCAGCATGGTGATGGTGTTTGCAGACAAAAACTACTAAGAAAATAAAGAATTGGCAGCCATAATACAAATATTAATACCTAGGGATTAAAAGTTAAGATCAAAAGTTTTCAAAGGAGACTATTTAAAGTTCTGGATCTAGAGATGTGAATCAGGCTGCAGTTAGATGACTAAAAAGAACAGATTTTGAAACATGTATTATTTTCAAATTGATTTATGGTCACATGGAATATGAATCATTCTCACCTCCATTGATGAAGTCTTGTATATCACTCTTTTTTGTAGCTGTATAGTTATCATATGCATCTTGTTGCTTGGTAAATAAATTGTTAACTCTACTAAGGGGAAATATAAATCAATTCACCTGGGCACACAAATAAAATTGATACAACGTAATGCAACACTAACATTGGATTAAAATACACAACCCTCTAAATATTGTTTCAGATAACCCATATTAGAGGCATATAATGCGAGATTGCATGTGCATTATGCAAAAATGTATATTTGAATCAATTTCACCAGCATCAACTTTGAATCAAATATACTACTTTTAAAGCATGTAACCACAGCCTCTTGTCTTAGTGGTTAAGATTCTGAATTTAATGACTGGAAGCTTGGCAGGTCAGCAGTCTGAGCCCCAAGTACTGCATGAGGAGTGAGCTCCTATCTCTGTCCCAGCTCCTGCCAACCTAGCAGTTTGAAAGCAAGAAATTGCAAGTAGATACATAGGCACCACTTCAGTCAGAAGGTAAACAGCATTCCATGCCTGCCAAATGCAGATGGTGCTGGCTCTTTGGCTGTATACAGAGATGAGCACTGAACCCTACAGATACAAATGGCTTTCGAGCAAGGGTGGCTTAAAGTCAATTGTACTTTCTCCAAATTTACAATTTTAAATCTTAAGTTCTTTCCATTTCATTCACAAAGAGATTTGTGAATCTGGATGTTCTTTAGCAAGCAAATGGAAGTAAATTTTCACTCATCAGAAAAAAGACAATGACAAAGTTGTTTACTTGCTTGGAAGTGCAATACACTTTCAAACACAACAATTTACTTAGTCCAATGCAGGAAGAAAAGTTTGAGATTAACTTATTTAAATGTCATAAACCGTTAGAAATGTGTGAGCTGCCTATGTTTAACCCAATAACTTGTTTGAAAAGCCAACCCAATGCCTCTAGGAAGCTCAGAAGCAGAGACAAATGGAAGCAACCATACTTCTTTGCTCATGCTAAGCAGCTACAAATCAAACATTCAATTACAAATGTAAAAGATTCATTTAGCTTATTTAGCCTTCAAGCATGAGCGCATTGAATCCTTCTACCTTAAATGGAGGAGCCACTATCACCATCTCTTGTAGCAAAGAATACAATGAATGTTAAGTACAGTAAAACACCGGATAACGCTAAAACTTGGTTCCACAAGTCTTGGTGTTATCCGATTTTTAGTCTTATCCGATCCATGTTAAAATCCTATGGGATGGATCGGATAACATTAAAGCTCCATAGAGATACATTGTAACCGCACAGGCTTTAGTGGTTGTTATCCGATCCATTCCATAGGACCTTAACATTATTCGATCCAATTCTCCTCCACAGGTTACTTAACGTTATCCGATCCAATCATTATCCAGTGTTTTACTGTATGTGCTTTTATGCTTTCTGTTATCTCCTGTGAACCCACTGCTTGTACACTACCCCAATGGGTAAAAGAAAAAGAATGGAAGGAGTGCCAGATGATGTCACAAAAATTGAGGGGGGGAAGTAGATTATACAAGCTAGTCCATGGCACAGACAAGTGTATGAGCCACAATATCTTGTCCCCTGCTTGAAGAATCTGATTTCAGTCCAAGATCAATGCCTTTGTCTCATCCACACATCCTGGATTATCTGTGCTTTCCAGAATCCCCACATTGTGTTCAGCTTTTAAATCCTACATGTTGCTCAAACATATGGCCTCCAACAACTAAATTATCCAGTCTGTGTGCAAGAAATGTTTGAATTTCCAAAGCATTCAAGATAATCTCTTAAACAAAGGATGGAAGTCTTCATGGGTTGCATAATTATTCTAGCTGGCAAAGAAAGCAAGGCATCTGCTGGTGCTTTAAATAGAGTATTTACATTGACTAGAGCAATGATGGCAAATCTTTTAGAGAGCGAGTGCCCAAACTGCAACCCAAAACCCACTTATTGCAAAGTGCCAACACAGCAACAGGGGAGGAAGGAAACACTCCCATTGGGCTGCTGGACAGGGGGGCAGGGCAAACTCTGTGCTGGGGTGAACAACATTTATTTATTTATTTGTTTATTTCCCCCAAGATTGAATAATCTGTGCAAATAACCATCCTAAACAAAAATGGCTGCTGTCTTATTTAAGAATTTGAAGCACTGGATAGTTTGGCGGCTTCTTTTTTATTCATAATCAGCCAGCATCTTCTGTAATTGCTCTATATTCTTTGCTTCTCAGAGAGAAAGTACACTAGGGACATTGTGCATGCATTACAAAGACCTTCAGAGAGGAGATGCCATGACAGAGTAAATTAAACAGAATGAGAAAAATTAGCAAACATGTCTTCCATTCGTAACTTAAACTCGGGGTGAATGGGTTGAAACCATGTGTACAGGGTAGTGACTCTGGGGTAGCTTTGTGAGAAGGAAATGCCCCAGGAACCACAGGTAGCCTACCCATGCTGAATAAGCAAAAAAGGGGGGAATTAACACTCAAAGGCCCAGTGGTCATATGTAGGTAGATGAAATTCCTGGAGTATGAGAAGATCAGTTGATCAGTTGTGTAAATGTTAAAATGTAATGGTGCCTGGATGCTATTCTGTGGAAGAATGTTCCTTTGATTTCTCCAGTGACTGTGCCTCCCTTGAAATTCAGCAAAGAATGGGTTGTGAAGTAGAATGGCAACCATTTCTATTAATCCATGATCTTTAGTAAGAAGATAGAACATTTTGAGCATCAGTTAATGGTAGATAGTGTCATATGCCACTGTAAGATCAACAAATGCTGCTCCAGTTATTTTATGTGTTTCAAAATGATCATCTCTTCTCAGTTAGATTTAAGATTTGAGCCATGCAGCTCTTGCCAGGCCTAAAGCCTGCCTGATCTGGAATTAGAAAAGGTTCAGTTTTAGGTGTTAGATTAGACAATGTAATAACATTCATTCAGACGCTTTGTATAGATGGCATAATAAGGAGGTTGAACTGCAGCTTTTGGGATGGTTCTTTCCTGGGTTTTAGTATAGGAATTACTTTTGGCTTCAACCATTTTGAAGGATGTATTTGTTCAGAAGTTATCAAAGAGCTGAATAAGCTATTCCTTTGTGTTTTGCCCAAAATATTTAATTTCATCAATCCAGATAGCTAGGACCTCTGGCTTTGCCATTTCTTTATTTCCTTACGACTTCCTTTGGTTCTGGCAATATAAAGGCAATTGTAAATTCATGAGATTTGCTCTGAAATTCCACTTGACATCTTACTTATATTATGTATTGTTCAGTGCTCCCTGGCAGGAGCAATTGGTATGCTAGGTTTAGGGTTATGTTTTCTATACATATCAGAGAATAAACAAAACAAAAATGCTGTGGCACTTTAAAGATTAACTGTTATATTTCAATGTGAGCTTTCATGGATGAAGCGAGAGCTTTCAGTCTGATGAAGTAAGAGATTTCAGTCTGATGAAGTGGACTTGACCCCCGAAAACTAACATTGAAATCTAACAGTCTTTAAAGTGCCACAGCATTTTTGTTTTGTTTATTCTCTGATATGCCTGAAACTCAGACTAACATGGCTACTATTCCAAATTTTCTATATAGCGTCTTTTAGTTTGAATTGTTCAGACTAGGAAGTCAAACTGAAAAGAGAGGATCTAGATAAATTAGAGGAAATAGGACTGAAGACTATAAAGGAGTTGATAGAAAAATGTAAAAACAGGGAAAGAAGAGAAGAAAGGTATAAAGGATGCCACTTGAATTGGTTTCAAAAATTGCAGATGGAGAAATGGAGGGAGGATTGGATCCAGAAACAGAGAAAATATGGGGAAAGGACAAAGTTGGAAGAGCTTATTTATGAATTATATCAGAAGATAATGCCATTTAAAGGTATAGTTAGTAAGATCTATACAATTTTAATGGAACAGGGAACTGCCCAGAAATCGCTGAAGGGGGAGGGGGGATGGAAAATGGATTTGAAAACTTGAATTTCGGAGATAGAATGGAACCAAATATGGAGTCAAAGAATTATGAAAAATATGTCAGTGAGAATTAAAGAACATTGCTATAAGGTAATTTGGAGATGGTATGTTACCCCAATTCAAATAAGTCACTATGATTCCTGGTACAAAGGAGCCTGTTGGATATGTAATGAATATCCACTGGAATAAACAGCTAATGTTTTGACATTCTCTTTTATACTTTTATGATATATATTGTCTTTGATTATATCATGATTTATGTATTGTCGATATTTGTTACTGTATTAATTGCACAATATGTTGGAGAGAGGAGGAGTATGGGGTGAAAGTCTTTTATTTAATGGTTATGTTATTTAAGTACTATGTGTGTGTTTTATGTAAATTGCATTCTTTTACTGATGTATATTGTGTTGAGGATATGCTGTAATGTATTTTCATTTTTATTTATTTTGGATTTATTAATTGTAAGGTTAGATTTATCGTCTGTATTGTGTTGCATTACATATTTATGTTATGTTGTTGCGCTTATATTTGAGATTGTAAGATTGTATTGTATGTTACTTATGTTGTTAGCCGTTCTGAGTCGCTTCGGCGAATAGAGCGGCATACAAATCCAAATCCAAATCCAAATATCCTGGGACATTTTTCCATGTATGGTGCAAATGCAAAGAGGTGAAACAAACATGGATGCAGGTTTTTGAGGAAGTAATTCACTAGCACTTAGAATACAACTGTGCTGTAGGATTGCTTTGTTAAATGAACTGGGAGGGTTAAACCTTCAAAAACATAGAAAATATATCATTATTATAATGATGACAGCTGCAAGAATTTTAATTGCTAGAAATTGGAAAATGTATAGCCATTTAGGTTTGGAGGAATGGTATAAGGAGATTTGGAATATGGCAATAAATTAACATGTGAGCTGAAATTGAAAAAAAGGTATTACCAAGAAAAGTGAGTTTGTGGATATTTGGGGATAATTTATTGAGCATTCCTTGGGAAAAACCAAAGGTGTTAAACCTAGATAATGAATTAATGTATATTGATTGATTAGTCTTACGACCTTATCAATAACATAGCAGAAGAATTAAATCTGTGCAATACAACGGAGTGCAATGAAATACAATACAAATACGATAAAATACAATACAAATACAATATGTACATACCTGAGCTACTTTTAAAAGGAATGTAAACTGGAGAAGGTGCCTTAATACAATTAATACATGCATATCCATAGTCAGATAAGTGAATCTCCCTTGCAGGATGAATATATGTTATTTTGGAGGTATGGAAAAAGATTTGTGAAATATATTACTGAATTAGATAAGAATTGATGTCCCTGGGTGATGGGTTTACATGATATTGTATGTAAATGTTATATGTATATGTTTTTTTAAATTATTTGTATGTCTTTATGTTTTTTTAAAAATTAAAATAAAAAAATTAATTAATTGTTGTTAAGTCTTTTTAGTAGTCTCCAAGCTTTCTGCCTGTTCTATTGCCTTGGCAAGCTCTGTTTATAATGTCTACTCAAGGACCTCTTTTGTTTTTTCTAGACTTGAGATCCAATGTTCCTAGATTTCATCATATGTCCACTAGAAATATTTTCTTCAAAATGTGAAATATATTCTAAGTATTGGGTGTGTGTTTCGGCAGTGTTTGGGCTAAAGTTGGACTGGGAACCTCTTAGAATGGAGGCACAAGAACATTCTAAAAACAGAAGCTAGAAATTGAGGGCATACTGGGTCAAGCATTTTTGTAATATTTTCCCAGTTGCCTTTTCTAAAATTGTTCTTCCCATGCAATGACATTGATTGAGGTTGGATGGCTGAGTAGATCCAGCACAGAGTAGATCTGTGCTGAGTGTTTGGGATTTGGTCACCTATGTTCCTAATGAACTGTTGAGCTATAGGCTGACAAACAAAAATTTGATCTGGATTGTATCCTCTTTCCACCACATGCCACCATTAAGTAAACTGAATACTTTAGTATCACATATTGGCAGCGGCGGCAGCAACTCATATCCCAGAATACATTTTTTCCTGAAGCAGAAAAATTGCTGTTGGCATGAATTTGTTTGCCATGAAGTGACCTATGACAGATAGGTTTCGGCCTGACCCTTGCCTTGGTATCTCCCCGTTCCTTTCTGAGCTTCCTATTACTGGCCTGCTCTGTGTGGAATCCAAGACTCTGAGTTCAGGTCACCTAAATGTTGTCCTGCAAAGATCTGCAGCAACTTGGGGCTTACCCAGTGATGGGATGTCAAAAATTCTACAACCACGCCATGACGTCATGGACGTCATGGGCGTGGCCAATGTCATGACGTCATGACGTCATGGGCGGAGCCAACGTCATGACGTCATGACGTTGTGGGCAAGGCCAAAAATAAAAATAATAATAAAAAAAATAAACATGCACACAGACCCGTAAATAACTTAAAGAAATAAAATAAATAAATAAATAAAATAAAAATTAAATAAAAGTACACCCACCCACCCAAAACACCATAAACCACCCACCCACCCACCCCAAACACAAAACCCTCACTTACCCTTCTTGGGGCCGACGACCCCCATGGCCCGGGGCCACACGTTGCCCGTTGATCGGCTCCCATCCCTTTCGGGGGCGAACAGGTCCTGCCGCCGCCGCGGGACTCGCACGGAAGAGGTGGAGATGCGGTTTTCTCTTTCTCTCCCCCCCGGGGGGGTTTCCCTTGCCCGTTGATCGGCTCCCATCCCGTCTTCTTCGTTGCCGCCGCCGCTGCTGGAACCGGAGGAGGAGGAGGCGCGCTCCGCTGGCCTGGGGCGACGGCGGCAACGGCGGCGATGGCGATGGCGGGAGGCGGCAGCAGCGGCGACAGTAGCAGCAGGCAGTGGCTCCGGGTCCGGTTTTTTAAAAATTGGAGCCCGGCGGCGATGGGGACGGCAACGGCAGCAGCGATGGCAGGAGGTGGCAGTGGTGATGAAGCACCAGGCAGCAGCAAACGGCGGCAAGCGGCTCCTCAGGAGGCTCCAGTCAGGGGCGGCCGGATCCAATTATTTTTAAATCGGAGAAAAAAATGGCTCCAATTTAGTGCGCATGTGTCAGATTGAGTTTCTGCGCATGCGCACTAAATTGGAGCCATTTTTTTCTCCGATTTTTTTTTAAATTTTCCTCCCGGTGAGGCGTCCGATCCGGACGCCTCAAAAACGGTTTTACCCCCACGGAGAGCCCTCCGGAAATCCTTAAAACGGTTCTGTGGATCCGGTAAGAACCGGTGTCATCCCATCACTGGGCTTACCTGAATTGTACAGAGCCCATACAATAATGGGGATAATTTATATGTATGTGGTAGCATGTGGCTTATGGCTTAAGTCTTGTCTTGCCCCCTCTTCCAATAAGGTGTTCTGGTATTCCCATCTCTTTAATTACTTGCCACATTTTGTTGTGGTCCACACAGTCAAAGGCCTTAGTGTAGTCAATGAGCTTAATGCCTGGAAATTGAACAGGTAGCAGTTCAAGTCTAGTCATGCCTACCACATGACCACGGAAATGTTTGCAAACACAGACAGCCTTAGCTCTTTAATTGTAAATGGAGATGAACACTGACCCCTAGAGTCAGATATAACTTGCTTTTGGGCAAGGGAGACCTTGCATTGGGCGATGGACCTGGTGAGGGCATTGCCTGCGCAAGGGAGCTTTGAGGAGGCAGCACCCACAGCAAGCAACTATGTTCACCATGAGGCCAGCTAAAGGGGGTTTCCAGGGGCTTTTCACCATCTACAAGTCCCCTGGGGTGGGTGTATTGGAAGCAGGTGCAGTCCAGTGGTGGGATGTAACAGGTTCTCACCAGTTCACCAGAACCGGTAGTAACTTTCCCCAGTGTCCCGGAGAACCGGTAGCAGCTTTTTTGGGGAAACCACCTTCGGCGCTCTGGTTTAAAAGCTCTGGTTAATTTGTGTTTTGGGTGGGTGGGTGGGAGGGTGTATTTTAATGTATTTTTTATTTTATTTATTTATTTAATTAATTTATTTACGGGTTTGTGTTGTGTGTGGGTGGGTGGGTTGAGGGGTGAGTGTGTGCTTATTTTTATTTTATTTTTATTATTTTGTATTTTGTATTTTTTTCTTTGGTCCTGCCCACGACATCATGACATCATTATGTTAGCTCCACCCACAGCGTGATGACGTCACGGTGGGGTAGTAAAATTTTTGTCATCCCACCACTGGTGCAGGCCCATCTGCTTGATAAGAGTTGCAGAAGGAATTTGAGGCCTTTGCACAGAGCAAAGCTCCAGTCTAAGACAGTTTAAGAACCAAAGAAACTCCATCTTTAATAACTTGTGACTCAATCTATTACATGACCCATGCACTGTGATCATGGAGCCATCTCCTGTGGCACATATTAAATGAGGCATGCAGGATTTAACACCGGGACTGCAATGGACTGCCACAGCCTTGAAGATATTATCAAGGTGCACCTTCACAGCCAGGTCATCTAGCATGGCCTCTTCTGCCTCCATGACCATTGGGAATTAGAGTTCCTCCTCTGTTCATTTTGCGGTTGGGCCCAATATGATGGTTTCCAATGGTCTTTCCTCCACTGAGGGTGCCATCACCCCACCTAAAGGGGCTCATTGGCCCTTAGCCATTGGCCCCTTTAGGGAGTCAGGTTACTTACCACCAACACTCAGCATTTTGTTCCTGGTTGTACAGTCTATTCCATTACTATAGTGGGATGTCAGACCAGCCATTAGGATCATATATAAGACACATTGAAGGGGGTTCTGCCCATTATATAATTGCTTTTCCATTTATGCCATTGTATTCCTAGCCCCAAATGTTGTCACTATTTTATCATGTGTCTTAAATTTGTTTTCATTTGTTTTAAACAAGCAATGTTTTAAATATGTATTCTGATGCTAGGATTCTGATTTATTCTGTTTTTAACTAATACATGTTTTCTAGCTATGGCACATCATCTTCAATTTCTTCAAAGGGACAAACAAAACAAAACAAAAAGAATGGACAGGAAGGGGAGGGGTAATTTTCCACTCCTAGAGATCTTGAACAGCAGTGATGCTATTTTCAAATAAGTCATAATCCAACACACCTACTCAAATTTTATCTCTTAGGCATGTCTTTTTCCCCATTTACTGGTAGGAGACTTTCAGTGACATCTAGTTTACTTTCATCCCTCCTTCATTCATGTCCTTCTGTTTGTCTGTGCAGTGCATGAAGAATACTAAAGGAAACATTTGCATCCTTGAGCCCCCAGTGTTGTCGCCCCTGGGTCTAGGTCGGTGAGTCATCTTGAATCTCCTTCCAGATAACCTCCATCCTTGGTCCTGATGCTCCTCAGAACAGCCTTCTCAGCAACCACAGGCCAAACCCCATCACAGAGAGAACTGTCAGAGCTGAAAGCCAGGTTTCTGTCTTGAAGTCTTGACAATGAGAGATGGGATTTTTGCAGGTATTCAATTAGTCGCCAGGGGGAGCCCCTATTATTTCGTAAATGCAGAAGGAAAGCCCATACTGACAATTAAAGGGGAGCAAATCCTCCATCATGGGGTGAGAAGGAGTGCAGGAAGCCCGCTGTGTGCAGTGCCAAGACAGACATGCAAGGTAATTCTGGATTGTAGCAATTTGCTAGAAAGAGTGACACGAGGGTTGATATTAGTGTTCAGGGACTAAACTGCAGTAATTCTAAATCTAACTGCCACCATTCACCAGAGACATCTTCTGCATGCAGAAATATGAAGTTGCTTGCTGCAGACTGGCAGTTTTAACTCACATGTGCTCTTCCTGTAAGCAAAGACAAGCAGCCCCCAAAGGATCTGAGTTGCCGATGTGTGGAAACATCTTTCATGCACAGCTAATCGTTTGCATGCTTATCTGTCTCTCTGCCAATATGCCAGCAGTTTCTGCTTTCTGCTTGCTGCCCTTTGGATCACTGCCGTGTTTTTTGCTGCTTCCACATCTCGTCGCATAAGTGCAGGAATACGCTACCTGCAGTTCGCTTCCCATCCAGCCATCATACGCACAGGGTAGCAATGGTTAGTCATTATCACTCTGTTTAAACTAAGTTGCAAGGTTGTTATAAGCATAAAGTGGTAAGGAGGAAGCTTTTTAAATACATACCTGCCACATGACCATGGAAACATCTGCCAAAGCAGACAGCGCTGGCTCTTTGGCTATAAAACAGAGATCAGCACTGAACCCTAGAGTTGGATATGATTGGCTTTCAAACAAGGGTGACCTTTACCTTCAAAAGTCATCCTTGCTTGAAAGCCATTTGCTTTCGAGCTGCTTGGTTGCCAGTAGCTGGGACAGATGACGGGAACTCACTCCATTACGCAGCATTCGGGTCTCAAACTGCTGACCTTCCAGCCATCAAGCTCAGTGACTTAACCACTAAGCCACTCCAATGATGAATAATGGGATGTCTGCTCATGCATCAGTCCCTGGCAGACTTGGCCTGGACAACCCTTCAGATGCAAGAAATCTTCAAAACCAAGACTGGTCTCTAGCAGCTCTTCATATGGAAGAGTGCCTTACATCAAAGCGGATGTGTGGCCACATGAGTAGGAACTTTTATATGACTCCCTGTCATACCCCCTGCCATATGAGGATGCTGTCTATTAGCTTTTCCTGACAAGGTAAATCCTGTCTAAAGTAACATCCACTTTCTGACCAAGCTGTTATGTTATTTGCAGCAAGGGGGAGGGTGTCTATGTCCTCAAGGCCAGTCAAATTCCCCATCAGTGTTTGTGGATCCAGCCATAAAGTCTACTGTCCATGCAAGTTATTTGTTTATTTTAGCATCTTAAATCACAGGGGCTGCAGTGGCTCAGTGGTTAAGAAGTTCGCCTTGTTAGCTGAAAGGCTGGCAAGTTGACAGTTTGAGACCTGGGTACTGCATGACAGATTGCATGTACATCTGTGTCCCAGCTCTTGGGGACTTGAAAGGAGCCTCTTTCAGGTGTCCCCTGAGCAGAGTTTCTTCCACAAAAATCCTTTCAACCCAGAATAATTGGTGACACAAAATTATTATTATTAACTTAAATCACAAGGAGAGTCAGAAGCAATTATCAGGGTGTTCATGTTGTATGACAGTGGTGGTGAACCTTGGCACTCCAGATGTTCATTAATTTCAATTCCCAGAAGCACTGATCAGCAGAGTGTTGACTTGGGCTTCTGGTAATCAAAGTCCAAGAACACTTGGAGTGTCAAGGTTCACCATCACCATTGCATAGTGTCCTGAGAAGACAAGGACAGTCACAAATGAGAGGCTATTAATGAATTGTCTCCTGCCAACTGAGTTACATTTACAGACAGAGCTCCTGCCCTTTTGGAAGGGCCTAAAAACCTGGCTGGCAGGGCAGGTGTGGGGCTCCAGGAATGTGGGGTCCCATGTTGGGTGGCTGATCTGATGGGACAGCCACCCCTCCCTCACTCTTTTAAACTTTTAAAACCTTTTTAAACATTTTAACTTTTTAAATCTTTTAGATTTTTGTAAATTCATAGTTTAATTTTTTTAATTGATGTTTAAGTGATTTTGAACCTTAAGGTTTTAATTTCTGAATTTGTAGGGGGATTGTTTAATTGTTTTGCTTTATTGTGTATAGTCTTTCCCCCTTTTCTGTAAGCTGCCTAGAGTCACGTTCGCCTGATTGGGGCGGGATAATAAATCTAAATAAATAAATAAATAAAATTGACTGACAGTGCTTACTGAATTTGGACCTCTACCCGGCATCCAGATATTCCCTTCAGTTACCAAGAAATGTTGAGACACTGATGCTGATTTTGCTTGAATCTTCTTACCCTTTGTCTTTCTCCTGAGAAAACTTCATTGTCTAATAAGCTACTGGCATATGTGGCCTTGGCCCTTCTCCCCAAGGCTTTCACAAGGGTGCTGTCAGCTGCGCCAATGCGTTCTTCTTGCCCGCTGGCCCTATCTGGCTGCAAAATATCTTCTACCCATTCTGAGTGAAGCAGGTTACAGGTGCTTGCTGTATAGCTACACCTTGCAGCAAACTCCTGGGTTGGAAACAAGCCTTGCTGTATGGGAGCTTTCCCCAGATGAAGTAGCACTTCTGCAGACTGCATTAATGAGAGGAGACTTCCTATGGCCTGTCTGATATTAAGAAAGATCTGAAGGAGGCTGTGGTGGCTCAGTGGTTAAGAAGCTCACCTTGCTAGCTGGAAGGCTGGCTAGTCAACAGTTCAAGACCCAGGTACTGCATGATGAATTGAGTACCCATCTCTGTCCCAGCTCTTGGGGACATGAAAGGAGCCTCATTTGGGCATTCCCTGAGTGGAGTTTCTTCTACAAAAATCCTTTCAACCCAGAATAATTTCTGACATAAAATTATTATCTGAAGCAGGCAAAGCCTATCCTTGATGGGGGAGAGGGGGAGGAAAGCAAGCAAGCAAGCAAGCAAGCAAGCAAGCAAGCAAGCAAGCAAGAAAGAAAGAAAGAAAGAAAGAAAGAAAGAAAGAAAACTGCACATTGTGAATTCGATGACCAAGATGGGGAGAAAGATGATTCTAGGAGATGACTCATTTTAGCCACAGAAACTGCAAGTGGCAGTGAATGTAATTGCCTTTCAATTAATGGGTGAAGCTGAGATTGGATGATACATATTTTCTATGGCAGGAAGACAGGTCTACCATACCAATTCACATTAGGTACTAAAAAGGAGGCTCTCAGAAACACTTTGATCAGTTCTGAATATCTGAGAGAGCATATTTATGAGAAAATAAGGACATGCTCATGGTCTGTTAATCATTAGAAAGCTGACATACATCCATATCATTTAACATATCCCTGATGAAAATGTGTTTGGGCATGTACCAGAAAAACTCCATGAGAAAACTATTATGCCCCCATTAATGTATTGTGCATTCCACAAACAGGTCAATAATGAACTCTGTTTCTGCACCACAGAGTTAAAGCAGTCTGAAACTATTTCATATATCATGGCTCCATTCAAAGGATTCTTTAGCTTTGTAGTTTAGTAGGGGGGTGGAGGTGGGCTTCAAAATGCCTGTGTCTAGCACATTCCCCTGAACTATGGCACTATAAACTAAAAAGAGATGTCACTGCCCTACTTATTATCCCCTAAAGCTGAGAATAAACCCAGTATGGTGTAATGGATAGAATGGTGGGAAAGGAACCAGGAGAGCTGTGGTCAAATCCATACCTGGACAGGGAAACACAACAGGAGGTTGGAATTGGTAGCCTAAGGCTATGTCCCCTTGAAACACATAAAATAACCAAAGCAGCATTTGTTGATCTTAGAGTGGCATTCAACACTGTCTGCCATTGATTGCTGATCAGAAAGCTCTACTTCTTTACAAAAGACTAACAGAAATAGTCACTGTCCTACTTTAAAACTGAAGATTCTTGTTGAATTTCAAAGGAGGCACACCTGCCGGAGAAATCAAAGAATAGTCTCCCATAGGGTAGCATCCTGGCACCATTACTTTTTAACATTCTTGTAAATGATCAATTGAAGTTCCTCTGCTGCTGGAGTTTCAGCTATGCCAATGATCTTGCCTTGGCAATTCAAAGAAAAAAATGAGTTGTTTCCCCTTGAATTCAAGGAAAAACATGAATTGTACTGTCCACTGAGTATCAGCTAACCTCTTCCTTAGAAGATCTTTTCTTATATTATACAAGCAACTTAAAAAAAACTATCTAAAAACACAGATCTGTGCCTTCCACTTAAAGAACAATATATATGATGCATGATGGAATGAGCTCCTGTCTCTGTCCCAGCTTCTGCCAACCTAGCAGTTCGAGAGCAAGAAATTGCAAGTAGATAAATAGGGACCACTTTGGTGGGAAGATAAACAGCATTCTGTACACTCCAGTGTTGGCTATAAACAGTATTTGGCTATAAACAGAGATGAACACTGAAGCCTAGAGTTGGATATGACTGGCTTTCAGGCAAGGGAGACCTTTACCTTTGCCTTTTTACCAGAAGTGGGCTACTGCAGTAGCATTATATTGACCATTTGCTGGCTCTTCTTCTGTATAGGTAAAAGGTAAAAGTCTTTCTTGCTCGAAAACCAGTCGTATCCGACTATAGGGTTCAGTGCTCATCTCTGTTTCATAGCCAAAGAGCCAGCGCTGTAAGTGTTTACAGACGTTTCCATGGTCATGCGTCAGGCATGACTGTACAGGTGGAGGAGCCCAAATTGCATGCACACAAATGCTGCAGAGACAATTTCTCCACATTGGCAGAAATTTTGTCCTTCATCCAAGGAATCCAATTTCATGTGATTTGTTAGGACATTTTTCATTTGGGGGTATTGTACAAAGATTGCTGCCCAGTGGAATAGTACAACTTTAAGGCCCTCCATGTGTTCTGAACACAGGTGTACATAATAAAGCCTCAAACTGATGGCCAGACTGTGCATGCCTTGTCCACGTGCTGATGTAACAGCCCAGCTGTGGCTGATTAGAGAATCTGCCCAGCAACACTAGGGTATAACTGTGGCCCTCTGGGAAGGGTCTATGGAGGAGGCTATTATTCTGGAGGAGATTATCTGTGAGGAGGTTGCTATTCTGAAGGAGTCTATATACTGAGAAGAACTGAGACACTGAAGGAGGTGATGCTGTTGAGAGCTTTTCTTCAACTGAGAAGAAAGAACTGCTAAAGGATCACCAGGACTCTTTTGAGTGCTCCTGGAGTTGGAGCCAAGAGAGGAATCCAAGCTGTCTACCTACTGTGGGGCTTGGAGTGAGAGAGACTGTTGTATATAGTCCTGTGTATGTCTGTCTTCCCCTCACTGTAAGTAAAGCACACCTTTCCACTGAAGGCATATGTGTGTGTGTTATTGCACTAAGGCTTTCGCTGCGTAAGAGCTTAAAAGTGCTACTCTGCTATCGAGCCACACATATCGCTAGGGGAATCCCTGATATGATTATTCTTTGGTCCTCCTTCTTCATTTCACAGTCTAGTCACTGACT
Source organism: Furcifer pardalis (assembly GCA_030440675.1). Lineage (NCBI taxonomy): Eukaryota > Metazoa > Chordata > Lepidosauria > Squamata > Chamaeleonidae > Furcifer > Furcifer pardalis. Next base: position 97,364,343 of record CP126892.1, read on the forward strand.
TCTAGATGGTTCAGCCAGAATCTTGTTCTGCTGGGAGACACCCTTCGGCATTCATCCATTCTGTGAGATGTGTTGCTTTTGATCTTTGCTCCCTAGTTCAGGGTTTCTTAACCTTGGGCCCCGAGGTATTCTTGGACTTCAAGCCTCAGAAGAGTAAGTCAGTACACCTGCTGATCAAGACTTCTGGGAACAGAAGTCCAAGAACATGTGGGGGCCAAAGGCTGAGAAACTCTGGGCTAGCCCATTCTGGTTTAATGTTTGTTGCTCAAGAGGTGTGCAGTAACACTTTTATGAATTTTAGCTACTTTTGCCTGGGGGTTGGTGTCCATGAAGGGGATGTGTTTGACAAAAATAAGAAAGAATCTAGTTTTACCCTAAGGTCTACAAATATACTGCCACATAAGCATTTCTGGGCTACAGTCACTTTGAACCATTGGGGGGGGGGGAGAGAGAGACAATCAATAGGAAACAGGATCATTTGATAATCTCCTATACCATCTAAAAGCAGATGAAACCTTCAAAAAGATAGGCCCTGATGAACTGCAAAAGTGTAATCATGAGACTATTATGATTTTCTTTTAAAAGGCAAGAGGGAAACACAAAATTATCTGACTACCTTTCTCCATCCTTCTTTACTTAATGGCACTGAAGATAATTCTTTTCATAAAATCTGTGAGAAGAATGGCTTAAGTGAAAGAAATCCTTTATATCTGTCTCTGTTGTACATAAATACTGTTGTTGCAACAAGAAATTATGGTTAAGGGATGAGAGGGACATTTTCTAACATTACAAACTGAAATTACCGGAGCTTTCATTAAGCAACACTTGCCTCTCAATAAATGCCAAAGGGTGAAAACAAGCTATTAAATGTGACTATCAGCAAGGTTAGTATTAAGTGGAAATTGTTAGTTCCTTTATTTCTTATACAGTAGATGCAAATACAATATCTTCACTAAGCAACTGACAAGATTTCTATCTAGGGCCAGAAACTGTAGAGAATGTTTCTGTTCATCTGAGCACAGCTATTGTGACAATACAAAGCTTTGATTTGTGCCCCATATACTGCTTCTAGAGATACATTTGTTGTTCAGTTGCACAGTTGATTCCTTGATTCTGACCCTTTGTGACCCTATGGACCATTACCCACCAGGCACCTCTGTCCTCCATCATCTTCCTCAACCCACCCAGCTCTCTGCCCATTGTGTCTACAATGCCATCTAGCCATCTCATTTTTGGCTGCCCCCTTCTTCTTTTGCACTCCACCTTTCCCAGCATCAAGGCTTTCTCAAGTGAATCTCTTCTCATTTGATGCCCAAAGTACTTTAGTTTCATCTTTACTATTTGACCTTCTAAGGAGCAGTCAGGGGCGATTTCTTCTAAGATTGACCTATTTGTTCTCCTCACTGTCCAACACCACATTTCAAAAGTGTGCTCAGCTTTTCTTATGGTCCAGCTCTCACAACCATACAATACCACCGGGAATACCATTGCTTTGACTATGCAAATTTTTGTTTGCAAAGTGATGTCTCTATTTTTCACTATGTTACCCATGTTTCTCATAGCTTCTCTCTCAAGAATCAGTCACCTTTTTTATTTCATGGCTGCAATCACCATCTTAGTAAAAGTAAAGGTTTCCCGTGCTCAAAAGCCAGTCGTATCCGACTCTAGGGGTCAGTGCTCATCTCTGTTTCAAAGCCGAAGAGCCAGTGCTGTCTGCTTCTGCAGACATTTCCATGGTCATGTGGTAGGCATGACTAGACATGACACCGGAATGCACAGGATGCTGCTTACCTTCCCACCAAAGTGGTCCCTATTTATCTACTTGCAATTTCTTGCTTTCGAACTGCTAGGTTGGCAGGAGCTGGGACAAAGACAGGAGCTCATTCCATCCTGCAGTACTCGGGAATCGAACTGCTGACCTTCCACCTCCTAGGCAACGTCTTAGCCACTTGAGCCACTGCAGTGATCTTAGATCCAAAAAAAAAAATTCTGTCACTGCTTCTACTTCTTCCCCATCTATTTTCCATGGAGTGATAGGGCCTGTTGCCATTATCTTGGTTTTCTTGATGTTGAGCCTCAAGCCAGATTTTGCACTCTCTTCTTTCAACTTAAGCAGGAGCTTCTTTGGGTCTTCCTCACTTTCTGCCATTAGGGTGGTATCATCTGCGTATCTCAAATTGTTGATGTTTCTCCCAGCAATTTTGATTCATCCATCTCTGCATTGCACATTATCTGCTCTGTATATAAGTTGAATAAGCAGGATGACAAAATGCAACCTTGTCTTACTCCTTTTCCTATTCCAAACCACTCCGTCATTCCATATCCTGTCCTAACTGTTGCTTCTACAACTTTCCATCCTATAAGTGGTCCACAGCTTTCCTATTTAACATGACCAGCAACTGAAGAACATAAATTAGGATTCTTACATGCACATTTGGGAATCTATTTGTGAGGTAAATTCTCTCTTGTCTTGCACTCGAGGATAACAATAATACCAATTGTGCACTGTCAAGTCAATTCTAAGATATGGTGATCATTTCCAGGGTTTTCTAGTAGAGAATACACAGAAGTGGCTTGCCATTCCCTTCTTCTGGGGGCTCCTTGGGGCTGTGCAACTTGCCCAGGACTGTACTGCCTAGATCAGTGATTCCAAATGTGGGGCTTCAATTCACAGAAGCCTAAGTCAATTTCCCAAACACTGATCAGCCAATGTAAAAAAAAAAGCCTTACAACATCCACCCTGCTATGGAGCACTGTTACGGATATCCCAAGCCAAGCAGAGGAGACAAGGATAGAGATGGTGGCAGTGGAAGTAGCAGCTGGAGTGAGGTTGTGGACTGGATAAGTTGGTGCCACAGGCCAGATCCTGGCCATGGGCCATAGGTTGAGAACCCCTGCTCTACAGTGTAAGGTAGAAGAGGAGGTGATTAAGTAAATAAGTAAGTGACTTGGTTTGCACAAACATGGGTAGAGGGGAAGGGAGCAGCTTCCTCTCTCTATTATCACTTTCTCCACATCGAGAGCAACCACTTGTGGCACAGAAGTGAAGCTGCAAGAAGGTAAAGGTCGCTCTTAAGCCAGTTGTATCTGACTGTAGGGTTCAGTGCTCATCTCTAAAGCCAAAGAGCAAGCACTGTCTATGTCTGGAGACGTTTCTGTGGACATGTGGCAGGCATGACTAGACACCACGGAATGCTGTTTACCTTCCCACTGAAGTGGTACCTATTTATCTACCTATTTATCTACTTGCTATTTCTTGCTATCGAACTGCTAGGTTGGCAGGAGCTGGGACAAAGATGGGAGCTCATTCCGTCCTGCAGTTCTTGGGTCTCGAACTGTTGACCTGCCGACCTTCCAGTCATCAAGTTCAGCATCTTATCCACCGCAGCCAAAACTCTGCTCATGTTCTGAGTTTGATCACGGTGGGCTCAAGAATGACTCAGTCTTCCATTCTTCAAAGGTGAATAGCATAAGTACCCAGCTTGTTGTATTGGGACAAAATGCTAATTACCTTGTAAACCATCCAGAGACTTTTGGAAGCACTATGGGGTAATTTATAAGTGTAATTTCTAATTGCTCAAGAGTAAACATGCCTGATTACATATAGTTCTTCTTGGATGCCCAAAGTCTGCTAGGGTTCTCACTCATCTATAGCTTCTACATGTGATCAGGATTCTTCCCCTCTTCATTTCCCACATGGAGAAAGCAACAATGCAAGAGGAAGGGGCTGTTTGCTCCTCTCTAACTGTGTTGCCAAGATACCAGTAAGTAATGGCTGCATAGGGCTTCGGCCAGGTTTTGATCAAGGTAATGTAGCTTTTAATAAGGTTCAGTTTCCCTTTCTTGATGTAAATGCTGAAGGTAATTCTTGAATATCCTGAATATAATCATGGCACTTGCATTAAAAAGATTATTTTTAGTCACTTGGCTGTAGTGTCTCTGAGCTGAAGACCTGAGAGTTATTTTAGTGCTTCTTTTATGGGATGGCATTTGCTTCTTTAAAATCCACTTGACTTATTTTCTCCGGAGTCAGCAGATTTTTTAGTTCGCCGTTCAATATATTTCTATAAAGTGCACCAGTGGGGAAGTTGTTGGTACTCTACAAAGGTTCCAGAAAGCAATAAATTCATTATAATGGAAGGTGGCAACTCCTGCCTCCCCTTGCTATATATTCCAATGTAATGGAAGACACGCTGATTATCACATAATGTAAAGGCATTATGTTCAAAGTAGCTGCTAAGAGGAATCGCTGCTTCGGTATTTTTTTCCAAAAAATCATTCATGGTTAAAAAGGAAAGATCGTGTATGTAGAACTAACAGCTGAACAATGTTTCATTTCATTAATGTATTTTAACCTCTGAGGAACTAAGAATAAGCTCTTCCATTTTAAAATTCTCCCTATTCTTCCTGTTGCTGATTCCTCAGCTAGTCAAGATATTCTTAAAATCTTACTATTTGGCATTATTTTCTCTCTTGATTTGAAATTTCCATTTTGCCTGGCAAGTGGGACAGATATGATTGGGATTTAGAGGTATGCAGATACGAGGAGAACAAATAGGTCAATCCTAGAAGAAATCAACCCTGACTGCTCCTTAGAAGGTCAAATAATAAAGATGAAGCTAAAGTACTTTGGACATCAAATGAGAAGAGAGGATTCACTTGAGAAAGCCTTGATGCTTGGAAGGGTAGAAGGCAAAAGAAGAAGGGGGTGGCCAAAAATGAGATGGCTAGATGGTATTGTAGAGACAATGGGCACAGAGCTGAGCAAGTTGAGGGGGATGGTGGAGGACAGGAGTGCCTGCCGGACAGTGGTCCATGGGGTCGCAGAGGGTCGGAATCAACTGTGCGACTGAACAACAACAACAACAAGATACCATCCAATTCCACCTGCATTCAAAGATTTGCTGTATGGATTTGCACTGACTCGCCCTCCTCTACTTTGGAAGTCACCTGAAATTATTTGTTCTTGGGTCCATGCAAAGATTTCTATGTTTCTGGATGAGGGAAGAATGACTTTGATCTCAAATGGGAGTGTCACGCAGCACCATCAGCTATGGAAATGTGGTGGACCTTCAGAATGTAGGCAAAAGTCCCATGACTTTAGGACTGCAGAGCTGACCCTACAGATCATTGAGTCCAGCCCCTGTCAAGGAGGCACAGTGGAGAATTGAACTTCCAACCTCTCATTCCTCAGTCAGATACCTATCTAGCAGTTAGGTCACCATTGCTCGAAAGCCAGTTGTATCTGACTCTAGGATTCAGTGCTCAACTTTGTTTACTGCCAAAGAGCTAATACTGTCTGCATCTGCAGACGTTTCCGTGGACATGTGGCAGGCATGCCTTGACACCGGAATGCACAGGATGCTGCTTACCTTCCCATCAAAATGGTCCCTGTTTATCTACTTGCAATTTCTTGCTTTCAAACTGCTAGGTTGGCAGGAGCTGGGACAGAGATTCACTCACTCCATCGAGCAACACTTGGGTCTCAATCAGCTGACCTACTGATCTTCCAGTCATCAAGTTCAGCATCTTAACCATTAAGCCACTGCAGTTACTTCCTTATATTTTCCCCACCCTGGAAGTCAGACAGTCTAATTCTTATCCTTTTTTGACACTTCTATGAATCCACCTGATATCAGCTAGTAGCAGACTTAAAATAAACTAAAATAAAAGAAAGTAGAAGGTAAGTAGTCTTGATAGTTGGCGACAGGGCATCCTTAACCCTAGTTTGACCTATCCAATCAAAGACTGCAGAGGTGAGTCAGTCATCCATCCCACATTCACTCATGCACACACTCAATGCTAACAGTAATGAAGACTCAGTGAATCTACCTAAAAGGAAAAGGCTGGGAAATTCTGGAATATATCCAGTCCAGTAAATGCTGTAGCAGAATCCTTAGACTTTAGCACGTCCTCCTTGTACTACAGGAATGGGTACAAAGTTTTTGTTTTTGTTTTTCAAACTTCACCATTTCAAATTCCCGAAATGCTGGGGGAAGCTTCAGTAATTGATACTGGTGCACAAATTAACCCAAAGGTGACTGGGGGCTTCTTGAACCAGCCTGTAACTAATCCAAATCTGTTTGGACCCTTTTTTCTGAAGCCATTATACATCCATGACAGGAATCTTCCATTCTTTTGTCTCTGAATTTTGAACTTTAAACATTGTATAGTAGCTACATCTGCTGCCAAAAGTCAGTTCCCTTGAACTGCATGTGGTTCTTCTTTCCATTGCCAAAGCACATGTGGCACAAAAATGCAATCAATGTGACTGCCACTTCCTCATACACAAACATGTTCAAACACATTCCCTCACTGCATCCACCAGATTTCATGCTCTTCTAAATGCTTACATTCAATTCTTAGCTTTTCAACTGTATCAGAAAATATTTCAAAATGTATACTTGGAGGAAACTAAAATAAAAGTTGATGCCCATTGAATTTGCCTCTTGCTAGATAGGAATTGTGCCTATGCCCTCAATTTTCTAATGGCAACACAATTGTCTTGGGTTACTAGGATCATAATTCCATAATGGTGCTGTTATTTGAGTATTTCTACCCAAGTTAAACAGACCATGGTCTTCATTCATCAGGTATTTAGCTGTACTGTATTCTAGTCAGCGAACCTCAGTTATTCTAAGAACCTGAATGCTCATCCTTTTCATTCCATCATTTTCCTTTATCACATCTGTTCTTTATATTCTAAACACCTCATCAAACTTCCAGCCTGAAGATCCTTAGCCTAATGTGACCACCTATAACTGGGCTTTCTGTCCCTTCCTGTACTATGGACAATTGCCTCACTTACCCTGTTTCCCCGAATATAGGACCTCCTCATATAGTAAGGCACCCCCCCCCCTATTTTTCCCCATCTCAGAAATATAAAACCCCTCTTGAAAATAAGGCACTCACCTAAATCTTGCCCTGGCAATTCGCTGTATCAGCAAGAAATTTGTACTGCATTCTTCGTCATGGAAAAATAAGACACCCCCTGAAAATAAGACCTTGTGCATATTTTGGCGTTTTTAAAAATATAAGACTGTGTCTTATTTTCGGGAAAACACGATATCACCACAGCTGCAGTTTTCTATTCTCAGACATGGTCAGCATCCATCTGTGGTCTTTGGCTGTTAGTGGCATTGCTGCTGCTTAAGGTCAACTGGGGGATTTGGCAGTGATTGAGTTCCTCAAGGCTACACAGAACTCTTCATCAAGCCATTGGCATTTCCAAGGGTCATATTGATGGAACCTTTGAATTAAATGCTACAGATTCCCCTGGAATTAATTTTAGAAGTGTTCTTAGTTAACTTAGAAACCAGGAGGAGCAGAACGCTAAGCAGATGAATGAATGGAACAATAAAGCAGTGAAATAAATGAAAATGTGCTCATTCCTGGGAATTAATGCACTTCATCTGTTCCTGCGAACAGTCACTCATAACAAACGGTTACTCCATTTCCTTTGCAAATCCTATTATTTTTCTACTGCATTCTTCATTATCGCCTTATATTCCAATAACCTCATCATGGTTATCTCACAGCAATATCCTATATGTGTCTCCTCAAAAGCAAGCCCTATTGTGATTGGTGAGAATGACTCCCAGGGAAATGGATGCCTTTCACAGCAACCACAATATTCTCAGATACTGGATCCTCATTATTCCCATTTCTACCTTCAATACACTTTTTATATGCCCTCTGTTTATTCACATAAAATTCTAATAATGTTGTACCATTTTGTCTCCGTATAATTTTTAGAGCTGTACATTTTCTTTGCTTGCACTTAATTTAATAGCAATATTATTCAGTCAACCAGCCTGATTTGTTCAAGCTGACATTTACACCACCTCCCACACTAAAAAAAAAAAAAAAAGCAGCACTGACTTCTCATAGGTCAGCTATTTTTTTTTCATATTGCTACCTCTATAATTATAATTCATATTATGTCTGGATCAGTGCCGCTGGTTTATTCTACTTATTTGGAGGCAGGGCATGAACAGCAATAGAAATAGCAATTACTCTACACTTATATATTGAATCCTAGCACTTAGTGCTCATTCTGGGCAGTTCACAAGGTAATGAGGATCCTGCCCCCAATGTACTGGTTACTCATTTTATCGACCTTGGAAGGATGGGAGGATGAGTCAACCTTGACCCCCAACAGGATTGAACACACAATGTAAGCAGTTTTGGCTGCAGTGCAGTGTTTAAACATAGAACTTATATTTATACAGGAATGGAATGCCCATCCTCTGCCTCTGCAGTAAGATATCTAAACCCCTAAGCTATCCAGCAGTTCCTTCATGGTTTCTTCTTCCTCTGTGTCTAGGTCAGATGTGAAACTGCCAAAATGAAGCCACCTTTTGGGTGAGTTCATTCTGCAGTTCCTTTCACCTGACCTAGCGTGAGAAAGATTAGCCGGCAACACAAGGTTGTCATTACCAGAGTATGCCTGATTGTGGTTCAAAAAATACCACAGTCTCCAAGGAGGTTCTTTCTGTGTACCTTTCACTGAAAAGATGCTGGAGTTAGATTCGTCACTACAAAAGAGATTCTCTGGAGGTGGACAATGTGCAAAACAGTGGATTAGAAGCCCATGTTTACCCTGTTCTGGTTGTAATTCTCCCAAAGCTTGAGAAAACATCCAGTCACTTCATAGGGTCATAGGTAGAGAAAATAGCTCCACTCTAGTCATATGTTACAGCAGGAGAGCAGACAGAATTGATTGAGACTGTACATCAAAAGGAAGCTCTCCTCGGGTGACTCCCCTTTAAAATCTGAAGATGTAGTTTTAGTCCATGCAAAATGGTGAACGAAAGCCTTAGGATCAAATAAGATTATGGAGTAAATTCGAGAAGCTCTGCTAATAAAGCTTTTAAAATCCTTGCTTCTGCTACTTTTTTGATCAAAGGTTAAAGAGTCCAGATTTATGACCTTTTGTATGTTACTGCTTTGGGTCCACTAGATTAGGAGGAGAACAAAGTCACAGTTTCCCCAGGATTAAGATTAGGTATAATAAATCAGTGAAGTTGACAGGATACAAAATCAGGATAAATTAGTGGGGTTTTTTTAGATAATATGTACCCAGTAGCCATGATAGCTGGAAGAGTCTATGCTATGTATTCCAAAAGTAACATTTTCATGCTCTGACCCAGTCCCAGCCCTCCTGCTATTGTCCATCACTTGGTATCTATTCCAAGTATCTCCACATGGTTCAGATAAAGAAACAGTAAAGAATGAAATATTCTGCTGATTTTGGTTCCCCTCAGTTCCTAATTTTGTTAGATCTTAACTGGAGTTCGGCTGTGGTAGCTTAGTGGTTAAGATGCTGAGCTTGATGACTGGAAGGTCAGCAGGTCAGCAGGTCAAGACCCAAGTAGATAAATAGGTACAACTTTGGTGGGCAGGGGTGTGCTGAGTACCTTGGGAGGGTGGTGGACTGTAAGTGATGGGGCACCTATTGGGGGGCTTAGGAGGAGAAATCCTATACATTCCCATTACCTCTGCCTGCCTCTGAGGTTGCCAGTCACTGGGGCGCACTGGGATGAGTCTCTTTATCCCTATGGGCCAGCACACCACTGTTGGTGGGAAGGTGAACAACTTTCCATGCTCTCCAGTGTTTAGTCATGTCTGCCACATGTCCACGGAAATGTCTGCAAATACAGACAGTGCTGGCTCTTTACCTATAAACAGAAATGAGCACTGAACTCTAGAGTCAGATACGATTGGCTTTCGAGCAAGGGGGACCTTTACCTTTACCTTTAAACTGGTGTTTATTTTTCAGTTTGTTCATTTCAGATGTGTTGACTGCTAGAAGAAATATTTCTGGGGGAACACGTACACATTTTGTGTGCATTTCTCCTAATTGACCTGTTTTGTACATTGTTTTGTCCAATAGCTTGTCAGTGATCTTCTTTGTATTTTAATGTTATTTTTAATGATAGACACATTTTGGAGCTCATCTTCTCCTAATAACTTTTTTTAAAAAAAATCTGGATAATTCCTGAGAACACCTGGAAAAATGAAGGTTTTGTAGGATACAGGTATTTCTTTGGAAGTGCAGAATTAAGACTACAAAATCAATCCAATACCCTGCTTCACCTCTAATAACTACTCATTTGGAATGCATTAACACATGTGTGAGTTAGCTGAATATTAAGACTGTGCAGAGACCAGATGATTTAGTTTGTATCCTGATTTGGCAAGTTGGATCAGATCCTAATTCAGTTTGGACTGATTTGGGCTTGAAATTTTTTGGTTTTTTTTTGGGGGGGGGAGGAGGACTAAAAATTGCTATTAATAGTTTGGTTTGGTGTACATTAAATAAGGTTTCATTCATTTATGTTGCTCTGACGTTGTTGCTGATTTACTGTGGTGGAAGAGAAATGTTGGTAAAGGAATGTAATTGCTTCTATTATTTTTCATGCCATGGATTACAAATTACAAAATCTTTTCTTTGCAGGTCATCTTAGTCTTCACATCTGGACGGGGATAGAGAAGCTTATGTTCTATCAATAGGTCTTCTCCTTGGGCTATAAGTGTACCTTCAAAAGCAGACCTTTGTGGGAGGTGGTGGGGGACTGACTAAGAGAACTAGCTTTTAGGTGTACAAAATAAGGGAAAGCAGCAACGTCTACCATTTCTAGTCTAAAAGAAAGAGGAGGGGATAAAAAGGAAAAGTGAGACAAATGTGAGATAGAAAATCAATAGTCCATCACGATGGCCTTCAGCCTGGAAACTGCAGCCTTCTTGTTAATCTATCTGGTTTGAGTTTTGCTAGAAGGGTGTGGGTGGAAGAAAATGAATGAGGAGACACAGTCATTCTGTCCCCAATAAGATGATGGGAGAACTGAGTAGGCTCTTCAGTGCTGGAGTGGGGAACTTATGGGACCAGAAGGTGAGGTGGGGCTACTTCTGCTCACCTTCCTATTTTTAGCTTGGGAGGGATGGGGGAAGGTGTGCAGATTTGTGTTTGAGACATTAACTTGCCAAATTGTGTCCACAACATGGAGCTGTACTCCAATTTTGAGATGTCTGGGAGTTTGCAGTCCAAAAGTATGGAAAGTGCACATCTCTAGGTCCCCTATATATTATGGCTCCCCTCTCTACTTCTACTTCTTGTTCTGCCGTATCTGAAACCAAATACTGATGATTCTCATGGTGACCAGCCATGAAAACTGTCCTGAGAATATAATATAATATAATATAATATAATATAATATAATATAATATAATATAATATAGTATAATATAATATAATAAATATAATATAATATAATATAATATAATATAATATAATATAATATAATATAATATAATATAATATAATATAATATAATATAATATAATATAATATAATGCCCCTTAAATGGGGGCAGATGCTAAGAGATGGTAGCAAGGACTTTGAGCAAAGAGCTTTATTCCCCTAAGAAAGCCTGCTGCTATCTTCCTTACAGTGGAAGATACTGTTCAACTGCCATGTGCAACAGCTAGAATAATCAGTATTTCTTCTTCTTCTTCTTCTTCTTCTTCTTCTTCTTCTTCTTCTTCTTCTTCTTCTTCTTCTTCTTCTTCTTCTTCTTCTTCTTCTTCTTCTTCTTCTTCTTCTTCTTCTTCTTCTTCTTCTTCTTCTTCTTCTTCTTCTTCTTCTTCTTCTTCTTCTTCTTCTTCTTCTTCTTCTTCTTCTTCTTCTTCTTCTTCTTCTTCTTCTTCTTCTTCTTCTTCTTCTGTATCCAAATTGGAATATAGGTGATCATCATGGTGATCAACCATGAAGACTGTCCTGAGAATATGATGCAGTGGTCTTTCAATTGCTTTCCACATTGCAGTTTGATACCCATACCCCTGATCCAGTTTCATGAGTCACTTTCTGGTCCTGAGCCCTTTCGGCACCCAAAGTCCTCATCAGCCCCAAACTAATGCATCAAAAGGGATTCAAATAGGATTTAACCCACTTGAGGTCCATCACCTTCCTCTGTGAACTTCAGCACCCAAGGCCATTAGTCATCAGGGTTTTTAGGTTAGTTAACCACCACTTGACATTCGGCATTGAGTCACTGGCAGTATGGTCTCCTCTATTAGCATAGCAGGATAACCTGGCCAGGCACTACCCTCTCTGCTAGTCCCCTCATTTCCTGGGGAAAAGGGCCATGGGTCATAGATATGTCATAGCCCCTCCTTGCACTTCAACACCCCCCAAATGTCAATGCTTAATGGCTTGACAAGGGTTTGGCCCCACTTCTAAGTTATTTCCATTTCCTCTTGCTTATCCTTCCTGATCTTTGCAGGTCCTGGGGTCTGCCTGACTCCCCCCCCCCCATGTTTTGAAAGTATATTTTGGGGAGGAGGGCACCAAACAGGATTTATAAAACCTTTTCAAGCAATATTTCCCAATGCATAGACAGATACAGCAGTTCAAAGTAAGAATGCAAGGCTTGGAGACATCTGAAGCACTTGCAATTCTTCTGTTTCGCATGAAATTTGAATTTATTGCAGGCACCATTTTGGAAGTTGCAATTCAGAAAACAAATCTGCACACCTCTAATCTCTCTTCCCCCCCCCTCTAAAACTAGGCAGGCCCCTAGGAATGTAAGAACGTCACAGAATGCAACACCATGTGTAGAATGATCCTTTGGAGGCTCAGATTTTTCCTTTGTCCTTGCTCTCAGAGATACAAAGCTATGCGTGAAATGTGTGAGCAAAAGTCAAAGAAGCCAGACAGGTAAGAGGATGTTGAGCAGCATTAAACCCAGCTCTGTGCTATTTCTAAGAATTAAGATCTCATATCAGACTTCCAGAAATTAACATCAGCTGGTGATAGTGGTGCCGTGTTTAAACTGCTGCACTGTGGCCAAAATGTTGTGAGTTTGATCCTGACTGGTTCAAGATTGATTCAGCCTTCCATTCTTCCAAGATTGGTAAAATGTGTACCCAGCATGTTGGGGACAAAATGCTAATTACATATAACCTGCCCAGAGAGTGCACAAAGCGCTACTGGGAGGGGTATATAAGCACAATTGATATTGCTATCTTTTTTCATTCAGTTATTACCAGATTGGACTTAACGATTATATAAAAATGGCACAATCGACACATAAAGTACTGATGCCTAACCAGTTTCAAGTCAAAAGACTAGGAGCGTACATCACTGTGTTTTTGCACTACAACATCCCAAGTGATACAGCTAGTGCAACCATGAGCCTCTTTGCCAAGAATTATCTCTTAAAAATTAGGATTTCAATAAACTATCTAGTTTAACGGGCAACAGTGGCTTAGTGGCCAAGATGCTGAGCTTGATGACCAGAAGGTCAACAATATCAGCAGTTCAAGACCCAAGTGCTGCACAACTGACTGAGCTCCCATCATCTGTCCCAGCTCCTGCTAACCAACCAGTGGTGGGATGTCAAAAATTTTACTACCCCACCGTGATGTCATCACAGTCTGGGTGGAGCTAATGTCATGATGTCATGGGCGGAGCCAACATCATGATGTAATGACATCATGATGTGGGTGGGGCCAAAGAAAAATAAATAAATAAAATAAAATAAGCACACACACACACACACACACACCTCAACCCACCCACCCACAACACAAACCCGTAAATAAATTGAATAAATAAATTGAATAAATAAATAAATAAAATAAAAAATACATTAAAATACATCCACCCACCCACCGACCCACTCACCCACCCCAAACACAAATCAAACAGAGCTTTTAAACCAGAGCTTAAAGCTTATTCTGGCTAATCTTTGTCACACTAGGTCAGATGGAAGGAACTACAGAATGAACTCACCACAAGATGGCTTCATTTTGGCACTTTCCCACTTTTCAACAGTTAAAGAAGTTAGGTACTAAGTCTTTGCCTAACCAGTTCTATAGAATAATATGCCTTAATGTAAATGTAAAATAGCTGTACCTCCTTAAGGGTTCTCCAATTGGAACAGCAATTGGAACAGCACAGGTGTAGCTTATTGATGAGGTAACTCCAAGACTTTGCTTAAAAACCCCAAGCTAGGCCGCCAGGCCTTTTTAGGAACTGTGGTAGTACATCAATATAGGTAAAGGTATTAAATACACATTAAAATACACACAGACACACTACATCCAAAGGTGAGTCATTTACCCTGGGGAGCAGGCTATAGGGAGCTTCAGGCTAGCAGCTTCACTTCCTCCTTCCTGCTTGGGAGGACAGCAAGAAGGCTGTGCATACGCGCCAAGCACTTTAGGTGTGCATGCACACCAAGTACTTGGTGCTTGGTGAACATGTGTAGTGGGGGGAACCAGTGGAAAGGTAAGCCCCAAAGGTGGTTCCCCCCAAAAGCTGCTACCGATTCTCCAGGACACTGGGAAAGTTACTACCGGTTCTGGTGAACTGGTACGAACCTGTTACATCCCATCACTGTAACCAGCAGTTCAAAAGCAAGAAATTGTAAGTAAATAACACTTCAGTGGGAAAGGTAACAGCCTTCCATCAACTCCAGCATCTAGTCAAGCCTGCCATTTAGTCTCACTTCAGATCATTGGCTGAACCAGCTCAATATTTTCTAAACTGTTTGTTAGAATAACTTTGGGGTTGTGACAGGAGTATTTGTCTGGAGGTAGGAGGAACCTTGGGTTGTCTCCACACAAAAGATAGACACTGCAAATTGCTGTCCATTCAAGACAAGTGATGTGTGAGCTTCAGATGTACCAAGGACCTTCTGAGGCTAGCAAAAGTTCCTCAATATGAAATATTTTGATAGTTTTTACACCAGTTTTCCCTCCAAAACAAGGAGGGACACCATCTTGTAGAGTAAAATCACACCTCACTGGAAGTGTACTTCTCCATTCTTTGAAGGAAAGGCCACCTGCTTTCCACCTCTGCTTCAAAGAATCAATTCCATTGCTGCTGTAGACACATCTTACAACTTTACAGTTTCCTGTTTTCTTTCCTACATTTATGGCTTACAAACATTTATTCCCCCCCCAGAATCTGGTACCTCCCAAAGGACAAATGCCACTGTTACTACTCCAAAGGAACAATCAAATCTCTGTGAAATATCTGTATTTCTGCCTGTCTGCCTGTTGCTCACTGTTTCCATGTCTCAATTTGTTACTTTCTGAATGCTCCATCAGTTCAGCACTCCAAAAGATTATTTTGCTATTAAATTATTCAGAAATGCACACATTACTGTTCCCAAAAGGGAGGGGGACACCCACCTACTTTTCCTTGGCTATTCCCTCATCCTCCCACACCACCTTTCCTCCCTACCCACCCCTTGAAAAGCCTGGAGAGAATAATTATCAAATTTACAGCCACTGCAGCAAATGACTGTAATAAACCAAAGCTTTCCTATTCAGGATGAAAAGCAGTGCCGTGACTACTCTCAAACATGTTTAATTACTGGGGTTGGTGGAAAGGAGCAATTTACCAAGGGAAGGGGGGATATAAAAGATCAACCTGAAGTAAAAATGTCATGTGGACTAATTCTGCATAAACGAAGACTCCATGGGGGGAAAAAACCAGAAGTGGCATTTTGACAAATAAACCGGAGACAGCCCTATCATCTAACGTTTGAAGATGTGTCACTATAAATGGATGGCCCCACAATGTTTTGATCTGGGAGGATGCAAATCTGTTGTACAAACTGTGAAACAGTTGGATTCTACCAAGGGTGTGTGTGTGAAGCCATAATCACTACTTTTCTTTCTTTGTTAAGTCCTAGATGCAGATAGATAGAGACTTCTTCCCAGCGGCATTCTATTGGACAGAATGTTAGACATAGTGGCCCCAATATCTGCTGTTAGCTCCCCAAAAGGTATAATTCTCCCCATTATTATTTTTGGATACAAATCAACCATTTGGTTCACAGTCGAGGACTGGAATAAAATCAACAGTTCAAGCCCTAAACAAGGACCTGAGAACTATTAAGGCAACATCTGAGTATATATGCAGTTCTAGTAGAGTTGTGGGTTGTTGTTGTTTTTTAGAGTTAGGATGTTCAAGTCTGATAAGTCCAAAATTTCAAAATACCTGTGCAATGATGGCGAACCTTGGCACTCCAGATGTTCTTGAACTTCAATTCCCAGAAGCCCTGATCAGCAGGAGTACTGACTTGGGCTTCTGGGAATTGAAATCCAAGAACACCTGGAGTGTCAAGGTTTGCCATCACTGATATAAGGAGTCCTTTAGATATTGCTCCAAGGGCTCTGATCACTATGGGTACAGAAACAGATTTCCTCCATTGACGCTCTACTTCAATTTGCAAATAACAATATTTTGTTATTTTCTCCAGTTATTTGTCTTCAATGCGTGCATCTCCTGGAATAGCAATGTCAGTTAACCAGACCTTCTTATTTTCCACAACAGTTATATGAGGTGTGTTGTGAGTCAAATGTCTATCTGTTTGAATTTTAAAGTCCCACAGGATCTTGACTCTTTCATTTTCTAAATCTATCTGTTGTTGTTGTTGCTGCTGCTGCTGTTTTTGAAGCAATCACACACTTATATATTGCCCCATAGCATTTAGTATACTCTCTGGCCAATTCACAAGTTAATTAGCATTTTGCTCACAACATGTTGGGTACTGACTGCGGAATTTGTTGTTGTTGAGCACCAGGTTAAAAACCTGTTAATTGCACAGATCATTTGAGGCTCAGTCATTTTGTATTTGTACGACTGCAGTTTCTGTTGAACTTTTGCTGCCTGGTTTTATTGTGTTCTCTCTCCCTCTCTTTTTAACTAATTAGCAAACAGCTTCATGGACTCTCTTTTGTGGGGAGATGGAAGTTTCTGACAGGAGTTGAGAACCAACTCAGTTGCTTAAATAAATGATGTTATCATCTGAAATTGGTTCATATTTTGTATTTGTGGCTCTGGGCCAGTCTTTCTGTACAGAAGACAACCAGGGCCTCTTGGAAATTGCAGTCTAAAACACCTTGAGGTCATAGCTCCACAAAGTCTTCTCTCATCTGAACTAACAAGTGCGCTCCTCCCACTGAGTTAGAGTGTGTTTATTGATCATCAAGAACTTCATTCCTTTAAGTAAGAGGAAAATCTTCACCTGGTTGTTCCATATAGCCTGAAGTGTCCCACTCTCCTCCATGTTCTTTGGTCTCTCTATCTGTTTCATCTCCCTTCCCAATCCTGCCTGCTTAAAACTTCAAAAAGGTTTGCTGTTACATTTCCTTCTCAGGTGTGGTCCTATTCTTATAAGACCATGGTCTTGTACTCTTTGCTGATCCTATTCTGCACAGGCCTGGACTCTAACCCTAAAGTTGGCAAGAAACTCAAAGAGCCATGAAAAAGACAGGTATGAAATATTGGACTAATAGATACTGAAAAGTTTTAACCAGCATTTTTTTTATAATGGTTTGATAATTTGGGATCAAAATTGCTGTGAAAAACATCAACAATTTGAGATATGCAGATGATACCACCCTAATGGCAGAAAGTGAGGAGGACCTAAAGAGGCTCCTGATTAGGTTGAAAGAAGAAAGTAAAAAAGCTGGCTTGAGACTCAATATAAAGAAAACCAAGATAATGACAACAGTCCCTACCAGTCCCTGGAAATTAGATGGGGAAGAAGTAGAAGCAGTGACAGATTTTACTTTCTTAGGATCAAAGCATCTCTGTGGAATTCCCTTTTACCACCTGTTCTGCAGATGATGTCCTTTTGCATATTCCATAATATGCCTAAGGTAGAGCCTTAGGATCAAAGGTCATTGCAGATGGTGATTGCAGCCATGAAATAAAAAGGCGACTGATTCTTGGGAGGCAAGTGATAAGAAACCTGGGGAACATAGTGAAAAGTAGAGACGTCACATTGCAAAAAAAATTCGTATAGTCAAAGCAATGGTATTTCCGGTAGCAATGTATGGTTGTGAGAGCTGGACCATTAGGAAAGCTGAGCGCAGAAGAATAGATTCCTTTGAGATGTGGTGTTGGAGGAGAGTTTTGAGAGTCCCCTGGACAGCGAGGAGAACAAATAGGTCAATCTTAGAAGAAATTAACCCTGACTGCTCCTTAGAAGGTCAAATAGTAAAGATGAAGCTAAAGTACTTTGGACATCAAATGAGAAGAGAGGATTCACTTGAGAAAGCCTTGATGCTGGGAAGGGTGGAGGGCAAAAGAAGAAGGGGGTGGCCAAAAATGAGATGGCTAGATGGTATTGTAGACACAATGGGCACAGAGCTGAGTGAGTTAAGGGGGATGGTGGAGGACAGAAGTGCCTGGCGGACAGTGGTCCATGAGGTCGCAAAGGGTCGGAATCGACTGTGCAACTGGACAACAAAAAAGGTATCACTTCATCCCACGTTTGGAAGAAATCATGTTATTCTGCAAAAAAAGAAAAGAAAAAAAGATGTACAATCCAAAGCAGAAAAATTAAAATGGAGATGAATGGACCTCACCATAACAAATGTATTTGAGCAATGGATTTTTTTTTTAAAAAGTCAACAACAACCTTTGGATTGGAAGAAGGAGTTGAGAAACAGACTACAAACTAAGCAGATGGGTGATTTTAAAATATCTCCAGGAGTGGCATGTGATAGAATCATGCAAATCAGAAAAGCTTGGAATCCAAAATGACATATATCTAACTTTGGGTGTCAGTGGGACAATAAAGAAGAAGACCTTGGGCTCTTGCATCAGAGGAAAAGTTACTTTTGTATGCTATCTATCCCACAATCTCTCCAAACAGCATGAACAACTCTACTAGTTTTGGCTGTTTTAGTCCAAGAACAGCAATTTCCTCCCCACATCCTGTTATCTCAATATTTGCGTGATTTGAACTCTGCTGCAACAGCAGAGAAGTCAAATAGATGACAGCCTCCTGCTTCTTGTAATTTTCTTGTATAAGCAGAAATAAGAAAACAAGAGAACATTGTAGGTGGAGACAGAATAGTTTGTTCTGACTTCTTATAAATAACGCTAGGGTCGAAAAGGGAGGGGGAAGGGGAAAAAATAAAAATAAAAAGCCAGCCAGATGGCAAACAGATCACAGAAAACAAAACACATTTTCTACAGTCATCTTTGGAATATTGACAGGGAGAAGTCTGAAAAGGAATGGAACGGTGATGACAGGATTATAGGTTCAGCACCAAAGTTGTTTGTTTTGATTTTGGTCTTTGCACAATTTAGTGTGTTCATTTTTCCTTTTCCTCCAAAGGAACAGAAGACTCGCCAGTAAATGGAGAGAGCTTGTCAAATTGTTGACAGATAATGTGCTGTTCTGAGATTTGAAAGTGGTGCACCAGAAGCACCATGGTCCTCATTACATCCTATATCCTACTTTTACCTCTGAGTCAGTTGTGATGATGGCAGAAGCCAGGAAGTACAAAAGCACAATGATACATTTTTCCTTTCATGAAAAGATACCCACAGACAGGTGTGTCTTCACAACTCCTACTTGAAAGACCTTTCATAAGACCACGAGCAGGGCATAGTGCTGCAAGTGTTACAAGTTGGAAATCCTACGCAAAGGTTTCCCTTGCTCAAAAGCCAGTCGTGTCCAACTCTAACAGGTGAGTGCTCATCTCTGCTTACAGCCAAAGAGCCAGAGCTGTCTGCATCTGCAAATTTTTCCATTGTCATGTGGCAGGCAGGACACTGTTACCTTTCCTGCTGAAGTGGAACCTATTTATCCATCTGCAATTTTTTGTTTTCAAACTGCTACATTGGCAGGAGCTGGGACAGATGGCAGGTATTCACACCATCACACAGCACTCAGGCTTTGAACTGCTGACCAGTTGACCTTCTGGTCATCAAGCTCCACTCCTTCCCTCTTAATACTAATAAGAATGATCTAATTATATCTAAGAGGAGGTAAAGGTTGCCCTTGCTCGAAAGCCAGTCGTATCTGACTCTAGGTTTTAGTGCTCATCTGTTTATAGTCAAAGAGTCAGCACTGCCTGCATTTGCAGATGTTTCTGTGGACATGTGGCAGGCATGTCTAGACATTAAAGTGCATGGAAGGCTTTTACCTTCCCACTGAAGTGGTCCCTATTTATCGACTTGGAATTTCTTGCTTTCAAACTGCTAGGTTAGCAAGAGCTGGGGCAGAGATGGGTGCTCATTCCGTCATGCAGCACTTGGGTATTGAACTGCTGACTTTCTGCCTCCTGGTCAGTGTCTTAACCACTTGAGCCACTGCAGTCCTTTACTTAAGAGGAAGAGAGATGTGAATCTTTTTTGGTCCTATCTCACAGATGGTGAGGAATTTCATGGCATTATTTTCATGGAGGTAAGAATGACATGCACAAATTGCCCAAATCATTGTGAACATTGAACAATCTCCAAAATTTACTCTATTTGTAGAACTTGGCCAATTTTTCTAGGAGGATCAGTGCTTACCTTTGTGTGCTTCTGTCATGATAAAAATAAAATAAAAAGTGCCTACAGATGTGAATCACTGGATGCTTTAGGGGTGACTTTTTAAACAGCATGTTCTTCTTTGCATGATGTCTGTGTGCTTTGCTTCTCAAATGGGGAAAGATCAAAGCTTAGAAATTTTACTTCTTTTAAGGATAGGACTCCCAGGATCTTCATACTAGTGGTCCTTTTTGATTATTGTAATTCTAGTCCTGTTGCATTTACATTCTTAAACTCTGGGAAACACATTAGTTTTGAACAAAAGAGCAGGGGAAAATTCTAGAGTCTACAGAGCACAAACTAACCTCTTCCATAGAAAATATTTCTTTATGTTAGAAAAACAGCCAGCTGAAACCCAAGTCTTTAAAAACACAGGTCTGTGCCTTCCTCTTACAGAATAGAGAAGAAGAAGGAGTCTCTGATTTAGCATGAAAGGAAAGATTTTGAAACATTGTCCTACTCCAGAGAAGTTCAGCCTCACTCCAGATTGAGTCCTGAGCTAGAAAAAAAAAATTGTCTAAATATCAAGGAGAAAGGTACCAGCAGAATTAACATATATACTGGCAGGTTTGACAGGAGTGCACAACCACTAACAATAAAACCAACAGCTCTGTCTTTGTGCTATTCTACAACTGAATATGCTAGTCATGCAATATGGTATTAATCCATGCATGCTGAACAAGTGGATGTAGCTCTTAATGAATCATGCAGGATTATTACTGGCTGACTCAAACCTATCCTCCACTGGAAAAAAAAAATCTGTTATTTGGCTGGCTCTGCTCCTCTGGGAGTATGTCAAGAGATTCTAGCAAATGACAAATAATATTCTGTAAGCTAAAACAGCACCAAAACCATCCGCTTCATAGAAACCAGCTAAAATTGAGTAAAGGTTTTCTGCACTTCTCAACCTTTAAATATTAAACTAGAAAATGCTAGGCTCTACCTATGACAAGAAAACACCTTTTGCTGAAAGGATATATGCCAAAAAGTGTTTCCCACCAGGATAATATTCTGTCTGGACCATTTTAAGTCACTGAATAGATGTCAAAGTGAAGTAGGCAGATCAAAAAATAATCAAGTAAAATGGGGCTGCCTTGTTACAAAACAAATTTTCTGTCAGTGTTTACTTATGTGTTATTTATGTGCCACAATGTGTACAAAAGAAGATCTACAAAATAGCCAATACAATGCTATTGACTAGCCTACTTTGGGTCACAAATTGTCTAACATTATTTTAACATTTTAATTTGTTTTCAATTTTACCTGCATTTCATATGCATCTATTCTTTTAAATTATGCAACATAAATAAAGGAAGATTAGTTTACAGACTTTCTCTTTCAATCAGACACAGATTGTGGCAAGGGTGACGGTGTCCTTGATTTGCAGAGTGTGTTCTTTTGAAATGGTTGAAAAATAAAATTAGAAACACCTTTGGTCTTTATCTGTAAGTAATGCAGAGGTGAAAACAAATTCCAGAGAGTAACCGTATGACAGGAACCTCCCAGTTCACTTGGTTGTGTGTGTGTGGGGGGGGTTTCTTTGGGGGGGGGGTTTGGGGGTTGGGGAGGGGTGGCTTAGTGGTTAAGATGTTGAACCTGATGACTGGAAGGCCAACAGTTCAAAACCTGAGTACTGCATGACGGAGTAAGCTCCCATCTCTGTCCCAGCTCCTGCCAACCTAGCAGTTTGAAAGCAAGAAAATGCAAGTAGATAAATAGGTACTACTTCAGTGGGAAGGTAACAGTGTTCTGTGCACTCCAATGTTTAGTCTGCTCAGCGTTCTGCTCCTCCTGGTATGTGAGATAGCTAAGAACTATTCTAAAATTAATTCCAGGGGAATCTGTAGCATTTAATTCCAAAGGTTCCATCAATATGACCCTTGGAAATGCCAATGGCTTGATGAAGAGTTCTGTGTAGCCTTGAGGAACTCAATCACTGCCAAATCCCCCAGTTAACCTTAAGCAGCAGCAATGCCACTAACAGCCAAAGACCACAGATGGATGCTGACCATGTCTGAGAATAGAAAACTGCAGCTATGGTGATAGTTGCGGCAATTGTCCATAGTACAGGAAGGGACAGAAAGCCCAGTGGTCAGATTAGGCTAAGGATCTTCAGGCTGGAAGTTTGATGAGGAGTTTAGAATGTAAAGAGCAGGCATGATAAATGAAAATGATGGTGGAAGAAATGAAAAGGATGAGCATTCAGGTTCTTAGAATAACTGAGGTTCACTGGCCAGAAAACAACTAAATACAATAGAGATAAATGAAGACCATGGTCTGTTTAACTTGGGCAGAAATACTTACAGCACCATTATGGAGTTATGGAGAGTGCAGTGGTTCAAGTGGTTAAGATGTTGAGCTTAAAGACTGGAAGGTTGGAGTTCAATAACCGAGTACTTTACAACAGAGTGAGCTTCTGTCTCTGTCCCAGCTCCTGCCAACCTAGCAGTTCAAAAGCAAAAAACAGGGACCACTTTGGTCAGAAGGTAAACCGCATTCCACGCAATCTTGTGTCTAGGCATGCCTGCCACATGTCCACAGAAGTATCTGCAAATGCAGACAGCACTGGCTCTTTAGCTATAAACAGAGATAGCATTGAACCCTAGAGTCAGATAGGACTGACTTTCAAGCAAGGGCAACCTTTACCTTACAATGATAAACTTTGATCTCATCCATCTGAAGCAGATCTTAGCTGGGAAGTTGTAAAAATCCTGAAAATGTCACACTACCTGGGGAGACAACACTTATATTCGGAGAAGAGTAGGATGTCTTCCTTTGAAAGTGATAGGATACTTCACTTTTTAATTACTGCTAAAAGAAGGATCTTTTGTCCTACATACAGTACCTAAAAGCTAGCAAATCATATGCTGCATGGGAATAACTGAATGTCTATAAATTCAATGCAGTGTCACTGGAAAATGGCAAAGCTGAAGACAGCAGAAAACAGGCTGGGGCTTCAGTATCAATCAAGGAAACATGAGGACAAATTTGGAGAAGGAAAAATGCATTCTCTTATTCCCCAGCTGCAGTACATCTACAACCAGAAAAAGTCTCCAAGAAGAGTACTCTGAACATCTCCTAGCTGAACATTTGCCTAATTTTTGTCAAGGTTTATGTCAAAGGCTGACATCAAATGGCTACTCAGCAGACCTTTGAACCTACTGCTGAACAGTGAATCAGTGCTTCTGTAAATCCCATAGATTCACTGGACCTACTCTACCTGGGATTACCAACTCAATGTAGGCTAATTCAGCATACAAGGGGAAAGCACAGGCCCTGATCTTGCTGTCTATTGGCAGTCAGCAGTACCTGGATAGCAAATGAAGCCAGGCGTGCAGAATTCATTGGGTCTTTAGGTTTTCTATGATATGTTTTTTACTGTTCATTTTTGACCATTGTGCATAGATGAAAAGACACACACGCCCTGTAAACCTCTGACAACCCCCCCCTTCTTTTTATTCTTGCAATGCATTGCCTCTTTAGCAGGTGATGAATAAATCGCTCCCACAGTTTCATGCAGTCACTAATCAGGAGACTGATGAGTGAATGAAACCCACTTTCAACATACTACAGTGGATTCTTCTCGAATCTCAATCAACAACTGAATGTATGAACCATCCTTTAGATCTGCCTCCAGACTCATCAACACCCCTTTTTAAACAGTTTTAAATCTGTCTTCTTCTTTGTTATTTGGTGGTGTTATAATATATCTTTGATGTCATCTCTCCACCTTCTTCTGGGTCTGCATCATGGTCTTTGTCCCTCTCTTTTCACATGTCTTACAGGATATGGAACTCTAATATATTCTCTCCCAATGGGCAAATCAATGTATTTGTTGTCTCTGTACAATTTAAGATAAGTTCTATTCCAATTCTTTCCCTTATAATCTCGTTCCTGATTCTACCCCTTCTAGTCACTCTAGCAGCCTTTCTCAGACATCTAATTTCTGTGGTGACCAGGTTTTCTTTACGTTTTGTTGTAAGTGTCCATGTTTGGCATAAGGTGGGAATGAATACGCTTTGTATGAGGTATTTCTTTGTGCTGGCTAGTATTGCGTTGTATTGTAAGAGCAGAGCTAATAGTCCCAATATTTGGTTTGCATTATTGCACCGTATGTTAATTTCTTCACCCATTTTGATATTAACATACAGTTAATACATATAAGGCAAACCAAATAAAACTGTAATGAAAAAAAAAAGATGGAAAAAACTTGGAAGAAGTCCACATATTTAACGGGTGACCTGGTCCTTTTAAAATGCATTGAACAGAGGATTTGTTTTTATTTTGCAGTGGCTCCTCAAGTGATTAAGATGCTGACAGCAAGGTGGCAGGTCAGCAGTTTGATATCCGAGTACTGCACGATGGAATGAGCTTCCATCTCTGTCCCAGCTCCTGCCAACCTAGCAGTTCAAAAGCAAGAAACTGCAAGTAGATAAATAAGTACCACTTCGGTGGGAAAGTAAACAGCGTTCTGTGCACTCTGGCGTCTAGGCATGCCTGCCACATGTCTATGGAAATGTCTGCAGATGCAGGCAGTGCTGTTTCTTTGGCTATAAACAGAGATGAGCACTGAACCCTAGAGTCAGATATGACTGGCTTTTGAGCAAGGGTGACCTTTACCTTTACCTACTTGCTTCACCCATTCGACTTATTTGTCTGGCTTTTATTTTATTTATTTATTTATTTATTTATTTATTTATTTATTTATTTATTTATTTTAATCAACTTTTATGCAGCCCTCCTCACAAGGACCCAGGGCGGCTAACAAACTATAAAAACACTTAAAACACAATAAAAACACAGTATTAAAATCAAGATTAAAAATTACAGAGATTAAAAGAGAATTAAAAACACACACAGAGAGGGAGGGGTCAGATGAGCCAACAGAAGAAACCATCTGGCCCATACCCCACACATGCTCTGCACCCTTGCTAACCCCCCTTCCTAAAGGGCAGCAGCTCCATCTGTAGATGCAACTCACTTGACAGGATGTTCCAGAGGGCCAGAGCAGACACGGAGAAGGCTCTCCTTCTAGTGCTAGAGAGGTGCGCCTCAATAGCCGATGGTACAAACAGAGAGCCGCTCTGGTCTGCTCTGGTGGGGCAGACAGATGTCCTTAGGGCAATGTGATATCTTAAGTATCCTGGCCCATTACCATATAGGGCTTTAAAGGTAATAACTAGCACCTTGAATTGCACCCGGAGGCACTGGCAACCAGTGCAGCTCCCTCAGCAATGGTGAGGCATGAGCATAACACCCGCACTGCATCACAACCTGTGCTGCCGCATTCTGGACCAGTTGCAGCCTCCAAATGGTCACCAAGGGCAGCTCCATGTAGAGCACATTACAATAATCAAGTCTGGAGGTAACCAACACATGTGTGATCATGAGCAAGGAGTCCCAGTCTAGGAGCGGACATAACTGGCATATTACACAAAGTTGTGCAAAAGTCCTCCTGGCCATAACTGCCACCTGCTCTTTGAGCAGTAGTAGTGAGTCCAAGAGGACCCCCAGATAATGCACCGGGTCTGTTTGGGGCAAAATTGCCCCATCCAGAACAAAAGATGGTAGCTCTGGAGTTAACGCAGGACCCCTGACCCACAACCACTCAGTCTTGTCGGGATTCAGTTGTAGCCCGTTGTCCCCCATCCAGACCCTCACAGCCTCCCGGCACCTGGAAGGTCTTCCACTGCATTGCTTGGGTCTCCACGGGCTGAGATATACAGTTGAGTATCATCTGCATATTGATGATACCTCACCCCATGGGAATGGATGATCTCACCCAGCGTTTTCATGTAGATGTTAAATAGGAGAGGTGAAAGCCCTGAGCAGGATTTCTCACTCTCCAACCACACCGACTGGGTCCAGCCCTTCAGAAATGAGAAAAACCAAGACCACACAGTGCCCTGGATCTCCAATCCTGGGAGCCTTTCCAGACGGATACCATGGTTGATGGTATCAAAAGCTGCTGAGAGGTCAAGAAGAACCAGGACAGTTGGATGTCCACCATCCTGCTCTCACCAGAGATCATCCACAAACGTGACCAATGCAGTTTCCGTACCATATCCAGGCCTGAATCCTGATTGAAAAGTGTCCAGATAATCTGCTTCATCCAGGATCTCCTGTAACTGCCATGCCTCTGCCTTCTCCAAAACCTTGCTCTGGAATGGAAGGTTGGAGACAGGCCGGTAATTGGTCATAACCGTGGGGTCATAACCATGGGGATGGCTTTACAAATACAGTAATAACCCGGATAACCTTACGACTTGGTTCCACAAGTCATTATCCGATTTTTAGCGTTGTCCGATGCATGCATTGAACAACGCTAAATAAAAAAAAAGCCCTGACTTCAGGGGCAAACCGCTTTAAAGGCAGGCAGGGAAAGAAAGAGACCGCCCTGCCTTTAAAGCCACCCGCCATGAGCAGCAGTCTCTGTGACTGTAGTAGGCTCGGGGAAAGCGCCTTTTCCCCGAATCTACTGCAGTCGAAGTCTGCTTACCCTGCTTACCTTCAAGCTTCTCTTGCTTTTTCTCTTTATTTCCCTCCCTGTATTTAAACTACAGGGAAGGGGGAAATAGAGAGAGGAGATTGGTTCTCTAGATAACCAATCACCTCTCTCTCTTTCCCCCTCCCTGTAGTTTCAATATAGGAAGGGAAAGAAAAAAACACAAGCCTCCCTCTCCCTGTAGTTTAAATAAAGGGAGGAAAAAAAGATGTGAGGCTTGTGTTTTTTTCTTTCCCTTCCTGTATTGAAACTACAGGAAGGGGGAAAGAGAGATGGGTGAAAATCTTCCCCCCAAATTTGTCATCGTTATGCGGTTTTAGCGTTATCCGGTGCAATCGTTATCCGGGGTATTACTGTACCATTCTTTTGGAGGCAGTATATTTTGCCACACAATAAATGTTAAAAAATATTTTCCTATAGCTTGTGGAATATTTCTGATTCAATATTGACCTTTTGATAACTGCTATCTCTCTCTCTGCATCCCACCATAGCTATTAGAGAAGAAGGCAAGCTGGCAAATATTGATTTGACCATGCTGGCCCTTGTTGTTCCTCATTTACCCAGTCCCTCAAGAAGGGAAAGTCTCTTTTATCATGTACACTGAGTTCCTGGACATAATGACTTTCCTTGCGCAGGTGTTTCCTGTTGAGAAACAGGACATCTGTTGAAAATGGATTATGGGAAGCAATGTGTTTCAAAGGATTAGTGTCAATGCCGCTTGTACCCTTATGAAGAACTGTATGGTACTTTTGCCCAAGGTCTCTGTCTACTGCCTGCCATTTTAATATATATATATATATATATATATATATATATATATATATATATATATATATATATATATATATATATATATATATATATATATATATATATATATATATATATATATATATATATATATATATATATATATATATATATATATATATATATATATATATATTGGCTGCTTTCACATGGAGGCTTCCGTGACAGTCAGATTATGTCAAGGAAGGAAGATGGCCTGTTGTGAAGCATGTAGCGAGGCAGTGCCAAAGGTGCAAATCCAGGGAGAGGAGGCATAAGCAGCTGAAAATCCAATTGTGTTTGCTCCAGCTATTTTCCAGGCCCTGTAACATATCAGTCCCTGTCCTTGGTTTTGCCTTCTGGGGGACAGCTTGTTAAAATATTTGTTAGCAGTGAGTTGCTGAAGCTGGTTGTCATTCTTCAAGGTCCAGCCCTCAGTCCAGGGTCAAGTCCGTGAATGTCCTTAGCACACACACAGTGAGAAATAACTGTGCATGATAACTAAAGCATCATGCAATGTGCAGTCTGGTGTTCCACACAGGGAAAACAGTTCTCAATGTATGTTCTCAAACTGTTGAAAACATACAAGAGACAGTTAGCTCTTTCAAGCATATCTTTAGCCAGAAGGAACAAACAACTTCTTAGCCTTTAAATCATTGGGGAACAGAGAATATGTAAACAAACAGAGCATATGGCTGAAGCCGGCCTTCAGCACTGAACATGGGGTGCTCAAAGAACACTCTTTTTATTATATCTGGGGTGTTTTAAGGCCATCTCTCTTTTGTCCCTAAAAGGCCGGGGGGGGGGGAGGTCTGGCAATTCTATGTGTCCTTCTCACTTATCATTTCTTTACCAGTAGCTTTAATGGGATGCTCTTAATGATTTAAATGGGCCTGACACCATTTTATGGGGGCTGTTCTAAGAATTCTCTTGAATTAAAGAGAGAGAGAGGAAAGGTTAGGAAGCTGGATAACTAGATTCTTGTACTTGTTCATTTTGACAGCCCAGGGTTTGATCTGGACATGAAAGAAGAAGAAGAATTTATGTCTCACTTTTCCAGTCCACACTGGATATTTTTATTCTCCTTTAACAAGGGTCCAACAGGTTTTTGGACCACTCCATTTTGCATCCCTTTTCAGTTACTGATGCTGAAATCCCGGCAAGACTGAGTGGCTGTGGGTCAGGGGTCCTGCATTATCATGGGAGTTACCATCTTTGGTTCTGGATGAGGCAGTTTTGCCCCAAACAGACCCGGTGCATAATCTGGGGGTCCTCCTGGACTCACAACTACTGCTCAAAGAGCAGGTGGCAGTCGTGGCCAGGAGGGCTTTTGCACAACTTCGTGTAATACGCCAGTGATGCCCGCTCCTAGACTGGGACTCCTTGCTCATGATCACACATGCTTTGGTCACATTCAGACCTTGCATCTTCTCCGTCTGCCAAAATGAAGCCACTTTCTTGGCTTTAGCATTGTCCAAACTTAAGTCTCATCTGTACATGTTTCTTGTTGTAATTTACAGACCAGTAAATGAAAAGGATTCTGTATCTCTTGACATGCATGCATTGGTGCGCCCCCTCCTGAAGAAGCCTTTCCTAGACCCAACCATAATGGCCAATTTTCAACCTGTATCCAACTTACCCTTTTTGGGTAAAGTATTGGAAAAGGCAGTGGCATGGCGGCTACAGGAGATCCTGGATGAAGTGGATTATCTAGACCCATTTCAGTCAGGATTCAGGCCCGGATATGGTACGGAAACTGCATTGGTCGCACTGGTGGATGATCTCTGGAGGGAGCAGGATGGTGGACATCCAACTGTCCTGGCTGTTCTTGACCTCCCAGCGGCTTTTGATACCATCAACCATGGTATCCATCTGGGAAGGCTCCAAGGATTGGAGATCCAGGGCACTGTGTGGTCCTGGTTTTTCTCATTTTTGAAGGGCCAGACCCAGTCTGTGTGGTTGGAGAGTGAGAAATCCAGCCCTAGGCTCCTTCAATATAGGGTGCCTTGGGGCTCAGGGCTTTCACCTCTCCTATTTACCATCTACATGAAAATGCTGGGTGAGATCATGCATTCCCATGGGGTGAGGTATCATCAATATGCAGATGATACTCAACTGTATATCTCGGCCCGTGGAGACCCAAGCGATGCAGTGGAAGTCCTTTCCAGGTGCCTGGAGGCTGTGAGGGTCTGGATGGGGGACAACGGACTACAACTGAATCCCGATAAGACTGAGTGGTTGTGGGTCAGGGGTTCTGCGTTAACTCCAGAGCTACCATCTTTGGTTCTGGATGGAGCAGTTTCGCCCCAAACAGACCCGGTGCTTTATCTAAGGTTCCTCTTGGACTCATGACTACTGCTCAAAGAGCAGGTGACTGTCATGGCCAGGAGGACTTTTGCACAACTTCGTGTAATACGTCAGTTATTTTCACTCCTAGACTGGGACTCCTTGCTCATGATCACACACGTGTTGGTCACCTCCAGACTTGATTATTGTAATGTGGTCTACATGGGGCTGCCCTTGGTGACCATTCGGAGGCTGCAACTGGTCCAGAATGTGGCAGCACAGATTGTGATGGGGTGCGGGGGTTATGCTCATGCCTCACCATTGCTGCAGGAGCTGCACTGGTTGACAGTGCCTCCAGGTGCAATTCAAGGTGCTAGTTATTACCTTTAAATCCCTATATGGTAGTGGGCCAGGATACTTAAGATATCACATCGCCCTAAGGACATCTGTCTGCCCCACCAGAGAGGACCAGAGAGGCTCTCTGGTTGTACCATCGGCTATAGAGGCGCACCTCTCTAGCACTAGAAGGAGCATGTGTGGGGTTATCTCAGGAACTACCATCTTTGGCTCTGGATGGGGCAACTTTGCCCCAAACAGACCCGGTACGTAATCTGGGGGTCCTCCTGGACTAGCGATTACTGCTCAAAGAGCAGGTGGCAGTCGTGGCCAGGAGGGCCTTTGCACAACTTCGTGTGATTCGCCAGTTATGGCTGTTCCTAGACCGGGACTCCTTGCTCATGGTCACACATGCCTTAGTCACCTCCAGACTTGATTATTGTAATGCGCTCTACATGGGGCTGCCCTTGGTGACCATTCGGAGGCTACAGCTGGTCCAGACCGTGGCTGCATGAGTGGTGTTGGGGTACGGGCATTATGCCCGTGCCTCACCGCTGCTGAGGGAGCTGCACTGGCTTCCAGTTTGCCTCCGGGTGCAATTCAAGGTGCTGGTTATTACCTTTAAATCCCTACATGGTAGTGGACCAGGATACTTAAGAGACCGCATTGTCCCAAGGACATCTGTCCGTCCCACCAGAGCGGACCGGAGAGACTCTCTGGTTGTGCCATCGGCCAGAGAGGTGCACCTCTCTGGCACTAGAAGGAGGGCCTTCTCTGTATCCGCTCCTGCCCTGTGCAAACTCCTCCCAATAGAACTACGCCTGCAAACGGAGCTGCTGTCCTTCAGGAAAGGATTGAAAACCTGGCTGGCAGGTGAGGTCTGGGGAATGGATCGATCAATTTCCCCAGTTGGCTGGATGGTTTGACACCCAGTGCCTCCTAGCTATAATGCCTAGTTATAATGCCTGGTTTTTAATGCTAAGTTTTTAAGCTTCTTTTAAAACTTTTAAAACTTTTAATTTCTAAATTGGTTTTAAATTGTTATCATGCTGATTGTGTTGGGAATCACCCTGGGTCCCTTCGGGGAGGAGGGCGATAAACAAATTTAAATAAATAAATAAATAAATAATTCACAAAGTGTGGTATTGTCTGCCAGCATCCCCCATTTGAGCATGTTGGTCTTACGCTTAAGGACTACAACAGCCTATTCATGGTCCTCCAAGTGACATTGAGGAGGTTGAATTCCTCAGCTATATCTTCATTGAATGTTGTTCCTTGTCCAGTGAGCTCCTTTCCTCCATCTTCTAATTTGATTTTGCTCTTGTGTACCCTCAGGAATGTTTGTTCTTGCCATAAAGCAATTTCTAGATTTGATTTGGTGGTCTTGAGGCTTCTCCTTCTTTTTCTTTCATGTCCTTGGCTTTGTCATTGGCCAAACTTAAGTCCTCATTAGTGCATGTATCTGGCAACAATTGACAGACCAGTACATGAACTGGATTCTGTATCTCTTCACATTGACACAGTGTGTTGCTGACTGTAAGCAGCTCGCATGTGAGCATGTTGGTCTTACATTTAGGTACCTGACTCTCATGGTCCTCCAAGTGACATAGGGGAGGTTGAGTTCTTCAACTATATCCTCCCTTAATGTTGTTCAATGCCCAGTGAGCTCCTTCCTCCATCTTCTAATTTGGTTTTGGTCTTGTGTATCCCTCAAGAATGTTTGTTCTTGCCATAAAACTCTTCCTGGACCCAAGCCAGTGGACTTGAGGCTCACATCTGTTCAGAGGATGTTGAAAGTCATTCTCTTGCTTAGTTCTCTTGGTGTCCACTGCTACTTCTCTCCTGATCTTAGGTGGAGTGATGCCAACAAGAGGGTATATTTTCATAGCTGGTGTAGGTTTGAGGCATCCTGTCACTATCAGTGAGAAATAAATGAGATTACACTACAGATAAAACCCTTTTCAGTGCTAGCCACACTTTTCCAAATCTCTGTCTCCCACAATCTCGACAGTTCCCACATTGCATTTCTCCTTAGGAACAGTCATAGCAAAATGTCCCTTAATTTTTCCTTAAAACTTTTATGATTTTTTAAAAGGAGAAATAGTCACACCTTTAAGCAGGGATTCCCAACCAAAGGCCCGCAGGCTGGATACTGCCCATGGTGCCATTTCATGTGCCCATCCAAGGGCATTTGAGAAACAAAATGGCCATTCCCCCCTCCTTTTGAAACTGTTGGTACAAAATCACCACCCTGATCATGCAGGAAGGGAAAAATGTCCATCCATCCCTCAAAGCTGGTTGAGAGAGCATGATCCAACCCCCAGCTTGAAAATGTAGGGAACCCCTGGTTTAAAGATCTTCTGACATCTGATTTCTAAGCAAGAAACCCACTCTTGTGAATACTTGGTTGCACAAGTCTTAGCATTATCCAGTTTTTAATATTATGTGATGCATACATTGCACAACGTTAAAAAAACCAGTTCCCTTTCCAAAGAGGAAAGGGAACTGGGGGAGGGGCGTGATTTGCCTGCCTCTTTGGAAAGGGCAGTGGGGATTCCATGCATGGAATCCCTGCTGCCCTTTCTAAAGAGGCAGGTGGATCCAGCCAAGTGCCAGTTTGGTTGGGGTGAGGATGTGCGTTCCCGATCTCCCCCCAACCAAAGCAGCAGTCTGAGCCTCCGTAGATCTCTGCCCCAAAGCCCCCAGGGCTGGTCTCTAGCCCTGCGGGCTTTGGGACAGAGTTTAACATTGGGGAATTTGAGGCAAACATTTGCATCACACAACGTTATCTTAATGTTGTACAGTGCAAATGTTTGCCTCAAATTCCTGAACGTTATACGGTTTTAGCATTATCCGATGTAATCATTATCCGAGGTTTCACTGTACTTCTTTTTCAACTTTGGGACTGCTGTCTTCTTCATTTTCCTAATGATGCAAAGGGTTCCTAAGCCAAAAACCAGGAGCTCACTGAGGTCTGTCAAAACTATATCTCTGTTAATTATCTGATTTTTGCCCTGCAACCATCCTTCCTGCTTTTAAGTTTTAAGTTCAAACCTAATTTCTTTTGACTGTTTAATGAAATGCCCAAGAAGCAGGGCTTGTGTCATGGAGGTGCTAGTCTTATGTGTCCAATTCAATTTTTTTATGACTTTTGCACGTTTTGAATCTGTTTAATTAAACAAAGATCCTTCGATGCACTAAAAATGTCAAAACATATAAAAACCTCAATAGTAGGGTAGCGGATCAAAAGCCTCTCTAGTCTAAAATTTTGTTTCTGACTGAATCTAACCAGACTTTTTTTTTCTTTTTGCAAGTTCTTAAGCACCGTATGAGGGTGTACAGGGGTACAATTCTGTCACCCATGGTTGGGTCAAAAAGCCATCACCTCTCCTGCAGCCAGGGTCCTGTATCACCTCTGCCTATTGTCTGTCAGATATTACCTCCATCCTCTCCACTCAAGTAGCCACTGGTTTCTTCAAAACCAACCTTTTTCCATATCTGAAAATATATGTTGTCGCTGTCACTGTCGCTGTCGCTGTCGCTGTCGCTGTCGCTGTCGCTGTCGCTGTCGCTGTCGCTGTCGTTGTCGTTGAGGTTGAGTTGCATAGTCAGGACCGGCCCTTTGCAACCCTATGGACTATCACACGCTAGGCACCCCTGTCCTCCACCATCCTCCTCAAACCACCCAACTCTGTGCCCATTGTGTCAACAATACCATCTAGCCATCTCATTCTCTGCCACCCCCTTCTTCATTTGCCCTCCATCTTTCCCAGCATCAAGGCTTTCTCAAGTAAATCCTCTCTTCTTATTTGATGTCCAAAGTAATATAGCTTCATCTTTACTATTTGACCTTCTAAGGAGCAGTCAGGGTTGATTCCTTCTAAGATCATCCTATTTGTTCTCCTCGCTGACCAGGGTACTCTCAAAATTCTCCTCCAGCAGCACATTTCAAAGGCATCTATTCTTCTGCACTCAGCTTCCCTTATGGTCCAGCTTATACAACCATACATTACTACTGGGAATACCATTGCTTTGGCTATGGGGACTTTTGTTTGCAAGGAGATATCTCTACTTTTAATTATGTTCCCTAGGTTTCTCATAGCTTGTCTCCCAAGAATCAGTGAACTTTTTATTTCATGGCTGCAATCACCATCTGCAGTGATCTTGGATCCTAAGAAAGTAAAACCTGTCACTGCTTCTACTTCTTCCTCATCTATTTTCCAGGAAGTGATATGGCCTGTTGCCATTATCTTGGGTCTTTTGATGTTGAGTCTCAGGCCAGCTTTTGCATTCTCTTCTTTCAACCTAATCAAGAACTTCTTTAGGTCTTCTTCATTTTCTGTCATTAGGGTAGTCTCATCTGTATATCTCAAATTGTTGATATTTCTCCCAGTAATTTTAATTCTATCTTGTGATTCCTCCACCTCTGCATTGTGCATTATGTGCTCTGTGTATAAGTTAAATAAGCAGGGTGACAAAATGCAGCCTTGTCTTACTCCTTTTTTATTCCAAACCACTCCGTCACTCTCTATTCTGTCCTAATTGTTGCTTCTTGACTCATGTACAGATTTCTCATGTACAGATTTCTCACTGTCAAACACTTTCACCCTTTGGCTGGGGAAGGAATCCATAGTTGCTTCTAGCTCCATCTGTTGGAGAGGGATCCAGCTCACCCTCTCAGTTGCCTGCCTTTTGAATAGCGGTTCCTTCCTTCCTTCAATTGTAACTAAGTCATAATTTGAAACATGTGAGTGTGCGTGCATGTGCACTTAGGAATCAAGTGTGTGAGAGTGCTTGTGGGTCTCATGGACAGCCCCTGCATTTCTGCATTCATGACTATGCTACTGAAGATGGTGGGCATCCATAATCCAGAACCTGGAGAAGCTGTTATTTAGGATCACAATTGCCAGAGGTAAGATAACTATTTTTTTCCTATGTTCTGTCATCAGCTTCCACTTCTTCCCATGATCCAAGGCTTGTATCCTGTTACCTAAATAAGGAGTGGAAGATAACTCATATAAGAACCCTTCTTGTAGTGTTTGCAAGACTAGTCACACAACTGATCATGGGAGCAGGGAGCTTTGCTGGAGCACAGAGGATGCTTATGTAATTCCCTTCCACTTTGTGTTTAAGGACCTCAAAGGATACAAGCAGTCATTTCATTCCATTTCATTCAGGCTAAGAAGTGTCTCAAACATGCACATCTTCATCAACACAGTGTAAGAATCTTGATGTTTGAATATACATAATGGGTAATCCATCATTAGATGAAGGCTTTGCTGAAATTCTGATTGTGAATTCTTGACTTCTGACTGGTACTGGAACAGGAAAGAACAGAAAGAATGGGGCTAGATGATCCCTTTGAAGTGTATTCAGAGCCCCAAATCAGAAAATACCTAAATAATGTTGTCCCTACCACTCCAGCCCACATCCAAAACAGTAGCCAGCCAGTGAACCAAAATATCAGGATTGGACACGGAGTGAGGCTGGTTCATTATTTCCTGTGCAGAAAATAGCACAAACTGACCATGTCACAAGCGATCCAAAATGGAAACTATATCACCATCTCAACGCATCCTGAGCCTCAGGTGTGTTCTTATCCTGGACTCAACTCTGAAATGTTGCCTGCTTTTTACCAGGTGTGGGAATATCCTGAAGTCAATGAAGGTGGGATAATTTCAGGGTGAAGCTGAACATGCAATTTTTGATATATAAATGTGGCATCAAAGATTATTCAGATTTATTTAACTCACAATAGATAAACAGGGAATAAGTTGCATGAAATGAAAGCACAATGAGAGGGAAATCAATGAATATCTAAGCACAGCACAATTTAATGATGAAATGAAAAGTATAAAGCAGAACTATCCAGACTAAAGTATCAGATGAATTACAGTTATGCAAAATTAGCTGCAGTTAACTCTTTGTAATACACTATACTTCCCCCCACATCCTCCACCAGCCCCCTAATGAAAGCTCATGATATTGCCAGCTGCTTAGCAGACTAATAATTAAGAAGAAAGAACATATAGCTAGGTTCCTGAGGACTCAGGGGAAATGTACAGGAGAATTAATCCAGGAGAATCCAGATGGTTAAAATGAGAAGGAAAAATATTCTAAAAGTTGTAAAGTGAATGATGTCTGTGTGTGTGAGAGAGAGAGACATAAATAAAAGAAGATAGTAAAGAAGGTGTAGAATCTCCCAGAAGGAATAATCTATCCTATTGTGAAAACTAAATCTTCTCTCAGAATCAATGCAAAGTAAGGCCCAAAAGTCAAAGTCTACAAAAGTAAAAATGACATGAGCAAAAGTGAACAGCATGTGAGTAAGAAAAGAGTGTGACTCTCATTCTAAGACACTTCTCATAAGCAGCAGTTGCTTTCTCCTCCACAGAAACCTCTTAAGTTTCCTACATTCTGGTTGGATTCTCTACCTTCATTCCTAAAATTCAATTCTTTATTAAAAGATGGCCAGTTGGGAGGAAAAGGGCATTGCACCATCTCCCTTACTTCCTTTTGTCCCACAGCACAGGTGGTGATCTTAGCATCTTATCAAGATATACTCTGATTCTGGAGCCACTGAAAGTATCCAACTTTGTAGTCTGCCCACCTCAACCAGGACCTTGTTGCCACAACAATCATGTACAATAAAACCTCACATAAAGAGCACCTCGCTTAGAGAGTAACTTGCTTAAAGAGCAGAATTTTCTGTGAATGGTCGCCTTGCTTAACAAATAAAACCAACAAATAACTTGCTTAACAAATAAATCAGGGTTCACAATTCCCCTGCCAGAAGTCACAATTGGTCACTTTCAAGGGTGTTTTGCTTAAAGAGCAAACTCACTTAAAGAGCAATCCCGTGGAACACATTGTGCTCTTTAAGTGAGGTACAACTGTATCTGACTTTTTTGCTCATTACATTATGCAGAGGTCCAGGCTAGGAAAATCATGCTGCTTATGAAGCAAACCAAATATTTCCTCAATGCAATTCCATAGTTTGGTATTCTATTCCATAGGCCATATTTCTTCTTCTTCTTCTTCTTCTTCTTCTTCTTCTTCTTCTTCTTCTTCTTCTTCTTCTTCTTCTTCTTCTTCTTCTTCTTCTTCTTCTTCTTCTTCTTCTTCTTCTTCTTCTTCTTCTTCTTCTTCTTCTTCTTCTTCTTCTTCTTCTTCTTCTTCTTCTTCTTCTTCTTCTTCTTCTTCTTCTTCTTCTTCTTCTTCTTCTTCTTCTTCTTCTTCTTCTTCTTCTTCTTCTTCTTCTTCTTCTTCTTCTTCTTCTTCTTCTTCTTCTTCTTCTTCTTCTTCTTCTTCTTCTTCTTCTTCTTCTTCTTCTTCTTCTTCTTCTTCTCCTTCGTGTTGTTTGGGGATGCACACTGATGGGTTCTGCGCCTGCGCTGAATCCGGAGCGGAGCTGGAAAGCTGATTGGATAAAGAGTTTTGAATGTGGGACCGCCCACCATGCCCAACCCCTTTAGGCGCCATTTCGCGCTCTCCCCTCAGTTTGCTTTTTTCCGCTGCGCAAGCAGGAGCCTGGAAAAAAAGCTGTGAGTACTTTGCTGAGATTGTCTCAGAATCTTCCAATTTTTCCTACCTTACAATTTTTCTCGGACTAGGGGACTTGTTCCCTTGGTCCTCGTGTGGCTGGGGCTCGCCCTCAGCCGCCGTTTAAAAAAAAAAAAAAAAAAAAAGACCAACATCTCGTGTCGGGGCCTCCCGGCCGGGATAATTTTTTCTCTTCGGCCATCTACTTCGGTGGATGGCCTCAGCGGCAGCGTTCAAGCAGTGTCCGTCCTGCAAGAGAAAGTTCCCTAGCTCGGACGGACACGTGCGTTGTCTTCGCTGCCTCGGGGAGAGCCACCAGGTCCAGACCTGCGAAGTCTGTCACGGCTTCTCGAAGGCCGCCATCAAGAACCGCCAGTACCGCCTTCAAGCCTACCTCATGGAGGCCGCACTGGCACCACCGGCTCCCCCAGCTCCAGAGCAGGCCGCTTCCACGTCTGCTCCTTCAACCTCCGCTTCTTCTTCCAGGCCCTCGGCCTCTGAACTGTTCAGGCGGAAGAAGGAGCAGGAGAAGAAGAAGAAGGACAAAAAGGAGAAAAAGAAGCGCCGTAGCTCTTCGTCTTCTCTTCCTCCGACCCCGGCACCGGCTCACCTTTCGCCGCCACGCTCCCTAGCTTCCGCCCCGGTCGCAGCTCCACCTACGCCGGGTAGGATGTCGACCGAGGCCCGGGACGCCACGCCGGAGAGGGCCCACAGCCCTCCACCGCCGCCGGAGACTCCTCCACCTGTACCACCGCACAGGTCTTCCTCCCTCCGCAGCCCTTCCGTGGTTCCTGGTCCGGCTACCGAACCGCCGCCCCAGTTGAGCCTCATCGCCCCGTACATCGAGGCGATGGTGCGGAAACTGCACGCCGAACTCCAGGGCCCGCAGACGACACCGTGGGAGCGCCCTCTGCCCTCACCACCAGCCACGGAGGCACCACCGCTCCGTGAGGAGGGCCCCGCGCCGAAGCGGCAGAGGGTGGAACAGGCGCGGTCGGAGGCCTCTCTCCCTCCGTACCAGCTGCCTTTGCCGGGGAGCGATCCGAGATCCGCCAGGCCGTACTGGTCGGACTCGGACCCCGAGGT
This sequence comes from Furcifer pardalis, assembly GCA_030440675.1. NCBI lineage: Eukaryota > Metazoa > Chordata > Lepidosauria > Squamata > Chamaeleonidae > Furcifer > Furcifer pardalis. The sequence continues at coordinate 97,403,240 of CP126892.1, forward strand.
CTACCTGCCACCGCCCAGCATCTCGGAGCGGTCAGGAGACTCCGACTCGTCGGATCAGGAGGAGGAGCAGCATCAGCCACCGCCGGTTGCGGTCGACAAGTCCCCGGACGACAACATCGGCGCCGTCCACGGGTCCCAGCCGGAGGATTTGAAGACCTACACCGGACTGATCACTCGCCTCGGATCCACCCTTGGGATTCGGGCGGAGGCTCCCCTGGACGACTGTGAGGATGTCGTCTGCGGCTTGGCCGACCGCAAGGAGTTGGTCCCCGTCCGCCTCGGACTGCTCCCTAAGATTGCTAAAGCGGCCAAGGAGGTGTGGAAGAAGCCGGTTTCTTCGCACTCCGTCTCCAACAGAGTGGACTCTATGTACAGACTGCTGGACGATTCCAACTTTCTGCACATTCACCCGGCACCGAACTCCCGAGTGGTCAAGGGCTCCCAACACCGGACGCCGATCAGCAGCACTCCCATCCCGTCGACCCAGGAAGGGAAGAAGCTGGACGCACTGGGCAGGAGGTTCTACGCCAATGCCTCCTTGTCCTTCCGTGCGTCCAACTACGCGACGGCCATGGGAGGCTACCAGTGTCGACTCTGGGAGCAAGCGGAGTCGTTCAAGTCCCTGCTGCCACCTGATCGACAAGCGGACTTTGAAAAACTCTGCATGGAGGGCAACCACCTCGCCCTCCAGCAAATCCGCACCGGCCGCCACGTCACCGAGTCGGAGGCAAAAAACTTGGCCTCCGCCATCCAGCTCCGTCGCCACGCCTGGCTCCGTTCGGCTAACCTGCAGGACGATGTCAAGCGGCTCGTGGAGGAGCTTCCCTTCGATGGCGAGGGCCTCTTCGCCAAGGAGACCGACACCTCCTTGGGAGAGCTGAAAGGGGACTACGCCACGATAAAACAGCTCCGCCCTCCACACCGTGGGTCCGGCCGTTACCATCAGGACCAGCCGTCGACGTCTCAGGCGGGCCCATCCTATCAACCTCGCCCGCCACAGAGACAAGGGGACTACTCCCGGTACCAGCCCTACCGGCAGCGCCAACAACCCAACCGTCCACGCTACCAGCAACGGCCTCAGACTGGCAAGCGTACGGAACGGAAGGGCAAACAACGTGTTTGACTCTTCCGTGACCGAGACTCTACCCTACCGCCCCCTTTCCGACTACCTATCGGCGTGGTCTGCCATCACCACAGACCGATGGGTTTTAACCATCTTAGACTCTGGCTACGCGATCGAGTTCGAAAGATGCCCTACTGTCGGACGGATCCGCATCACCGATCCATCCCCACCGCTCCAGGAGGAACTAACAGCTCTCCTAGAGAAGGGCGCCATAGAGCTGGTCGCAGCGTCGGAGTCTCACGAAGGGTTCTTCTCCCGATACTTCCTTGTGGACAAAAAAGACGGGGGGGCACGTCCCATCCTGGACCTCCGTCTTCTCAACAAGCATATCGACGCGAGGAAGTTCCGGATGGTAACCCTTCACTCCATCCTCCCGCTGATCAACCACGGGGACTGGTTCACCGTCATCGACCTGAAGGACGCCTACTTTCACGTGTCCATCAGGAGGGAACATCGTCGTTTCCTCCGATTCCAGGTGGGCGGCAACATCTACCAGTACACATGCCTACCCTTCGGCCTCTCCACCGCTCCGAGGGTATTCACGAAGTGCATGGCACCGGTGGCTGCTCATCTGCGAATGCAAGGCGTCCAAGTGTTCCCGTACATAGACGATTGGTTGATCTGCTCCCCGACCCAACAAAAAGCCAAGGACGACGTTGCACATTGCCTCGCCCTTATGCAGAGCCTCGGTCTGCGGGTCAACTTCAAGAAATCCCAGTTGAACCCCACTCAACGAATAGAATACATCGGAGCCGTTCTAGACTCTCTGGCTCTAAGAGCCTACGCTCCAACCAAACGTCTGCTCGACATCCGCACAGTGGTGGCACGGATCCAGGGCAGACGTCGGGTCCGTGCGAGGGACGCCCTCCGTTTGCTAGGACTCATGGCGTCGACCACGGCGGTGGTCTCGCACGCCAAACTCAAGATGCGCTCCCTCCAGTCGTGGTTCCTCTCCTCCTTCAACGGCACCCACGACAACCTCGGGAAGTGGCTCACACCGACTCCCGAACTCCGAGACCAGTTAAACTGGTGGACAATGGACCAGAATGTGACCGCGGGGAGACTCTTCACCCTTCCCGCACCGTCCATCCAAGTCACCACCGACGCGAGCACCCACGGATGGGGTGCGTGCTGCCGCGGACTACGGATTCACGGCATATGGACGCCCGAGGAAGCCGACCACCATATCAACTTCCTCGAGCTGCTAGCGGTGTGGAAGGCGATGAGGTCCTTCAGACCGTCGATCGCGGGCAGTGTGGTGCAGATCGCCTCGGACAACACCACGACACTAGCCTATCTCAACCGGCAAGGAGGGACCAAGTCTCTCTCCCTCCTCTACCTGACCGTCCAGATGTGGGAGTGGTGCCTGAAGGTACACGTGTTCCCCATAGGTGTCCACATCCAGGGCACCCTGAACTCCGATGCAGACTCCCTGAGCCGCAAAGGGACGGCAATGCACGAGTGGGAACTGGACGAATCGGTGTTCGACCGCCTGTGCCGACGGTGGGGCACACCGACCCTAGACGTCTTCGCATCACAGACCAACTCCAAGTGCCGCCGTTACTGCTCCCGAGCAGGGATCGGCCACGGATCGGAGGGCGATGCCTTCATGGTGCCGTGGCACCAGGAACTGCTGTACATGTTTCCACCGATCCCTCTCATCCAACGGGTCCTGATACGGATCCGTGCGGAGAACGCCTGGACGATCCTGGTTGCCCCGTCCTGGCCGCGCCAGCCGTGGTTCCCACTACTCCAAACCCTGGCTTGCGATCGTCTCCGCCTACCCACCGATCCGAATCTCCTCCGCATGGAAGACGGTCGGATCCTTCACTCGGATCTGCCGAGCCTACACCTGACGGCCTGGCTTATCCGCCCGACATAACACGGATCCTTGATCTGTCCAGGAAACCTTCCACACGGAAGTCCTACGATGCCAAGTACCGTCGCTTCACTGACTTCCTAGCATCCAGCGACCGCACCGTGGACTCCGCATCCCTGCAGGATGTCATGTCCTACCTCCTGCACCTAGCCGAGTTGGGATCCGCACATTCATCATTGAAGGTCCACCTAGCTGCTGTGGTCGCCAAGGCCCCACCTTCTTCAGTATTGTCCTCCGCCTTCAGAGACAAAACTGTTAAAAGGTTCCTTCAAGGGCTACGCAACGCCTATCCTCCAGTGAAGATACCACCCCCTCAGTGGTCCCTCACTACAGTGCTCACCGCACTCACGAAGGCACCCTTTGAACCCATGGCTTCGGTGGACATTAAGTTTGTCTCCTACAAGACTGCTTTCCTTGTAGCTATCACTTCTGCCCGACGGGCAGGGGAGCTGGCAGCCCTTCGGGCTGACCCTCCTTTTCTCAAGTTCTACCCCGACAGGGCAGTACTGCACCCAGATCTGACATTCCTGCCCAAGGTCCTGACTGAATTTCACCTGGCCCAAGCCATCACGCTTCCAGCATTCTTCCTGAATCCCTCGTCTCCACAAGAGAGAGTGTGGCACTCGTTGGATGTCAGGAGGGCTTTGCTGTTTTACACCCAGAGGACTGCGTCCTTCAGGAGAGCAAAACAACTGTTTGTGGCTTATGGTGGCAAGACTAAGGGACAGCCTCTGTCTGCCCAGAGATTATCTAAATGGATCTCAGGTACCATTTACCTGGCCTATCAGATGTCATCCCTGCCACCTCCGCCTCATGTCCGGGCTCACTCCACCAGGACACTGGCTTCCTCCACTGCATTCCTAGAGGGCATCCCGATGGAGGATATCTGCAAGGCTGCCACTTGGTCCAGGTCCTCCACCTTCATCACCCACTACCGGGTTGATACAAGGTCCGCCCCTGATGTCAGACGGGGCAGGTCCATCCTGACGGCTGGTCTCCGATCTTCTTCGTTGATGACCGCCCATCCATGATGACATCGCGCTCTCCTACATCTCAGGACGCCGGCTGCCCACCATCCAAGTAAGTGAGCTTGTTAGTCACCCATCAGTGTGCATCCCCAAACAACACGAAGGAGAAGGACAGGTTTCACTTACCAGTAACTGTCGTTCTCCGAGTATGTTGTTTGGGGATTCACACAACCCAACCCTGCCTCCCCTCAGGGCTGCCGGCCTGAGATGGCCTTAGGCTTAGCGGGCAGCTTTAATATCAAACTGAGGGGAGAGCGCGAAATGGCGCCTAAAGGGGTTGGGCATGGTGGGCGGTCCCACATTCAAAACTCTTTATCCAATCAGCTTTCCAGCTCCGCTCCGGATTCAGCGCAGGCGCAGAACCCATCAGTGTGAATCCCCAAACAACATACTCGGAGAACGACAGTTACTGGTAAGTGAAACCTGTCCTTCTTCTTCTGCTGCTGCTGCTGCTGCTGCTGCTGCTGCTGCTGCTGCTGCTGCTGCTGCTGCTGCTCCTGCTCCTCCTCCTCCTTCATGTTCTGTATCAGATTCTGACTATCATCATGGCAATCAGCCGTGAATATTGTCATGAGAATATAATGCAGTGATTTTCCATTTGTCTTCCATGTTGCAGCAAGACACTCATACCACTGATCCAGTTTGCCAGTTGCTTTCTGGACCTGAGCCCTTTGGGCACACAAAGTCCTCATCAGTCCCAGGTGCAGATTCCTTTCCCTTGAAGATAGTCAATCAATCTGGGACTGTGTGAACAGAAGGAAGTGTTTGATAGATGTTGAGATGTGTAGCCTTATTGGGTGACAGAGAGGAAAAGGAGGGACAAAGAATGAAAAACAGGTTTGGTTATCTTAGAACGTTAGAAGAAATGCCATTATTATATTGTGCATGTCCAAAGCAGGAGGAAAGCTGAGTTTGCCTATGCTTACTTGTTAGTAGAACAGTAGAAAATGTAGTCTTGATTTTGTTAGCTGGTTAGGCCAGGAAATAAAGTTAGATATGCCTTTCTTGTTTTTTCCAGGAAAAGAGGAAAAGTAAAAATGTTCCTTTTTAATTTTGTATCTTCTTTTTTGTGATTCTAAGTTTTGACCTAATTTTCCTGAATATAATAAACCTGACATGTTACAGAAGACGTACTTTTCATATAGAGCATAAGCTGGTGGGAGAATTCCACTTGTGTATTCATTTATTGGCAACACTACCTAATCTACATTGCTACTTCCTACCTGATCTGGCTGGCTCGAAAGCATAGACAACCAGTGAATGAAACCTATCATAGATTTCTCTAGCCTGCACAGAACCACCTACACTCTGAAGCAGCAAAAGGATTTATGCTGGCCTCCTGAATGGGTGCAGGTCTCTGTCAGGTGGAATGAGTCCTATGGTAGTCGGATAATGGGTTTTGTTATCCTTACACTTAGTCCTCAGGTTTGTCAGGTTAATTAACCACCATCTGATGATTGGTATTGAGTTGCTGACAGTATGAGCTACTCTATTACCATACCAGGATAACCTGGCCAGACCATATATTCAATCCACATGCCTTTTGCCAAGAGAACTCTGAAACCTTAAACGTAGGAACTAATTAATTGTACAGTATTATCTAGTTCTACTCATCATTTGACCTTAGTTGAAAGAGCCTGGAATGGCTGCTCTTACTCACTTTTTCTGTTACTATATTATCCTAACAAGAAGTTCTATGCATAAGATACTGCATTTAATACCGGGATGGACAACATTTAAGCTTCATGTAATTTTTGTTTGTTCTCTGTTATTAAATTCCAACCCTTTTATATATGGGCTGAGAGTACTAAACTCTGAAATTTTCATTGGTGCTATTACCTGGCATATTTTCCTCTTTATGAGTAAAGCAAGAAAAGCAGAGGGACTAGCTATGTGGTGTAAATTGCACAAATTGGTAGCAATATTTCACAGGTTGTGGAATGGGTAAATTTTTACAGATTTAAATGCAAAGCACTTTTTCAGTCACACCGATGAAATTTCTATTTATTTACAACCAGAGAGACACAGCGAATCTGAACCAAAACCAGAAATGAGCTGTATGTTTTCTGGAAGTGAAGCACAACTTCAGCCATTTTCAATAAATCTTTATTTAACATAACACAATGTCAAAATATTCTGATTATGTAATTCAGGGAAAATAATTACAGCCTCCAAATATAGCCCTTCCACAGACACAATGTGGTGTAGTGCTTAGACTGGTATTTGGGGAACCTGGGTTGTGTACTCCTATGAGCTGTGTAACTCAATGGGCCAGTCACTCCCTCTCAGCTTGACCGATGAGGTGCACAGAAAGAGCCTCCTTGAAGATTGTGGTATTTTTGAACTACAACCGGGCATACCCTGGCTAATCTTTGTCACACTAGGTCAGGTAAAAGAAACTGAAGAATGAACTCAGTCACCAAAAGGTGCCTTCATCTTGGCAGTTTCATGTCTGGCCTAGACGTGGAAGAAAAAGTTTGACCAGTTTTTCTGATGATTGTTGAGAGGAGAGTCATGCACTCTGTCTTGAGCTGTCTGGAAGAAAAACAGACTATGCAAATTACTGTATAAACAAAATAAACATCGAGAATTTTGTTTGCTCAAAAACTGTGACTAGAATATGGACAGGACACAATGAAAGCCCTGCAAATTGGTTGAATTTTAAAATACAGCACGCAGATTCAGGTGATTGCTTTTAAAAAGTTGGAACATGCTTGAAAAAGGTGAATGTACAGCATCACCATTGCAATCAGCTGTGGCTTAAGAAGGAAAGCATATAAAGATTCTCAATCTTGGGATACAGCAAGTAAGGGAAAGGGTCATCTTTGAATGTCAACCCACATAGTAATCCTATGGATACTGGAAAGATAATATGGCAAGCAAAGTGAGTTGTTGTAGGGTAGTTTTCCAATATGTAGCAAGGTAATTTTAGGTAAAGGTCTCCCTTCCTAGAAAGCCAGTTGTGTCTGACCTATGAGACACAGGACCTGGGACAGACAATGGGTGTTTGCTCCATCGTGCAGCACTTTGGTCTCAAACTGCTAACCTGCCAACCTTCCGCTCATCAAGCTCAGAGTCATAACCACTGAGCCACCTTGGCAAAGTTATCTTACCCTGGTTTTACAAAAATGTTATTAAAATGAAATGAAATTCTGGATCCAAAATTAGATATGGTGTATTCTAGAAATGAGGGAGTGCAATGGTTCAAGTGGCTAAGATGCTGACAGGAAGGCTGCAGGTCAGCAGTTCGACTCCCAAGTACTGCAGGACAGAATGAGCTCCCATCTTTGTCCCAGCTCCTGTCAACCTAGCAGTTCGAAATCAAGAAATTGCAAGTAGATAAATAGGGATCACTTTGGTGGGAAGGTAAACAGTGTTCCATGTGCTCCAGTATCTAGTCATGCCTGCCACATGACCACAGAAACATCTGCAGAAGCAGACAGCTCTGGCTCTTCGGCTTTGAAGCTGAGATGAGCACTGAACCCTAGAGTCAGATACGACTGGCTTTTGAGCAAAGGAAACCTTTACCTTTATTTTAGAAATGATTTTTTTAAAATTTCTTGGACTACAAATGCCATTGTCTCTTCTGACTTACAGTTTACAGATGCCCATGTGTGGTTAACCTAGGAGGGAAAGCCTCAGTTTGAATACTTTGAGGCTTTACTAGACCTAGTTCTGTCTAGCTTCCTGCTTAGAAAGAAAGCTCCCAGTTAGCAAGACTAAAGGAAGAGAAAGAAGGATAGATGGAGCTGGACCTAGTTAATCCTCAGGAGTTCTGGCTGATGACCTTTCTCTCAAGCGAACCACATTTTGGTGTCTATAATGTGTGTGTAACTCAAGTAGATCTCAGATATTGGGAAATTATGATATTTCTGGTCCAAGAAAACAAAAAAATCCCATCCGTCATATTCATTCATGAGGTTGTCTAAATTTCATGTTTATGGTTTACTTAGCCTAAGATTTCAAGGAAATCATACTTGCTAAATTGTACATATTTCATTCAATGGAGTGGTGTATTCTATGAGCACAAATCAACATACAGGTATAAGCAAAAAAAAAAAGTCATTCTAAAACAAAACCACACATTCTTTTTTCAGAAAGCAGTACTTCTTTGCCTCAGAATCATTCTGATTATTAATACTCATCTCCCAGCATGGAACACAGCGTGCATACTCTTAGAACAGGAGTTTTTCCTGTGGTTAAAAAAAGGAGTTTTTTTAAAGACAACATTTTCCATCTATTGTGTTGTTGCTCTGCATGGATTTAGACTACCTTAAACTGAGCTGGAACTGTGAGAAAACAGTTCCTTACAAAAGGTATGTTGCTTTCTGTGATTTTTTTCCACACAGGCTGCAAAAAAAGACAGAAGGAAGAAATGTTTATTGCACTTCACTGCCATGCCTGCTGTTCAAATTCAATGGCATTCCTTGTGCTTATTCTGAATTGGATTATGAAGCCAAACAAACTTCAGCATTCTAGCTACATGTTCCGGCACTGAATGCTGGAACAATGAGATTTTTTTCCCTCTAATGTGGCACCTAAATGACTCCTTGTGGTGGGTCAGTGGTTAAGAAGCTTGCCTTGTTAGCTGAAAGGTCAGCAAGTCAGCAATTCAAAACCTGAGTACTGTACGATGGAATGAGCACCCAGCTCCTGCCAACCTAACAGTTTGAAAGCAAGAAATTGCAAGTAGATAAATAGGGACCACTTTGGTGGGGAAAAGATCTTGGGGACATGAAAGGAGCCTCATTCGGGCATCCCCTGAGAGGAGTTCCTCCAGCAAAAATCCTTTCAACCCAGAAAGCACCTTTGTGTGCTTCTGACACAATTTAAAACAACAACAACCAGACAGAGAACTAGCTACAGACATGGAAACATTAAGGTTATTAACTTCAGAGTGTGGAAACTTTACATTTCCAGATGATGAACACCATTTCTAGAATGTTCTGGGAGATATAGGCAAAAGAAAAATAACATTTCCTACTTTGTTTGAGGACCCCTTACCACCCAATCTTACAAAATGTTGTACTGTACTCAGTGGTGGGATGTCAAAAATTTTACTACCCCACCATGATGTCATCACAGTGTGGGCGGAGCTAATGTCATGACATCATGGGTGGGGCCAAATAAAAAACAATAAAATAATAAAATAAAAATAAGCGCACGCACACACACACACACACATCCCTGCAGGTGTGCATGCACACCAAATGCATGGCGTGCATGCACAGTGGGGGAACTGGTGCAAAGGTAAGCCCCCAAGGTGGTTCCCCCCAAAAGCTGCTACCGGTTCTCCGGGACGCTGGGGAAAGTTACTACCGGTTCTGGCGAACTGGTGAGAACCTGTTACATCCCATCTCTGACTGTACTCCTGAATTTTGACAAATGACTAACAGCTACAAAACAAGGCGACTTAGTGTCTGTTAACAGGAAATCAATCTGGTTTAAGGTAGGAGGAGAAAATAATTCTGATATATATATTTACAGAATCCCTGTAAGTGGTCTTCTTAGAACTGTATGCCATCAACATGATTACAGAACAAACTCCGAGACTCTAGATTACATCTCTCAGTGACTTCTTATAGAAATCGAACAGTCATGGAGAACTGATCAAAAGTTGAGGGACCCCATAGGTTGAATCTACATGGCTGAACAGCATTCCCAAGCTGAATCATCTGGAGAGGAAGGACAGGATCCAGAAAATAACAATACTATGGATCCCCAATCCTTCCAAACAGTCCAAAAGGATCCTGTGGCTGATGGCATCGGAAGCCCCTGAGAGATCTAGAAGAACAGGGATAAATTCTCCTGGTCATCCTTTCTTAAAAGATCATCATAGAATGAGACCAGTGTTATTACCAAGGTGTGGCAGGATGGATTCAGACTATTGGCATCTTCCAAGAATACCTGTGGTCAGTCACAAACCTCCCATTCAGGTGAAGGATATTTATGACAGATCTAAACTGTTTTAAATTGTCAGTTGAGTTTTTTTTTAAAAGAATGTGCCAAATGATAGTCATTTTTTAAAAAAAAAACAGGAGGGAATATGCATTTCTTTATTCAAGTGCCATATCCAATTCTGAAAATTGGCTCCCATCATGGTGATCAGCCATTAAGATTGTCCTGGAAACAATATACAGTAATACAGTGACCTTCCATTTGCCTTCTGCATTGCCGGGTGATACCCGTACACTGGTCCATTTCTGTGAGTCACTTTCTGGTCCTGAGCCCCTTTGGCATGCAGAGTACTCATTAGCCTCAGGACAGTATTGATGAAGCTGCTGCCTTTCATCAAAATGGATTCAAGTGGGATTTAATCCACTTGAGGACCATCACCCTTCCCTGTCAACTTCATCACCCAAGGCTGTTAGTCCTCAGGATTGCCAGGTTAGTTAACCACCACCTGATGGTGTTGAGTCACTGGCAGTATAGTCAACTCTTTTACCATAGCAGGTTAACCTGGCCAGACTGGTATGCCTTTCCTGCAGAGACAAATTGATGACCTGTGCAGCACATTCCATGAAAGCATCAGATGGGGTCCTTGGACCTTTTGATTTATCAACCATTCCTTCTGTTTGTGTGCCTTGTTTTGCTTCCCTGTACAAATGGAAAAGGCTCTGTGCAAGACATTTTGTTCAAGTTGTGAAGAAAATCCTGTTTGTGTAGCTGATACAATGGAGGCAATAAATCTTACAGCGATATCTTGGCTGGGTTTTTCAACATCTTGAGACATTCCATGGAGAATGGGTAAAGTTGTGAGGATCCTTCAGATCTGTGCCCAAGCTTGCTGCCAGCCTGCATTCCATGATCAGGTCTCTTTCCTTCTTGGCTGTTATTTACGGGGCAGCTGTTTTCAAATGGCTTCCTTCTTGGCTGCATAGAGCAGGGAATCACAATGCACACCACTGCTTCTAAAGTGACTATTATTCCTTCCATACATGCAATATTAACTTTGCTTTAGCCACACTCTGAAGAGGGACAGCTACTTCCTACGAGATAAAGGGAAATCCTGTGAAGCCCGATTTAATTTGCTCCACCAAAACCCAATCAAAAACAATCAGGCATCTCCTATTTTATCAAGTAATTCCTCTGACAGAACATAAAAGGATTGATTCCTCGAAGTGGAGCCAGCTGTCTTCCAAGCACAGAGTCTTAAATGGAAATCAAGTGATGTACATACCCCCCAGGGCCCAATACACTTTCTGTGCAAACAAAGCACATCATTATCCAGGCACTGAAATGTCTTTATAGGATTTCCATGGCTTGTGTGTTATGATGTTATTTCCTGTGATTTTACATTCCCTTTTGTCATTTTTCTTCTCCAGTTGGCTTTTTCCTTACACCCATGTTTTCATGACGGAAGAGTTCAGATTTTAAATTAAGAGGCAAATGGTTGCTTGGGACAGAGCTGTACTACTAACAATTACTAACATGAGCATCAACAAAAAGTGCACCATGGAACTCCCCACAATGATGTTAAATCACCCAGTTAAATAAGGAAAGAGGGAATGAATAAGCCCTCCCAGTTCAGTGACAGCAGCTCCAGTGCAAAGAGAAGGTTGGATTTCACTTTCCACATCTCAGTAAGTTCTAGTAACAGAATAGGGAGAGTCAAAGGCTTTCAAAACTAAGCATTGTGTTGGCTTAGTGGTTAAGACACTGGACTTGATGACTGGAAGGTCAGCAGGTCGAGACCTAAGTGCTGCATGATGGAGTAAGCTCCCATCTCTGTCCAAGCTCCTTCCAAACTAGCAGATCAAAAGCAGGAAATTGCAAGTAGATAAGTAGGGACCACTTCAGTGGGAAGGTAAACAGCATTACAGTGTCTAGTCATGCCTGCCACATGTCATTGGAAACATCTGCAGACATATAAAGGGCTGGCCCTTTGGCTATAAACAGAGATGAGCATCAGACCCTAGAGTTGGGTATAACTGACTTTCGAGGAAGCATGACCTTTACCTTTACTATCAGCTTTGGACAAACTCTAAATTTCTGGTGTAGCTATTTGAGGAAAAGGTAATATGGCTAATCTTAAAGGCATCAAAAGACTTCTGTTTTTTTGCAGCTATTTTTGTCCACCCAGCTGGGACCTAGATCAAAGCAGAAAGTCCCAGTCTATTTCTGGTAGGGATGAAGGATAATCTAGAATGTCTCTCCCCCCCCCCCAAGTTCAAAATGTGGGGCATAAAAAGAAGTTCAGAAAAGTACAAAATGGTAAGCAGAAACTAAAGGGACAAAGAGAAAGAAGCTATAAAACTATATAAGGGAAATAATGTAGTGGGAAATAAAAGTATGAAGATGCTGAACTTTGCCGACTAGTACCTTCACACTCACAGCCCAAAGCAGGGGAAATACTTCTCCAACTATCATGTCCATGCAGGGGGATCATGGGAAGGGTCCTTGCATAAAGTCACTCATGCTTTCTATAGCCTGAGCCCTGTGCTTCTCTTTTCACTATGGGATGCTCTCTAGTTATAGTAGGTCCTCCATCAATTGCTTTAGATTTAGCTTCCCTGCACCTCATCTAAGACTGAGTGTTTGTGTGTGCGCATTGGGAGCTTATGTTCTTGTACAACCTTTGAGCACTGAGGCTTCACTCTAAAAATGGGTGGGTCTGTCTTTCTCTTCCTTCCTTCCTTGTTTCCCTTGCCAACATTAACTAGGGATTTGATTCTTCCATTTGCTTCTCAGGTTCTACCTAGTCTTCTACCTGTCCTTAGCCAAAACAAATCTCCTTCTACAACTATGGAGCTGCCCTTTTCATGGTCCATAAAGAGAAATACTTCCCAAAGATCTCTTGTACACACTTTATAGGGAAAAGAATCAGAGGTTGTGTTTGCATGTAGAGTCTACACTTGAGGAGGAACTTGTTATCTGCAGACAAATAACTTCCTGCATTGGGAAAATGACAATAGGGAAAGACAGAGCTAGTTCCAGAAGAACAGTGTTAAAAGTGAGGAGAAACCTAGCAAATCTAAGAGCTGTCTGCAATTTTGTATGTTAAAGTTTTGTATTTCAAGAACTGTGAGATCCTAGCCCAACACAGGGAATGCTTTCAGGACCACAGAGGCCATAACTGAATGCTGTAAACCAAATTTAATGGATAAGTCATTTTGTTCAAGGTCTCTACAGGCTTTATCTCATTCATCTGTAAAAAATAAAATAAAAATGTGATACCCACCGACCTGTGAACATATATTAACAGACACCTTAAATATTTGTTAAGTGGTTCTACCTGAGAACCTTAAGGCCACATTGCTCTGGCCATCTTTTCCCAGGTGTCATAAATTTTATAAGCTGAGAAAAGCAAGTGTGACTTGAACTGTTAAAGAAAGACAGATGGAGGGGAAATGATGTCACGAACCAGCCGGCCCCCTCTGCTCTGGAAACCTCCCTTAACCAAAGCCCCCAGAGGGCGGGCTGGCTGGCAAAGCAGGTTTACAGCCCTTAGCTTGCTTCTCAGCCACAAGGAGGTTTAAACAGGTAGGGTGTTCAGAGGCTTGTGTGTGAATGCAATGCTTCTCTTACCCTTTTAGTCCAAGGAAGACACGTTGCTCAAGTAAATGAAAGTTTATTGATCAGGTATATTGATCAGGTTCATAAAGCATAAAAGTCAGTAGCATAAGTCAGTCCAATACAGTCCACAGGTAATCTAGGTAACCATTTTTAAGGAGCAAAAATGCATAGCTCCCAGGCAAAGGATGTTAGCCCATAGAGATACAAAAAACAACTCACTCACTTCTCTGCAAACATGAAGAATTTGCAGTCAGGTGGGTTACTCTTAGCCAATCAGGTAACAGAGAAAAATATTCTCAAAACAATAGTTGTTTACACACGTACACAGAGAGTGTTCTAGCATGAAGTCTAAACATGAGGCTAGAAAGATAACAGCACGAACACGGAAGTTGAAGCGGGTGCATTTTTGTCAGCCATAAAATGCACCTGTGTATGCACAAACATGCCTGCCGCGGTCATAAATGCGGAAGTGGGCACATTTATGTCAACTGTCTGGAGGTGTGGTCACGTCTGTGGTGTGAAAAGGTTGGCCACCCCTGGATTAGGCCATTGACTGGGAATTCGATTGTTCAGTGTGCCTTCAAGAAGAAGAGAGAGATTGTGTAGCCATGGGTAAGCTTACAGGGCTCCCCAAAAGAATGTAATGACGAACCCATTTCTATTTGCTCTTTATTGAGAAAACCCTGGCGAGAGCCAACATAAGTAGGAATTGACTTGATGGCACACAATTATTATTGACAATATGATCATGTTCATTTTTGTTGTTGTTGAAGTAACTTCCTATGTTCTACTTAGGTGTACTCAGATTTGTTTTACATTTTGCCATAGGCAAAATTAGAATGGCAAACTGTACTGCCTTATGACATATATGGAAGCAATCCAAAACCTAGATTATGAACTACCAGATGACTTATTATTTTTTAAATGTTGTTAAGGAAACCAGCATCTGCATTTTAATGGGAAATTTTATTTTATTCAAGTCAGTCAATAATGGCATAAAAAATTAAGTGGAAAGGACACACTACATTAATTTGCCTTCCATAATTTCTCTCCCATAAACAAACACTGGAGCAATAAAACATATGGTAACAAAGAAATTATAACTTCATACCATACTCATACCTGCCAAGGCAGATGGAAATTATCCCAGTTTGAACACTCACAACTTAAAAACAAACATTTTCTACCAACCTAGAGGACCCAAGAAATTTTGTAGGATCCAAGAAACCACACCAAAAATTCCCTGCTGGGGGTCTTTTCATAATTGGAAAACACAGGAAAACTGGCATACTATATACCAGGGGTGGCCAACTTAATTAGACCCAAGATCTACTGGCAAGGCAAAAGAACAAACTCGCTCCCCCCCCAGCTTGCCGCTGCCACCGCCACCGCCCCCACACCTCCACAGGACCCAGGCAGAAGACGGCCCTTTTGCTGACAAGCGCCCCGCCCACCCACCCAGCTAGCTGTCAGGGGCTCTCCACCACCTACCCCTGACGAGCACCGCGCATGCGTGCTGCTCACCTCTGCCCACCCACCCAGCTAGCCGTCTGACGGCTAGCTGGGTGGGTGGCTGGGCGGGAGGAGGAGAGCAGCGCGTGCGCACGTGGAGCGCTCATCAGGGGTAGGTGGCGGAAAGCCCCTGACGGCTAGCTGGTAGCTGGGTGGGTGGGCGGGCGGAGGTGAGCAGCGCACACGCGCACACACCGCACACGGGGGCGCTCGTCAGCAAAAGGGCCACCTTCTGCCTGGGTCCGGGGGGGCAGCGGCGGCGGCAGCGGGGGCAGCGGCGAGCTGGGGGGGAGCAAGCTTGTTCTTTTGCCTTGCCACGATCGACTGGACTAATAGTCGCGATTGACCGGTCGATCACGATCGACTGGTTGGCCACCCCTGCTATATACAATAAACTTGGAATGAGCTTTCAGAATATAAAGGATATAATTCTAACAGAGTTTCTCACAGAGGTTACACAAGAATTAGGTAAAGGTCGTGCTTGATCAAAGGTCAGTCATATCCGACTCTAGGGGTCAGTGCTCATCTCATTTTACAGCCAAAGAGCTGTGTCTGCATCTGCAGACATTTCCATTGACATGGGGCAGACATGACTAGAGGCTAGAGCACATGAAATGCTGTTACCTTCCCTGCCAAAATGGCACCTATTTATCTACTTGCAATTTCTTGCTTTCAAACTGCTAGGTTGGCAGGAGCTGGAATAGATGATGGGCATTCACTCCATTGCACAGCACCTGGATCTAGATCTGCTCAGCTGCCGACCTTTAAATCCCCTTTAAGCTTTAGTCTGAATGCTATAGGAACTGTCAAGGGCTCAGAATTCCACCCATACCAACACAACATCATCCACTCACGCCCACCCCAAATGTTCAACACTCTGGATAAGTCCTTTTTTAAAATTCGAAGTTGTTTGAAAATCCAGGGCAGATTTATTATCGTCCCACAAAATTGGTGCTGTCGGCCTTCTGCAGCCTGGCATTTTTCAGCTATCTGGTAAAGAACACTTGCCTAAATGGTTAGTTGGTTTAGGCTTAGACTCTATTATTATTGTGTCAAGCATTTTGATTGATGCTATGATTTGTGCCCTCTAACAATCCTAAGTGTGAAGGCCAATGTTAAATACCTGAGGTAACTAAATCAAGAAAACAATACTATTTAAAATTCTGTTTAATGCCATGTGTTCATGGCAGAAGCAGCTGATAGACGCGGAATGGATAGATAAAAGGGAGCTCTCATCATAATCATTAGTCATTTACTGCAGTGGCTTAGTGGTTAAGACGCTCTACTTGATGACTGGAAGGTCAGCAGGTCAGTAGTTTGAGACCTAAGTGCTGCACAATGGAATGAGCTCCTATTTCTGTCCCACCTCCTGCCAACCTTCCAGTTCAAAAGCAAGAAATTACAAGTAGATAAATAGGTACCACTTTGGTGGGTAGGTAAACAGCGTTCCATGCACTCCATTGTTAATCATGCCTGCCATATGTCCACGGAAACATCTGCAAACACAGACAGTGCTGGCTCTTAGACTATAAACAGAGATGACCACTGAACTGTAGAGTGGGATATGACTGGCTTTTGATATATTAGCTATGTGACAATTCTTGTAAACAACAGAAAAACTTCTAACAGTTTAGTACTGTACTTCTTTTTTACATGAAGCTGATTTTGCTGTTGCCTATTCCAGCCCATCCAAAATTATTTAGTTGCACTGCTATATATCAATCTACTGTATATGTAGATAGTCATGAATAGACTGAAATGAGATTCTATCCACTATTCTCAACGACAAGAGCTCAAGCCTCCTCCCTACTTCAATGTGTTATTAATGAGTAAACAAATCCTCTGATTTAATGAATGAATGGGACCAAGAGACAATGTTTGCTTGTCTCTGAAAATATTGTGCATGTCCCAAATCCCAGAATTGATTTATACTGAGCAAAAAAACTTGTATCACCCAATCAGAAAACAAAATGAACAGTCCATTTGCCCATGAAAACTTCACAAATGCTTGTTTCTTTACAATTGGTTTGGGGAAAGAAAAAGCAATCAAAGCATTACTAGCCTCATGTTTCGTTAATTTCATGCCAAAGTTTTTCATGTGACGGAGGTGCATGAGGGATATGTGATATTAGAAGTTAGACAAATTCATGAGAGTTTCTAGCCATTATCATTACATGTAACATCCCTGTTAAAACAGTAGTTTGCACTGGAACACCAGGCGGCATCAGGATTTGTTTGTTTATCATATGGCTTTATAAACACCTATAAATACATATAAACACACTATAACATTTACCACAAGTATGGGTCAAGTATAGGTTAAAAAAACAACAAAATATGACAAAATATAGTAAAGGTAAAGGCAGTGGTGGGATGTCAAAAATTTTACTACCCCACCGTGATGTCATCACAGTGTGGGCGGAGCTAACATCATAATGTCATGGGTGGAGTCAACGTCATGATGTCATGACATCATCATGATGTTGTGGGGGGGCCAAAGAGAAAATAAATAAATAACATAAAAAATACATTAAAATTTTTGTTTGCAAGGTGATGTCTCTACTTTTAACTATGTTCCCCGGGTTTCTCATAGTTTGTCTCCCAAGAATCAGTCGCCTTTTTATTTCATGGCTTCAATCACCATCTGCAGTGATTTTGGATCCTAAGAAAGTAAAATCTGTCACTGCTTCTACTTCTTCCCCATCTATTTTCCAGGGACTGATAGGGCCTGTTGCCATTATCTTGGTTTTCTTAGTTTGATTTGCAAATTCTCCAAGCCTTATACTTCCCACACTAACCCAGCAATTAAACTCTCCACATGATGTTTAGAAACATAGCAAAAGTATTTCTTTATTTACAGTTGCTTCAGGGATAAACATGTGCTTTGCTTTGTAAAAGTTTCTTTTCAGTAACTTTCCATGTGCTCAGTCAAAATGGTTTTCTTAAACATCTATACTTTGCTTGTAAGGTAAATATAGCAGCAATAATAGGAGAGAAGAGAGCAGAACAGCAGAACTAAGGAGAAAAAGAGATGTGAACAACAAGCAGCTTAATATATAAAAACCATGTCAGGTGACCCTAGAGACAGGAAAGTAGAAGACTTTTCTTTTGGTTGATCAGAGATAGAATTAGCATTCATAACCCATTGCATGCTGGGGTTGCTCTAATATACTCAACAAAATTAACTTCCTCCTGGCCAGTTCTCTACACTAGGGTAGGGCCATTATTAACAACCTGCGGTCTTTCTGATATCTTCATCAAAAGATATGAAATGTCTCTACTGCCCTCATTTCTCTTCACTGAGTTTGAGAATAATGTTGGAGATAAGACTCCTTATCCAAATCGATTTGACTAATGCTCTATCCTTAGCAATGAGGGGCAGTGTGTCCACAGTGAGGGCAATGCCACTGATAGTCTCTTTGGGGTGACCCTAGAGTAGACCAATGATGGTGAATCTTGGCATTCCAGATGTTCTTGGACTGCAATTACCAGAAGTCCAAATCAGCACTCCTACTGATCAGGGCTTCTGGGAATAGAAGTTCAAAAACATCTGGAGTGCCAAGGTTCACCATCACTGCCTTGGATGATTTTTCCCTTTACTACTTGCCTCCTCCTTGTGGTATTGGTACTCTTCTTGCTTCTTTCTCCATCCACATCAAATGTAGCAGCAGTAGGTTCTACAGGCTAATGTCTAGATCAGTGGTTCCCAACAAGGGTTACACAGCCCACAGGGGGACTTCAATTCCCAGAAGCCTAAGTCAGTACATTGGCTGATCGGTGCTTTGGGAAAATGACTTAGGCTTCTGGGAATTGAAGTCCAAAAACCAGCATTTGGGAAACACTGGTCTAGATAAATGATTTCTCTGAATAGGCTCTTCCATTCTCCCCAAAAGGAAGAAGCAGAGGAACTAGGGGATTTTGTGTTTTCTTCCTTCTCCTGTGGGGACCCTTAATTTTACCAGGACTACACACCAAGTTGCTTCTCCATAAATGCAGTCCCTCCAAGAAGTCTTCCAGCCATAAGCACAAGCAACTCTCTAAGATGTCTCCCCTGTGCTTTTTTTCCCTAGAGCTTTTCCTTCCACGCCTTTAGGTTTCAAAAGGGGATCCCATCACTCTTTTGTCTGACAAACCTATTCCCTACAGAGTTTCTCTACTTCACATCAAGTCAGGATACCTTTTATATCCTTCATCCACCTGCCTGTCTCTGGGTTCCCAGGGCTATGAACAGGGGAGGGAATAAATTTTGCCTTCAGCATTCTTTACTCAAGACTTCTGGCCTCTTTCCCCCATTGATGGTTCAAGCTCCATAGTCTCCAAGACTTTGTGTCTTTTGAGGTCAACTGGTCTGCTCTTTGGATCTAAGGTGGTAAAGTAACAGTCTGGCAACATGGGCAGCCATACATCTTCTCCACAGTTCCACCTGCTCCTGGTGGAAACAGAAATTGCTAGAACTGATCCCTTGATAGATCCATCTGTCTATAGGGAATATCATGATGAACATCTACACTTTCCAATTTCTCTTTACATCAGAGGCAAATGTAAACAAAGACTGAAAAATTGCAGAGATAAATGAGCTATGAAAAAGTGACCTGTATGTTGCTGTCAGGTTTCAGTTTATAAGCTGCTCAGGTGATGGCTGTGCTTTCCCAGGTCTCCAGGTGGAGAGAAAAAGCTCAGGACAAGCAACTTATTGTTGCAGACATCCTGGCAGCAGTGGCTCAAAGCTTGGGCAGAAAAAAAATCCATCCCATATCTGAGTGTCTCTGTGAAATCTCCTGTCCCTATGATATGCTGGTCCACCTTCTGGCACCATGTTTTGGCCCTGAAACTCAGGTTGTAGGATCGCTGATCTAGCAACCCTACTATGGCTAGGAAAATCCATTCTCACTTCCTACTACTCTATGGGTTATATTTAGCTCACAGAAAATAGGGAAGCTTTAGGAATAGGCTAGAGGGCATTGTTGTTGTTTATTATGTTGTCAAGTTGTCTCGGATTTATAGTGACCCTATAAATGAGAGCTCTCCAAACTGACCTGACCTCAACAGCCTTGTTCAGCTCTTATAAATTAAAACCTGTGGTTCCTTTAGGGCAGCAATCTAGCTCACATTTGGCCTTCCTCACTTCCTGCTGCCTTCCACCTTTCCTAGCATTACTATCTTTCCAGAGACTCTTGACTTCCCACAATGTGCTCAAAGTAGGACAGTTTCCATTTCAATGGCATTATTTCCCCCACTATTCAAACACTGTAAGTCTTGGCATGACTACATAGCTGAGAATAAGTACTAAAGAAAGAAGGCAAGACACAAACATTATCTGAAATATAATTATATATTGTTTGATGTGTCTTTCTGGCTTGTGACAAAGGTATTCCTTTCATTAGTAGAACTACTACTATGCTAGACTCTTGTAGTATAATTCATACCATGCAGAACAGGTAGGCACAGCGCTCAATTAAATCTGTAGAATTATTATTAGGCGCCTGAAGTCAATCTTACTTGATAAAACCAATTACCTAGTAAGCATTGAACTTGGTAACATATGGAGAAATATTGCTCAAAGCTCCCACATCAAATGCATATCCACTCTTCCGCTACCATCCTTGTTCTCCCAGAATAAAATCAAGGGCAAAAAATTCCAGAACATTCATGAATCCTGAAGGCACAACAGAGAATGGACAGACTTTAATGACAAAAGAAAGAACTACCATCCTATTAAAATGGATGGAATGACAGGAAGTTAAAAAAAAACCCAGCTGCTTTGAAGGCATCTTCCTTCTTTGTTCACATTAGAGCATTGCAGAATTAGACTCTTTTTTTACTGGAAGTGGGCTACTTCAGTGGTGTAATCTTGCCCATTTCCTAGATCTTTCTTTCAAAAACCAGGTGAGGCATAAATTATATGCACATAAATGCTGCATTGACTGAATTTCTCCCCAGTCATGGAAAAAGTTTCTTGTATCCAAGAAATCCCATTTTATTTTATTATTCTTTCAACACTTTACTTCACTTTGAAGTCTATTAAGTGAGGTCCCAATTGACATGTCCTGGTGAGAGACACTCTTTGGCATTCCTCCACTCGACAAGGGTTTGTTCTCCAAAGATTTAAGCCAGCCTCTTCTAGTTTAGCATTCATTGCTCAAAGAGGTGCCCAGAAAACTTTTCCTCAGTTTTAGTTGTTGGATAGGGACAGTGGTGGGCAGTAATTGGTCAGCACCACCCAGGAGGGGGGTAGTAACATTGGGTGGCCTTCGAGCAGGGGAGTGGCAAATTTTGAGGCCTTTTGGGTGGGGTGGTAGTAAAATTGGGTGGCCACACCCACCTCCCTGCTCTGCCCCACCTACCTCCCCACCCCGCCCCGCCCCCTCCTCCTCCACGTCCAAGTTTGGGCAGCGATGGCTTGGGGGCTGCAGCCTGGCCTTGATGTGGCCACCTCCACTGGGGTCCCCCTCCCCCTGTGCGCCATGCTGTGCACCATGCTGTGTGCCATGCTGCATGCACACCATGCTGGGAGGAGGAGGAGAAAGTGTGGTTGGGCCCAGCATGGCCGCACTGCCACCGCTATGGCCCGAGCACTCTCTCCTTCTTTGGTGTCATCCAGAGTGTAGAGGAGGAGGAGGAGAAAAAACAGCCGCCCAAGCACCCTGCCGTGTGGTCCCCAGAGTAAATGATTTTGTGTGGGTGTGGAGGGGGATGGAGCATG